>CM062275.1:11033332-11633332 GCA_031216635.1 Dissostichus eleginoides | reverse complement strand
GAAGGTCCAGTTGTGATAGACGCGGTTCGCCACTGCCATTCACACAATATATGCCCAACAAGCCGGACAAATTTGGCATAACGTTTTGTCTGGCAGCTGATGTTGACAGCAAGTACATGCTGAATGGCTTCCCTTACCTGGGAAAAGATGCCAGCAGGCCAGCAACACAACGGCTAAGAGAGAATGTGGTGCTGAGGCTGGTGGAGCCCTTTGTTGGTAAGGGAAGAAATGTAACCACAGACAATTTCTTTACCTCCCTCCCTCTCGCCAAAGCGCTTCTCTCCAAAAACACCAGCCTCGTGGGAACCATCAAACGCAACAAGCGGGAGCTCCCACCCTCTGTGCAAGGGAGAACTGAGCTGTTCTACACCAAGGCGCTAGTAGCGTCTCGCAGCGGCGAAACTGTGACGCGCTGCATGTGGCCATCTCCACAGAAAAAAAGAAAGAAGCCAGAGACGGTGGAATACTATAACCACTCAAAAGTGGGGGTTGACGTGCTCGACCAAATGGCTCGCCAATATTCGGTGAAAGGTATTATTATTATTATTATTATTATTATGTAGGCCAATAGAAAACACTGCATTGGTCAATCGTTTTTTCCTAAATCCTCTGTTTCTCTCAGGTGGCACGCGTAGATGGCCCGTTGCCGTGTTCTATAATGTGCTGGATCTTGCTGCCATAAATGCCTGGGTGCTGTACCGGAGCTGCATGAGCCAGAACATACCGAGAAGGGACTTCATGCTTCAGCTGGCACACGAGCTGCGCGCTGAGTGGATGGCATCAAAAGCGCCACCACTTGCGGACGTGCCCTTCACCGGTGCAGAAGAAAGCAGGAGAATGACCTGCATGGTGAAGGCGCACTGCATGCAGAATAAAACATTCTGCAAATGTGTCAAGTGTGGGATGCTGTTTGTGGCAAACGCACAGCCAAGGTGCTGAATGTTTGCATCAATTGTGTTTGAGTGTTTGTGAAGCGTTGTATGATCGATGTGTTCTAATTGGTTCTTTTTCTTCTTCTCTGATGTTTGCGTTATTTTTATATGTTCTGTGTTATCTGCTGTTCAATTATATAAAAAATACATTATTATATTATATTATTGTCATGTTGTTGTTTTTTTATGAGTAGAAGGCTATCAGACGATATGAACCATTTTTACCTAAACGAAACACAAGTCTAACACCAAGCGTTTAAATCAGCACTGGTAGCAATATTTTATACTTCATGCTATCTGCACAAACTATATCATATGAAAAGCTGAGAGTCCACAGATTCTATTGGTATAAGTTTCATCCCTGTGTGATCAAAACTCACTGTTCTTGTATGATAAATAAAAGAACATTGTACCTTGAAAATCAATGCATTCTAATAGCGGGTACATTTTACCCGTTGGCGGTTTTAGGTATACAGTGACCTCTGGCGGTTCTAGTCTTAAACACACCACAAAGAAGAGGTCAGTGCATGAAAGACAACATAAAGCATGTCGTACAACAGTGTGGTCAAGCCATTCTGCACATAAGCGTAAACTAGGGAATCCTCCTCGCTTTGTTTCCCATGGATTTATACTCACTAATCAAAAGAAATAAGGATGGCATCCTTCATGTTGACAGCTCATAGCACTCAGGAGAGTTGAGTCATTTGATCTGGATGGCTGGCTCTCCCTCTCCTCTGCCTGTTGCTTGTAGCGAGGGGCTCACAAATCTCCTTGTATTAACACTAGCTTGGCTGTGAGAAGGGATTTAGGCCTCAGAGCGGTATCCACTATCGACTGCATGTGAATCCAGTGTTTGAGCTTATAGCAGCCTCCGAAGGGGGATGATGGTCTGTAGGGAGGAAACAGTGTATATGACTGTGACTGGAAATCTATTTATTGTGCCATTATGTAGCATTTAAATCTTGTATCATAGAAGTGAATGTCGGATATGCAGTAAACATGATCAACAGAGGACAAACGGTTTTCTCAACCATAACATGGAGACATATTGAGTTGTCATGTCACACGATGAGTTTATGGTGGATTCTCTAAAGATACTCACTTCGAAATGTATTGTTTCATAGGGCTTACGGAAAAACCTGTGGCACAAAAAGCATTTTTCACCAAAGAACTACTGACAGGCAATGTCAAAACAAGGCAAGAGAGGATGTGAAAAGAAGCCTCAACACATCAGGAGTACATTTTTCTACCAAAGTGTGTGGCTAGAAACACTATTAAGATCAGATATTTTCCACTTTCACATCTCTCCACTTTCACACATCACACTGTGGTTTTCAACAGGTTAAATCCATGCAGAGATAAGTGCGAGCAAAAAAAAGTCCCAAATGCATAATTCCAGGTTTGTTTTTTATTTATTTTGAACAGTAGTGCACGTTTCAGTTTAAAAATAAGGAACTCTAACATTTTGAATAATTACATTTATTACACAGTTAAAAACAAACCACAAACAGTACCACACACACTCAGATGACCATAGTATCTATAATGGCTGATGTCAAACAAAAAGGTTCAATAAGCTGTAGAACTAAAAAGAATGTCTTGAAAATATTACAAAATAAATAATAAGATAGTGAATCAATCACTTTCAATCACAATCAATAAAAGCTGGGGTCCTTTACTATTGCATAAGGGCGCAGCATAGCCGTTGAAAAACATATGCCAAAAGCTTCTGTTATTTCTTTTGTCACTTCCGGTTTCACGTTATCTATGTTTACAGCCGTCAGAATGTATAGAATAAAAAGTCATGAATGAGAATATGAGGAGGAAAGGCTTGTGGTGTTACACATTAAACACACAACGTCTAGATCTTCTTATTTTATTCGAAATGAATCCAGAGGAACGAAGGGGAGGAAGACCCGCCCATCGTCGAAGCAGCCAATGAGAAGAGGAGCCAGGAATCAGATATACACGCGCAGCACGGACACTCGGCCCCTCTTCTCTCTGTACACGGCGCTGTGTTGACCTGCTTTGTTTGTTTCAAAACCACGTTCCTTAATTAAATTACTCATTTGAACTTTTCCGAATCTCCAATTGTCTCTTTTTAACTTCCTCCTGGACTCGGGAACAACGAACACGATCTACACCATTAGCATACCGCTAGGCCATTCACGATAATTAATTTTGTTGGACGGATAAATGTTACCGGAAATGATTGCGATAAACGATAATATTGTCGGCACCGATCTTCGATCTTGGTCTTCGTTGTAAGACCATTTTAGACCACTGACATAATGATAATATATAATAATAATTCAAGTACATCCTTTCAAACAGAACTTTTTATTGAACATTCAACATTGCAAATGTGAAATAATATTCAAATATATAAATTACATATAATAAATAAAACAAATACATTTAATTATAACAAATTAATTAAAATCACACACAACCAAAACAATAAATTAAATAGACTCAGGCTGCTATATATATATATATATATATATACACTTTACCTGTGTACTCTCATGTTCCGAATAACCCAGCTTCCCCCAAATTTCTTTTTGCTGTCTATCTACGCCGGGATCCTGAGTCGTGGCTGATCCTGTTGCTGTGGTCCTGAGCCCTGGATCCTGAGTCGTGGCTGTGCCTGTTGCTGTGGTCCTGGATCCTGAGTCCTGGATCCTGAGTCCTGGATTTCGAGTCGTGGCTGAACCGGTCTCTGCAGTCCTGCCTGACTCTCATCATACTACTTCCCTGATGGCTCCCACAGGATTGTTGACATCCTTGTGGATTCATCTTATTATTATAGACACATGCATTTCCAAACATTTGGACTACCTATGTTGTAAATGTATTATCTTTTCAATTTACACACAGCATCTATTGCACGTCTGTCCGTCCTGGGAGAGGGATCCCTCCTCTGATGCTCTCCCTGAGGTTTCTCTCATTTTCCCCATTAGACTGTGGGGTTTCTTTGGAAGTTTTTCCTTGTACGATGTGAGGGTCCAAGGACAGAGGGTGTCGTATTGTCATACTGATATTCTGTACAAACTGTGAAGTCCACTGAGACAAATGTAACATTTGTGATAATGGGCTATATAAATAAACATTGATTGATTGATATGTTACTGCCATTGACTAGGTGGGAGCAATAGCGATATCATCAATATAGTATAACTTTCATAAGTAGGAGCTTAACGCAAAACTTGCATCTTGAAAACTACATTCAAGATGCAGTCACAGATGTTGGTCCAAGTCAAGGCGCCCAACGTAGGTGGGTAAGAAGTTGGGAATGGATCATACCTTACGCCCATGGAGTCACGGCTGATGTGATCCCATTGCAAGATTGTCTCTAGTTGTTATTTTTACTAGAACCAGGTTCAACAGTGTGTATGATTAAGTTTAACCAGTGGCGAGCCGTCAGGGCCCTCTCTGAGGGCCTAAGATATTCTAAAAAATAATATTTGAAAACATAAAAAAACAAACATTTTTTTTTAAATATGTTTTTTTTTAATATATTTGTTTTAAATATTTTTCATTAGTTTTACCTAAATAACTTGATTTAATTGTATTTAAAATAACATTTCCAAAGAAATAAATCCTTCGAATCTGCCTGTTCAGTTTCTGTTGGAATGTGAAGGGTTAAATTCCGTCTCTGCGAGTTATGTGAAGACGGGAGAGCTTGTTGGTCCCTCTGTACTTTCACAGAGGGCCCGCTTTAGTAATTCAATGAGAGGGTGATGTCAAATGACAGTACAATTGACCAATCATATCTTCCCTCTAAATGGGTGGGCTTTATTTTCGCGGACTTTATGACAAGTTCCGCCCGCTGTTAAGTTGATGCAAGTGGTGCAGTGACGCGTCCTAAAACCCGGAAGTAAGCTGCGCTCGTGTTCCCTCCACATGAAAGCAACGGGATTTCTCCATAGGATTTTGGAAAACAGCTCGAAATAAGGTCTGTGGAAAACGAACCTGTTAGATAAATGCACGTTTTGTTCAGCCGGATAATATCCACATGTCTACCCTACTTTTATAATGTTCGAATCATAAATCTAATCGATAGATTTATGATCGATAGATTTATGATTAGCATAAGTTCGTTCATGATGGCTCACGTCAGTGATAGTGATGACATCGTTGCGAAATTATTAACCGAGTCATTTTCAAGATTGAGTTACAATGATAAACTGGATTGGCAAAGGATCAGCTGCATGACCCGCCATCAAGTGCTTCATCCAAAAGGACAGGAGGATGGACTTTGTGTTTAAAGTGCCAGTGAAGTGCATTTTTTTGCACCAAAATGAAATGGCAGTTTCATTTCTTACATATAATTGTACCTGTTCATGGCTAAAATAATTTTTTAGGAAGTGCGAGGGACGAGATAAACATCGCAAATTTGTCATCCCGTGAACGGCCGTCTGAGCCTACCGCTGCTGCAGACGATAGCGGCTGTGACGTCACAAGATGGGCCCAGTTGTGATTGTAAACATGGCAGAGACTTCGGAAAGTGATACTGGTGCGAGAGAAATGAGTGATTTTGACAGCTTTTCGGACAGGATAGATGAGGAAAGTGGCCATGGAAGTCAATTTAGTTGAGGACAATATTTTGTCATAGATCTAGAGTAGATCTACACACAGGATTGGCCATCACCTGATCATACATTCATCTGTTCATAGCATGATGCAACATTCATGTTCACATGCAGTGTTGTGCTAGTTACTGAAAACCAGTAAGTAGTTACAATTACTAGTTACTTCACTACTTACACCAAAAAGTAATGCGTTACTGTGAAAAGTAACTTCTTAGTTACTTAGAAAAGGGCACCCATTAATGCCCTTATACTGTAGCCTTCATTTCAGTACTGTTATTGCATCGGAGAATAATACAACCTGTTGATCAACTTGACATGCATTTGCATCACTGAACTCTGCTAAGCAATGTGGTCTATACAAACACAAACACAAAGATATGTTTCAAAGTGCCAATCCAGCCGCTGTTGCTTAGGTGGAGGTGGAATGGCGTCGGATGAGTCTGGGTCTGTGGTCTTAGCTACTAGCTTCGCTACTAGCTTCGTCCCAGCATGTTTTTTCTGCAGATGTTTCAACAGATTTTAATTGCTGTTTTGGGCAGTCGATAGGATCTTTGACCCGCCAAGACACAACTTACATTTAACTAAAACGTTCTTTTCTTTGTGCTCGACAAAAGTGAAATAGTGAGAATATCTCCAGGCGGAGAAACTCGACTTGAGCTCTGCCGCCGCCATGACAGTCTTGTTAGTTAACACAAACACAGTGGCGTTTATTTTTCATAAACAATCTACGAATCTACGAAACAATGACACCAGCCACTCACCTTCATCTTTTGGGAACAGAAACATCAACACAGTGGCGTTTATTTTTCATAAACAATCTACGAATCTACGAAACAATGACACCAGCCACTCACCTTCATCTTTTGGGAACAGAAACATCGCCACTTCGGCAGACTTCACATTACCACAGCCAGCGGCAATGCATCGCTTCCCGTGTGTTTTTCCTCCCTTTTTCGTCACTGTCGCCTCCATTGTCAGCTTTTCTCGATTGGCAATCACTTCCAGTCGACTGCGAAACACTTTCCAATCAAATACTCGCTCAAAAACGTTGGTAAATTCGACTTTGAAATAGAGACAAAATGAATGGTGGTGAATGTAAACACTTCGGCTTGGCCCATCTTGTGACGTCACGCAGTAGATCGCAAGCCACGCCCACGAAGGCGGAGGTCGACTGCGAATTTCCCAGCGGAAAATTCAAACTCGTCAAATTCGTTGCTATTCCAACATCTTTGATATGGGTTCCAATGGACAATTTTGGTCATTACTATACGTATTAGCATAAAAGATCATGCACCGTCGCACACTTCAGTGGGTCTTTAAGTGATTTGATCATCAAAGGTAGGCCTAAGTCATGTTCAATGTGGGCCGCCGTGCCGACTTCATTCATGTTTAATTGTTACTCTGCTGTGGGTGCCCTGTCATGATAGGTGTTTATATAAATGGTGTTGTTTTGTGTGGTAGAGGGTCGCTGTCATTGATGCGTTTTGCACCCCGGGCCGTTGTTCTGATATTCTGCTGAAGTATACGCTGTGACGTAAGAACTCTTCTTTTTTTCGAGGGAAGGGGGGGGGGGGGGTCAGAGGGCCTAGGTATAAAAGTCACGGCTCGCCACTGAGTTTAACAAGCATGTTGCTCATTACTTTCCCCAAGATGGCCTATTTGCTTGTTAGAGCTGTCTGCAGGCAATCCAAATCTAGACTCTGAATGCTGTATATTGCACCAGACCAGAGTGAACAATTATTCATGAATCCACCTTGTGAAAAATTGAATGGGTTATACTCAGCACATGCTACTCCCCTCTAAAAATAGTATTGAGACGGTTCAATGTCCGCTCCCTGTTGAGAAACAAACAGAGGGGAAAAAGCAATTTTCTTAGTGGAGGTGATGAATAAAAAAAAAGGGTGTAAAATGCTGTTTCTTTTTTATAATGTTGTGTAGATTAAGCGAGCAACAATTAACAATGGTCACTACTTTATTCTATCTGGCTCTACAATACATACATCGTCCGTACCAAAGTCTAATTGTTGTAGTTTAAATAAAAGAAGGGCTGAAATAACTAGGTTTAATTAGTTCATGAACTGTGGATACTGTAAGTAATTAGAATGACAGACATGGACTTTGAATACTGTAAGTAATTACAATTACAGACCGTAATTCAGCCTTAAGGGTTATCGTAGGGTGTACATCCATAATTTGATTAATTAATAGCCAACACTGTTCTCAATCATTTCAATTCAAGATGATATCTTCCTACTGCCTCGCTAACAATTCCTCAGCATTACCTATTGTAAAATGACTCTGTTTTACTTGGGTTGATATCCATATGGCTTGTTGAAGTACAGCTATGCTAATGTTAGCTTCCACCTTCTTTTCAACTGACAGGCAGCAGCTCTGTCATCGTTCGACACCTCTGAGCACTCTGGAGATATCAATGAATTAATGATGACTGGATGCTAAAAATGTCACACGGACCACATCAAAGCAAACACAAAGGTATCGATCTCACGTCGAGCTCCAAAAAAACGGTTGCATAAGGCGATGACATTCAGATAATGCGCATCAATTTCCCCATCAGCATTAAAGGTGGAGGAGAAAACGCAGTGTTAACACATCAAAGTCAAGAGACCTTTAAAGCTAATTAATTTGTCCTTTCTGAAAAGGATTAATCCTCAAGTGGATTATTTTTAACTGCTGTTTTAGAAAACAGCATATTTGTTGGTGGTTGTAGGAGCACAACCCTCTGAATCCTTTTGTGTCCCAAATGTTAAAATGACAGTTAAACATGAAAGAATGTGACACTGGCTTTTAGTTTACTGAAATAATAATAATTAATAGCTTGAGGTAGAACATTTATTATATTTTGCTAGTAGTCCAAAACAACTCACATGTGAAATGATGGACTGGGGACAAAAAGATACAATATGACAATTATTATGTTGATCAGCATGGCAAGTAAAGGTCAACAGGTTTAATTATAGTGCATGTTTTTGGCGCTGATCCTTGTTCATTAATGTTACATGACTAAACATATAAACTAAATCTAAACACGGAATATATACAACAACATGTATAAAACATATAACATAAACCTGACAAAAACCTATACATGACATGTATAAACAAAAATATGGCAAAATTAACAGTAATGACGTGATGTTACAGGTTTCTTATCTTTCCCATCTTAACACTGCAAGAGTAAAAACATGATGTTTAAATACCTCACTTAGTTTATGAGATACAATGGAAAAGGCATAACAAACAGTGCTTGACAATGCTTTTAAGTATGCAACATTTCTTTTCTTTATAACCTTGAAGCTTCTACTACCATTCATCTTTAAACATCAGAGAGATAAAAGGGAGACTATAGATAAAAAGCTCCATTAGTCATCAATGCAATTTAACGGAATTGGCTACATCTTTAATAGTCCAAATCATTCTCATAAGATTATTTTAGCATCACAGACCACATGGTATTTTCATGCTGGCACACGCAGCACATGCATACATGCAAAAGGCTTTTGATATAGCAAACTTTGTAGAGGCTTGACCTTTACTTTCTTTCTTAATTATCCGATTAAATCCTTTTCTTACAACAATAGTCGCTGTCGAATTGAAGGATAAAACATAATGTTGGGATCAAGTCTTAAGAAAAAAGACTGTTATTGAATAGCAAGCTCAAAAAAGGAGAACAAAACTTGATAGAAATTGGTCAAAGACATCTTAACCCTCAATAGAGAGGCAACAATTCAGCAATTTGCTGTTGCTGCTCTTCAAAGGAATGTCTGGGAGCTTTTGTTCAAGACAATGCCTGCCCCACTGTATGCTGCTAATATAAAGTATAGAGTATTCAAACCCAGTTCCTTGCTATACCGTAAGTGGAAGGTCAGGATTCTACAATAGAAACAAAAAGATCATTGAAGAAAAATGGTAGTTAGTAGGTTGATAGTGTAGCCGATACCTTCCAGTGATTAGGTTGTTTATTTGTTGGTCGGGGGGGCATTATGTTCTTCAAAGTCGTGCAGTGGATTGTACTTTGTAAAAGATTTCATTTATGTATAGGTGGGGTGGCATAAGAATGGTCAATTTAGGTGCCAGGGTTCCGTTGGGGACCCTGACTTTATGGGGGGGGCTGTGACGGCCCCAAAGCCTGTGGCCGGTTAGGATACATGTGTATTGCAGGTCCGGTGATGGGGGTGGAGCTGAGGAGGCCAATCAGCATTACTGGGGACATCTGGACGGAGCCCCAGGTTCTACTTACGCCCAGCTGCCCGGAGTCACGGGGCCTTCGCGACTCTCTCCAAGACTGCTGTGGGAAACCTTCGTCGGGAACCTTTCCCCTCGCCCATCCTCTCATTCTTACCATTGGAGCTTATTTGCAGAACCCGCTGCTGTGTTGTTTTTGAGTTACCACAATAAATGTGCCGTGGTTTTTCGGAAACCCGCCTACGCCTCCCTCTCTTTTTGTTGTGGCTTGCAAGCCGGTCATAACACTAAGTTACAAAATAAGTGGTTGTACATCACCATAAATATCCCTTTTAAAGGCCACAGTAAAGCCTTCAAATTCAGTTGGTGTTATTTTGTTTGCTAGCAGTGGCTTTACTGTGCACTACCTCTACTGAGGAATGTTCAAATCCCCACCATCAGTAACTATTAATAAGGCAGAATACCAAAATAAATTTCACAGATAATAATATACTGTTATGTCTCACTTCTACAGGCACCACAGAATGATGCTGATGAACAGATTGAACAAAAACCTTGCGGGCTCAGTCATATCCCTCCTCTTGGATTTTCCTGTCATAGCTTCTTTTGAACTGTGCAGCAAAGGGGGCTAAGATTTCTACTTTTATTTCTGCACGCCCTATAATCATATTTTTTGTATGCGATGTGCAGCCAAACCCTGCAGACAGCTCAGGTATTTCACTGATGTGTTTGTTCTGGCTTCAGTCATGGCTGGCAAAGACAGCGAGAGATTGAGAAATTTGAAAATAGGAACCTGGAGCAAGATAGTCAGGGAAGGAATGTGATAGACAGAGGAGCGTAAGAAAGACAGAAAGAAAGAAACTATACGAAAGGCAGAAGAGAGGAGAAACACAGAATGATTAAAAGCCTGGTCATTCCAGACAGTGGCACAGTGAAATTATTCGGCCTGTCGTTCTAGACACTTTGGAAGACAGGAGGGTACACACAAAAGTGGCTGGTACACACACACACACACAGCTAACAACTTACAATAGCGTCTCCTTTTTGGACTCTGTTACAGTCAAATTTGCATTGGCTCACATTGGCCAATGTCGCAAATTCACATATCAAACTTCACCAAAGCTGAATAACAAACAGGTTGTCCTTGCTCCTTAAAGCAAGTTTTGAAAAAATCCTTGGAAATTGCTTAAATTTGCCACATAACCAGTGGCTGCGCCAGAGTATTTTTGTTGGTTAATCTATGGTAGGGCTAACCAGTGGTGGGGCTCAAGTCAGTATTTGCAATGTAATTACATACACGCTATATCGCCCCCCTTGACAGTGAAACGCTACGTGTGAGGTTTAGATTATTTCCCTGTCTCAATCAGAATGGAACTGTATGAAATAAAACGGCACATTTGTCTTGTAGTAAATAGAAAGGGATCACTGTGAACGTGACGTATGATAGTACACGTTGAAGATCCAATGGGGATACTGAATGGCGGTTCCGACTGATCTCAATCAGTAATGCATGACGCAGACCCAAAGTTTCGTTGCTCTGATTGGCTGTAGGTCTATTCAAATTGCATTCGGAGGCATTTTGATCTGACCGCGGCCGCGCTGATATTATAACGCCAGAGAATTTCCACACCTTTAGTGTATAAAACTCCCCCACTACTTAGACTATTCCTTGCACCCCTCTTCTAGCATAAGCCCGAATGGTCTCAACCATATTGCATCAGTAACGTGCACTTGTTGTTACAGCAGGATCAGTTTGTGTGTTGTGGACACGACCCGTATATTTTCGCAAGCCGTTTTCTCCACATTTAGCATTTTGCTTATTATTTAATTTAATTTGCTTACTTTAACATCATTTTTCATGGTGGGGCTAAGCCATTTCTTGGTATGGCTGTAGCCTACGCCAGCCATACCCTGGCGCCGCCACTGCACATAACCAAACTGTTTTAGACATTGATGTGACCAGGCCTTAAAGGAATAATTCACTTTTACAAGTCATAGTGTGTTTGGTTGGTCCCAAGCGACATTATTACTTTTGGTTGATTTTCTATTTAGTCTTGTTCAACCTCACAATGCACAAATAAAAGCAGAGCACTTTAAAAATGTAATTTTCTGAAGGGGCGTGTACAAAGAAGCAGAGCTAGCAATTACATTAGAACGTCTTTCTTATTAGTCAGAAGTTTGGCGGTAATGTAAACAAGGAAATCCACATGCATGGAAAAAATACAAATCGGGCAACATCGTAGCAGAATGCCCCACATAAACATTTGGCTGATACTGGCAGTAATCCTGCTTTGGTGTTCCTATTAAATACATTTGGAAAGTGAAGAAAAAACATCTCCACTAAAGGTTTTGAGTTGTCAAAAATATGCCTCTCTGCTCTTGGCATAGCAACCTTGCAGTTACAACAACATTGCATAGTGTTATTTACATTACATGTTTACATTTTTCTGGATTCAAATGAAATACAACATGTACAGAATGTACATTTGTAGGCTTTGAATGTTCTGGTCAGTGTTTTTTTTTTATCTTCGAATGGAGCCCAGTGTCCAGTCTTTGCCCTAGACATACCATTTCCTGGTTATAGCTCAATATGAGAGTGCAATTGATCGATACATATGAAAGTGGTATTAATCATCTTATCATCTCCTAAAATTATTAACTATTCATTTAATGGAGAAGCAGATTCTATGCTGGTCTGGAAATAATGATAAACTATAATAGCTCAGTTTTACATGGCTGCTGATTAATGACACTGTCTCTATAGATACACTTCCCTGCCAAAGGGATGTCTGCTAGCTTCTAAAACTGACCAAATGTTTCTCTCAGTTAGGATTTCCCCTCTGCAGAGCAGTAGCAGGGGGTCTGTGCTTCTGAGAAGGAGCCTCTGCCAAACGTTGAAGGTTATATTGGAGCAAACATAATGGCAAAGGCCAGTCTATTTAGTTATGCTGGGGATTTTCAGTGTACCGCACTCCTGGGAGAGATGACTTTCCACTGTGTGTGAAACACCCTGCCAAGCCTGGCAACAGACAATACAATGCAGAGATGTGATATGTTTAATAATGGAAACAAATCAATCCTCGAGTCTTCAGTTTTTTGTCCTCAGCTGTGAAAACACTACATGAGAGATGTTAATTGAAATCCTTTTCTCGTCCAAGGTCAAGAGTTTTGTTGCAAAGAGACGATAGCGGTGTGACTGAAAAACCTGTCCCTGACAGTTTAATTATTTTATAGTGCAATCTTTTTTTTCCAGCATCTAATGATGAAACAAAAACGCTTGTGTAACTCTGGATCTCTTTAAAGGAAAAAGTTTCTTGTGATGATGAAGTTCCTCAGATCATTCATTCGCCTTCCGCTGCTTCACTTCACTTAATGAATTTAACTCTATAGCTGTTCCTCTCCTTCCGTGAATGCCTCAACTCACAATGCCTATCTATCTGGGCATGTAATGAAATCAAGTTATTACTGCTATCAAAGTAGTTCAGCGATGTAATGAGCGAACATTTTCTCAATTTGTGTTGGGGTTAACCAAATCAACCTAATCATGGGGACCAAAAATAAAATAAGGAACAGGAGCACAGCGGTGTATTAACATACAAATGAGACACATTGTTGCACTATCTTACACAGGGGTGCATGGGTGAAATGTGTTTCATTGACGTGTTCGGTATCTGATCTTGTGGGGTCTTTGAGGGTGCCCGCCAAAAATTTATATTATCTTTGACATGAATGAAATGGCAGAAAGTAATTTTGAGCATAATTGCAGGCCGTGGCACGTTATCTGCCTCCTTGACACATAGAAAAAGACTTGTAACTCCCAAAGATGAGGTCAGTGTCACTTAAGGAAGTAAAGTCTGACTTTCCAAGCTCTGCATTCAACAGAATTGTCCCTATTAAGTTGTGACATTGAATTAGATCTCAACTCTGGCCTTGCAAATACGTAAGCTACATGTTTTAGCTATCTAAGATACATTTGAGTTCCCAGCCCTTCCGAGTGCCTTGACTTTGTCATGAGACACTATTGGTGATGAACTCACAGTCCGCAGATGTTTTCAGTGAAAAAGCTCTAAAAACCCAACTGTAAACTTATATTTAGCAGTAAACAGCATAAGGAAAAAGTTGGAGACTAGCCAATATGGTCCAGCATTTAACTGCTCAAGAGCCATGTACAGTATGTCCATCAGGAGTTATGGTGTACTCAGAAGAGACTCCAAATGAGTGCTTATGCTGCTATGTAGTTGCTGGTTGTTTAAATAAGTTACTGTTTGCTAACATGTTTGCCATTTCAACTGACAAGGTGATGGTTTGTCTATGTTATCCACTTCTTTGTATCCACTTATTTTTACCCTATATATTAATGACCTGCCATCTGTCTGTCCTGATGTGGAAACACAGCTATGACACTGTCATATATGTGCATGCCAATACAAGGCAAAAGGCTGCAGATAAACTGACCTCAGCTTTAGTGCTGATCACTAGCTGGCTACACCGCTCCTGTCTTCAGCTTAATGTAAACAAAACAGTAGGAATGTTTTTCACAAAAAGAAAATGCAACATTGTGTCAAATATAAGCATCTCAGGTGAAAATATTAATATTGTGCCTCAGGTTAAGTACCTTGGAATCATTATTGACTCTAATTTAACATTCAAAACACAAGTCAAAAAAGTTACCCAAAGAGTAAAGTTTAGCCTAGCAAATTTTAAATATATAAGAAACACAATGACATTGAATTCTGCCAAATTATACATGAATGCCATGATCATGTCACATCTAACATACTGTCTCACAAGCTGGGGGCAAACTAACAGCTCCACACTGAAGCCACTAGCAACCCTGTACAAACAAACCCTCAAATACTGGACCAGAAACCTAACAGGTCCCATCACTGTACCATCCTCAACAAGCACAACATCCTGAGTTGGGAAGATTTAATAAGGTATAGGAACATGTTTCTGGTGTACAAAATCCTGCACAATACAGCCCCTCCACCTCTTAACTCATTGGTTACTCAACGTAACAACACCAGACTGACCACTAGAAACTCCACACGTGGCGACCTATCAGTCCCATTCAGGAAGAGTACTTTTGGTCAGTCATCATTCTCGGTCAGAGCAATACAAAACGGGAACTCTCTACCCACTCAAATCAAAGACATACATACACATACCACCTTCACAGCTCACTTAAAAACATGGTTCACTGAGTACTACACCTGCACACACTAGTCTGTGTTGAGTATGGCGTGAGTGCAGGGGCGGTTCTAAGGGGGGGGCCAGTGCCCCCCTAACACTGACTTTGGACCCCCCTGTGGCCCCCCTGAAAATGAAAAAAAAAAATGAAATAGTTTATGATTAAACGATTTCTTGGCTGACGGAATAGGCGAAACTAACGATATTTGTCATTGTAGTCGGACCCATTAGAGCAGGGGTCTCCAACACGTCGATCGCGAGCTACCGGTAGCTCGCAAGCCCTCAATAGCCCCCACTTTTCAAATATGTTTTTTTTTTTTTTTTTAGCAAGCCGTCATCGCCACGGAGGAGCACACAGCCTCTGTGAGCGAGCACACCTTTATCTATTTAATATAGTTGTACAAAATTAAGTATGAATCATTCCATTGTGTACTATGACAGTAAAAAAAAAAAAAACAGTTTAAAAGGGGAGTGATTAGTCAAATATGCATAAATAAAAAGATAGAATGCTAACTAGGTAACATAAGATAAGAATAAACAAGTTTAAATGATTTGTTATTGGTTGTGATCATATTCTAAAGATATTTGGATTATTGAAAAGTATACAGCTCCCTTTCATCTGAGTGTTGAGAGCTGTATCCATAAATTCATTTTGTGCTCAAAGTGCACCCGATTGATGCATTTAACTTCAACATTTAAAAAAAAATCTTCCCCCCTAGAGGATGTGAGGTCCAACCCCAAATACAGCAGGTTCAAATAATTTAATTGCATACAATTTATTTTAGTAAACACTGAAAACGGGTCCCACAGACCCAAACAGCACACAAAGGTTAAAGGTAAGCATATAATAATGTGTAATGAAACAAATACCAATAACTATTGCATTGTTTTCTTATGCGCAATTACTTCATACTGTCTTTGTCTTTTTCGTCCTGCATTTATTGTGCCCCCCTCAGAAAATAACTGGCCCCAGCCTGGCCCCCCCAGTCAAATTGGTCTAGAACCGCCACTGCGTGAGTGTTACATGTTGTGTTACATGTTGTGATCATGGATGTTGCCCCCCGTTTCTGTTATGTGATTGTGATGTGCTATATGTGACATGTACTGTATGTAGTAACGTATGTTGTTTATTGTTTTCTTTTATCCTCTTTTATCCTTTCGCCTGTATCTACTTGTCTTTCATCCTTTTTATTTTATTTTATATTTTTTTATAACTAATGCTGTTGATATATTGTGATTTTAAGGGTTTCACGTTAAATAAGTTGTTAAAAAAAGTATCTATATTTCCCTGTAAAGAAAACACTTTATTCTGCTTTTGTTCATAGTGCACACAATATATTCCAAATGTATGTGTGTATGTTTGTTGTAACTGTACAATCCTTTGGTACACCTGTGTGTCATTAATGTCATGCCAATAAAACAATTTGAATTTTAGATTTAACTTGACTAAGTGACCTTTTTGAAAAACGGGGTCCGTCTTAGGACCTCAGCAAAATTACTATACATATTTTTTAGTTATTTGCCAATAAAAATAAAACCAATAACAATATATCTTATAGAAATAGTTCAGCACATGGCAGTGGGTGAGTTATTTGTTATCTATGGCAGGCATTTTTGGAGATTATGTGTTATATGTTTGTCAGCCTAATATCTTTTGTGTTCATTTTATTGACTGTTTTATAGCCCCATTGACCGCTGACTCCTCATTCTGGTGGGGCACCCAGTCAACAAAACCTGCTTTAATAGCAAAAAGCATTCACGGCAAAGGCTAAATACATGACATACCTAGTGTTTTGCCGGCCATATTTCATCCTTTTTTCTTGGCTAAAAAGCGTGGCAACAACACTGGTTCAGAACCTTTGATCACAAGCTATTTCATGCAGTAAAATGTAAGAAATTAAAATCAATATGATACTTGAATATTGAATGGATGCACCGTTTTATTTTGAAAAGCTTTATTGAAGTGACGTCATTTACATGACGTCACTTCCGGTGTTACATGACGTCACTTCCGGGTACACGTAATCTATGTTTTCAGCCTTTTAGAATGTATCAAACAAAAAGTCAAGAATGAGAATATGAGGAGAAAAGGCTTGTGGGGTTATACATTAAACACACAACGTCTAGATCTTATTTATTTCGAAATGAATCCAGAGGAACGAAGGGGAGGAAGACCCGCCCATCGTCGAAGCAGCCAATGAGAAGAGGAGCCAGGAATCTGATATACAGGCGCAGCACGGGGACTCGTCCTCTCTCTCTTCCTCTCTCGACACAGCGCTGTGTTTGACCTGCTCTGTATGTTTAAAAACCACGTTACTTAATTAAATTACCCATTTGAACTTCTCCGAGACTCCAATCGTCTCTTTTTAACTTCCGCCTGGACTCGGGAACAATGAACACGATCTACAAATACAAATAATCAAAACATGGCAGGTCTTTTAGGACTCTGTGTACTAGCATCAGACAGGGGGAGTGCATCAGTCAGTCAGAAAGAGAATTTGTACGTGTGATGGGAACATGTGCAAATACAATATAGCGATGTGTGTTTGAGTGTGCGTGCCTGTATATGCGTGAAAGACTTCAAGAGTCAGATGTGATGCAATGTTTGCAAAACCTTTTTTTTAACACTTCTTCAAACAAGCCAGTGCAGGATTTCTCGCTCTAATACAACATTCAAGGTATTTGATTTGCACTCCCCCACTCCCTCCACTCGCTAAGACTGACTCCGGCTCTGATGACACTCAATGAAACTTCTACACTGTCGATGTTGAATGTCTCGATACTATTGTCTGTGCCTGCAGCCATTTCATTGTTTAATGATGTTTTGTTTTACTCTTTCTGATTTAATATTTACCTCCTGTGACTTGTACTTTCATTTGATCTTGGTAAGGGTTAGTTCAACATGTGCATTATTTGCCTCTTTAGATAACAAGATCAACATCAATAATGGGATTAAAGGACCTGGTTAACCTAGCTTTAATTAGAGATCAACAGTTTTAAAGTCACACAACCAACACATTGAAAGACTCCTAATTAAAAAGGGAGGCTTCCAGTGTTTCCCCTAGGATGGAGTCATAGCAGCGGTGCTAAGGCACGTGGGCCCAGCATAATGTGAGCGCGGAGCGCGTGGAATCTTTTAGTGTGTGCGCGTGCGAAGTGCGCCCCGCCAATTTGTTTCTATGTGTCTGCCAGCACAAGAAAGGCTCTTGAGGCCTAGTACCAGGGCCGGGTCTAGCCAATTTGCTGCCCTAGGTGAGATTTTATATATAAAGAATAAATGAAAAATCTCTACAATAGACAAATACAAAAACAGAAACTTATTGACATAGGTAATATACGTCAAAATGGCTTCAAATGTATTCAGTATTGTATGAACATGTTTACATAATTTGTAAACACATATTTGTTTGAGACCCACTGAGATAACTTCTATCTAAACACTCAGAGAGTCCTTTACCTCACTGAGCCTCTCAGTCTGACAGGAGAGCTCTCCTCCACCCTGGTTGTAGAAACATCTGCTTCTTATATCCGTTAGCGCAGCTAGCACCAGATTCTAATAACAACAGCGCCGGTACCGGTGCGCCCTCTCTCTCTCTCCCTCGCTCGCTCTCTCGCTCCCACGCTCGCACTTTGGCTGTGAGCTGCGGGCGCCTGATAAGCCAACATCCCCCACTTTCATCACTTACAGCGCCCATCGTACAGGGCAAATGAAAAGTGTAACCGGGGTGAAAAGGGTGTTACATTTACTTAATTATGAATGTTGTTACATCAAGGCCAAAAATTAGGATGAGCGCCAACGGTCAAAAACATTTTTTCCCCTCCCAGAGCTACCAGCGCAGCGCGCCCCAGATCTGGCGCCCTAGGCGTCCGCCTATGCCGCCTTTGCCGCCTATGCCAAAAATCGGCCCTGCCAGTACATACAGTGGCAATGTCTCAAGATTTAGCAAAAATACACCTTTATTGAACATACAGTAACACAAATACTACAAATCCACATAACAAACAATCAAAAATGAAAAAGGGTCGCCACTTATTATTATTTTAATAAAAAAAAAAATTGTATTTTAATTTTTTTTTTTTACATTTTGGGTACCTGGCTGGCGCCCCATCTTAAGAAACATCTTAAGAAAGTTATCACCAAACATTTTAAGAATGTTTTTAGAGAACATTATCCTACCTTTCAGAAGAAAATTCTGGGAACCAAAATAAAACGTCCCGCTGAAAACGTTTTAAGAACAGTAGGGCATAATGTTCTAACAATGTTATCAAAAACATCTTAAGAAGGTCATCACCAAACATTTTAAGAAGGTTTTTAAAGAACGTTATCCTACCTTTCAGAAGAACATTCTGGGAACCAAAATAAAACGTCCCGCTGAAAACATTCCTAGAACAATGAATGTTAACATTCTCAGAATGTTTTGAGAACCAAAAATATCTAGCTGGGAACTCACACATGCCACCGCAAACATGCAATATCTGCTTACAGCTTATCATGAATTACGTGCTTGTTTGTTTTTTTCAAAAGGAAAATATGGTGACATCAGATTTTTTAAAACATCCTTTTCAAACAAATGCAACAAGTTTGTTTTTTAAAGCGCTCTAGAAATAAATCTGACGTTGACCATGACCGTGTTAATATTTGCCATCACAGGAACGTTTTATAAAAAAAGAATAACATCCTGAAAACATTTTCAGAATGTTTCTTTGAAAATGTTCTTCTTTTGTTATCATGTAACATTGAGGGAACGTTTTATAAAGAACATCTTTAATATGTTACCTCAACAACGTCCAAAAAACCTCCTCAGAATGTTGCAGGCAAAACGTTCCACCTTTGTTAACATATCACATTAAAGGAACGTTTTATAAAAAACCTTCTGTCATCTCAGGCCTTAATAACATCCTCAAAACATCCTCTGAATGTTGCAGTTAAAACGTTATATCTTAGTTAACCTTAAAGACCCAGTGAAGTGTGCGCCGGTGCATGATCTGTTATGCTAATACGTATAGTAATGACCAAAATTGTCCATTGGAACCCATATAAAAGATGTTGGAATAGCAACGAATTTGACGAGTTGGAATTTTCCGCTGGGAAACCTCCGCCTTCGTGGGCGTGGCTTGCGATCTACTGCGTGACGTCAGAAGATGGGCTCAGCCGAAGTGTTTACATTCACCACCGTTCATTTTGTCTCTGTTTCAAAGTGGAATTTACCAACGTTTTTGAGCGAGTATTTTATTGGAAAGTGTTTCGCAGTCGACTGGAAGTGATTGCCAATCGAGGAAACCTGACAATGGAGGCGACAGTGAAGAAAAAGGGAGGAAAAACACACGGGAAGCGATGCATTGCCGCTGGCTGTGGTAATGTCAATTCTGCCGAAGTGGCGATGTTTCTGTTCCCAAAAGATGAAGGTGAGTGGCTGGTGTTATTGTTTCGTAGATTCGTAGATTGTTTATGAAAAATAAAGGCCACTGTGTTTGTGTCTACTAACAAGACTATCATGGCGGCGGCAGAGCTCAAGTCGAGTTTCTCCGCCTGGAGATATTCTCACTATTTCACTTTTGTCGAGCACAAAGAAAAGAACGTTTTAGTTAAATGTAAGTTGTGTCTTGGCGGGTCAAAGATCCTATCGACTGCCCAAAACAGCAATTAAAATCTGTTGAAACATCTGCAGAAACAACATGCTGGGACGAAGCTAGTAGCTAAGACCACAGACCCAGACCATCCGACGCCACTCCACCTCCACCTAAGCAACAGCGCTGGATTGGCACTTTGAAACATATCTTTGTGTTTGTGTTTGTATAGATCACATTGCTTAGCAGAGTTCAGTGATGCAAATGCATGTCAAGTTGATCAACAGGTTGTATTATTCTCCGATGCAATAACAGTACTGAAATGAAGGCTACAGTATAAGGGCATTAATGGGTGCCCTTTTTTAAGTAACTAAAAAGCTACTTTTCACAGTAACGCATTACTTTTTGGTGTAAGTAGTGAAGTAACTAGTAATTGTAACTAGTTACTGGTTTTCAGTAACTAGCACAACACTGCATGTGAACATGAATGTTGCATCATGCTATGAACAGATGAATGTATGATCAGGTGATGGCCAATCCTGTGTGTAGATCTACTCTAGATCTATGACAAAATATTGTCCTCAACTAAATTGACTTCCATGGCCACTTTCCTCATCTATCCTGTCCGAAAAGCTGTCAAAATCACTCATTTCTCTCGCACCAGTATCACTTTCCGAAGGCTCCACCATGTTTACAATCACAACTGGGCCCATCTTGTGACGTCACAGCCGCTATCGTCTGCAGCAGCGGTAGGCTCAGACGGCCGTTCACGGATGAAAAATTTGCGATGTTTATCTCGTCCCTCGCACTTCCTAAAACATTATTTTAGCCATGAACAGGTACAATTATATGTAAGAAATTAAACTGCCATTTCATTTTGGCGCAAAAAAATGCACTTCACTGGCACTTTAACTGTAGTGAATCGATATTTTTCCCACCACTACTGCCCATGCAGTGCTCCTCTGCCCTGTCGGCAGCCACAGCACCGCTTCCTCTAACTCTCACTCGCCCACCCACCCACTAACGTAACTTTTCACGAGGCTACTCGTGGGTTCGTCTTAGCCATGGCTTCGTCTTAGCCATGGCTTGTATATGTTTTCTGCTAGCCAACACTTGTTGAAACGGCAACTTTCTGGCATAATGTCATCTATTACTGTCTGTCATCAGAATGCCCAGGACACACATCAAATCAAACTGGCAGGTCACGCGCATAGCGCGGGAAGGCTGGAGTGGAGCTGTCATTTTATGAAAAGTAATTAACCTGTTAACTGTTAAGCCCGGTTGCCCCCACCGCCGGGGCAGACGCAACATCTTGCAAGAAACAGCGTCTCGGGGCTTCTTAACATTTAACAACCTATACATGTGTCATACCCACTTAACGGGAAGAAACTCAGCTAACAGATGATATTAACCATTTACCTAAACGAAACACAAGTCTAACACTAAGCATCTGAATCAGCACTTAGCGAAAACGGGCTAACGAGTTAACGGCTACTTTAGCACATAACTGGCAAAAGCGATCTTTTCTACGTCATATCTGCACAAACGTATCATATACCACATGAAAGCTGAGATTCCACAGATTCCATATGTATAAGTCTCATCACTGTACGACCAAAACTCACTGAACTAGCAGCCAGTCAGTCCTTGCAATATATTGACATTTACAGGAGCAGGTCGTATCTCTGGTAGTTTCACGTTTTCCGCCATGTTAAGGGAAATGTTTACATATGTCCTCAGTTATTATATGTATAGAGAGATTATGTCTATTCTGTACTGTAGGGATGTAATATTATTATTGTACCACTGTGAGGCACTGTGTTATGGGCTTCCGTCATGTAAATGAGGGTGTGTTCACCTGATGCACATGTACAGATCTATGTGTGGTCATTCTAAGTTAGCTCGGCTGAGCGAAAGGAATCACCTGAGAAGCAGAGGAAAATAAACCATGCCCAAGGGCTAAACAGTTCATCGTCTCCGTCTCCACTATTTCTCTCCGAGTGCAACGTATGAAGAAGCTGCCATCCTAAACCTTAACAGGTTATGGGCCCAGGAGTCATTCGGGGATAAGTTTTAAGATTTATCACCGTCAGAAAGTCACGGCGAACAGCGTGCTAACGGGATAGCAAGATAAGCTAACATGGATCATCGAGGGACAAGCAGGTTGCCTCGACTGATGTTCGACGGAGATGAAACTAAGTATGAACTGTGAGAGACCAGTGTTAGGACACCTTTACCTATTAGGGTTAAATAACACGATTCTAAGAGAACCAAATAGTGAAGCCGAGATAGCGGCAGACGGCAAGAAAAATGCAGACGCGTATGCTGAGCTAATACAACTTTTAGACGATAAAAGCCTCTCGCTAATTATGAGGGATGCGCCCGACAATGCAAGAGAAGCCTTAAAGATATTAAGGGGATATTATGCCGGGAGGGGAAAACCCCGGATAATAAACTTGTATACCATGTTGACATCGCTTCAGAAGACGAACAGTGAAAGTGTCACGGACTATATCATACAGGCAGAAACCACCATCACTGCGCTACGGAACGCAGGTGAAACGTTAGGCGACGGCCTACTGATAGCCATGGTCTTAAAAGGACTGCCTGAGATGTTTAGGCCATTTGCAATACACGTGGCACATAATGATGACATTATAACGTTTCCAGAGTTCAGGACAAAGCTAAGGAGTTTTGAAGACACAGAGAAATTAAGCACGACAGAGTCGAGTGATAACGGGATGAAGACTCAAGCGAGACCCGGACGGCGGCCTGCCAAGCAAGGTGCATATGACAGGAACAGTGACAATGCAGATATTGTGTGTTTTAAGTGCGGCACAAAAGGCCACCGAGCGAGAGCGTGTCGGCAGAAGACATGGTGTAGTCAATGCAAAAGTGACACACACAAAGACGCCACATGCAGGCGTAAAGACAGACAAGATGGCGCGAGAAAAGTCTCAGAAGAAGATGGCGGCGGCGACGACGCAGATTACGCCTTCAGGATCAAAGAAGGCATCCAGGAGAAGGGCCTGATGGTCGACACAGGAGCCACCTTGCACATCATCACGGACACCACCAAGTTCAAAAACTTCGATGACACGTTCAAGCCAGAGACACACTGCGTGGAGCTGGCAGACGGTACCCGGTGCAACGGCGTCGCTCAACGCAAGGGAGAAGCAGAGGTTTGCCTGGTCGACAGCGGAGGACGGCGACATACCACTAAAGACGGTACCAGGTTTGACATTCATGTGTACAACAGGTTGTATTATTTGCACACTGAAGGTGAGAATAGTGACAAGAGCAATGCTTGCCATGATGTACAGACGTGGCATGAAATACTAGGCCACCTTAATTATGACGATGTGCTAAAAATGCAAAATGTGGTTGAAGGTATGCAGATCAAGGGCAAAACAGATAGACCAGACCAAGAATGTGAGGTGTGTATTCAGGGGAAATTTGCACAAACCAGAAATAGAAACCCTGATAGTAGAGCAAAGGCTCCATTACAAATGGTACACACGGACCTAGCCGGTCCGGTAGCTACAGAGTCAAGAGATGGTTACAAATATGGGTACCACTTTACAATAAGACTACCCTTATAAAGGGTTTACCAATAGTTTTTAATTCATTTATTAATTAGGTTGTGAACACTTTATAAATCATTAATAAGCTTTTATAAGACATGAGGTAAACAGGGCAAATGTGACCGGTTGCTTGCCAAATAGTGAGCCCACATTTATCTGTACTGCTAAGCCTTATATTGGCCACCTAGCTTACTTCATCTTCTTCATCAGCCAGCATCCTTGGTATCTGTTGTTCACTGAGTTGATTCCCCCCCTTCCATCTTGATGTTTCTTGGCATCTCTTATGACCATCTATGAATGAGTTACTAACATTTATAACTGCCAAAAGGAAGCCTTATTGTAAAGTGTAAAACACATTCCCATTTATTAACGAGTTACTACCATTTATATTTGGTAAAAGGGAGCCTTATTGTAAAGTGTGAAACACATCACCATCTATTGATGAGTCACTAACATTTATAACTACTGAAAGGGTGCGTTGTTTTTAAGTTTAATACACATGTCCATTTATGAATGAGTTATAACATTCACGCTTACCTAATACACATTGTTCACATGAAATGCAAAGTAAGATGCAACAGACCCAAGCAAAACATTTTATTCACACATGAAGAAGATCAGGACTCAAAGTAATGACTGTTTAGTATTTAGAATGACTGATACACATATTTAAACATAAAAGCTTTTCTCAGACATAAATGAAAGACTTGGTAAGACATAATGGTACTCAGACTGGAAAGGCTTTGTGTATATCCTTGAACAAGCGTCCAAGCAGTCCATCAGGGTGAGCAGAGCCAAGCCAAGAGGACCATTCAAGAACCTTGAGGTGTTCCTCCAACAAACTCTCTGTACGGTTTCCTCTCAGTCTACGGACATGTCCTTTGACGGTCGACCAAGCTCTTTCATTATCTTGGATATGACTGCCGTCTGGGGGTTAACAAATCACCTGCTGTGGTTTATGGTGTAGTGGTTGTACCCCATGTTACTCAGCACTCTCCTGTATGCCCTCCACTCATCACTAATAATGCTACTTCCTGACTTAACATGCCGTCTAATCAGAGGGACAAGGTGGCATCTTGATCGTTTCTCCACTAGTTTCAACACTAGTCTCCGCCTTTTGTCTTTAACTCCCATCATTCCGAAGACCCATTTCTTCCTTCTCCAGGTATGTCCAAAGCGTCCACGTGCATACTAACAAAAAATAAATCATAACATCATCTTAGTTAACAACAAAATGCACACAAATTACAGTAAAAATTGTTGCACATCATGTTTCAAAATGCCATACTTGTTTATTAGGTGCATTGTATAACATAATTTAAGGATAATTATACAGTAATGGTCCATATTGATTTTTTTTAATTCTCTTGTACAAGAAAGCCCAGTCTATAACTGCCGAACATAGGAACTGGGTAGAGAGTACCTTCTCCCAGACACAAATACTCAAATAAAATATTTTACTTTATCAGCATTGGTATTACCAATGCTTACTAATTATTTGATACCAATTTGGTAATACAATTAATAAAAAGAACCAGGTTTGGGTTCGTTCTTCAGATATGACTGTGACGTTAACGTGTAAGCTCAATAATGAACTCCAGCTCAACCAACCATATTGTAATATCTAAGTAATCATCTTGAAATATGACATTATTATTTGTAATTGTTAGGATTTCTTAAGCCCCGAGACTAGGATAAACTGAAAAGAGTACAAGGAAGCTTATAAAAGTTAACAGCATTTAATTAAACAGATGATGCGATAATATACAATGACATTGAGTTGGTGGCTCCCCCCCTCCCAGCTGTTGGTCCCGTTTGTGTTGGGGCAGCGGAGGGTGAAGAAGAGATCGATTCTCCCTGTCCATCACGTGTTATCAACTGTAGTCTTCTCCTATTGGCCGGCGTCGACGGGGGCGGGTCCGAGGCAATTCCTGACGTTTTTTCTGGTGTTAATTACAACATTCTAATGTCTGTGGTTATTTAAACATTCCCTAATAACAGTATTGCAGCGTCAATAAATGAGTGTTAAAGACAGTGTGTTTAGTGTACAACACCACATGTAATTTCACCTTCAATTCACGGTTTCAAAACGTAACATTAGCCACATGCTAATGCTAACCGGAAATGAAGAATTTTCAGAATAAATGTTTTAAGTTAAAAGTGTGTGAACTTCCGGTTTTTCAGAATAAAACAGCTTTACTTATAAGAATATATTTAATCAAAATTACGCCATATAAACATTGATTTTAATTTCTTACATAATATACACACATCTTATTGTGAGGTTAATTTCACATACACTACGCTGCTCTTCAACACTACTTTGACGTTAGCTTGTCTACATAATCGATCATAGCAAATTTAAAATAACCTTAGCAATGCATAAAGTTACCTAGCCTACCTAATAAAATATCTCTCTAACTGACAAGGATGACCTTATTTTACCAACCTCAAACAGAAGCCGTTTGTTCTACAGTATTATCCCACTTAATGCTTAACACTTCTCTATTATGTTTTAACTTGGAGGCTACGATTGGCATCGTTAGCACAGATGAAGCTACCACTTGCTTACATGATAACCCAAGCCTTAAAATTCATTAACGTTAGCTGACTCAAAACATAAATAAAGTACTCTAATTTCACTTACCGCAAAACCGCATTCATGCACCGTCTGTTTTAACCGCAGAGCGAGTCACAATAGTCCGATATAAGCATGAAGAATAGTCCACCAGGCACCAGCACAACAAACACGGCTGAGTTCAAGTTCTGTTCCCCGGATGAGCTGAGCAGGCTGAGTCCCTGTAGCATCACGGAGCTGCTAGCAGAGAGACAGGAAGCTAACAACAGCTGTCACTAGAATGACCTGTCACTTAATGTGACCACACCCTAATTTATGCAAAACTTTAAGGTTTAATATAACTTAAACAGATTATAAATGGTAGTAACTCATTAATAAATGGTGATTTGTTTTACACTTTACAAGGCTCTTTTTTGGCAGTTATAAATGTTAGTAACTCATAAATAAATGGTCATAAAAAGATGCCAAGAAACATCAAGATGGAAGGGGGGGGGAATCAACTCAGTGAACAACAGATACCAAGGATGCTGGCTGATGAAGAAGACGAAGTAAGCTAAGTAGCCAATATAAGGCTTAGTCATCTTGGCAAATAGTGAGCCTGTGTTGATGTATGAAAACTATGTTAGAACTGGTTTATAAATGGTTCTTAATGATTTATAAAGTGTTTACAACCTAATTAATAACCTAATTATAAACCCTTTATGAATCCTTTATAAGGGTAGTCTTATTGTAAAGTGGTACCCAAATATGTACAGTCATTCACTGATGACTACTCAGGTGCAATATTTGTACATTTTCTAAAAACTAAAAGTGACACGGTACAGGCAACGGAAGAATTCCTAGCAGATACAGCCCAATACGGGAAAGTGAAGTGTATAAGGTCAGACAACAGCACATGCAGGGATTTCCAAACGTTTTTAAGGAAAAACAGGATTAGACATGAGACGTCGGCCCTGTACTCACCCCACCAGAACGGTACAGCTGAGAGAAGCTGGCGTACTCTTTTTGAGATGGGTAGGTGTATGCTAACTGAAAGTCAGCTACCAAAACAGTTATGGAACTACGCAGTCCAAACAGCAGCCATAGTACGTAACAGATGTTTTAACAGGCGTACAGGACTTATCAACTAATGCTTAATGTAATAGTCAACTATACTCTAAAGTTGCTTATCTGTTGATCATCAACTAATGGTTAATGTAATAGTCAACTAAACTCTAAAGTTGCTTATCTGTTGATCATCAACGAATGCTTAATGTAATAGTCAACTAAACTCTAAAGTTGCTTATCTGTTGATCATCAACTAATGGTTAATGTAATAGTCAACTAAACTCTAAAGCTGCTTATCTGTTGATCATCAACTAATGCTTAATGTAATCTTTAGTTGACATCTTGACTCTCAACAGATTATCAACAGATAGTCGACATGACCCTGTTGACTTTCAACTGAAAGATTGATTTTGAGTAGTTGATTGTCAATTTTGAAGATGTTGACACAATCTACAGATAGTAAGGTTGAATATCGGATAACCTGTTGCAAAAAACATGTTGACAGTCAACAGACACTTTTTGTAAAATCTATAGATCAACACTTGAGATGTACCTTATATTCTACTGGCAGTTAGTTAAATGCATGTAACTTGTCTGTTGAAACAGTGTTGTTGAATGTCAACTGATGACTTATAGAGCGTTAACTATGGACTATCAAAATAAAGTGTTACCAAAACTTTTTCAAATGTAATTGCATTTATCTTTAAAAGACTACTTTTATTGAATGAGAGTTTTACCTAGCACAATGAGCCTGGGGTGGTGGGAAGGGAGAACTGGGCCTCGGCATCGGCAGGAGTTGTAGTCGCCTATGAGTATTAGAATTTAGATGAACAAAGGCATAGAAAAACCCTGAAATATGTACTGACACAAAGCTACAACCCTCGATTTTGTAAGTAGTAGTAGTAAATATATAGGTATACAATATACAACAATACGCATAGTGCAATTAAAAGTACCAGTAATAAAATAACAGAATAAATAACTAAGCTGAACAAAATTACATGTGAAAAGATAAATGACAGTGAAATGAAATGACAGTGTGTTCCTCACCACTGCTATCTGTTTCCTCTGTCCTAGTGTCGTGTGGGTCTGATTCCACACAACTGACGTCTGCCTCTCTGCATGGGTCCTCTCTCCTTATTTATTCTGTCTCACCCTGGCTCCTCTGTCCTCTTGACTTGTAGTTCTGCATGCTTAGTTCGACCTAGGAATTTCAACAATGCTCCTGTAAAATATATAGTTATAGTATTATGTGTCAACATTAAAATAACATACATTGGAGAGCAAAATGTGAAATTCCATTGACTGTAGGCTACATATTATACACACAATTGTCAGCAGGGGCAATAACAACTAAAATGTGAACTAACTTGAATGCATTAGTCCACAACACATGGCCTAACTAATGTTAGCCTACATAGTTACTAACATCAGAAGACATAGACTAACTGTGGTTACATTACTTAAAGGGCCCATGTCATGCCCATTTCTACTGATCATAATTCCATTGTTGAGGTATACTAAAATTGATTTATACTGTGCAATTTTCCAAACTCACATTGGTTTCTCATACAGCATCTCTGTAAGTATATGTATTCACCGGTATTCACTCTCTGTCCTAAACGGCTTGTTGGAGCTCCTGCCCCCCCCTCCCTGTGAGCCCAGTGTGCTCTGATTGGTCAGGACGTTGCAAGGCTCGTTGCTGCGATCTGCTGCGAGGAGCGGACAGGCTTCCGGGTCGGCGATACAGCGAGAACAAGCGAAACTCATCCTGAGCACACACAAACACTCACAGCCGAAGTAAAAACAATAAGTGTGGCTTGATATTGAGTAAGAAAAAGGTTTATAACGCTGTGAGCATGGGTCTGCGGAGAGCATTTCTCCGCAATCCCAATTTAGCAGCCCGAAAAACGTTTACCCATTTAAACAGTCGTGGTAGTTACCTTGTTTGTTTTAAACATCATAAATACACAAACAACAATGAATACTTACAGGTTGTGTACCCGAATCTCCCGCTGGTCCAAACAAAGTAGGAACAGCATCGTTCTTCAAGGCAAAGCAAGGCAAGGCAAGTTTATTTATATAGCACCTTTCAACACAAGGCAATTCAAAGTGTTTTACAAAAAATGAAAGACATTAAGAAAATGGCATTTAAAATCAGTCATTAAAAAGCAAAGATAATAAAATAACCATTAAAAGAAAGAAAAAATACATGGATAAAAGTTACAGTGCAGTTTAAGATGTGAATAGTTCAATTAAAAGCAGCGACAAAAAGAAAAGTCTTTAGCCTGGATTTAAAAGTAGTCAGAGTTGCAGCGGACCTGCAGGTTTCTGGTAGTTTGTTCCAGATATTTGGAGCATAATAACTGAATGCAGCTTCTCCATGTTTAGTTCTGACTCTGGGGACAGAAAGCTGACCAGTCCCTGAAGACCTGAGAGTTCTGGATGGTTCATAATTTAGCAGGAGGTCAGAAATGTATTTTGGGCCTAAACCATTCAAAGCTTTATAAACCAGTGCCCTACGCTGTACATATCCGGCATGAATCGCAGAAAGGTTTGGGAAGCTTTGTTTCTTGAAAGGCTGGCAGAGGGTGTGGCCTCTGGGTATTCACACGTCACAGTACCCAGGAAGTAAACAATGGAAAATGAGAAATCTCCAACGAGGCGTTTTGGGGCAGCATAGACTGTGTTAGAGTTTTACTCACTACAGAGTGTACTTTGAGGGTTTGTGACTCTGCAGACCGTTTACATGCATAAAAACCTTCATAACACACAAGGGGACGGGTAATAACCGGAAAAGCATGAAATGGGCCCTTTAACTAGCTAGCTACAGCAACAGAAAATATTTTCATTCATCATCTTCACCAGTCAGAAAATGTCCGATAGCCGCGATGCTAATTTCCGCTATGTTAAACTCCATTGACTTATGCTAAAGATGTTAGCGATCTAAAAGTCTGCTATTTTTGGCTTTTTTGGGTCGACTTCAGTTGACTGTAACATCGAAAATCTTACCAAATTGAATGTTCACAAAGCTGCGGACCGGTTATACACTGCATAACAAGGGAACTAACATAGCTAATTTAGCTAACGTTAGCTAATTTAGCTGTTGTAGTGCCGAGAGACGGGACCTGGATTAAGCAACTAGACTACTTGTAGTGTACATGCAGAATTATTTCAATTTAAAATAGTTTTAAATGCTCTCACACATACCTGACTCTCGTGCTGTATTTTCCTCTTGTTTCTTTTTATTTTTACGTTTCGAAGCACCTGATGAATGCTTTCTCTTTGACGGCGCCATAATCCCATCATCAACAGACACAGACAGAGGCAACGCACTTGCATTTGAATCTGCCAATCAGATCAATCTATTGCTGGAGAGTGGGGGCCTCCCCGAAATCTGTGAGATTGATTGGTTTTATGATCACTGGCAAGTAATGAGTCCAATGAGAACGTTAACACGTTTTAGAGAGTTATAACAAATATTTGTTGCGGAAAGCTACATGATCCAAGCCACTGTCAGCCGGAAGTGGCGTGTTCGATTAATGTTTTGGGCTGTCTGCCATGGATGGGCTGCATTCCACTCCAAATAGCTGGTCGGCCGTAACCAGAAACCAAACGCCAGCCGTTTTATGGATTCTCATTTCATTTCCAAGAATATCTCAGTACTGGGTTATTTCCAATTTCAAAATAAACATATATATTAAACAAATATAAATAAGAAGTAAGTATATTATAGTATATTCAAGAATAAAAAAATATGTGCATTGCATTTGCACACGTGTATATATATATATATATATATATAATATATGCATATATATATATATATATATATATATATGCATGTATATGTATATATATATATGCGTGCATATATGCGTATATATATATGCGTGCATATATATATATATATATATATATATATGCGTGTATATATGCATGTGTGTGTCTGTATATATTTATAAACGGTATATTATTTTCCATCATTCAATGGACAATGGAGTATTTGTACTTTTTAAATATATACCATCAAACATATGTTCATATATAAAGTGGGTAACTATACAAAACGAAGTGAGATAACTGTTTATGAATATCTGTTCAACTTTATGTAAACTTGTGTAACTCATGAAAGATAAATGAGTGTTTCAATAAAACTATTACATATAAAAATGTATAGTGCAGTTTTTGTTTTCATTGCAATATATATTTTTTATATGTATCAATATATAGCCATACACGGTCCATGCATATATTGCAATATATTTAAAAATATAAGGACTACTTTCCCATATATGGAAATGTATGATCCAGTATATTGTATTATATTTTCCAATATATTCCAATATATTTTTCTTTCATAAGGGTTGGCTCTATGAAACCTAAGGTACTTATATGATTCTGTTCTCTTCAAGTTTGTATCTTCTTGGTCAAATGCACTTATTGTAAGTCACTTTGGATAAAAGCGTCAGCTAAATGAAATGTAATGTAATCCTGTCCCCTGCATTTGGGTCTACAGCTTTCCCACTTCCTGTGACAGTAGGTATTCTTTCCACTGATTATTGAAATGTGGACTTACCATAGCATCTATCATTCTCCTGTCATGGATCATATTTTAGCTCAGGTTTCATCTGCAGTTTGCCATCCCAGTGCAGGTACTTCCAACACACCTTTGAGTGGCACCTGCTAACAGACCCTGCTGTTATCTGCACAGAGATAATACTTTTGGGGAAGTCACAATGCCCTGGGACTCGCCTGTCAACTCCAGGAGCATCAAAGTTTCTGACACACGACACTGGCTTTCTAGCTGGGACAAAACACAATCCTGTGGGAATGAAGGAGGCAGAGATTAAACAAGGGCTGTTTAGCATTTGTATATTACAAATAAATCGGATGAAATAACAATTATCACCTTTGTTTTGACTGGATGTCAACTCTAAATTACCTCTAAATGGAACGCCTAAAGTTACGCATTGGTGATGTTTTGATGGGAATATGATGTGATGTTTCATGAGAGCAAGTGGATTTGTTTCGCCAGCTCTTTAAAGGCGTTTTCGTTTTTCTGACTTGGAGTACAAAGGGATCTGAGGTACAAAAGTACTTCAGCAGCTTTTCAGCTTCACCTCTGTTGCACAAACCACTCCTGCTGGGACCGACAAGAGCGCTAAATTGAGAGTGATACTTCACTACTGCACAGCGAAAAAGGAAGAGAGTGGCCTCTTTTATTGTAGCCTGCAGCGTGTGGGTGACTGGCATTCACTTAGACACAGAAAATGAGTGCTTTTATGCTCATTATTTGTCAGGAAAGACACTACAGGCTAAAATATATTTTTTTCTTACTGGTCAATCGCAGAGTTTGGGCTGTTTTGCTTCCATAACATGTTTTTGCTCAGACTAGTGGAAATAAAATATCTTGAATATCAATGTATATGTTTATTCAATTACAATTTATCTGTTTGCCTTTTGTTTCTTAATACAGCAATAGTTTGCATTAGATAATTCCCAATTTGCATATTTAAACATTTCAGAAAACATAAAATACGATTTTTTAAAATGATTTTACCCTATTGTAAATTCTAAAAACATAAATTGAATGTCATAATTAATAAGCAATAAACAAGGTACATTTCATGGTGATTCATATTAGTAAATGCTTTACTCTATTCACCTGTTTTGTCTCCCCTTAATGTGAGCCACATGTAGAGATAATAATAGAGGCGATATCACAGTAATTAGCAGCCTTTTACAAACACAGACCGATCCAATCAACGCTGAAGTGAAAACAATGAATGTGTTAAAAAAAAAACTCCTGGTATTGTTTAAATATTTTATCAAAAATAATAAACATGTTTTTAAAACAATTTAATTATTGGGTGTGTTGTGCAAAAGTAGAAACTACGTGGTGAGAAGTGGAGTATTTAACAGCTAAAGGGAAAGTTATTCTTATTTTGGGTGGAGACCAAAACAGAGCCACAAAGAGATATAATTTTAGACTTAAAGGTCACCTATTATGCAAAATGCACTTTTAATGTATTTTATACATAAATATGTGTCCCCGTTGTGTAAGGAGACTCACAAAGTTTCAGAAAATAAAACCCTCTCTCTTTTCCTCCTTATCCACATCTCTAAAAACGGGTACAATGGAGCTGATCCAGATTTGCTGCAGATTTTACGTCATTATTAAAATGTGGGCTGGCTTTACATTGAACTCCTAGCAACCTATCGTCCCCATATACAGTCAGCTAGCTGAATCCCCTCCTGCAGCTGTGTGTCTGTGTATTCAGCAGGATGTCTACAAGAGGGACTTGGAGTACAGTTGTTATATAATACATAATGGCACTGTTCTAGCGTTAAACACTGAATATCGAAACATTTCAAGCTGTGTGCTGTATCAGAAACATTAAGCGACCTGTTTTGGGAGTAATATGTGACCCGCTCTATCGAAAGGCTCATTTAAAAATAAACGTGGATTTGTTTAAAAAAATAGTTTTTCGGGGTTCGGGTGTTTTGTTTGATTTTAAACAAACAAAGTCTTGGCTTTCAGAATATGAAACTTTTATTTTCAAAATCACACGATAAATACATTTTTGAAGCTTGTAAAGGGAAGATGAGAGCTCTCACTCGCCACTCTGCTGTTCCCTCCCTCCGGCTGAAATTATGAATGTAAGGCGTATAGTAATCATAGATAACACGGCAGGTTCCGTTACAGTTTGTTTTCATCTGATTTCAATTAAACAAAGTCTTGGCTTTCAGAATATTAAACTTGTTTCGGCAAATTCAGATGATAAATACAACTTTGAAGCTTGTAACGGCATAATTACAAGCGGAGAACGGAGTAACTTGACGTCACAGCAGGCATAACAACAGCCGGTGTTTCTCGTGAGTGTTTTCCCCGGGAAACAAACACAATACACACAAATGCAAAATTACACAAACACACACACACGTACACACACACACACACACACACACTCGCGAGCTTCCCCCAGACCAGTAATCCAAACAAAAATATCTTCCCTCCGTAGTATTTTGATCATTTGCTCCGCTAATAATCAATCAGATAGATGGATTCCAGCGAAGAGGAAACTTTGAAGGCCTTTTTCTCAAAATGATGATCGGTGACAGTCATTATATAATGTGACATATTTCGCTTAATATTTGGAGTACAAAAACAATCCTGATATCATTAGAAAGCTAGGAATCTCCTCTTTCCAACAGTGCATACAACTCAAAATGTGTCTTCGGGTCAATGCGACTGATTTCGATGGAGCAGGTCAAATATGGTCTGTGTTTACATTAGCAAGCATCGCTAACACTCAGAGCTAACGCTGTACTGGAGAGAGTATGTGTAAAGAAGCCTGATATAAAAAGGTACTCACCTTGTGGTAAACCCGCAAGAGAGAAAGCATTTGAGCTCCATACTGTTTCAGAAATAATCCTTGATGTGGTTTGGAACATGATATGGCGTTTTAACCACGGCAGCATTTAGCTGAGTATCTGCCGTAGAGTAGACACTCTTCTCTTTTGTGACAGGGATGAAATAGAGGGGCATGGCTACAATGGGTGATCTGTTTGGTATTTTGAGCAAAAAACTTCAGAAACATAGTATAGATATGACCTTATAATATATTGTTCAAATATAGCATAATAGGTGAGCTTATTTTTCTGAGTCTTTCCATTTGAAAACATGCAACTGTTAACACTTTGCCTGCCAAGACTGTCTTACAGATTGTTTGGATTGGACTGGATTTAAATGCTAATAACTTTATTTTTTATTTTTATCATGGGTAGACAAATGGCTTGATGAAAAGTTGTATGTTAATGTACGTACTGATAGTCTTTTTGAAAAAAAAAGGTATTTAACTACGATTAAAGATATTTTACAACTCCCTTGAAGAACATGTTGTTTAATAGATCCCTTGGTGGAATTTCTTAATGGTATAGGCTAGTTGCACGGGATGACGTATTTCCATTTCCGGTTCATTGAGTGTGCGGTTGTAAACTTCCGTTCTACGGTAGAGCGAAATGAGAAGGCTAACGTTAACGTTACCTCAGCAAGGCAAGAAGATGGCACTATTTTACACTTGATGTCTCCAAGACCTACCGAAGGTTAACATCAGTGATGTACATCGGCTGGTACAAGCGGCAAGCTCAGCCCCGAGGAGCAAAAGAGAAAAGGGGTTCAAGATGTACATATCCAGTTGCATCGACAATTATGAAGTTAAGTGACAAACAAAGCTGTAGTTACTGGCTAACTTTGACAACTTGACAGGCTTGATACAGTGTAAAGCGTTTGAATTATGTACTATTACGTTTTTTTGGATAACATGAATGATGTCCAATTCCCCACAATTTCAAACAAAGATCTAACTTCAGGGAGAGTGAGCGTCAGGGCTAGCTGTTACAGGTCCATGAGAAGGCATGAAAAGCCTCACGATCTCAGAGTAGGGAGGAAAATAAAAAGTGTTCATCGGTTCAAAGCCTCAATCAGGTTCATGTTCTGGGGTTTTGATGTGGCTAGAGTAGGTAACCTGTGATTTAGGATTCAAATAAGCCCAGCTAGCGTTTTGCAACAGATTACATAGTAACAATAAATTAGCTCACATCAACTGGTAGCTAGCTATGTGTGTGTAGCATGAAGGGGTTACAGATTTATTTGTATTTTGTAACCCTCTCGTGTAAAATGATAAATACATTTGCTAAGCCCAAACTTAGCTTTCATCAAAGATTCTTAATGAGAGGTTGAAAACCGTCTCTGCTTTCATGGAAACCCCAGAAACTGGTTGTGACGGCTGCTGTTCTTTACTGTATGGTTAGTATAATCCATGTAGGGTCCAATTATTTTTATTGGCCAGTGTTAGGTAACTGCTGTTTTTGTACCCTACATCTATGTTAAGCTGTTCAACGTTCTACTAACACTATTTTATGTAGTTATAATATAATAATAAGATAATAAATTGAGACAGCTGAGACAGGCTGTAAAGCTTATCTGTTTGAATGTCCTTAAATTACAGTATTCCAAACAGCAGAACTTCTGTGTATTTGATCTGACTGATAACCTGACATGGTTTAGCCTTTTCCCACACCTACTACTTGCCTTGCCATTTTTCTGTGTTGTATTGAAGCAGTGTCCTAAATGTAAAATGACTGACATTTTGTTTTAATGTGTAGATTGTCTTTGAGAATTGCTCACCTGTGGAGATTGCAGTGGCAAAGTGTTCCTGTGTAGCTGGAACAACACTCTGCAACCACAATGTTGCACTGCTGTTCCAGACCGCACACTACTCCACACTCAACCTGGCTGCTGTACCCCCTGTCTCAGCTGCACTGAAACAGAGCAGCGATGGCACAAGCCAAGAACCATGGTAAGTACAGTATGTGTTCATAACCAATCCACAGTTTAATGATAGTAATTGTATGTAGCCTGCTATATAACTTTGTGATTGTTGTCTGAGTGTAAACATTTTCTTAAAGTCCTAATTATCATATAAACATGTTCAAAGGAGTACACGTTACAAGGCCGTGCAGGGGGACCTGCCAGACCCAGATGTCCTCAAAGTCAGCGAGGTATACAAGGACTTCTGAGCAGACATCGCACCACTGATCACCACCATGGCTATAAGTGTGGACGTGCCACTGGTTAAATATGTTTTGTTTTTTTCAGATATAAAATCAACCTATGTTTTGTAAAAGTTTATTAAATTAATCTGTAAAATGTTATCATATTGTGGATTTATTAAAGTGGACCTATCATGCTATATTTGAATAATATATTGTAGGGCCATACCTATATAAAACATGTCTGTGAAGTTTTTCTTTCAAAATACCAAACAGATCATGCATTTTAGCCATGCCTCATTTCACTCTATTTTGCTCTTTTCCAGCCCTGTTTTTGCAAGGGCTGATTCTGTGAGAAGTCTTCTTCGCTGCTTTTGTGGCAGACTACAGCGCCACTTACAGGCCTGGCATATGTACTACAGCGTCTCCAGCGCTTTCGGGCGGCAATGGCCGTGGCCGTCTCCTCCTGATAGGTGGAGAGTTGGCCATATAGGCGGAGCACCGCTTTTCTGACGTCAGAAAAAATTCAAATCTGTATCAGTCTGTATCAGCTCCGTTGCAGCCCCGTTTTTAGAGATTTGGGTATGGAGGAAAAGAGAGAGGGTTGTGTTTTCTGACACTTGGTGAGTTCCCTGACACACCGGGGACACATATTCATGTATAAAAGACGTACAAAAGTGCATTTTGCATGATAGGTCCCCTATAAATTATGTATTGTCCTATGTTATTTTTGTGTGCGTTTGTTTTGAGGTTATAATTCATTAGTACCTAAACATAGTATGGTATAACTGCTTTTTGTAATGACCACAATGAAATACACAATTGGTTTGGGAGCAAGAAATCTTTTAATCATTGTTGCCCAGGCTTGCCCATGCTTTTACCAGTGGTCCGTTCTGGTAGTTGACCAGGAACCAAGCCACATTGAAAAGCTCCTCAATGCTTCCACACAGTGGTATGGCTTTGTCAAAGAGTTTGTTCTCTTTTACCCTTCTGATGCACCTCTCCACATGGACCCTCAGACGTGCAATGGATTGAGTCTGCCTGACATCCTCCCTGCTCATTTGTTGTTTTTTTTACAGAAAGGCAGGCCGGTAAACTTTGCACTGAACCAGATTGTCCACAAGGAACCCTTTGTCGACCATTATTGCAATGTCTGGTGTGAGCAGGCTCACGATGCCAGACAGCTTGAAGATCTCCCGGTCACTCATAGATCCTGCAAACAGGCCAGACACAAATGTAATGGCACCATGGGGTGCCATGCCGATCATGGCCTTGAATGTAGCATGCGACTTGTACGTTGAAAACACCTCACTCTGCAGCAGGAGAGATGATGGAGTCTGGCAGAATATTCCAGTGCAATGAAGCACCACTTGTGTGTCAGGGAAAGCTGAAAACTCTGGTGGAAGTTGAGCTCTGACAACTTTGCGTGGGATCCACAGACTTTTGCTTCCAAGCAGTTGGTAAAGGAAGAGTGTCCAGGTGGAAATAATTCTGCTGACTGTGGTGCGGTGAATGCCAAACCGTTCTGCTATATCCCTCAGATGTAAGCCCACTGACAGGAGCATGAGGAACAGCAGCAGCTCATCTATGGGTGGAAGATTCTGTGAAAACAATAAGTGTTAGGCATACTGTAGATACTGTTATAGGGGAGACCGGGTACAGTTGTAACACATTTTCCTGGGGTTTGTTGTTCTGTCAGTGTGTGTGTGTGTGTGTGTGTGTGTGGTGTGATGCACTTGTTAAACAGTGGTATAGCTGTGCGCAGCGTGCATAATTATTAATATACATCCATGCTTGTATGCTGCATACCGTTGTTGTTGGTTGAGAGGAATCCGAGCTGCTGGCAGAGGATGCCTTGGTGTTGGTGATCCGCACCATCTTGGTGTTGGCTGCTGGCTCCACCAATTTCCAAATGGCAAGGAAATGCTTGTATGTGGCAAATCTAAGAATGTAATAATGTTCATGTTAGACATCGTTTTGTTTCTTAAATTAGCTTCCCCAAATGAAACGGGTTTTTCAAACTAGTAGCCATAACAACATCCTGATAGCCTTATAAACCAACCTTGTGTAGAAACAAATGTCCTCGTCCGACCCTGCCAGGCGTTGTATCCTGAAACGAGATCGCAGTATTACCGCATTGTAACACTTCCAGCTGGAGTTTGAGCTCCCTAATCTGAATTTTCAAGGCTTCGTTCTCGTCGGCCACCTGATTTGCCATCACTGCCGTCGCTGGATTTAAACAGTAGTCATGATCAGGCGGCGCAACTGTTTCCACCTCGTACTCAGCTGTCATGTCCGGGGTGGGGCTCTCTGCCCTCGGCCGACGCTCCCAAACATTACGTCTTGGTGTAGGTAGCTCGTAATTATTCCATGCAAAGAGAACAGGTGTAGCTCCTTTCTGTACTCTGTTCAGTCCTCCAGCTGTGACCAATAAGTCTCCTGGTCGAAAATGCCTACTACACACACGGGTATTTTTTGTGGGGCTGAAATTGTCCCTACGGACCTTGACCAGCCACTGAGCCTTTACCTCAGCATCAATGGGAAATTAATGGAAACTTATCTCCCGATTATAACGGGACAAATTTGTACAAAGGGGCACACAGCAATGTGGTGCCGACTTTCTTACCCGCTGGAAGGCCAATCGCCTTTCTTTAACCCCAAATCCGCTCATTCTTGCTCTTGGTGTCTATGTCCAAACAAACTGTCAAAACTCTGTACTCAAACCGGAAGTATTCTCCCTCACCCCCACCCGCCGGGAGTTGATAGACGCCATCTTGTGCACAGAGCCTATTGGAATGTTGTATCGGTACTAGTGTACTGTCTCCCCATGGAACACAATCTCTGGTAACCTCTGCCATGTTCTTTAATACCACCTTTAAGCCAACATGTCTGACACCCACGCATGGATACACAAGTACCATAACATAACTGTATTTTTGTTTTGTACACATTCTCACTTCCAGGAGGTGGACGCTTTTCAATTTTTGGATACCTCATGAGTATTTCACTTGTGCTACCATAGATCTATTATGTCTTTGCACTCAAGTTTATCTAATTGGCATAATAAAAATGTAATACATTCATGCTCCAAAGGGAATAAACCCATATTCTTTCAACAAGCTTGTGGCCTTTCTTTTAACAACGCCCTTGACAGTAACTTCATTTTAATCCAGATAGACCAATGTAAAACAAAACCACTAATATCTGTCTACGCCGCACAGATTGTTATGTTATGGGTTGATTTTTATATAACCTTAAGAAGCCATTAACGGGTTTCTTTCCATGTTTATTGACACATTTGTTTTTCTAACCCAATATTGAGTTAATATAGGTCAATTAGTTGCATACAATAGAGCAACATTTCTATGCAGCATGTTTTATATTCAAGGAAATAAAACATTATGTCAATGTTAAATAGGTTTTGAAGAGGGATTACTGAATGCTAATGATGGCCTATCCAGAGAAGCAAAGTCTATTCATCGAATAATGTTGTTTTCCCTTTTATGTCAGTAGTTTATTTATAATGCAGAGTTGACAGCAGAGTGTAATGCCCATCATAATAATTGGACAGGCTCCAATACGTCCAGAACTCTGCCGCCAGCTTCTCACCCGCACCAAGCCATGGCAACATATCACCCCAACCCTCATCCACCTACACTGGCTGCCGGTCAAGTCCCGGATTCAGTACAAAACACTCTTCCTCACGTACAAGTCCCTCCTTACCCTCGCCCCCCAGTACTTATCGGACCTCCTCCATCCCTACACCCCTTCTCGGAGTCTGCGGTCCTCAGACACGGGCCTGCTCTCCATCCCCCGCTCTCGCCTCCGAACTGTTGGTGACAGGGCGTTCAGTGTTGCGGCCCCCACCCTCTGGAAAGCACTTCCTGCCGAGATCCGTAATGCTGCCTCCCTGGACATCTTCAAATCATCATTAAAAACACACCTGTTCACCCTGGCCTTCGGGCCCTAGCCCTTTCTTGGTCCCCCGGCTTCCTTTATTTTTTGTTTGCCCTTTGATTGTCTGTTTGTTTTGTTTGTCCACCATGTACAGCGACCACGGGTCCCTTGAAAGGCGCTATATAAATATCATTTATTATTATTATTATTTTTATAATAAGCAGTCTAGTCTGCCATTATAACCGTCTTTGCTTCTTACATCACCTGTCTAGAACAGCTCCTGCTGAAATAAGGGGAATTGATATTGCAGAGTCAGTAATTACTCATGCACACCCACATATGGTCTATAGTTATTACTCCATGGGATGGAAATTAGTGAATATAAAATTACATAAGGTGACATTATTTTTTATTGAGTTTCCTGAATGCCCTAGGAAGAGTAATACCCTGTCCGGAGTTGTATTTCTCTTGGGGTTTGCGGATGAAATGCTTAAACTAATTTGTTCTTCCTACCATTTATGTCCACAGATAACTAGGCTTTAAAATATTCCAGTGTATGGCAGTAGAGTAGTTATACGGCTATGGGCTACGGATAGAGTTCAATTTTTAGCTTTGTGATATAATTAATTCCTTGACACTGCACACCTGTGTTAAAATGTTATTTCCATTTTGTACTTAACATGGATCCCACACAAAATAACAAGCTTTTGGGGAATGGAACAAATTTCAATCAAAAAGTGATCATGTGCTAATGAGTCACAATGTGAAAGAATAACTCTGTAGATTTGCTTAGTTTGACCTATCTAATCTACTGTAGAGCTCAATTCTGCGTATGTGCGTTTATAAATCCAAAAGGGTATAAGCCCCAGAAAGATCACATCAGAGACACTTGACCAGGTTTCCTCATTATCATGGTTACTAAAATTGTCTGTGTCATGATGGCCCCATCAACACGCGTGGTGGTAACTTAATGGCTGCCACTGTCTCCTCATACTGGCTGTGGTCTACACATGATCTAATTTCTATTACTGCAACCCTTCATAAGATCCTCAACAGTTTATTTTTTATGCATTATTGTTTTTAATTCTATTAGTTTTTTACTAAGGTTTCTCGTTGTTGTCCAAGTAATATTAACCAATCATGTTCAAGAAAATGTTGGTTTAATGCAGGTATACAGTACTTGAGGAGACCAATTAAGGCATGTTAGCTTAGTACAAAGGGGGGAAAAAGCCTAGTACAAAATAGAATCCACCTATCAGGACCTAGTTAGCACTCTACTGTATATCTTGCTTTGTATAAATGCTAAATGTACTCCGTTTAGGATAACCCTGAATTTGACAAATAATAAAATATTTGGTAATTTTTGTATGTCATCAAAAACTAAATTGAAAAATTAGCAGCGATGAGACAGACAACAATGGATCTTGTCAACAAACCTTTGCCAAGAAAGCAGGTAAGTATAGAGTTTCAGAAATGTATTTCTTGAAAAGGTATTCAACATTAATGGTCTAATGTTCATTAGGGATTGGGTTGGATTTTAAAGAACATACCAATGCCCTACTATTGAGCTCTGAACAGTCTTGAGATAGTTGAACATTCCAACGGAAACTGGGACACAACACCTTTCTAACACTCAAACTGTTGCAGCAGGTTTCTTCAAAACCTGTTCAAAATGTCTTCATATTTCTTCAAATCAACATGATATTCCCTGAATAACTCCTCGATCCATTTCCCAAAGGGCATTTGGGGGTTTATGCTTGAGAATGAAAGCATACAGCATTTGAAAGGTTTAGGGTGTCTTTGAATGGCTGAGAATCTCCTCATTCAGTACAGGTACATTTCTCAAGAGAATGCAAAGACATTTTTTGCAACAGTTCAAAGAGAGTGTCAAATAATGTCTTGAAAAAGTCAGATGACTTTTTGCAGCTGCAAATCATGTTTTCATACATGATAAGATGTCTACCAAGGTCAGAAAACATGTGACTTCTACAATCTATTTATTGCAGGGTGAGGGGCACACTTGAGAAATAATTCATTCAGTTGTTAACACAAGAGAAACAGACTCAGATTTGTAAGCTAAAAGTTGTGCAATTTTTCAACTTTTATAACAAATTGCCGAAGCTTTGTAATGTAAATGAGGATAAAAAGCAAGGCTGTTGTTCATTTTTCAAAGTTTCTGTTCACAAGTCAGTGTCCTTGTCCTCTGAAAATAGAGTACTCAAATGCATGGAGTGCTTAGATCTGCAATTACATTTTGTTGCAATCATGCAATACTTTTGGGGGAATGAGATGGATCACAGTAGTTTGAGTCTGGGTTTCCTATATAGGTTTGAGATAAGGATTATTTACATCTAGGGGTTTGATCAACACTTAAAAAGGGTACACTTACATTGGTAGAAAGTGTAGATCCATTGGAGATATATTACAAGTATATCCTTGCCAGATACACAAGGTTTTAAGTTATTGCTCATGGAGTTCAGCCTGAAATCCCTGTACTGTAGTGAACCTTTTGGGAAATCCACTCACAGTGAAACATTCTCAGGTCAAAGGTCTACTTATTTGTTTTAGATTAGGATCTTTCAAACAGATCTTACTGTCTTCAAATCACTGAACGAACTTGGCCCTGGTGTCATCATGCCTTAAATGGAGAACTTAAGTCACCTAAGAACGAGCAGTTGTATATAAGTTGGATTGTAACCAATGTCTTGGTTCAAGAATGGTTTGAACCCAGAATGGGCACAGTATCTACCAGGAAGAGCTCAAAGTCCTCAACCAGGTGTCGAGGTGACAACTCACATTGGGCACCATGGACCATCCTGACATGTAAACATGTTCAAAACTTGTTTGTGCTGCACGCTGATGAAGTGTCAACACACCTTTGGAAGGGGACCAGCTTGGGCCTCTAATGCAGCAAATCATTCAACGCAACTGGCTCATGAATGACAAACGAAGTTCTGTGTTTCACTCTATGTGCGTATTTAAGCTGGAGGGAGTGAGACATGCTAATTTAATGATCCCTTCAAGCTGTTAGACATCTGCCCCTAGCCTCAGCTATAGCAGTAAAATGTGTGGTTACAAACATAGTTGCACTGCCAATTCATAATTAATTTGGATAAACACACCTGTTGCTGGGCACCATACAATACCAATAATAGAGCGGCCGCATCCTAAAACAACCCAAGCTGAAATTGTTTATATTACTGGCTGAAATGGCTGCTGGATATAAATATCAAATATCTTTCTTACTTGGATAAAGGTCCCTGGCTGCTTTATGTGATTTGTTTTATGAATACAAAAGGATTGGTTATATTCATTCCTGTGGATTTTTGTAATGTTATTGGGATCCCATTTTGAACAGAGAGTGCACAAATGTCAAAACATCATGAATGTATTTGCAATAGATTTTGACTTTGTTGACATGGCAAGAAATCCATAAGTGAAAAGCCCATGTGTGGAAATTGCATAATTATCAAGAACCCAGCAAATATATGAACCGGAACCTCCAAATGTCCTATCTTTTTTGCTAATCAATGTTATTGGTCCCCCTTGACATCTTTTTGTTGGTTTTGAAAATATGCAACCAATTAAGGTATTGAAAAAACGTTTTGTATATTTTTAACCCCATTGGATCCTGAAAATGTATCGCAAAACCTCACAACACGTCTTTGAAAAACAATGCCAAGGCAATCTTGTCTGACTCTGCAGATCAAAGACGGGCTCTTGCTGTGAAAGGATCTTCCTCTTGGTCTTCCAGCAATCGCTAGGCAGATTTCCTCCTTGAAAGTGTTCCAGCAGTTTTCCGGCTTGGCAAGGTTTGGAATGTTGACCCCGACTGTCTTCAATCTCGCCGCTTAAAGGTCACCTATTATGCAAAGTCCACTTTTTCATATATTTTATACATAAAACATGTGTCCTCTCTGTGTCAAGAGATTCTGAAAGTTTCAGGAAAAAAGATTCGCTCACTTTTTGTCCTGATCCATTTATGTAAAAACCTGTCTGAAAATGAGCTAATCAGATTTTGGCCACTTTATGATGTCATAACGATTTTTTGGCTTGTGTAACCATTAGCCAATAACCAACCAAGGTAACCCCCCCCCACCCCCCCACACGTTATCACCTGATTCTCCTGCTAGAGCACCATTGTGTTCTTTTTAACCAATCATCTCGCAAAGGGGCACCTTATTTTCATCTAAAGTAACAGACACAGAATCAGCACTTTTGAAACAGGGCTGAAACAGAGGGGTTTATGGGATGCTGCAATGATCTGCAATGATCGGTATTTCGAGCCAAACACTTCAGAGACATGTTTTGTATATATCTGAGACCCATAATATATTGATGAAAAACAGTATAATAGGGGATCTTTAACCCTAAAACTAGTGTGGGCCTCCCTGTCTATCAAATAATCTCTAATGTCAACATTGTGACTATAGTGTAGATGAAAGTTTTTGCAGAGAAGATGCGCAAAGCCAGCTAGCTCAAGGCCTCACATCTGACCGTTCTTCATTGCACTGTCATCCATTAGTTTTTTTGGTTTTGTAATATAATGTAATAATGAATTGATTATTTATTGCTTACATATCTTTACTAATTAATAGGACGATAATTTACAAAAAAATAACATCATGCTGTATTGAAGATGCCTTGACACCTCCAAAGGTGAAGAGCCCTATAGACACTCTGTGTTCTCTCTTCTTTGTACAGCCTTCTTACAGTTGAGCTTAAGTATTAGCATGAATAATGTTGCCCCCATTATCAGAGTGTTAATACAGTATATGCTGATTTAGCATATTTTAGTGTTATCAGTTAGTGAATGTTAAGTGCACAGAGTCTATTAAAAAAGACGGCCCATGGTAATTCTACGGAAATATAGTTTGGTGTTAAAAGATAATGAGCGTTGGGTTAGCATTAGCAACAGTAGAAACAGGATTGTAAGGGATTAGTGTGTATAATGTGCCGCTAACCACTTAAGTAAATTTGGCTGGATAAGAAAAACATTAATATCTCAGTATTATTCTATTATACCTAGATACTTAATTATTCAGCTCTGTGTTGTATACAAATGGACTCAAAAGTCAGTATTTTTCTTTTACACATAAAGACCTTGCATTAATTAACAATGCATTCGATGTTAATACAATAATGTATAATTTGTTAAATTGAATCAGCATTAATCTTTGATAAGTGTATTTCAAACAGAACTTGTAGGCCTATTTTGCAATGCACCATTTTAGCAGACTTAAATACTTACCCAGAGGTGGAAGAAGTACTCAGATATTTTACTTAGTTACAAGTATATACCAGAGTGTAGGAATACAATTAACTTAAAGTAAAAAGTCCTGCAGTTAAAACTGTACTCAAATACTCAAGTACTCATTATGCAGATTGGCCCATTTCAGAATCATATACATTTTTGTTTTGATTATAATTATTGATGTATTGTTGTGTTCATCAAGCTGGTAAAACTAGAACTAATTTCAATTACTTTATTAGCTGCTGGGTAGAATGTGAAATCAATCAAGGTGTATCTAAAGTTTTTTTAAGTGTTCATCCTATTGTTTATCATTAAGCAATATCTGCAAAGTAACTAAAGGTATGACATAAATGTAAAAGTACAATATTTACCTCTGAATTGTGCAGGTACTTGTACTTTACCCTATTTGTAAGAGAGTAGACAGAAGAATTTGATGTTTCAAATGAACACTTTAAGAAAAAACAATAAAGAAAAAGATGTATCACATGACTAATGACCAGGTTGGTTTAAAGGCACCCCGCTACCAGCTCTCACATCCCCAAAAATGTTGCAGCACATTTCTGAACAGGATTTTTTTGGAGACATCTAAAAGGTTATTCTTGTTCGAAAACAGATAACTTTAATCCTGGCTCAAAATCTCACATAACAACCAGTCACAAGGTACCTGTTCACAATGCATTGTGGGGGCAGTTTTGTATGTGCAGTAAACTTATGTCTTATACTCAGAAATGACTGCTAGTGTACTATAGATCTGAGCATTTCTCACATACTGTATACTAAGTAAGCAATTTTGAACACAGCCTGTGTGTGTGTGTGTGTGTGTGTGTGTGTGTGTGTGTGTGTGTGTGTGCTTACCTTCTCCTTGGGCAATTCCGGCAAGGAACATTTATTTTTCTCTTGCTTTAGCATAAACAGAGGTTAGTGTTTTTATTACTTTTTATTTGTGTTTAGAGATGAGGGGAATAAGTGATGTAAAATTAGTTGGGAATAAAACCAAATTTACAACTACGTGCAATAACATTCAACTGCTTATAGTCCTGGGAATATGCTACATCTTAACAGAAAACTTTTCAGCAGCAAATCTTCCACTGAGCGTATAACTGCATCAGATCCACAGCGGGTCTCCCATCTGATCTGTTTGCACCCTCCTGACATTTACCGGGATATGATGAACCTAAGGATAACGGCTTCAATGTTTTATAACCGTAAAGCTACTGCCACCATGTGTGTAACGTGATTTGCTAGAAGAAAACACCCAGCAACACTACCACATGCAGTTCTATCAACATAAAGAGTGTGCAAACACCCACAGGCTGTGTCTTTAGCCTTGCTGATTTAGCCTGAGGTTCATCAATAGTAAGGGAAAGGTAAGGGGTTTTATGCGTATAATCGAAATGTTGTAATATAACCAGGATTTTCCCCTTATTTTAGTCCCACTGGAGTTATCACTGTATTGATTTTTAACTATGGTGTAGGAATAGATTAGCGTTCTACTGTTGATCATAATTTAAACACTGGATCATCGATTCCTTCAGACTGCAGTCCTCGATCAGTGTCATGGACAATGTACAGTGTGTGACGGGTCACTGGTTTCTCCGCCTGTCAGCGGGAAGGAGTGTGGGATAGATAGGCTGGCCTCCGCCCAAGCCTCTGTCCTGGGAAATGCTCCATCATACAAATAAAATGATATAAATTGACTCTACCAGCTATGGGGGAGGATTGATTATGACAAATTGGGTCAAAGAGTTGAACTGTTTCAAAAAGATGGTTGCAACTTTTAGAAGTTAGTGCCCATTTTGGGACTCACAGGTGCACAGATAATATTGCAATTTTAATCGTACAATTATGAATTTTAAATGGTCTATGATACACCAACTATTAAGTTCTTATAGCTAACTGTTTTTTCATTTTCTTACCATGCTGCTTTGGCTAATATTCAATTTTCCTTCCACTGAATGAATAATCATACTAAAGCAGGAAATGTCCTCAGAAGGTAAAAAGCTTTTGATCTGATGGGGCAAAACTTGCAACATATTAAGTGACAGCACAAACAAATTATACTCAACCACATGATTAGATACACAAATCTACTACATTTCTGAGATAATATGTGTTTTAAGTGCTGCTACTGTAAGTGATCTCCCTGTATTTGATGTTTGGGTTCTTCAGTGACGTCTTTTGTCATTTGGTGAATCAAATGGCAAAAGGTTATTAAGAATGTTTAAACAATTTCATATATTAGATTATCCTAAAGAACATCAAGTTATGGTTCTACACATATGCAATCTCAATACTGGGTGTCTTTTAATATTAAGACAAACTGAAAGTGGATTGCTAAATTGAATAATTTTGTAACTTTATTCCAAATGTAAGTACATTTCTTTTGATGTTTTTTCGCCATTAACAAAAGAAAATGTTCTGTGATAATTTATGTTTTTTGTGTTAAAGGTCCCCTGTCATGGCCATTTCTACTGATCATAATTCCATTGTTGAGGTCTACTACAATATATTTATATTGTGCAATTTTCCAAACTCACATTGGTTTCTCATACAGCATCTCTTTATAGTATGTGTATTCACTCTCTGTCCTAAACGGCTTGTTGGAGCTCCTGACCCCCCCCTCCCTATGAGCCCACTGTGCTCTGATTGGTCAGCTCGCCCACTTTGTTCTGATGAGATCACCACCATTACAGCGGAACATCAGTGATTATGTGTTACAATGGCGTTAGCAACCAGAAAATGACACCAGTAATGACAAACAGATGAGAATGCTGCGTGGGGTCTGGGTGCCGTGTTGGCGGGACGTTGCGCGGCTCGCTGCTGCGAGGAGTGGACAGAGTGAGCTGGGTTCATTTCCTGCTTGCTGCGAGACATCGTGAATGGATGCGGGAAGGAGGGGATGCTGAGGGGGCTGCAGCACCCCCATCTGCGAGACTCCACTAGCACCCGCACCCCCAAACGCGTCACAGTTTCGCAGCAGAGAGAGTGTGTGTGTGTGAGGAGCTCCACGGATTGGGTCCATTTGGACCAATGGGTCCATTTGGGTATGGGCACGTCACTGTACCCAGGAAGAAAACAATGGAAAAAGAGAAATCTCCAACGAGGCGTTCTGGGGCAGCATAGACAGGTATTTTCTGTGTTAGAGTTTTACTCGCTACAGGGTGTACTTTGAGGGTTTGTGACTCTGCAGACCGTTTACATGCATAAAAACCTTCATAACACACAAGGGGACGGGTAATAACCGGAAAAGCATGACATGGGACCTTTAACATAAAAGCAGTAAATACAGATCGGTCAAATTTGACATGGAACAACAAAGTAAGGGAGGAGAAACGAACATGACAGTCAGACCCAATTTCTTCAAATTAAGACAATTGGCGTGTAAAATGATGAAACATGCAGACAGCAGGTCGTAATTGCTCAGTAAGTATACTGTATGTTTAAAAGAGCTTCAATTTATCCTCCTGCAAAAAAAAAATATATTCAACCACTTTCAGTGACCAACTATTTTCAAAAACATTTTTCTTCTTCCAAATATATTCACAAACTGGATTTCAAGGACCCATAGGAATCATGCTATAAGTCTAAAATGTCAATGAGGCCCATCAGTCCCTTTCCCAAGTCAACTAAAAAGAAGTTAAGTAGCACGGCGCATGCCATATAACCACAATCTCTAAGGTTTGTTTCCGGCCTTAGGACTTTTTATACATGTGAGACCCCTACCCTCCAACAATTCCACAACTGAATTGTGCCCAGGCTTTGATTCTGCTAGGTTAGTAGAGCTGGCGAGTAGTTTGGGTTCAGCAGCACAGCAGCAGCAGCAGCAGCAGCAGCAGCAGCAGCAGCATCTGATGAATGGTTCAAATTACCCAACACATCAGAAGATGTTCCCTTCTGTTGTTTTAGACACGGTAATTATAACAAATGAAGTCTGGACCGAGTCAGATTCTTTGCTTTTCTTCCACATATGGAGAACAATTAATTTCTAGTGAAGGGCCCGATTCGAAGACAAATGAGTCGACTTTACTTCCCTGTACACATAACGCTAATCTTTGCCAAGGAATTAATGCGATGCAAAGAGCTGCTGACTGCAGGATATTCATCTCTGCAGCACAACGTTCAACATCATTTGATTTAGCTCTGTACTTCATGCTATTGTTTCCAATAAAGTGTGATCTTATCTGACAGTAAACAAACAGGGCCGTGCAGACAACATATCCATATCATGATAATCTAAGTCATTTATTCTTTGTCAATGGAGATCATGAAAATCGAGTTATGTGCAAGTAATGTGAAGCTTTTTGTCATGCTATTGGAGAAGAAAACTCCAATGTTATTAATATTGATCTAGAAATCCACACACTTTATAGGATTTTAACACTCCATTTCATGACATGAAAGCAGAGTTGATTAACAACTCAACATTTGTAGACCTAATAATATTACTGTCTACAGTGTTTTCTGGTTTTACACATGAATAAATCTTGCATTATAGACTAATGTTATACAGAAATGGATCTGAAAATCAGGAGTGCATAAGTTATTAAATGTTCACATATTCAGTTAGTTTATGATACTATGCCAGGGGTACTCAAATACAAATCTTAAAGGTCCAAAGACATTTTTCAATAAGACAAAGGTCCGTTTATTACGGTCATTCAAACAATTGCAACAAGATTCTTAACACGAGGTTGCAAAAACAAAAATAATCTGTATGCAGCAGTTTTCATTGTTATTGTGTCTGTGCTTGATCCCTCAGAGTCGCAGTGTAAGAGCTGCACAGTTATGAATAAAGGCAGCTGCACCCTCTTTCATTCAGCATTCCCATTATTGCTTTATAAATGTCTTGCCCCCTTGTGTGTCCACTGAGGTTCGTCAGGCCCAACACATCTTCAACTAACTCCCCCTTTGCCTCATCATAAAAACTCACAAACACCAGCAACTGAGCATTGTCAGTGGTGTCAGTAGACTCATCCACAGCTAAGGAAATGCACTATGCATTTTTTATTCCATCACAAAGCTGATTAATCAAATCACCAGCCAGTATTTATGTTCTTCTGGTTGCTGTGGAATCTGAGAGGGGGATTTGCTTGATTTGACCTGTTATTTCCTCTTTTTGTTTGCCTTCAAACACTTCAGTCATGCATTCTTTTATACTTCAGTTATTATCCAGTGGAATGTCCACTGTGGAAAGTGGTTACTTTTTTTTGGCTGGGCAGTGTAGTTTTACACACCGTCTTATTTGACTTTCTTAGGACTTAAAACTGTTTTTTGGGGGCAGACCCCCACAGAGAAAAAAATATATTTACACACGTAAGGTCATCATCTTAACAGTTTTGTATGCTCATCCGTGAGCAGAGCATCAAGTTGACATGTCTATTACAGCTGAATGCGGCGATTACCATTTTGTTCAGCCAAACGCCTCACAAACTTATTAAGATCAACAGCTTTAGTGCGTTTTGATTCAATGCTGAGTACAGCCAAACTTGACAGTCTCTTCTCTGTCATTGTAGACCGCAAATACCTCATTCCTTCAGTACTTGGGTCCGAATGCTTCTCGTTTTGCACCGTCCCGTTCAAATTAAATCGCCGCCAATCATATTTCCACGCTCGCGCCAGGGCCGGGGGAGGGGTTACAAGACGTGGGTCTTGTGCTGCATTCACTTGCACTCGGACATTCTCTCATAAATGTCCGATGACCCACAACTTTTCTTTCAAAACAAAGCTGCCAACTGGGGTGGCAGCTGGGGAGAGACGAGACACGCATTTTTCCCCACCCGCATTCCGCGAAGACCCACCCTACTCTGCCTCTGATTCGCAGACTGTTGGTGGGGGACAAAAACGCTGACGGGATGCTGAATGTGATTGGACCAATGCGTTGATAGACACACTAGTTGGGTCTAGAACCTCAATTCCGTGACCATTCTTCTGCTAAGATGTTTTGACACTTGATTTGACATCATTGGACCTTTTATAAAAAATATAGACCCAAGGTCCCTCCCAAAAATCCCGGCAATTTTTGCTAGAGGGCCAAATCCAAGATGGCTGCTCGCGCCATCTTAAAAAATTAACTTTTGAACCAGAGCGCCTAGAGTCATGTGTAAATGCACTTTTTGGGGTAAGTCGACCACAAGGATTCCATTTCTGACATCAGTTTGGCGCTATGACATCGTTCGGACCCACAAATCCAAGATGGCCGCCACCCGGTCGAGAAATTACACACGTTTTGAGTACTGATCGACTTATAAGCAAATAATCTGCATATTAATATTTTACCATGAAATAAGAATGTATGACAAGATATACAACTACTTAACCTTCAAATAAAATACTTTTATTAGCTGTAACTTGACTAGTTAGCAAATGAGAACACTTCAAACAACATGTAATAACGCAAAAATGCTGCCTCGAGAAATGGCAAGTTTTGAACAATAACACAAATGAAACACAATTCTGCTTTTTTTTTTATTTATCAATATGACACTGAGAGTCCGTATCAGTCTGAATCAGAGCACCCTGCCTCGCTACATTCTGAATCCTCCGATTCCGATGAATCGCCTCTCTGGACAGCAGCAACTCGATTTTCGTCATCATCATCGCTCTCATCTTCCTCATCTTCCTGTCCCTCTTCAGTTGGCCTTGGTGCAGGTAGATGCATCGGGAGTGCGGGTCGCGTGTGACGTACAGGGCGACAGCAACCACCAACCAGCTCCCAACCATGTCCGATTGGTGAGGGATGGTGCTTTAGCGATGGATGGCGCACCAGATACGCCAGGTAGTTGGCACGGAGGCAATGTTGACGCAAGCTGTCGGCATCCGGAGGGAGACGGATGAAGGATTTCTTTTTGATGGTCCTCCATTTAGCAGCACGGGCCTCAGCCATGGTTTTGCTCTTGTTGTCACCGTAGATGATGCTACGTGTGAAGGCAAAGAGCTGCTCCAGCACCTCCTCTGTCAGGGCAAGGTTATCTCCACATCGCGAGAGCTGTTGTCGGGCAACAGGGCTCTTCGCCACCTGGTCATACACAGACTTCTTACCTTTGCCGTAAAAGCCTGAGTTTGCATCACAGCCTGTCATACAATGCAGCTGCACAATACAGTCGGCCATCATGTCAGTTGTCATGTCACAGCAGCGTACCGTTTCCTGCTTCCTCTTGATACAGAGCATACCTGGCAGCTGCTGTGAGATAAGTGCTGCCGCAACATATACATCAGTATCAGTGGCATCGATGACAACTGGACCACTGTAGCCTGACTCGCGCAAAACTACATAGGTGGAGAACAGGACAGTGTCAGCCTCAGACTGGTCAAAGCTGTAGTTCTGCATCGGTTGTTGGGTTGATAAGTTGGTACAGTGGGAGCCGACAGAGTAGACAATCTCCACATCAACACTCTGTGCAAGATCGGTCAGGTAGCTGCATATCATTTTCTGCAGCCGCCCCTTGTTGCTGGAGCTACACAGCAGCGTCTTGAACATTCTGGCAGTGGGGAATGCGTCACCCAATTTCATGTAGGTGTTGGGCACATGTGTGTTTCCCTGTACCCTCAGGTCTCGCTCGTCATCCTTCGTCGAGTATGCTGTGTCGTACGGGTCGTTCACACATATGATACGGTGAGCATTATGATGGCGTGCAAGGATAATAGATGATAGCTTGTGGACATAGTCCGACCACTTGTATGGGTTGCCATCTTGCGTCCGCCGATCCTCTGCTGATGGAGTTGCCATCCTCCAGATCATGCCCATGTCCACAAGAGCGATGTATGATTCCTGCAGATCTACAGATTCCAGAGAGAGCTTCTGCACGAGCATGCTCTTCTGTGTCTTTCTGAAGGTGCCGTTGGAGTTAAATAATGGCACACACTCCTCGACAATACGATGTTCGAGCAACTCGGGGAGGTTCACAAGTTGACTGCCCTCAACCAGGTTTATCATTGCCTTGAGGGCGCTTCGCTCCATTTCTGCAGCTTTCGCCTTGAGTTCATCTGATGGCTTCTCCTTGCTTAACGCCTTCGCAAACGTCAATCGTTTGCACAGAGGGACGGGTGCATGAAGAGAGGTATTCTTATTGAATACCCGTTCTTCCAAAAAGTGGGTCAATTTCTTCTCCCCTGCGGCATGGGCTGAGTTGAAGTCTGCAACGAGCTCATCAGAGGCGGGCATGGCCGACTGCAAGGTACGGAGGGTGGTTGAGGCCGTATCGAACGGGAAGGTGTCAAACTCATGCATGCATTCAACCAGGTCTTGCACACACTGCTCATCTTCTCGCATCCGTTTGGGGCCGCATTCCGTGTGCTTCCTCTTTGTCTTTTTTCGGTTTGCAAGGGCATTGTGAGCTGCCCGGATCTGGGCCACATTGTTCACATTTCTGGAGTGCACCAGCAGCTGCTTCTCATTCTGTAGGATAGAGAGCCAACCAGACTTCATTTTGCTACCCTTGTTCATGGTGCATTCGATCCACATGTCCCAGGCCATGTTGGAATAGGGGTTGCCTGTGATGGACTGGGTGAAGTCAGTACGAAGGAACGCAACCTGATCTGCAGGGAGAGCTGTCAACATCGCCCAAAAGTCTGGCAGCCACTTCCCATATCTATTGTTGTCGTAAGCTACCATCCATGGCAGCATCGCACGCAGAGAGCTCACATACTCATCCCAGTTGCATATATGGACCGCATGTACATTCTGCATGAGCGCGTCTGTCATGGACAGGAAATCCCTCCAGTAGTTTGCCATGTCACTGGCCTCAACGTGGGTGAACATGTTGGTGACAAGGCTCTTGAGGTCAGCATCATTCTCTAGTGCCACATGAGCACAGCGCGGGATTCCTCGGATTGACTCGTATCTCTCAGAATGTCAAGGTTCTCCCTCGTCTCATCAGCCAGGTCGGGCCCGGAGGTTCTCCTTCATCAGCTGACACATAAGGGCCTCGTACATGAGTCGCAAGCAGCGTAGCCCCCTCTTATAATGTTTGCCTTTCAGTGCACGATCGACGGAGCCATCGGCAATAACTCCAGCCGCGACAAGTACTTCACCTAGTTCACTACCTTTGTACCGCTTGTAGATGGCACTCATCATCACACACTGTGTATGGAAGGGACCAAGAAAAGGTACAATGGCACTGAATTTGCTTGGGTTTTCGGCCTTGAGCAGGGTGATGAGGACATACACGGGATGATCTCCAACTAAGAAGGCAAAGGGCATGTGCTTAGTTGCGATGATGGTAACCAGCTTGTCCATGACGTCCTTCACAACTGACTTGTCGGGCGGTTGATTGTAAGATGTATGAAAATAAGCCTTGCTTTTGTCCTGCCACATATTCAATCCAGCGTGAAACCCGTTGTACGAAGGGATATTCTGTTCGGCTGCAACAGGGCGGTCACCATTCACATCAGCACGTGCAAGGGCATGAATAATGCTTCGCTGGCGCTGAGGCTCAGTACTCGATGAGACAGTAGTAGGCTTAGGACGGATCGGAGGCTCGCCACGCTTGACGGTCCTATATGGCATAACCGTTTGCATCTCAGAGGCCTTCTCAGTCAGCACGTCCGAGACAGTCTTGGCATGTTTGATCCGCGGTTGCTCATCCTGGGTGTTTGCCTCATGCTTATGTACAAGACGTTCTTCGCGTTGCAGAAACATCCAATTACAGCGGTGTGAAGTACCTCCTCCTGTCAATGTATCGTTCCGAAAATCGTCATTGTCGATGATACTGATGCTTGGTTCCCCTTCAGCGATCTCTGCCGGACAGACCGAGCACCGCTCAAGGTCATGCATTGTCCAAACATCACGTAGCAGAAGCACGTTCGGGTAACTGATCCCCATGCCCAGCTTGTAGTACGAATCAACAAGCTCCTTGCTACGAGTCAATCCGTGAAGGGTGACGGTGGCATTGATGGCGGTAGTGGTGGGTCGCTTTATAATGTACTGTGTGATGAGAGAGGTGAGAGAAAGTGTGCTTGGAGACAGATCTACCCCATGCTTCCCCTGCAAAGCCGATAGCAACTGCAAAACGAGAGGCGGGAGTTCCTCCTCCTCCTCTAGCTCCTCGACTCGTGGAGGCCATGGGACGAGTTTGATGGACTTGACATCATCTCTGAGCCGCGCAGCCACATTTTGCACCAGTTGCTCACTGCTGACACCAATAGAGGAGATCGCTGCTTCGACATATGAACCGCTCCCAGACGTGTCATAGACTAGGTCGCTCTGGTTTCTCTGAGGGCGAGAGTGGAAGCCGATCTTGTCCTTAAACTCCCGGGTCAGGATATCTTTGATGTAGGATGACTTGACTCCAGATGTTGGGAATCCATACCGAGAAACGATAGAGCTGTAATCTCTGAGGAGGCTCTGCAGTGACCTTAGTTCATGTTCATCAAAGATAACTGTTCTGATGTTATCAAAGAAAATTGTCTGAGCTTCACGGAGAGTGACATTGTGCATGTGGGGAAGTTTGTCATCTTCACTCATTCTCTGGTAGTTACGAACATATTTAAACCAGCATTTGTGATGATATCTGATCTCAAGTGCATACGGCTGATCAGCTGCATAATTGATCAGACAGTTGATTCTGTCGCGCATTAGTTCATCTTCCAGAGCCACCGTATGGCTCTTGAACGCTGCCCATGCATGATCGTACGAAATCAGGACCAACTTTGATTCTGGATGTTTTGCCGACTCCGTCTTACAACACCACACACATTTATTTTTATCGTGTATCAGCCCTAGACTAGATCGCAGCCGCTTGAAAGATGGAGTTGCAGCTGTGGAACTAATGTCAGACGTAGACGAAGACTGAGCTTGGCATTCATCGACAACTCGTTTTTTCTGTCTGTTGTTGGCCTGTTCCAGTTTTGTGGCATTGCATAAGGTCAACCTACATGTATCATGGACACAGTGTCCGACGGGACCTGTATCCCAGTCGATGGATGTATGGACGTCTCCGAACTTGTCAAGACCGCTCCATAACTCTGTATTGTTCTTTAGAGTGTCCCATTTTTCAATTGAGGTAATGGCATCGGTGGCTTTGCTGCAAACCCTTCCACACTGCAGGATACACGGAATGTTGGACATTGTCACAAGCTATGATCCATATCGTGCGGCATACTCATGAATCCCTATAAGAAACACAAGTAGGCCTACGTATTAGATATTGATATGGGGGCAGATAAGAAATTAAGAATAATTTCCATTTGTTAAATGTAGCTATTATTTAGTTAGTAAGCATTTGGACAGCCTGACAGGTCTGATTCAACTAATCAAGAGCTATGACTATCTTATTAGAACAGTTGAATCAGGTGTGTTAGTTCTGGGTTGGAACGAAAACATTCAACAGGACTGGAGTTGAGAACCACTGAGCTAGTTAGCTAACGTTAGCGCACATTATGACAGGGTTGAATTTGGCAAATTTTTGACTCGGATAGTCAATCTGCTTTCTGAGGTAAACTTAACGTGTAGCTCGCTACACCAAAACTAACATTGTTATTATTACTAATATTTCTATTTCATGACACAACAAAAATAGCCTTATGACAGTTTCTACTGAATGGTAATAACAAACGCTGGCTAGCTAACGTTGGCTTGGCTAACTAGCAAGATTACATGATCCATTCGCTAATGTTGACAATACAATCAAAATGGCATAGCCTACCTTTCAACTTGGCACGTTTCTCTTCTTCTTCTTTTCTTCTGTTTTTATACTGCGCCCCGATGGCTTTTGCCTCTTCACAGTTCTCTAACGTTAGTCTTTCTTTCCTCAACGCTCAATTTTAAAAACACTTGACAGATACCCATCAATGCACAGCGCTCTAGCATGTTCTGACTGTGAACACTTAAAGCTGAGGCTCTTAGACCGACCGACCATTTTAGATTTTTGGCTCATTTTCCCTTATGTTAGATTATTATTTTTTTTTTTAAATAATGGTTGCAGATATAGAGCCAAAACTGCGCCAAGCAAACTTTTTTTATTTTTTTTTTTATTTGTGGCGCCCCCCTCTGGGTGGCGCTCTAGGCAAACGCCTATATCGCCTGTAGGAAGCTCCGCCCCCATATATAGTACATATATATACTTCAGTTTATAACAGTGAGTGCTTGTTCTACTGCCGTGACCGGTACCTCGTGATCCTGCATGTTCCCGTTCAAAACGTGTATATTTTCTCGACCGGATGGTGGCCATCTTGGATTTGTGGGTCCGAACGATGTCATCGCACCAAACTGATGTCAGAAATTGAATCCTTGTGGCCGACTTACCCCAAAAAGTGCATTTACACATGACTCTAGGCGCTCTGGTTCAAAAGTTAATTTTTTAAGATGGCGCGAGCAGCCATCTTGGATTTGGCCCTCTAGCAAAAATTGCCGGGATTTTTGGGAGGGACCTTGGGTCTATATTTTTTATAAAAGGTCCAATGATGTCAAATCAAGTGTCAAAACATCTTAGCAGAAGAATGGTCACGGAATTGAGGTTCTAGACCCAACTACACACAGACATTGGAACAGTCGGACATGCAGAGCGCTGTTTGCAGTGGACATAGCGGAGAATTTTGACTCGTTGCGTTGTGGCGATGTCTCGCAGATAACACAGATAATACAGATAATACAGATAATACATATGAAAAGTATAATTTTCTCAGAGTCCAGAGACAGTTGTGGTTCGGTCCGGATCCGGACCAGAGTCCGGACTTTGAGGATGCCTGTACTATGCAGTATTTATATTACATACAGTCAGGCTTCTACCACTGTAGAAATGGCCCTTTATACACAAAGAGACCATGCAAATAGACAAAGTATGACTTTAAAGGTATAGAGCAGGGGTGGGGAACCTCCGCCCCCCGGGCCGTATACGGCCCGCGAGACCATTTGATACGGCCCTCGAGGTAATTTATAAACACACGCAAAAAAGACAAAAATGTAAGAAATCTAGACCGCAAAATAATTAAACAAGCGAGTGCCTTTTTTTCCTGGCCAAGGTCAGGGTCCTTGAACACAACACGAGCCTAATGTGTCATCACGTGGTATATGTCTCGTCTGACAGGGGTGCAGTTCTGACGGAGAGCACCACAACGTCGCTCCGGCACTTCCAAAAATTGCAGTACCCATAAGGAGCCGTACACATGCCGCAGTTTTTGCGTGGCTGTGTCTTTAGTTGTAAGCCCAGTGGCGATCTGTTCATCTGTCATACTGATCATACAGTCAATAACTTTGTTGTTATTAGCATCTGGTTAGCTAGCTATGCTAACGATTATAAGAAGCTTTTTCTCCAACCAGTGAGGTAAAGGCACATCTTTATATGATCATTATAGTTATAAAAAAATAAGAGAATAAAGTAAACAGGTATAAAATACTATATGACAGTAAAAAAAAGTTGTTATTAATAAACGAGAATACAGTTTGAAAGGGGAGTGATTTGTAAAATATCCATAAAGAAAAAAAAATCTGCTTACAGTTCTGTTTCATATGGGTGTTGAGAGATGTATCCATAGATCTTTTAATGTTGCTCTCAAAGTGCACCAGATTTTTGCTTTTAACTTCAACTTTTAAAAAAAATCTTCCCGGGGGAGCATGCCCCCCGGACCCCCCTAGAGGAGGTTAGGTCCCCCCCCACTTAAATCATGTTCACATGGATTGGAAACTAAATACATTTGCACACATCTTGTGTCCGTATCCTTCTGTTTTGGTGGTCATGCCACAACCGTGCACATGAATGCATGCGCGAGTCATGGTAAGATATCTGGATTGATGATTTTTGTATTTTTAAGCAGAGGTCAATAATTTGTACGGCCCTCGGAGGATGTTGAAAACATTTAACTGGCCCTTGAGAGGAAAAAGGTTCCCCACCCCTGGTATAGAGCTTGGCTGCAATCTCACTTGGTCAGAGTTTAGCATGTTAGCATGGTTATTTAAGCATTCAACTATAGCAAACAAGTCCAGTTTATCTTAGTCTTGAATTATACATTGAGTCAAGTCTATTATTTATAGGCTATGTCTGAGGTAGATGAAAAGTAAACGTTTTCCTCACTAGTGGAGAGTCTCTAGGAAAGCAAAGTTCCTTTATAAATGGTTAGGATCAATGAAAGGGCCAAACAGATTCTAAAGTCAAACAGATTCTTACGTTAAAAACAGATCTTGGTAACATTACCATTCACAAAAAAGTATTGTTACATCCACAGTATATGATCACCTTTACACATTCAATGGAAATCAATCTGTATATGACTTTAGATATTGTTTTAACTCATTCATGTATGTTTGGTATTTGTTTCTCCTCTGTTCACATTGAGATACGCAATGCCAGAGAAGGGGTAGGTAATATATAGGGAGACATCAGTCTGAAAACACCACCTTTTAGGGCAAGGGGGCCTGGAAACTGTCTTTGAGGTACGTCTACACTCGCACACAGAAAAGTGGGGATAATTTCTCTGAGAAGCACAAGGTTTAGCCCTCCTCATGTCCAGACAAAAGTTTGAATATTTGATGTCATTTACTACTGGAGCTCTGTCGCCCAAAAAATGGTTCTCTGGATATCCCTGGCATTAAATGTTTCTGACCACATAGTTGTTTCATGTGGTTGGAAAACACAATTACATATCCAATTTAATGTGGTCACAATTTGTCCCTAACCTCTTTCTATGGCGCTTTGCACGGTATCATAATTGGTTGTCAATGTTTATCTGGGACTTAAACACCGTTAACATGTTGTCAAGCCCTGATTCGAATCTGATCAGATCATCCATTTCAGTCCAAGATGTCCAGGTGGTAGTATAAAGACTAAAGAGATACACTTCACATGAAGGTCTTCCACAGTGCTCTAGAAAAGGAGAACACAATGACCTTGTTTTTTGACCGCATTTCAGAAACATAATGGAACATCAATCAGGACTTCCTCTGGTCATTCAGGCACAGTCCAGGCTGCTGCTGTCTCTTTTCTGTCACTCTTTTTTTCTTCTCACAATTCTCTGTCAAAGACGGACATGTAAACAACTTGCTCCTTTGAAGAACTTGACATGGCTTAGCTATTACTCCTTTCATCTCTGCGAGTGATCTGGAGTGAAGCTGAAAGGATTTGGGGATATTGGAATAACATATTCTGCTCTAATTACTGGAATCTTTTATAGGAAAGAGTCTTGACAATTATTTCAAAGACATGCTGTTGGGCAGCATGGGTCCATTTTTCTCCAACACCACAACTTAAAATGAAAGGAAACATTTGTCATGGATATATAATTCGGAATGAATTTTTGTTATTTCAAATATACTGCAGGGCTGCCAACCTTTGAGTTCAGCTTGGAGTGAGATTTTTTTTTTGGTGAACCGAAAAAAGACGTTCATGTGTACAGTGTTACAAATGTATTGAACATGTACAAACTAGGGTTTCCCATTAATGTACCGGGCGCTACAGTGGAATACGCACATACACAGTGTACCCGCGACTCTTACAATGAAGGCTCGATAATCAGCTCACAGCATATAAAATGGCACATAGGTGTAAGCAGAGGTAAAGTGCTATTTTATAAGTCGGGGGGGTCCTCACCTCCTCTAGGGGGGTCCGGGGGCATGCTCCCCCGGGAAGATTTTTTTTTTAAATATTGAAGTTAAATGCATCAACCTGGTGCATTTTGAGAGCAAAATTAATTCATGGATACATCTCTCAACACCCATATGAAACAGAACTGTAAACAGATTTTCTTTTTCTTTATGGATATTTTACAAATCACTTCCCTTTTAAACTGTATTCTTGTTTTACTGTCATATAGTATTTCATAACTGTTTTTCATTTATTCTCATAAATGGTGACCAAACCGTTTGAGACCCACTGAGATAACTAGACTAAAGTTAACTATCTAAACACTCAGAGAGTCCCTTACCTCACTGAGCTGTAGTTATCTCTCTCAGTCTGACAGGACAGAGCTCTCCCTTTCCTTGTTTTAGAAACAGCTTTTAATATCCGTTAGCGCAGCTAGCTAACCAGATGCTAACAACAACAATGCAAATAGTGTGTTTGGTAGAAATATACTGTATAATAGTAAAGTTATTTAAGATGATGCCATATTTATTGAAGATTTTACATTATAAATATTACCCAAAATGATTCAAAAGCATATTCTTCCAAACTCCTTGCTGTAGTATGACACACAGGAGACTATTGATGTGTGTAGTGAGTTTGGTAGTAATAAGCTGTATAATAGTGATTGAATATTATTGTATTCTCTTTTTTCGGAGTTGCACTTTGCAGACGGTCCCTGAGCACTCGTTTCTTCTCCGGCTGCGGATAGAGACCAATGTAATGTGTATTGTAATGTGTCCAGCTCGGAGGACGGCGCTTATTGGCTTTTTTTTATCAAAATGTGATTGTAGTTCGTTGTCAACCTTACCACGGTACTTAGGAGACGTCATTTGTGTCTAAATAACGTTTTGTTCATGAGTTATTGATCCGTGAAATCAGAATCTCCCAATATCGTTCCAACTTTACTGAACTAAGCCAGAAGACCATTTCATTTCGTAGACCGCTCGGTTTGCTGTTCCTTCACTTTATTTTTATATTTATATACATTTATTTTGGACGAAAACTTAGCGTGAGGAAAGGCAAGTGTGGCGTGAGTGCGTGAGATATGGGTTAATTGCGTGACTCTCACGCTCAATGCGTGAGTGTTGGCAGCCCTGTATACTGTATTCCTAACAATTTACAATAACAGTACAAGTATTTTGCAATAAATCACAAGAGAGATAATTCTTATTTTCTAAATTGTACTACAATGGCTAGCTAGTTTTTTTTTTTTATTAACGCTTACGTGCCTAACTAACAAAACTGCTAGCAAACGGCTGTGGTTAGCTAGTTAGCTAGTCAGTTCGCTAGCTAGCTTAACCTGCTAAACCAAAAACTGAAGCCTTCGTAATAGTGTGCATGAAGGGAAAATCAACCCAACAAATGGCACATTCTTCAAAAATATGAATTTGTTCAGAATAATTGTCCTTGTACAAGGACCAAAGATATCTTGCAACTAGTACTGTAGAAAATACATTTCTTAAACTCACATGTGCATTAAAGCTCAACTTTTGTATTTGGCAGCATCTGAAAAAAACGCTGTTTATTGTAACTCTAAATACCACAGCATAACTATGTAATATGTTTTGAAAAATGTATAAATTGCCTTACAGTAAGACGTTGTGGGTCAACAAAAAGTGATGTCAGTAAAGACAAACTCAGAGCTGTTGTAAATTTACACTCCATCTTAACTTCGTTTCCCCATCTGTGAGCGTCCCTTTGTGATTCACCACCAACACTTTTAATTAGATGTCAGTCAAAATGAAGGGGTGTTTAGGGGATGTAATGGTACGGTAGAGTGGAGTGGAGTTGGAAAGTGTAGGGGTTGGGGGTAGTCAGGATTTCATTCCAGCCCTTTAATCAAGGGGTGATTTACACCTGGGAGGCCAGGTGAAAGCAATTAACTTGCCAGTAGGAGAGAAAACCAACAGTCTTGATTTCAATCGATTTAGTAGCACTGCCTTAAGGTACCTATACACTATGTGACAGCAATCTTGATGTTTTAGAAGACAATTTTTACATATCACAGTAATTGTAAATGATAACATAAATGACAAATATATTCCATTCAGCTGCTGCATTTCATTGTGAATGCTGGCTCACTGCCATCGCTTACGGAGACACTTAAATAGAGCTGAACCATTGTTAATGTTGTCAATTACACCTGCGCTTTTCCTACTATGGCAAGTCCAAATGTGTGCTGGCTTAAAGGCCTAATGTATGTCACTGTGAGATGGTAACATTTGTGTTTGATTACTTCTCCATTTATCCAACTAATTTATTTATTTTCTTATTGTGCTTGCATTTTTGTGATGTATTGCTTTACTGTGACATTGTTATATATGCTGGAAAGAAACGTCATCCATCCATCTTCAACCACGGAAAGAGGGCCGCAAACCTCCTTTCCCTTGCTTCATCAAATAGCTCTGACTGGGATTCCAAGGCCCCCAGGTCAGCATGGAGATAAAATCCCTCCACCTTGGTCTGCGCGTTGGTTTACTTCCAGCTGGATGTGCCTGAAACACCTTTCTAGTGAGGCAGCCAGCTGGCATCCTTACCAGGTGCCCGATAAACCTCAACTAGCTCCTTACGCAAAGGCCAGCGACTCTACATGCTGAAAGTTGAAAAGTAGTTTTCCTGAAAAAATACAGAATGACATGGCTAATTAAAACTGCGGTCACAGACGTGCGCACAGTGATGAGTGGGCCCTCGCATCTGTGCGCCTGTCGGGGAGGGCAGCCGGTCGTCCCGGAGTCAAGTTGACGCACACGAGTCCTCCGAAATGAGCCGTTTGTCATTTCTATAATTTTCGCGTCCCAGACTCCTCGATCCTCCGGCAGCGACCCGGAAACGGATGTCGGTGCGCCGTCTCGAAGGAAAACAAATTTCTCTAAAGGCTCGTCGAGGATCGATTATCGAGGAGGCTGTCTGGAGGAGCCGTAACCGAGGATACAATGATTTAGAGGAGAGAGGAATCTCTCTGGAGGAGCTATAACCAAGGGTAAACTGATCTATTCTCCTGAGTCGATTTCAGCCAAAAGTGATGTTTAAAAGAGGCGTGACGCATGGCTGGACTTATGTCAACGAAGCACAGCTCTGCAAACTGTTCCCGTTGTGATTATAAGTTATTTAAGATGATCAAATGTGCATCAGACTTTCTGCCCTTTACCGTTTGTTTACTCACTAATCACATGTCCCCTGGATGTTAGGCTATTTTTTTTTTTAATACAACTGCTTTCATTGTGACGCGATGTTTACAGTGAGAACAGCTGCTGAGGTCAGTGCAGAACGCAGAACAGTGTGTATAATATATATCATTCAATAATATATGTAACAGGCCTACATTACACACTTTATTTGTATGCTTTAGGAGATATCTACAAATAAACAGTAGATATTTTTCATGAAACTATATAGTGCTTCACATAATAAGGGCTGTAGCCTGATATTTATTATATGCTTTAGGAGCTGTTTGTGTTTGTTGTACAATGTGTAGGTGTGTTTTGTACATTGTGTAGGTGTGGGTGTGTGTAGGTGTGTGTGAGAGTTGATGCGCCGGGCAGACAGGCGGGTCTCAGTAGCTTAAGGTAGTATCTGACATATAAATGGTAAAAAATGGTACATTCTCCGTTAGCCTACGAGCTCCACGTTCAAGTCCTGGATTGGAATTTTTCCGATAATTTCCCTAAAAGGAGTTTGCAAAAATGTGCTTAAAATGCATGAAAAACGCACATTTTTCAAAATGGCCGACTTTCCCGGGGGCGGGGCTAATGGAAGCCAAATAGAAATATGTCCGCAATTCGATAAGGAATGTCTATGCCAAAATTTGTGAAGTTCGGAGAAACTATATGTGACTACCACACAATAGGGGGCGCTACTGAGCTGTTTTAACAAAAAATTACGATTTTTATTTTACATTCTCGAAAAGGTCGTGGGCTGTGACGTGTGTCCCAAGTTTTGCGTCCGAAGCTCATTTTATGCTATCGCAATAAATAAAAAAAAGTATAGGCCACGCCCACATTTGGCATTTGTTGCGACACTTTAAATCTCAGTTCATAGTCACCCCTAGAGTATGTCTACAAATGTTTTTTTTTATTTCGGCCCTCCGTGCTTGAGTTTTACATTTGTGGTGTTTTTGGCACCCCCTATATTCCAAAATGAAAATGCTTTGGTGTGCCTATTCCCCAAGACAGAATGACCCTATCCACCAAAATCTGTGATATTTGGATACATTGTTGATGAGTTATGAGCATTTATTTCTAAGCCCCGCCTTTTTGCAAATACGTTTTGATTAATGGCGGCATATTTATCGACTGAACATGCTCATTTCCTAGGGTAATGTGTGTGACCCTCCACCGATGCTGTATACTAAGTTTGGTGTTGAAAAACAAAAAATTGAAATTTAAGTGAATATTTAACTGTTTTGAACATTATGCTAATTAAATTAGTAGGCGGAGTAGGCGGTAGGCGGAGCTTAGAGGTTCAAGAAGACCAAATGTAGAGCAGGTCCACCCGGATAAGTGTGCACAATTTCAGGTCAAACGGACTTACGGTGCAACTATGTACATTTTTCCCAAATTATTTACATATAGGTGGCGCTAGCGAGCATGTTGGACAATTTGAACCCATTGACTCCAGAATGTCAAATTTTTCACCGCTCCTGGCGTCCGTGCAAAATTATACAACTTTTGAAGCTTCCTAAAGCCCTCAAAAACAGGAAACGCCAGCAGAAAAATAATAGTTATGTAGGATAACAATAGGTTCCTCGCACTTCGTGCTAGGACACCGTTATATGGAAGCCTGTTTGCGCCACAGGAAAAAAATTCAATATAATGAGATAACTAAGTCATTATAATGACTTAGTTATCTCATTATATTGACTTACTATCTCATTATATTGACTTAATATCTCATTATATTGACTTAATATCTCATTATATTGACTTAGTTATCTCATTATATTGACTTAGCTATCTCATTATATTGACTTAGTTATCTCATTATATTGACTTAATATCTCATTATATTGACTTATTTCAGGGTTCGAGTTATAAACTGAGCTCTATGGGGGTCTTTAAAACTAACGCAAACTAACAAAAAATGTGCAAATGTATGCATGCCCCCCGGTAAGATTTTTTTTTTTGAAATTTTGGAGTTAAATGCATCAATCTCGTGCATTTTGAGGGGAAAATGAAGAGACTAGATCTATGGAAACACCCATATGAAACATATGCCACATCATGTAGTAGACAGACAGTCACCCTGTGTGAGGCAAACCCACATTTGCGCAGCGTTGCGTTCACAATACATAAACAAAAAAAAAAATTGCCAGGCCAGCAGGCCACTTAACAGGCCAGTCCGGGCATGCCAGCAGCCCTCTACTTGCTACAAACTTAAATATGAAAAGGTTCAACTACGCACACACACATCATCTTGGCTCGCGCAGCACGCTCACAGGCATAGATTGCGCAATAATGTATTGCGCACCTTGGAGATGCGTAGTTCTTTTGGAAAACATGTTTTTCTTTTAGCCTATATTACCTCGTTAACGTAAATAATACTCATTACATTGACACATGCATTATTTGTGATTAAAATAATGGTTGTTGCTGGTAATGTATTAGCGACCCCCACAGATGTATGATTTCACTGCGTCCGTGGGAGATCAGACCCCTCCTTATGGGAGCTCAGCTCCCATTGGCTCCCACATAACTCGAACCCTGACTTAGTTATCTCATTATATTGACTTAGTTATCTCATTATATTGACTTAGCTATCTCATTATAATGACTTAGCTATCTCATTATAATGACTTAGCTATCTCATTATAATGACTTACTATCATATAAGAGCAATTTTTAAATTTGCTTCCATCCCTTTACACCAGGGGTCACCAACCTTTTTTAGGATGAGGGCTACTTTCAAAAAATAAAACAAGTCGGGGGCTACTTTTACTCCTCTTTTTTTTGTTTTTTGCAGTGTATATATTTAGCACATTTTCACATTATTATATGCTTACCTTTAACCTTTGTGTGCTGTTTGGGTCTGTGGGACCCGTTTTCAGTGTTTACTAAAAGAAAATGTTTGCAATTTAATTAATTGAACCTGTTTTATTTGGGGGATGGACCTCACCTCCTCTAGGGGGGTCCGGGGGCATGCATGGAAGATTTTTTTTAAAATGTTGAAGTGAAATGCATCAATCTGGTGCACTTTGAGCACAACATGAATTTATGGATACAGCTCTCAACACTCATATGAAAGGGAGCTGTATACTTTTCAATAATCCAAACATCTTTAGAATATGATCACAACCAATAACAAATCATTTAAACTTGTTTATTCTTATCTTATGTTACCTAGTTAGCATTCTTTCTTTTTATTTATGCATATTTTACTAATCACTCCCCTTTTAAACTGTTTTTTTTTTTTTTTTACTGTCCTATAGTACACACTGGAATGACTTCTTACTTTATCTATATTAAATAGATAAAGGTGTGCTCTCCCTAGCTCTCTCTCTCGTCTCTCTCTCTCTCTCTCTCTCTCTATCTCCCTCCCTCCCTCCCTACTGTAGCTCGCTCGCTCTCTCTCTCTCCCTCTGTCTCGCTCGCTCACAGAGGCTGTGTGCTCCTCCGTGGCGATGACGGCTTGCGTTAAAAATTAATAATAAACATATTTGTAAAGTGGGGGGACACAAACGGGATTTTGAAAAGTGCGGGGGACATGTCCCCCCTGTCCCCAGTGGAAATTACGCCATGCGTGTGTGTGCGTCAAGTGCAATAAATATATAAGCAAGTTGCAACACACAGAGTAAAACTCTGCCCCTCATGTTAGTGACGCCTCCAGACATTTTTCATAGGGGTGGCCAAATGGGGCCACTGAAAATCTTGGGGTGGCCCACCAAAACCAAGAATTTAATTGTTGTAAAAGTATAGACTACACTCACAGAAATGAATCAAGGTGGAGTTTATTTTTAAGCATTTAAATCTATTTGATTTTATTTAAATACTCATATTTTTTAAATTTATGTATTGAAATTAATTATAATCTGTATAATTCCTGTCAATTCTAAAATATATTGAATGTAATTACTTAGAGGTTAAACAATAGCAGGACACTCACAGAAATGAATCATGGTGGAGTTTATTTTTAAGCATTTAAATCTATTTGATTTTATTTAAATACTCATATTTTTTTAATTTATGTATTGAAATTAATTATAATCTGTATAATTCTGTCAATTCTAAAATATATTAAATGTAATTACTTAATACATATTAACATGGTTTAAATAATCAAAGCTGTGAAACAAACAAGATTATTTTATTTAAAATGTATGTGATTGGTTTACATACAACTTGGGGGAAGTGAAATCGGGAAACAGGAAATGACATCCTTATTTTCCGTTGGACACCATGTGGTACCTCAGGCTTAATGGTGAGTAATCCGAGTCATCCTTTGTCTACTTACATCCATCTGTGTATTATTCGTGCAGTTTTTATCATATTACATTAATATCAATTCATTGATGATCAAATCTACGTAGTTTGTGATGATTGTAAGCAGTTTTATCTTTAGTCCTACTACGTGTTGTGTACCGGCGCTCGCTAGCTAACGTTAGCTAACGTTAGTAGCAATTCACTAAACTTGGTGCTCTATGCTGAGTAGGAAAATAATCAATGATTGGCGAATTGAAATGCATTTCATTCAAAGCTTTTCGGGTAGGGGTGCATTTTTTTAGACACTTTTTTAGATTTAGACAAAAAGTCTAAAGTTTTACATATCTGTGAATATCTCCGAAACGGTTTATTATAGAGCGATGTGTTTTTGTGTTTGTCCGTTTGTTTACATAGAAATGTTTGAATCTAACTTGTGTCAGTGCATCAATTTTCTATATATACATTTATTTTTTTGAACTTCTGGAATGCACTTTTTCAGTTTGTAATCCCGTTGCATCAGTTCAAGTGGCCTTTTTTTTTTTTTTTGGCGCCGAGAAGCGGAGCCATTTTCCTTTCGGCGCCCATGTTGACCGATTATGTCGTTCGTTTCGGCGTCTGGTCTATTTTGTGCGCGAGCCGCGAGCGATCGTGTCAAACCGGGCAGGAAGTCAAACATAAAACAACGGGAGAATCCGGTCAATTTTCAAAATAAAACACAGCGACTGACAAATACGATTTTGACTCAATAGGATAAATTCATTGATAACAGAAAATTCAAATGGCCTAAAATTTCTGATCTTGCAGAAGGTTGGATGTGTGGTTTTTTCAGTAGTGTTGCAGATTATATATGCACTTTGAAAACTGATGTTTTTGTAGCCAGGGGTGAGCTTGTTGTTTGTGTGTTAATAACATAACTGATTTATTGTTCTTTGTATTCATTCACAGGTGCTATGTGAATGTGGCCATGCAAATTGTGTGACAGTTCACTATCTTCCAGGTATGAGTTGATAAAACATTTTAGGCTGAGACATTTCCACCATGGCCGCACATGCCGATATCCATGTCCATATGTAGAGTGTCCTTGCACATTCACAACCTGGAAGAACCTTTTGAGTCACATATATCGAACACACAGAAAGCTAGAAACAGCAGGTGCTCAGTCAACTACGTTCACATGTCAGACGTGTGGCAGTGTGCGAAAAAGCACACGTCCCACCGTCCGGGACGTGTTATTTACAATATCGGACAAGTAGATCTTTCAATTGACTTGTCCGGTGGACAAGTGACGGTTTTCGCCCTCATTTATTGACAAATTATTGATAAATTCAGTTTACAAAAGGCAGAACTCATTCGCAAATTGTACGTGTCCGCCATTGTTCGTTTAGAAATGTTAGTTTCGGTTCTGCTTGTTGATTCCTAAGGAAATGCATCTCGCCGCTTTCTGTACAGTTAGAAGGGGGCGGGGCGGGGTGGGACGGGACGTGTAGCACAGTGGCAGGGTTGGGAAGCAAAACTCGGTTCCGAGTAGGAACAAATAACAATTGTCCGGTCCCGGGATTAATAAGAGTTGTGAGGATAGGGGGCGGAGGCCGAGCCCCGCGGACCGCAGCTCTCTCTCTCCATGCGCCGTATCAGCTGATCGCTGCATGGTGCGTCTCTCTTTGTCAAACTTTCTTATGTTCTTTCTCTAACACGTAATGAAGGTTATTAAGCGTTTTAGCTCCTATGTTGTTAATATTGACCACCATTTCCTTTAATAATAATAAATAATAATACATTTAATTTATATAGCGCTTCTCATCTGCCAAGACAAATCTCGAAGCGCTTTATGAAGTAAAGCAGCCTCCCTGTCTGTGTCCTCGCGCTGTCCTCACATCCCCGGACCCCAGACTCGGAGGAGCACAGGGATGTCAGTATTGTTTATGAAGCAGGCTATAGAAGTACATTATTGAAATGAAAATACTATTTATTTACTTTTACAAACAGTGAGCAGCTGGGCAGCTGCAGCATGTGTGTTGCAGGACATGTGTAAGCGTGCAAGCGTCTTTGAGTTGTAGAAAAGCGCTAGGCCTATAGGCTATAAATATAATGTATTATTATTATTATTAGGTTGGAAATGTGTGGTTGGACTCTGTCTCACAGGCAGGTTGCAGTGTAACATCAGAGGAGACTGGGCCAATTGTACATTCTCAAACTGCACCACTTAGAACTAACCAAACAATGCAGAGATTATTTTTATATAATTGTATTCAATAACCGTAAGAAATTAAACAGTATGAAGTGATTTGTAAATAGGAATACAGATTTGACTTAATGTTTTCATAAATATATATTTCTCCCAGTTTGTCATTATTTTTACCCTCTCAAAGAACCGGAATCGAGAACCGAAAATAACCGGAATCAAAAAGCAGAACCGGAATCGTTAAAATCCAAACGATACCCAACCCTATGTGTGATGCAGTAAAATCTTACCGCTCACTTACGTTAGCGGTGTCGTAAAAACCGTGGGAAAATGTAAAATACGATGGCGAAGAACAATTTTTGTCCATTCTGGACAAGTGAAAAATGTATTCGGACAAGTAAATTGCCAAACTCACTTGTCCATGGACAAGTACTCTCTAAAAACTTTTTCTCACACTGTGTGGGTGTGAAGAACTTTCAACTGAGAAGGATTACTTTAGTCATACTTATCAACATCTTAGACAGTATGAAGATGTAACTTGTATGTTTGAGGGATGTGCATTTCAGACAAAAATATATGGTACTTTTAAGTCACATAAAAATCGTAAACATAATCCCCACAGTCTATCAGATTTTAAGGCAGGTGTAGTTAAGGTCAATGTTCAGTCTGCTAGTCCTGATGATGGGCCCACATCCTCTGCAGACATAGATGATAGTCTGTCAGATGCAGATAGTGATATTGATAATTCAGAGGACCTTCCTGAAGTTGTAGAAAAAAGACTTGCCTCTGTTCTATTGAAGTTAGAAAACATTTTTCATGTTCCATCTACAGCAGTAGATGCATTGGTTGAAGAGCTACACTACCTGCTGAGTACTGTGTCTGTGCCAATAACTTGTAGCAGTCTTTCAGATTTTTTCAAAAACAAAAACATTGAGGTTGATGGTGTCGTTGTTAAAGAATTAGCTGATTTACTGTGTAAATCTAATCCTTTGGTGAATGCACTGGGGAAAGGTGGTGCACTTGCTACAGCGTATAAGAGAAAAGAATACTTAAAAAAAGTGTTCAATGTTATTGAGTTTGTTCTAGATAAAAAAAAGAGCAGGTCCTTTCAATATATCCCATTACTGCGATCGTTGCAGCAGATACTTGATTCTACTGAAGTGTTGAATAGAGTTATTGATACCCACAGAACACAGGGCAGTAACACTGACCAGCTTGAAAACCAGAAGTATCGCTCCATAAGAGATGGTGTATACTTCAAGGAAAACCCGTTCCTGTCAGGTGATGAGTTAAAACTTTGTTTAACCTTATACATTGATGACTTTGAATTGTGTAATCCTTTGGGCACATCGCGGAAGAAGCATAAGTTGTGTAGTTTATATTGGATTCTGAATAACTTGGCACCAGGCTCTCACTCAGCACTCACCTCAATTTATTTGGCAGTTTTGTGCAAGAGTGACAATGTAGAGGCATATGGATATGGAAAAATATTAGAGCCACTTTTACATGATCTTGTTACATTGGAAGAACATGGTGTGTTCATTCCAAAGCTTGGAACTTTTGTCAAAGGAACAGTGCATAGTGTAATTGCTGACAATTTGGGTGCCCACGGTTTGGCTGGTTTTATAGAGAGCTTTTCTTGGAAATATATTTGTCGATTTTGTACTGCTCAGAAAGTAGAGATACAGTCAAAGGACGTTCATTCAGGTGCTTTTTCTCTACGAACCAAAGAAATACATGACGCACATCTGAAGATTGCACAGGATACTGAAACGAGTTGCTTTGGAGTGAAGAGAGCTTGCCCTTTAACTGAACATCTTCAACATTTTCACGTCAGCACAGGCTACCCCCCAGATATAGTGCACGATTTGTTTGAGGGTATTGTCCCATTTGAACTAGCACTGTGTTTGAGCATTCTGATCTCCAAGAAGTATTTCAGTTTTGATTCTCTTAACACGCGTATACTCAAATTTCCTTACAAGTGGAGTGACAAAAAAAATCGGCCTCACATCATACCACACAGCTATTCCAGTAGGAAGACGATAGGTGGCAACGCCCATGAGAATTGGTGCCTAATACATTTCCTACCATTTCTCATAGGAGACCTTATACCAGAGGGTGAGCTTGCTTGGCAAGTGATACTAGACCTGAAGGAAATCGTAGAGTTGGTTGTGGCACCTGTTCACACCCACGAGACAATTGCCTACCTTGATGTCAAAGTGTCTGAGCACAGACACAGATTACTTGAGGCTATTCCAGGTCAGAGGCTGAAACTTAAACACCACTATCTTGAGCATTACTCACACTTGATCAGGTGCTTTGGGCCTCTTGTGGGTGTATGGACGATGAGATTTGAGGCAAAACACAGTTTTTTTTAAACAAGTAGCTCGACACACAAATAATTTCAGGAATATTGCACTCACTCTGGCAAACAAACACCAGCAATTGATCAGTTATCACTTGCATTCATCCAGTCTCAGTGCATCAAATGTGGAAGTTAAGAATGTCTCCATAGTCCCGGTTGATGTTCTGAATGAGGAGGTTGTAATGGCTCTCAGACAGAGGTATCCAGACATTAGTCAAGTAAATCTCACAAAGAATGTCACCACTAGAGGGATCAACTACAGAAATGGGATGATTTTGGCATGTGGTTCAACTGCTGGAATGCCTGAATTTGCAGAGATCCTACAAATATGTATAGTCAGAGATGAGTTGAGATTCATAGTTCGTGTATATTTTGCTTGGTATCAGGACCATTTTAGGGCCTTTCAGTTGACGTTGTCACCAGGAAGAGAGGTTGCCCTTGTTCAGCTTGAAGAGCTGACAGATTGCTATCCACTTGTGGCCTACACAGTCGGATCCAGACGTATGGTGACCCTGAAGAGACACATCGTCATCAGAGGTTTGATTTTGATAATTTACAGTATGGTGTAAAATTCTTCAGTAACAAATTTGGTTTTTGTCCACCACATAAACTTTGTGGGTACCTCTCTGTACTCATGCCTGCTCTCTACTGACCTCTCCTAGTCTCCGCTCTCTACTGACCTCTCCTAGTCTCCGCTCTCTACTGACCTCTCCAATCTCCGCTCTCTGACCTCTCCTATTCTCCGCTCTCTACTGACCTCTCCTAGTCTCCACTCTCTACTAAACTCCTCACTCTCCGCTCTCTACTAAACTCCTCACTCTCCTAGTCTCCGCTCTCTACTAAACTCCTCACTCTCCTAGTCTCCTCTAGCCTCCTCTCTACTAACCTCCTCTGTTACCCTCCTCGCTCTCTGAGCCCTTGCTCTACTAACCTCTCTTACCCTGCTCTTCGCTGTCCTAGCCTCATCAGATCTAGGCAATGACTGTCCTGACCATGTATTCTGAGTGATTATTTGAATAACAAGACTAATACCTGTCTACTCTGTGTTTGTGTCTCCACCTTAGATTAGCAAAGCAGGATGGCAGGACGAGTAACCTTCAGAGTCCTCTTTGGAGGTGAAGACGATGCAAGAAAACTCACCATTGAATCCGGAATACCAAGAACTGTGGAGGACTTGGCTCTTAAAATCAAGACTTTCTTTCAAGTGACTGAGCAGTTCAGACTTCAGTACAAAGACAAAGACATGGATGATCAGTTCATGAATCTCTTGTCAATATCAGAACTTGAAGATAAAGGTACTTTGAAAGTGGTGTACATACTTAATGAGACAACCAGGTCCGCTCCACTCACGGAAGATGCCTTCTGCACAATCCCAGGTACTCCTTCCAATGCCAGCTCTTCATCACAAGAACCAAATTATTCAGACTCCTACGCCAGCAATGATACCATCATCTTGTCATCGCCCGAGACCCGGTCCTGCTCCTGGCCTAAACCCTTTGTCGTGCCCCGCTTCTCATCCTGTGCCAAAATTATGCTCCAGACAGGAAATGATGAGTTCAAGGCACACAGAACTTTTCTGTCTCCTACGCCAAAAGTGCGCTCGGATATTCTTGAAGGCCTTGCTGAGGAAATAATAAAGTACACAGCTTACCCGAGGGACGAGCAGTTAGAAGAAGTGGCAAAGGCTCTGACACAGTCACATCCATGTTTACTGGAAAAAGCAACACAAACTGGATACTGTGGCTGGAAGCATTACCTGAAAATAAAAATGATGAACTTCCGCACCAAGCTGAGGTTTGTGTTTTATTTAATGGGTTCTTTTTTTGTTGCTGTCCTAAGTGCTAAGGCTTATGCTTTAACATATATTTGTGCCGGCGCAAGGTGGTGCAAGATATTAAATGCCAGTCCGACAGATTCAAGGACTTGCGTTCAAGGTCTTGTGCCACTTTGCGGCAGGATAAATGTATTAAAGACATGGCGTTTAGGACAAAACCAAAATAGAGCCCATTGTGTTTAAATTGTGAAGCAATTTGTGATCCTGGTCCGTGAAAGGTGCTGATAAAATATAATTCTTCTCCTCAGCCGAGCTGGACACCCCGAGGTTGCCATCAACTCTCTGAAAAACAAGCGAAGTGGCCAGCAGACTCCAGCAGCCAACATCAAGAAGCCCAGGAAGGGAGATGTAAATTTCTGTCCAAACATCCCTAGTGGTGAAACAAGAGACGGGTGGAGTGGAAAGGGTGGCTCTACTGACTGAGGTATAATGTGAAATACATTGTATCTTACCTATCCATGATTACACTATGTTCACGGCATGGCCAGTATGTACATGATCAAGAGCTTTTCACCCGTCATGTTTTTTGCACTATACTTCCTGTCCAGCTCAGCTCAAGCAGCCCAACAGTTCATTTTGCACAGCACTGGACACTTCAGCTGTTTTCTGGTTACTTTGCACAGTTCATTTTTCTTTATCTATTAGACTCAGTTTGTATAATATTCTTACTTACTCCTAATCATATTGTCTAGCATCTAGCTTAGCGTTTCCCTTTCTATTATCTGTTTCTCAATTGTATTGTGTACCCTTGCGGAGTTTCTAACCAAATCTCGTTTTACAAGATCTGTACTGTATAATGACAATGAAGTTTCATTCCATTTCAGGTAAAAAAGAAAAAAAAGGACGAGGCCGTGATTAAGGAGAAGATGCAGCGTACCTTCTCGCTTAGGAGACAGGAGATTCTCCAGGAGCCAAAGATTCCAGAGTTCCTAAACAAATGGCCAGCACTATTTGACGTCAGTGAGGTAAGTGTGAATCTGAAGTTTAGTAACTCATGTATTCAATGTCACACATCTGGTAAATGGTCTGCACTTAAATAGCGCTTTTGTGCACCCAACTGTGCAGTGTGCTAGCCTTGCTCAAGGACACTTTGACATGTGGACAGTCAGAACCGGGATTCGAACCACTGACCTTCGGTCTATGAATGACCCCTCTACCAACTGAGCTACAGCTGCCCCTGTTTAAGACTGTATCCTGTCTGTGTTGTCTTTTACAGATCAACTTGGAGTTTATGCGGCTGACGACGATTTTTTTCTACAATGTAGTTTACAAAGATAATGCCATTCCTGTCTTCCTCCTTTACCATACCTTGTAGTGTATTTAGGGCTGATATCCATGGAGAGAAATAATGGGATAATTATTGTTTTTCTCTGTCAAAAAGGCAGCTGAGGATCTGAGGCAGTCAGTAAAGTAGGGCTGCAACAACTAATCGACTTAATCGATTAAAATCGACTACCAAATTAGTTGGCAACTAATTTGGTCGTCGATTCGTTGGTGACGTCATCACGTGTGTTTTACGCGCTGACGTCATCACGTTTTTTTTACGCGCTAACGTCATCACCGGTGTTTTACGCGCTTACATGTAGATATTAATATACTGGAGTTTGATAAGCTAATGGCCCGCAAAAAAACCCAAAGAGAACAAGAAGCGTAATGGCAACACCAAAAACGAAAACCTCAAAAGTGTGGGATCATTTCATACTTGACAATGTGAAAAAGGTTGTTAAGTGCAACATTTGCAAAGGCGATCTAGCCTGGCATGGGAGCACTTCATCAATGATGGAACATCTCAAAAGAAAGCATGTCGGAGTTCTGGAAGATGACTCCACTCGGTAAGTCAACTAACCTAGCTAGCTAGCAGTAGCTAGCCAATGTTTAAATTGCATGTCCTTGAACACAACTTTAGTTTTGATCACAAAACAGCAGGTAAGACGTATTTATATATATGGCTCTGTAAACGGAAGTTGTTTTCTTGCTCTTTCCTGGCTGCTAGTTCAGTGAGTTTGAAGTAGAAAAGATCGCTTTTGCCAGTTATGTGCTGAATTAGCACCGAGCTAACGCTACATTAGCACGTCTTACAATAGCTGAGTATCTTCCCGTTAAGTGGTATGCATCATTAATAGGTTGTTAAATATTTAGAAGCCCTGAGATGCTGTTTCTTGCAAGATGTTGCGTCTACCCCGGCAGTCTCACAATAATAAGAGCGCTGTTAGGAGAGATGACCGGCAGGAGGCAGCGGGGGATAAATATTTTTACACGTATGGTTGCAATCAGTATAGAGCTACAGATGTAATTGATCGAGTGCACAAGAGAACACCGGATAATTGGGAAAACATTTAATGTGTTTGTGTCCAAATGGGATGTGTAGAAGTTGATGTTACTTGTTACGTCACCGGGTGGCGCTGGCGCACTAGCTACAGTGGCCTGCAAAAGACACACTTTAATCATATGAGAATGATCTCCAGGATGCTTTTGATTTAACTTACTCGAACGATCTCCGGATTTCTTTTATCTCGTGATTTGACTTTTACAAATTAAAGTGATAGGCATAACAAAGCTCAACTTCATTTAATGTGAAATCAAATGTAATTGATTGCATATGTATGTTTTTAGAAACTAATGTTACTCTTTTGCCTGACAATAAAATATGTATTTTTATATCAAATGCAGGCCAAAGAGGAGCTGTGCCAGTCCCACTGCCATGGATCAGTATCTTCAAAGGAAAAGGCCTGTACCTCTCCAACAAGCCACTGCGCTAACAAACTCAATCCTGACCATGCTGGTCAAGGATATGAGACCAATGTCGATGGTTGATGGTGAAGGGTTTCGTGAAATGATCAGGCAGTTTAACCCTGAATACATCCTTCCATCCAGAACCCACTTTACTCACCTGATGGAAAAGAAATATGAAGCAACCTTACTGAAGGTAGGTACAAGTGTTTAACTCACACACACACAGACATATTAAACAACCTTTCTGAAGGTACCACAAGTGTTTATCACTCACTCACATTCACTCACTTTCTCACTCCCACAGGCACGCATAGACCCATAGAATATAATTTGTATTTATTAATTGAAAAGTAGACTTCATGAATAAGAAATAAAATCACTGATACATTATTGTATTTAAATTAAAGTATAAAGTGTCCCAAACATCTTAACTGTATACACTGTATGCGCTTACATTTTTTAACTAAGATCACATCTGATGTCTTTTAAGGTAAAGGAGACCATTAAGGAAGTCAAAAGCGCCCTCACACTGACAGCTGATGTCTGGACTAGTCGTGCAACAGAGGCATACCTTGGCGTGTCCTGCCATTTCATCAGTGAAGATTGGGAAATGAAGACATTGAATCTTGCCACCATGCCTCTTGAGGAGAGGCATTCTGGTGTGAACATCATGACATGGCTGGAGGAGGTGATTGCTAAATATGACATCTTGCCTACCAAAATAAAAGCAGTAGTTCACGACAATGGGTCCAATATTGTGGCAGCAATGCGAATGCTGGAGGAAAAACACGGCTGGGCCTCTGTGCGCTGCAGTGGGCACACACTCCAGCTCATAGTTAACAATGCCCTCAAAGAGCCCAGCATCAGCAGAGCTGTAGGGGCTGCAAGACACTTGGTTGAACACTTCAGGAGAAGCGAGCTGGCAAATACAAAACTGAAGGTGAAACAGCAGCAAATGAACACACCACAGCATAAACTGATCCAGGATGTCAGTACAAGATGGAACAGTACATACTACATGGTAGAGAGACTCCTGGAACAGCGCTGGCCAGTTACTGCAACTCTATCCGATCCTGAGGTAACTCCAAGGGGCAAACAGTACTTTGACTTGAAGCCAGATCAATGGGTGCTGCTTGAAGAGCTGACACAAGGGTTGCAGCCTTTTCAATGTGCTACCGTTTACCTAAGTGGACAGGAGTATGCAACCGCTTCATGTCTTCCACAGCTGGTCAAAGGGCTGCAACGGTCCACACAGCAAACCCGTTTTGAGACAGGCGCAGGAAAAGCATTTTTGGCAAGTGCAGAAAAAGGGATAAACGAAAGATGGGGGTGTCTGAACACCATCTCAGCAGAGAAAGAAAACCCGATTGTTCTTTCAGCTTCCCTTGACCCAAGATTCAGAAAGCTGAAGTTTATGGGAGCTGAAGATGGCACACGGGTGCAAGGGACAATTGAAGTCCTTGCAATCAAAGAGGTAAGGGGGTCTGAGATACAAGGCTGTGAGCGAGTTCAACAGCAGAGGGTCAGTGTTCCAGGCAGAGGGGACAAATCAGCACTGGATAACCTCCTTCAGTCTGACACAGACAGTCTGAGTGAAGAAGAGGATGAATCTCACGAGGACCAAAAGCTCCAAATGGCAAGGAGCGAAGTTCAGATGTACTTCGCAGAGCCAGCCATTCACAAAAAAGATGACCCTCTGAGATGGTGGAGGGAAAATAAGGGGCGTTTCCCTGTATTGTCAAAGCTTGCAAGATCTTTCCTTTGCATTCCTGCAACATCAACCCCGTCTGAGCGAATCTTCTCTGTGGCGGGGAATATCTGCTCTCAGAAGAGAGCAAGCCTCTCCGGAGATCATGTGGAGATGCTGACTTTCCTCCATTTCAACCCAGAATAATCTAGCCTAGATGCAAGAGAGTGTTTATCCCTTTTAAGTTGAAATAGTTTGTTTTATTTGATTAAGGCAAACTGCTGTAGTTTTTATTTTTATATTGCTGCTGTCCTTGGTTTAAAAATGTTGACGGACAGATTTTTTATTTATCTTTTATATCAGCAGAAAGTTTAATAAATATGTATTTTTGAATCAAGTATTTGTCTATTTTGTCTTCATTGTTAGTTTCCACATGCCTAAAACAACCTCAAACCTAAATTTAAAAGTTGATGGCTAAATAAGAGCGTTTGAGAAATTGCGCAAGTAATAGTCCGAATAATCGATTAGTCGTTTCAGTAATCGATAGATTAATCGATTATCAAATTAGTCGTTTGTTGCAGCCCTACAGTAAAGCCAAAGCCGGATGTCAAGAGGTAAGTCATAAAACAGTGTAGTAGTAAGGATACTTTGTTTTGTTTTGGCTGTTGGGACTGATTCTATTTAGTAGAAGGGGGCATTTTCAAGGGTTGATGGGTTAGGGGAGAGAAGGTCAGGATAGGGAAAGGTTAGTTCCTTCTATTTCCTAACAGGAAACAGAATTAGGTTAGGAGAAAGGGAGGACAGCACAAGAGAGGTTTGGAGAGGGTTGGATAGGAGGGAGGAGTAAACCTTACCCTATGAGAGGAGATTAGGAGAGAGGAGGTGAGAAGAGATGGCGGAGGGTAGGAGTGAGGGAGCGGGGGGTGGACAGAAGAGGTTTGCCTCTTTCCTACTGTCCTTTCTCCCCTACATTGTATCAAAGAACAGTTTCTTATTTGGCTCTTTCAGATATTGATTACTGATGAGAATGTTTTCATTTACTTCACAGATCTCTGAATAAAATGGGTTCCTGGTCCTGTGTTTTTTCTTTTTTTACATTTTAAGTTGGGATGTTTTGTTGACTCAATTTTTATTGTGGCAGGTCAAAGGCTTCATTGGATACAGTGCAGTCGGAACCTCGGAACCTTACCCTCAGAGGAGGACTAACCTATGAACATGTAAGTTACTATCTTATGTTTCATGTGCACCATTAAAAATTCACTAAATTAAAGGATTAAGAGTATTACTTTTTAGCAATGAGACACAACATGCTGTTCTTTATGGCACGTACCCACAAACACGGTAAAAAATGGTATGGAGATTCTTTAACGCGACCCTCATTGTGATCAACAATGCTCAAACACCACTTTTTATCATATTTAAATAGTTGATGATCATTGAATGTACAACTCCATTTATACATAATGTAACTTTTTGTTTTGTTTTCCAGGCTTTTAGGGAGTCAAAGATCTTGAGGTCATTGTGACCTTGAACTTGTGTCCATCTCATTTTCATGAACGCTATATCTACAGTGCCTTAAGGGAATTTCTTCAAATTAACACGCACTTGGCCTCAATGATAAGCTGCTTAGAATTTGGTGGTCAAAGGTCAAGGTTAGAGTGACACAGCTCATTGTTCTCTGTTCCCTCCATCTTTCAGGACATCGAATGCCGTGAGGCCGAGGCAGACGTCGCAGGGACGACCATGGCAATCTACACCGTTCGAGCTGAGAGTGATGATCCTGATGGTCCTGGTGGACGCTTTGCAGATGTCGGTGTTGTCCTGGAAGGGGTCGAAGTTCTCCACAACCTCCAGAGTATCAACCATGCATGCGTGATGCTTTATGGGTTGATCTACGCACTTAATCTAAGCTATCAAAAAACTTGAAGAATACATTCGAAGTTTACCAGAAGATCCTGATGGACCTGGAATCGTCCAAGCTTTCCCCCAAAGTACAAGCACTGAAACTCAAATTGCTCAGGTGATACACAGAAAGCTAGAAACGGCAGGTGCTCAGTCAACACTTTGTTTAACCTTCCTAACTTGCCTCTGTTCTATTAAAGTTAGAAAAATGTTTACATGTTCCATCTACAGCAGTAGATGACTTGGTTGAAGAGCTACACTACCTGCTGAGTACTGTGTCTGTGTGAAGAGAAGAGGTTTGCTTTAATGTTAATAAATTTGTTGAATCAACAAGGTGGTCTGATTGTATGAATCATTGAGATATTGTTGAATGGAAAATAGAAAAATTAATTGGATATTAATCACAAAAATACATAAATCTAATGCATTTTGATTGAATTTAAGCTTAATTGTTATATATTTCAAACACATACACATTATTCATCTTGAATAGGTAACCTAATTACTATGTAATTCAAACAAATATACTTAATGTATTCTGATTACATAATCTGATTAATATGCATTTAAATTCAATAAATTATATTAATACTGAATACATAAACCTGGTGAATATGCATTTCAAATTAATAGGCTTTATTACACTGATGCATATGCATCATGTAAAGTTTATTAGGTAGGTTTATGTTCAAAATATTAAAAAAATTAAATGGAACTTTGTCATGTAATTATTTTACATAAATCTTAAAAGTTAGGGTTAAATATTTCTGTGAGTGTAGATGAAAACAATGGCAAAGAGAATCACCTACTGATATACTTTGGTTTCTTATTTTACATTTTCTGATACTATTCATCTGAAGTAAATATAATACGGATAGTTAACATTTTACTTCAAACAACATTTAAAAGAACCTTGTTTGTGTTATGTATACATGTGTTAGGTGATTTATTGTTTTGTTTTTTATATATGCTAGTTATTCTTTCCTTTTAAAAAGACAAATACAGCTTAATTTAAAATAATTTCCTTTATTGTAAGGCACAACATGTTCAGCATTCTCAACACATACAATACACTACAGCAACACAACATGTTCTTCAGTTATATTATGTCTCTAGGTTATACATTGTTTTAGACTGAACAAAGCTGTTTGTGTCCAACTGGGATCAAAGATGATTGACATGACTTTATTAAATCAAGTTTTAAAACATGACTATTTTATTTCAACAGGACCCAAAAACACAAGGGGTATAAAATGGTAAATAAATACTGTGATTGAACACAAAAACACCATCTATTATTGACCTTTATAGCAAATTCAAAACATTTACTATATAAATGATACAAAACACCACCTTTTAGTATTAGACAGAAAATAGGTGACGAGACATATTTCAATTTTTTTTAGATTAGGCCACTGTGGTGAGAGTAATACATATAGCTTGTATTCCATTTGTTTTGAAAATGTATATTTATACTTTATAAACAAACTGGTTACCCTTTTTTAAATTAGCATACAGAACATTATGAAAACAAACTTGACTAATGGTCGGCTCATAACCTCAGAACACAGAAGAGGAAAAACTGCATAGATTCTCGTTTCATTTTGAAGGAGCTGCAGACCTAAAGTGTGTAGAAGACTTAAATGATTACAAAGGTCACAATCACATTAATAAAACTGTACTTAAGTCTTTAGTTTCACTTTTACAAAACAGAGTTCCACATGTACTTTCTAGCATGTATGGCCATCTCCTAACACCCAAAATGAATTAATGAATGTTTCTTAAATGATATACCATTTCAGGTAACATATTTTTTATTAAATAGTCGATTAACCCTTTAACTGCCAGACCAAGAAAAAAGCTATTTTGTCTGCTAGAGAAAAACTATGAAAAATGGCCATCAGTTATCTCGAGCCTAAGATGAAGTCGTCTCCTCCTCCTCCTCCTCCTCCTCCTCCTCCTCCTCCTCCTCCTCCTCCTCCTCCTCCTCCTCCTCCTCCTCCTCACTAGCCCTATGCTGCTGCTCCCCTGCCAGCTCTGTCTCTCCTTTACTCATCTTCTTCTTAAAATAAGAAGAGATATCTGTTGACTTTCTCTTCATTTTCTGCAAATTGACATTACACACAGCAGTGATTAATAGTAGCCTACGCATTAAACCAGCCCAGCATACTGACATCAGCGTTAGCAAGCTAAACTAACGCTAACTAAGGATAGCCGCCAAAGTGTGTTTACAGACGAATTATACCTGAAGTCAAGCCAGCCTTTACTGAGCCCCGAACCTGTTTTCCAGGTCTTCCAGCGTTTTTCTCGTTTTAATGCCATTGAACACAATTTTTGATCAGAATAACAGCTAAAGGTAAGCATATCTCCGTTTTTTGCTACCTAAAGCCAACACACTAAAGCCTAAAGTGTTGTGGGGCTTAACAGGCAACGAACGTAAACGACTTACTTTCTAGAAGCCTGGTGGAATTTTGTCAACTCCAGTCCAGTCACTAGAAAGAAACGTTTTGCTGCAACCTGCTGCTGTCTGTGCGAATCTCAGAGAGTGGTGCGCGCGAGTATCAGAGTGGTGCGCCGAGTATCAGAGTGTTACCATGGTAGCAGTGGGAGAGGGCTGGGCTGCAGTATGAGCGTTGGAAGCTCAAATCAAGCGACTCGCTGGGTGTGTGTTTGTTGTTAAATATCAGATAAACTACTACGCATACGTGACTGGCGAGGCGGTGTGTGTGGTGGGAGGGCCAGTGGGGGGGCCAACAAATATATCAGGGTGGCCATGGCCCCCCCTGGCCCCCCCTGCTGGCGCCACTGCTCATGTGAAGTATAGGCTGGCATGACTAAGCTGTGTTCAATGGGGCTGATGTGTTGTGTAGAATCTGCCAGAAGGAAAATCACGGTCAAACTCCTTATGAAGCTGGGAGGTGCCACATTGCTTTTCTTCCCGACTACAACACTGGTCCCGCAAATAAAGCAAGAACGTGATTGGTCGATATTCATTGTGGGGGTGGGGGGAGGAGGGGTGTAACTTAGATAGATATAGAGTTGTAGTAAGTAGATAGAGTTTGCTATAATTTAGGTTTCGTTTATGCATAGGGTTGATTCTTTTAATTACAATTCCTTTTTTGTTTTGTGTATTTTATGCATTTTGGATTTGCTTGGCGAGCTATTTTTAGAACATGCCCGGCGGGCGACTCACGTTGCCCCTGCGGGCGACTAAGTGCCCGCGGGCACCGTGTTGGCTACCCCTGCTTTACACCAAAGCAACAATAGCAAGTGTGTGGGACACACTTAGCTGAACTAATGGATACTATGATTGAAGACTACTTTAGACGCGGATTCACAAATAAGGACATTTTAGTGGTTTTGGAGGAATCACACAATATTAAACTAAGCCTACGGACACTACATAGGAAGTTACAAAAGAACAAGCTTTGGCGGAGAAAAAATAAGATAGATGCAGCTGAAGTGGCATCGTTCATCGAACAACAGCTACAAACATCTGGCAAACAGCATGGCTACAGATGGATGCACCAGAAATGTTGGATGTCCGGTATAATTACCGACAGAGAAACGGTACGTCAACTGTTGCGACTGATGGACGGAAATGGTGTTGACCTACATGCACGTAACCGTTTGAGACGGCGTATGTATGTTAGTCGTGGGCCAAATTAAGTGTGGCACATTGATGGATACGACAAATGAAAGCCTTATGGCATATGCATAAGTGGCTGCATAGATGGCTTCTAAAGGAAAATGATCTGGCTGGAAGCATATAAAACCAATAATGATCCTCATATTATTGCAGGTTATTTTATAGATTCTGTGACTGAAAACAATGGCTGTCCACAAAGAGTAAGGTTAGATCACGGTACGGAGAATACCCATGTTGCACAGATGCAAAAGTTTTTGCACATCATTGAGGATGAGAATGGCATGGAATGTGTCACTTTAGGTCCAAGTACTGGGAATCAGCAGATTGAACGCTGGTGGGGCACCTTGAGAAGTGAATGCGCCCAATTTTGGATGGACCATTTTGATCAGATGAAGGCTGATGGCTATTTTGTTGGCAGCTTCCTCGACAAATCCTTGATCCAGTTTTGCTTTCAAAATACCATACAGGTACAGTAGCCTAAATAACTATTTATTATCAGCAAAGACAGAAAAAGTGTTTTATAATGTTTTTAATCTTTTTCTATCCAATATATAGGAGGAGCTTGATCACATTGTTGCTGTCTGGAATGACCATCGCATAAGAACAAGCAACAACCCTCGGGCTCCCAATGGTCGTCCCTCCATAATGTTTGCGGTTCTCGACCTATATGGGGCTCAGAGTTTCTTGCAGCCAGCTGATCAAATGAAGGTTGAAACATGTCAACACTGTTGTTTTAAGGACTATCCTTGTGATGAGGATGTGTTTCACCTATGTATTGAACTAATGTCTGAGCACAGCCTGGCAATGTCAGAGGATGTTTAGGAAATTACGGACCTCTATGTAAAACTTCGACGAATGATTATTGATGAGCTGGGGGCAGTGTTTCCCCTACCATTGTCTTGGCCGGGCGCTGCGCCCTGCCAACGGAGCCCCGCGCCCTGCCTGAAATTCAAGGTTTTTTTTTTTTTCTTTAGAAAAAAAAAAAAAAAAAAAGCACCAAATTGCAACTGAAGTAATCTATCTACGGTCACTTTTCACATTGAACATGTGCTCTTTTATTAAATAAACTAAACGCCTATGTTATTTATCCAATGTATATGCATGTTTCAGTGTCCACTGCTTTGCGTATTCACATTCTCCCTCCGCTCTGTTTCTGAAGGGCGGGGCTCCGCTCCCCCCCCCCCCCCACACACACACACACAGGAACGCGACAACGAACGTAGCGTGCGCATTCTAAAAATAGCTCACAGATGGTGAGCAGGTACCGCGGGTTTGAACTACAGTATTGAATTTGACAGAAAACAACAATGAACCGCGAGCAGAAGAATAGTCTAATGAGTTGGGTGAAAAAAAAGACAGGAGATGTGAGTTGGTTTATTCAGTAAATTAGCTCTGTTAATTAGTTCTGTCTACACCTGTTGATGTGAGGCTAATGTAGGATTTGCTAGCTTGATGCTACCGGCATTTAGCGGCAGTGACTCAACAAATTTCCTCTTAAAATTTATCGTCAGCAATGTATGACAAGCAGACTGCTTGTTTAATATTAGACTCACACCAATAGCTCAATATGATCATAACACCATTGCTTTCATATCAGAGATCAGATGAGGTGGAGCTGCCTCCAGCAATAGAGGATGAGGCAGAGAGAAGCAGCAGCAGCACAGGGTTGCAGCAGGTATGTTATATGCTGTAGTCAGCTGATTTAAATGTATCAATGAAAGGAAGAAGTGTAGGCTACATGATAAGAAGGGAATACAGTTTGAATAAAACACTGTACTTTATTACTTTTTAATGTAAGAATACTTTGTTACTGTACTTAAGTATAATTTTCAAATATTGCGACAAGCAGCACAAGTCCGGTCACAGGATGACAGGATTCGACCAAACTTGGCTGTCAAAGAGTAAAATACTCCTCCTGGCTCTACAAGACAGAATTAGGTAAACAAAATACAGATGAAGCCATTCATTTAGGACTCCAGCATACAGCTCCCAGCCAAAGACCAGCATTAAGGAATGTTAACTCCTCCCACTTCTCAGCAAGTGGGGGTGGCCAGATTTTCATTTACAGGGTCAAACCAGGAGAGGGCGCTTCATTCATTACAGTACATTGCATTTCAAGCTTTACTGTAGGCTGCATGACGTGGAAAAGACTTATTTTAAATATTTTATGCAACAGAACCAGGAAGATCCACCCTTTAGACAGTTGATGCATTTATAAATATGTGGCAAACTTTGTATTTTTATTTTATTATTATTATTATTATTATAGGTAAGTTAAAGTTAAAGCCTTTTATTATTATTATTACATTGCATTTAGCTGACGCCATTGTCATTATAAACAAGTATAACGAGATTTCAGAGTGCAACTCTGTCACGGTGTGCACATACATAACACTTAAAAAATAACACAGCAATAGGACAGACAACATAGACAATCATACGGGGGAATAAATAGTTACAAATATTTAAAATATTGATATAAAAATAGTACATTAAGTGCATTAAAAGTGTGTGGTTGCGGTTATTGCTTTAAGTGTGGTGGTTAAGCACAGTTCTAACTCAGCTGTCAGCTTCTTAGCAGTTTAGACACATCTCAAATTCATAATATAGACATTTTTTAAATGAGTTTGAAATGAGTTTTAAGAGCAATGCGACATCCTTTCCTCCGGAGCGTCACGTGAAGCGACGCTTCACAGCTGATCGTCTGACAGCAGCCCTCGTTGTGTTCACACCGGTTCACACACACCCCCTGCAGCCTCTGTGAGCCTCAGTACACATTTACTGACACACACATGTGTATCATCTCACTGTGGTAGAGATAAAAATCGTTTTTAAAATGTGCTATATAAATAAACCTTGATTTGATTTCAATTTTGACGGGGCGATTCTATTTTGACCGCCCCGCCGACAGGGGGCGAAAGAGACGAGTGAGCGATACAAGGAAAGAAACAGAGAAGAAGAGACGAGACAGCGGACCTCCGGGACCTCGGTTATGGCTGTCACTACCGGATCTGCCCCCCTGCCCGAGTTGTTAAATAATAGTGCAGTCACGTTGTAATAACAATAACTCATCTCTCTCGGTTCTTTTTCTGCTTTGCCAAACGCCACTGTGTCAAGTGTCCTATCAGAGTTGCCGTATGTAGTTGACCATCTCGCACATGCGCAGGACAGATCGGGCAGGGGGGCAGATCGGGTAGTGACCGGTAGTGACCTATGGTAGTGACAGCTAGAAAGCATACGTATTGTGTAAATGTGACGTCACGTTCTCGTTCTAACTCTCGTTGTAATCGGCGCGGCTCGGAAGCGCTCGGAAAGGGTCGGGGTGGGCGGGACGCGGGATATAAATCAAATTACAGACTGGATTCAAATTAGGATCTCCAAATGTGTTGATGTTGAATGTTTGTGATAAACTGAAGGATAAAGTGTTCCTTTATGTGTTGAGAAAAATCCCCTCCTTCTTAAACCAAGTAAGGTGTGTAAAAAGCCTCTTGGATTAGCTGTAAAATGCACCGCCACAAAGCTGAAAACAGCTGTTTTTCTGAGGAACTCTTGAAAAGTTTACGTTTGAAAGATACGTGGTTCTCACAGGACAGAGACAAAGCTACACATATATGATGATATTATCTTGAAAAGTTTACTTTTGAAAGATACGTGGTTCTCAAGGACAGAGACAAAGCTACACCTATCTTGGGACTTTTACTGCAACAACGTTGACTTGCCTGTGAATACAAAATAAACCAGTGTTGGTGATCTACAGTAGGTGTTGTCATTCTTCTTTCAACAGCAAGACCGCTATGAGCGGGGGATGGGAGGATATTTGCATGTGTGCAAACCTCCCGACATTCCGATGGTCAGTTTAAACAAAGAGTTTACCGCGGATTACCGCGGGGGGGTTGCGCTTGGTAAACACACAAATAGACATAGTTTCATGCAGGGTGAATTGCCCTAATGTGGGACATGTTTTGCATTTCAGACTTCGGGAATATATTGCGATATGAAGCCAATACAATAACTCAAAATCCAGTACCATTCTGAAGACTCTTAGTGCCAAGTTGTCTCAGACAATCTGCATGTCCTAATGTGGGACAGTTCTGTGCAAAATGTGGGACACTGAAAAGTCTATGTTAAAAAGCCTCAGTCACCTTAATTCATGTAATAAAAACATCTCAGGTCAGTAACACTCAAAGCTAAATGTGGAATACCATGTTCAGCTATGTTACTCTTTATAAAGTTATTGTTGTTACAACAGATGATGTTTTTCTTTAAATTGAATTTAAATGCATCAATCTGGTGCACTTTGAGGGCAACATTAAGAGATTTATGGATACAGCTCTCAACATATGAAATAATAATAATCAAAAACCATTAGAATAACCAATATCCAATAACAAATATTTGATAAACGCCTTTCTCCTATCTTTATCTTACCTAGTCTGCATTCTTTCTACTTTCTTTTTTTTTATGCATATTCGACAAATCACTCCCCTTTTAAACTGTGTTTTTGAATTTTTTAATTGACCTACTGTATAGCACATATTGGAATGATTTCTTAACTTATTTTTGACAACGTGTGTTGGAAGGATTTATTAAATTACTATGAATATTTGGGCCTAAATTAATTGCCATCTTTTAAACTCTGACATTTATATCTCACATTATCCCTGACTTTGTCATACCAAATCATACTGTCCCACTTTGCGAAACATGTTTCCTAAAGTGGGACGATGGAACATTTGATTGAAATAGAAAATATAGAGTAAATGAGCATTTTAGTTTTCACTTCATACAAAATTGCATGAAATTATAAGCTGTTTTGTTTTGTTTTAATTTTGTTGTATGTTTGTTTATGTATGTTTGGTGTGATTGAGGACCCCAGGAAGAATAGCCAAAAAAACACGTTCACAGATAGGATTATTTTGTATTTTTATTAAATTTGACAATGTCAATTTCACTTTCCACTATGTCCACCTTTATTTTGCACAACCAACGGCAGCACTTTATTGAGGCCTGTAATTAGTCGACTACAGGAGTGTTACAGGAGTTTTCTTGGACCTGAGCGGCGGGGTGGTTTCTCCTGAAAGTGATTTCGCAGAGCGCTCTGTGAAACTGCGATGCCAATGCTTGCAAACGTTTCTTGGATTTCTCTTGTTGATTTTCCATTTGCTCGCATGACACGAATCTCCTCGGACCTCTCTCTGTTGATGCGCGTCATAGTAATGCGTAATAGGCAATGCAGCATTCCTCGAGCCGGCTGCATTCCACAAACCGGTTTTAAGTAGCCGACAAAATGTGGGTGTGGCTGGCTGTCTGTAGACGCACCAATAGGAAAAATAGGTGGCCATCAAGGTGCTTGACACAATGTACGATTCACAGATAAATAGAGCGCATAACTTTCTTTTGGCACAGCGTCTCAGACTCTTTTGTGAATCAAGGAAGAACGCACGTAAGCTCTTTTTTTTGTCAGAGAATGGATTCGAGCAATTTCTACGAGACCCAGAGAAAACGTCTTGCACAGGTAAGCTGACAGATTGTAAATAACCTACTGTACTATACTCTGCCCTTTAGACCTACTGTACTGTAGGCCTATGTGTGATTATTTGTTAATTTCACTTGTGCTTATGTCATATTCTTTATTCCCAATTCCGGTAGACAGCCCCGCAGGTCGCAGCAAAGAATGTCAAGCCGTCTAAACCTCCTGCGGCAAAAAACAAGCAACAAGCAAAGTCAGACTTGTTAAAAAGAAAGCGGTACGTACTATTGTGTGTATGTCTGTGTGTGTGTATAAGTACATAATAAGTCTAAATAAATAGGTAATTAGATAGGCTACTACTGGTATTCATATTTTGTTTCTGTTTCCTATCAGGCCATCACAGTTAAGGAGCTCCCGGCGTCTGCTACATGCACGGCTGGATTGGGTGACGCAGAAATCCGGGCACTGAAAATCCGTTTGACCGCCACGGAGGCCCAACTGTTGGAGCTGACTGTAGAGCGGGCTGCCATGCAGAGGGTCCAGCAGACTGCAGACTCGGAGCGTGCTATTTGAGGTTGGCACAGCAGACTGCAGACTCGGAACGGGAGAGCATGAAGACGGCCCAGAAGACTGCAGACTCGGAGCTGGCTATTATAGGTTGGAACGGCAGCAGCAACTGGACACACAGCCGTACCCGAGCGCCTCCCAATCCAGACCCAGACGAAGACTATTTGACCTGTCTGATGTGGGAGACGCAGAACCACATCCTCTGCAGCCGTCAGCCACACCTGGTGCGCCCACCACCATGAGGGCAGTTTCCTCAGATCGCGAGGACATATTCTTCCAGGACTGTTTTCTAAAGGGACAGCATAGCCCTGAGAAGTTTGCGGGTTATATGTTCATGGCCATGTTGCCATTTGAAACATATGAGAACATGGTCAAAATAACCAACTGGAGTGGGAGCAAAGGGAAAAGGCCTCTTCCCCTCAATGTGAGGCAGACACTTGAGTCCAGTGTCTCCCGTCGGTTCCCAGGCCTGACCATGGACCAGTGGCATAAAATTAGAAACAGAGTGAACGAGAGACAGAGGAGCCCAAGGAAAACGGATCCAGAAACACCTCGTCCTGGTTACCTCCGCAGATAGGCATATTGTGATTTGTCATATTGTTTCGTAAATGTATCAAAAAATAAATAAATGGCAGCCTATATCAATATCATCTCTTTTTATTTGTTTGAAAGGACTTAAAAATCCACCTGTGCATGAAAGTTATTTTAACCAGTAGGCTAACTAGTCTCTGATAACGCTGTGAGGTCACATGCTGTGTTTCCATGGATACTGTACCCAGCTGCAGGAGGTAAACAACCCCCCCCACACACACAGCGGACCTAGGTGAAGACAGCGGACGTTATTGGAGACAGCGAGTAGCGGCAAAGAGAGGAGTGTTTTGGCTCCACATACAGCCGCGAGGCTGCGAAGCTTTCTCCACAATGAACATTATTAAAACAAAATATCGTTCCAGGCTAACTGGACCTCGTTGAATTTTAATTGAATACCCCTGCATTAAATGATCGTGATGATGATGATGATTAAAATCAGAGTTTTGTGTGAGCCGGCATTTTCCTACGATAATAACGATAATAGCGCTTTAATGAAGTTGACTACGGTAGCCTATATTCATATTTGTCAGTGCTTTCATGTCAATTCGGCGAACGCCTTCATAATATTGATAGGAATATAAATGGAAGGTTTGGTGTATGTAGCCTATGCTTTGGTTCTGTCGCAGCTTGATTAAACTGAGAGATGTGACTCTCAAGAAAACTTTCTAGCGGATGAAAATCAATACAACTATTTTTTTAATCAATAAAAACATTTCTAAATCCATAAAAAGCATTTCAATTATATTGGGAGTCATGTCGTTACTTTGATGAGAATGTGGCCATGTAATAAGCGGATTAATGTGCAGCGAGTTTAGGCACGTTAATAACGTTTTAATGAAGTTGAATACAGTATATTGAATTGAATAGGCTACAGTGTATTATATATATATATTCATATTTTTCAGTGATTTCATGTAAATTCGGCGAACATAAACATAAATGATCGTGGTGAAAATGATGATTAAATAAGGATTCGTGAGAGCCGTGGTGCATTTCCTGCTTTCCTGAAAACAAACCGATTATTTTTATAGTTGTAAACTCACGTGAATTAAACTACATTTATTAGTGCTTTCATGCCAATTCGGCGAACATATGATACATTAAATGACCTTAAGAATGATGATTAAATGTCGTTTGTTTGAGCCGGTCTGCATTTCTGCAATAATCACCTGATGAAAAAATGAAAAAACCTACTGTTGCGATGGTTTTGTACTTACGCCAACGTGGATTAAACATTTTTGTTAAATAACAACATGGTGATGTTTTGTAAATTTGTAATGATTACATGTCTCTTATTTAGCACAGAGTATGATCCTATCCGTGACATATGGATATTATATTATCGATATAAGATCGCTACACAGTATTCACATGAGCTCCAGTTTGGAACTGGAGGCAGGCACCCCCTGGTGGATCAATGATCCATTGCAGCTGGCTTCATATAAAAACATTAATTTATCACACGGGGCGGTCTCAACGGAAACTGGAGGCGGTCTCTTTATCGAGGACCGACCACCCTCCTCGATAGAAAAAGCGTCCTAAATGAGTGGCTTCATCTGTATACCAATAAATGAAACGCAGAGTACATAAAGAATGAATCGGAATTATAACAATTTTCTGTTTTGGTTTTAGGAATGTTCTGCCGGATATGTAGGCAACACAAACAGGGGGTTGTGAGAGGAAGCCAGACCCCGGGTCTTTATAGAATTACGACGGCTTCATGTGCGTAAATTACATTAATAGATGTTTCCCAAAAATGTTTTGGGGTACCCCCCCCGTTGGGGCCAGCACCCTGCCAAGGCAGTAAACCTAGGGGAAACACTGGGGGGAATAGAGTATGGTTTTTTTCTTTGCGAAAAAGCGCCACCTTAATAGGCCTACCAGTATACCAATATGCTCTGAAATATTCGTTGTATCCTAAATGTAGGCCTGCAGGTAGATACACTTTGCAAAGTTTGCAGGCTCCTTCGAAGTTGCTCTTGTTACCAGTCCTCTGTCCAAGGGCTTGATTGTGACAGTGACTGCATGCATCAGTCAAAGTGTGCATGGTAACTCTATAGTCTGTGGTGCTGAATAGTACATTAATAGGTAATCTTCAACAGGGTGTTTTAGAAGATCGTGCAATGTAGTGAGTATCAGTTTAATAATGTCCATATTATTCCCAATATGTAAATAATGTTATTTAATGTACTCTTTTGTATCAATTTATGCACCTTTTTTGGCACATGCTGTAATATTCATGTATTCAGTCATTTTAAAACATATTCATTTATATTTCTTTATTTTTTAAATAAAGGTTGATTTATAGCGATGGACGAATAACTAAGTAAAAGTAGCAATACTGCAATAACAAACAATACTCAATTATCAGCAAACTTTTCATTTAGTCAAAATAAACATGTGACTGCACAGTATGAAAGTTGTTGTAATGTTAACAGGCACAACAACTGGCAACATTGTAAACTGCCATTACAAATAAAGAAAGAAAACAATTTGAGTCAGGAATTTTGATATCTTCAAAATATTTTTTGGAATGATCTTACACATATCCCCACATATAGCATTTAGAGTGTACTGAACTCACACATACTTCCAGACAAAGCCTCATTCTACTTGGCGAGAATACACACATTTGTACCTACTTGGGCCAATCAGCTGCCATGTTCTTCTTTAGAACAAGTGGACATGGACAAATTATTACTAAAAAAAGAAACCACCGCGGCCCAACCCATCTTTAGTGGGCAAGTAGCCACACATATTTTTACGATTTTTCGAATTCCCAGGGCCTAGTGGGCCCCTGCACCCATTGGGCACCTACCCAATGTATCCACATCCATGAAAAAGACACAAGAAACACTTATTATACACAACAAATTAATTAAATGTCAAGTTGCTGCAGGAATGATTTGCTGCAGGAATGATTTGGGATTAAGCATCGTACCTTGAACTCACAACCTTCTGGGGCATCAGCCTGGAATAGTTGCTGTAATAACAGATCCTGTTGGACAGATCAGATTATGTCCATTACCCACACATTAGACTCCAACACCTTGTTCATCTCAGAGCTGAAGTCAGGAAATATACGTAATATACGTCAAAATGGCTTCAAATGTATTGAGTATTGTATGAACATGTTTTTAATTGGGGGGTGGACATCACATCCTGTAGGGGGGTCCGGGGGTATGCCCCCCGGGAAGATTTTTTTGAACATTTTAAAGTAAAATGCTTCAATCTGGTGCACTTTGAGCACACAGTTACTAGAGACCTGATCTAGGGGTACAACTCTAAAACACCCATATGAAAAAGATCGGTTTACATTTTAATAATCAAATAAGTATGTGAACATAACCAATAACCATCCATAGCCATTAACAAATAAATGTAACTTGTTTTATTTTTGTTGTTCATTCATATCTTATTTTACCATTTAACATTTATTTATTTATGCATATTTTTGTATCTCTCCAACTTTAAACGATATTTTTGGTTTACTGTCCTATAGTATACATTGGAATGATTTCAAACCTGTTTTTATTTATCCTAATAATTATAAAGGAGTGCCTTGGAAATATGTGTTTACATAATTTGTAAACACATATTTGTTTGAGACCCACTGAGATAACTTCTATCTAAACACTCAGAGAGTCCTTTACCTCACTGAGCCTCTCAGTCTGACAGGAGAGCTCTCCTCCACCCTGGTTGTAGAAACATCTACTTCTTATATCCGTTAGCGCAGCTAGCACCAGATTCTAATAACAACAGCGCCGGTACCGGTGCACCCTCTCTCTCTCTCTCTCTCCCTCGCTCGCTCTCTCGTTCCCACGCTCGCACTTTGGCTGTAAGCTGCGGGCGCCTTATAAGCCAACATCCCCCACTTTCATCACTTACAGCGCCCATCGTACAGGGCAAATGAAAAGTGTAACCGGGGTGAAAAGGGTGTTACATTTACTTAATTATGAACGTTGTTACATCAAGGCCAAAAATTAGGATGAGCGCCAACGGTCAAAAATGTTTTTTCCCCTCCCAGAGCTACCAGCGCAGCGCGCCCCAGATCTGGTGCCCTAGGCGACCGCCAAAAATCGGCCCTGCCAGTACATACAGTGGCAATGTCTCAAGATTTTGCAAAAATACACCTTCATTGAACATACAGTAACACAAATACTACAAATCCACATAACAAACAATCAAAAATGAAAAAGGGTCGCCACTTATTATTATTTTAATAAAAAAAAAGAAAGCGCTGCGCCGCCGCTATTTGTATATAGGGGAAACACTAAATAGGCACAAACCAACTAATTGCAGATGGGCTGGGAAACAAAATCTGGAGCACCTGAAAGCCAAAGGAGAAAGCTTCTCCAATAGGATTCATTTTCCATCATGTCTCCTGCAGAAACACGTTTTTATCTCGAGCAGAGCAGATGGAGCACGGCATGGCATTATAATTGTATTCAGAAACCACAGCCATATACACGACATGTCTTATTTAGACCGCATGAGAAACAAGTTCACGTTAGGCCTATTGTAGGGACAGACTTGAAAAACGGCCCTGTAACAACTGTCAATTAAGACCCAATTCTTTAACCAGAATTGGCACAGCAGGATAGTGAGTAAGGCAGTCTACGTTGATATATGACTGAATGTGGGGGATTCTTACAGAATTAGCTGCCTACGGCTGCTTTCTAGTGTTAGAAGCGGTTTCATATGTCTTTATGAACTCTCTGCAGCATGTGAACTGAAGGCAGAAACAATGATGAACCTGCAGCCTCTGAGAAGTGTCGCCAGCGCGCAGAGCGCACGGACTCAGAGAGCACAGCCAACCACTGTTTACCTTCATAAGATATGCTAAAAACCACAGTTGCTGCTACAGTCCGAACTCTACATCAGATGTTCGGTTATACTTCATATTCTGCTTTCATGATTATGTAGTAGACGTTTGGTCACCAGGGCGAGTTATAGCCTCTTTCCGACTTAAACAAGTTATGTTGTACATTCACAGTGGACATAATGAACACGTAAAAAACGCTGTATGTGTACTGTCGCTTATGTGAATTTAAAATGTTATTTCTCAGAAAATAAATGTCCTGTAGTATCGTCCCGCAGCACTGCACATAGAAACGCAGGAGCCCGCAGCAGCTGTGTCACAAACTCACAACTTTATATATAGGCTAGTCTACAACGCCTTAATCTGAACTCATAATATATATTTAATTGACGAGTAAGAACCTAACGTAGGCTATGGCTTATGGATAGGTAAACGGACATTTGCAAGCTTGAATACGTTTTAAATAACCATGGTGGAGCTCCCTATGTCTCTAGCACAGTATCAATGCACATTATCTTGCTCGCCACAGAATGCTGAGCTGACCTGTTTGAAACGTTTCTCCATTTACTATATGCGTCTACGGTACGAATCCTGTCAAAATGTAGTCAAAAGCAAAAACTCTCCCTAATTAATTGACCCATACTGTGCGCATCGTTCCGAGGCTTCGATCCGCTTCAAGTTATGCATAAGTGCCATATGCCCTAGCGAACCTGTAGCACAGTATTAATTGCATGCAAACTGCAGTTCGCTGTGTTTACCTTTTAACACCATCAAAACAACAAATGAAGCTCAGCGTAAGGAAGGAAGACCGTCTATTCACTATTCCTACATAACTACTCTCTCTCCTCTCAATAAGTGATCGGGGGCGTCACTCTCCAGCTTAACCAATCACTTCGCTCTATTCCCAAGAGCCTATCATAGCGCTCTGCCAAACCTTTTAAATCTGCTCTTCCCCCTCTGACAGCTGTCATTTCAGGTGACTCTTCGCAACCCTCCTCCACCCCTTTACACCTCCTGTCCCTCTGAATCCAGGGTCAAGCTAAACCACTCCTCTTCAGACCGAACCCAACCATCTATTCACCACCACCAGTGTCTAGACCCCAGGGGGGTTTCATCGGATTGGTTCTACCCTCCCGAATGATACTTCCTGCACAACGGGGCCTAATCGCCAAAATCACCATTACATTAATTTGTGTATCTTTGCAATAAATACGTATTCTTACATCAAAACCACCTCTCCTGATTGAACTATAGTACTCACGTCACGCACATTATTGTAAAGAAATTGCTGAACAGGAGTTTTTAATGTTATTTAATAAATATGTCAGTTAAACCCAGTAAGCTAACCCTACACGAAATATAGCAATACAGTTACGTTAGACACCTAGGCCTACCTCGAGTCAGTTCGGCCATCCAAACGGTCGGTGCATGCTATATTTAACGTTTATCTATTTAACATTAGGCCTATACCAGTAACATTACTTCACATGTTACCTTTTTAACAGTAGATGATACCTTCATGAAGCGTGTGGCAAGAGCAAAAACAATGTTCTTTTCAGGAGTGCTCCAAAATCAAGATTGCTTACAGCTAGTGTATTGCTTTGACTTGCTGGTAGTTGTCTTAAGTCATTATAATGAGATAGCTAAGTCAATATAATGAGATAGCTAAGTCATTATAATGAGATAGTAAGTCAATATAATGAGATAGTAAGTCAATATAATGAGATAGTTATCTCATTATATTGACTTAGTTATCTCATTATATTGACTTAGTTATCTCATTATATTGACTTAGCTAAGTCAATATAATGAGATATTAAGTCAATATAATGAGATAACTAAGTCAATATAATGAGATAGCTAAGTCAATATATGAGATAACTAAGTCAATATAATGAGATATTAAGTCAATATAATGAGATAACTAAGTCAATATAATGAGATATTAAGTCATTATAATGAGATAACTAAGTCAATATAATGAGATAGCTAAGTCAATATAATGAGATAACTAAGTCAATATAATGAGATAGCTAAGTCAATATAATGAGATAGTAAGTCAATATAATGAGATAACTAAGTCATTATAAATGACTTAAAGGATTTTTTTTTTTCCTGTGGCGCAAACAGGCTTCCATATAAAACAGCGTGTCTATGTCAAGAGTTGAACAATATTTTTCTTGAAGTACAAACCCATGAGAATGTATATTCATTATAATCTAATTTAAAAAATAACCTGTCTTTCACCTTACTGCAATCTATATAATACAGCCTAAATCTCAATAACCCTAATTATGCTATTTCATAACAAATCAAACTATAGATGTTTACCACTTCTCATCCATTTCTTCTCCCATAAATTAACTCTTACTGATAAAGTATAAGCACTACTTGTGCTAGAATATTAACTAAAAGTACTGTAATAGACAAATGCATTCCCCATTGTCACAGTGAAGCATTAATCTGACTGTTTTAAGATTCCAGAAGCAATTAAAAATCAGCAGAGCATGTTCATGCAGTGCTTCTTATCTGTGGAATAAACTGTGCTCTATGATTAATAAGACTGGTTCTACTGTGGCATTTAGATCCAAACTCATTATTTCTCACCATCTCTAGCATATTTGACCATTCATATGTGTGCACATTAATGAACTTGTCCTCATTTAAGTTTTGATACAATTCTTTAATTGAATAGGAACTTTTATTTGAAACGTTTTCATGAACTGTCAGAAACATACAGTATGAACCCAAGCTGTTTGCATCAATTTGAGATGAAGCAAAACGGACCGTGTCAGAGTTGCTTGTGGTGCCCCTTGAATTTCATTGGGTGTTGCCTTGACAACCACTTACAGTGCCAAGGACCTGGAACATTATTCCCCTAGTATTGTTTACTGTTTTCCTCCATTCTCACATCCGGGCTCATCAAAGATCTTAGGCAGCCTCTGGAATTGTCTCATCTCCATGCGTGACACTTGGCATACGAGCCAAGTACCCTTGGAGGAAATTGGCCCTTCTTTCTGACTGGGATGCTGGATGGTGATTTGAGTTGGCGCTCCCTTTTTTAGTGCCTTAGTAATTTCACTTCTGGGCCTGTGTGCAAGCACCAAATCACCCCCCCCCCCATGCCATTGGGGTGGAGATGTGTCTTCGCAAACTGGTGTAATGACTCAAGTTTAAAAGCTTGTCGATCGGATGCGGTGACGAGGCTCAAAGCTTCAGATATCAGGTTTAAGGGCCCTATTTTTCCAGTAACTCTGCAAAACAACATTTTATTTCATCCATCTGATGAAGAGCGGGGAACATATTTCTCCTTGAGTGTGTTTCATATTTCAGGTGCAATCGGAAAAGGGGGATGAGGTTTCTCTCAGGCTGATAGGGCTGGGTATTAGTGTATTAAATATTCTATTGTTATACTAGGATACGAGTAGTATCCTGACATAATAATGCAATAACTCATCAGAGATAGATGATTGAATGCTGCTTTTGGAGAAGCAGGTTAACATTGGTTTCCAAATGCTGCTGTTTGAAGGAAACACAAAACTATGAAATAATATACTCTTACGAATGACACAAGGCTCATGACCCTAATGCATGTCACCAGAAACAAGGTACAAATTAACAAGGGCTTTCAATCAAGATGTTTATAAAAATTACAGAAAAAACATAAAATGCTTACTTGGAGGATCAAAAATGCAAAAACATAAATTGTCTCTATCCATCAATACCTTCTTATACCTGTTAGAGCAGCTAGCTTACCGATGCTAACAACAATCCCTGTAACCGGTGTGCTCTTTCTCCACACACAGACCCATAAGTGATTGTACTGCTCTGTCATATTTTTTTCAATGGCATCATTGTATGATCAGCAGAGATGGGGTCGTTACTAAAAAAAAGTAATATATTACATATTACATATTACTTTAAAGAAAAGTAATATATTACACTACTTCGTTACTCTCTACATAAAGTAACTCATTACTTTACTCGTTACTTTACTCGTTACTTTACTCGCAGGGCCGGCCCGCCCCTCCCTACAGGCAGATCACGCAGACTGCGGCGCACCTACAGTGTAAGCGCGCCACAGTTTTGCCTCTGCGAGACTCCACTTGCACCCCCAATTACTATTGCAATAAGGAAGACATAACACAAGTCTTTCTTTTTATATGCTCTTTAATAAAATAGGCTACCAGCCTACCACAACAAGCTAACAGTCTGTGAAACGTAAAGAGCATTTCAAGAGAAAAATTGAAATAACGGAACAAGTGGGCCATATCAATGTGATGTGACACTGGCAAAATAAACAAATACTTTACAAATAAATAGCCTGTATAAAACAACATCCTCACTCTGGGTTCGGGGTCCTTAGCTATTAGCTTCACCTTAGCATGTGTTCTTTGCAGGTGTTTGTTGAGGTTTGACGTGGTGTTTACAGCAGTGGATAACAGCTTCTGGCCTGGACACAGTTTGCACCTCACCGTCACATTCCTGTCTATTCTTCGGACGAACTCAAAATAATGGGCATAGCTCCACCCCTCGAAAGTTATCACAGACTCAGCCATGTTTATGCAGCACTGCACGTGGAGATGTGGACACGCAAATCGCGCAGAATACGTACATATAAACCTGCGGCGGAAACCCCTCTTGTCTGTCAGTGTGATTATGACAGATTTTATAAAAGTAACGAAGTAACGCGTGTCGGGGCAATGTTAGTAACTGTAGTGTGATTACTGAATTATAAAAGTGTTACACTACTCCGTTACCGACAAAAGTAATATTATTACAGTAACGCGTTACTTTGTAACCCAACTCTGATGATAAGTTTCACAGATGAAAAGATCCTGATAATTTTTTTTAATATTATTTTTGTTGTGAAAAAAACGTGATCTTGAATCCGGGTTTCTTTCTCAAACATCCAAAGCTTAAACACCCAGGCCAGACGACGCCACTGTCAAAGGGAGATGCACACTATATATGCTCACGGTAAGGGGGCGCAGATTAAGACAACCAGGGTGGGGTCGATAATCACAAAGGAGAAAAACACACAAAGGCAGGAGGTAAAGTTATCTGAAACAAGAGGGAGAAGTTACAACAAAATGAAACAAAATAAAGCACCGGACAATACTAGAGGTAACAAATAGCATTGTTGACTATTTTCACCCTTTGCGCAAATAGCAGTGTTCACCATAGACACCCGGTTGCAAAAATGTGTTGGCCCAATCATATTGAAATTTCAGCAACAATTCAGAATCATTTTGTGTTTCCCTATCTTGAGGTGGTGCCTTTAAAGTGTTGTGACTAGAGGCAAATATGTTAATGACCAGTCTAAGAACCTGTTACATGTGCAAACCCATGGAGGGACTAGCAGAATAGATTGCAGCATACCATGTAACTCTGTACTTGTATTCATTTTACTGTTAATTTTGTATAATAAAGCATCAGCTTGTATTACATCAATTCCAGCTTCAAGCAGCCTCTTGTGCTTTCCGGTTGTTTAGCTCAAAAAAATAATTCCCATCACAATACCTCAAGGGAGCGACCATAACAGGGAAAATAATATAACATTTATGAAAAACAGAGACGATAAATAATGTTAAGGACTTTTCGACCTTTTCAGTCTGCAATGCTACTGTATGTAGATTTTGTGATGACTTGCAAAACATCCCTAAGGTGCTAAATATGAAGCAAAGTCACAGGGCGGCACCCCAATCTAAATGTAGTCAAAATGTATGACAAAAATGTATGAATGTGTTTTTTTGACACACCTGCAAACATCCACTTTTTTCACCTCCTGCTCCTGGAGCACTTTATGATCAGAATGTCTGATGTTGTTTTGAATCCATCACTTGAAATGGCAAATTACAAGCGTTCCTGATGTTTGAATAATATGCTCAATATTCAGGTAAAAAGCCTGCGTTGACTGTTAAAGCGTCCTCTCTAAGCTGCGATCACTTTGCATTATTGGCTGTGACTGCAAATTTGTAATGAAATTCCATTGTTGCTACTTTCAAGTTTATTATGAACTCTCTTGCCTCTTATGCATGGATGACAGTCAAAGCAGACTAAACAGGCAGGAGGAAACAGATCTTTTTTATGACATCAATAGGTCATAGGTAACCTTTATGTCAACAGAGGAGTGTTAGCATAATAGCTGTTTCATATTTCTTCACAATTCTTTTTTTAATTTAATGGCATACATCAATGGCATCAAATGGCATACATCGGGGTGTGGAAGGCTTGTTAGTTTTAACCTATTTATGTCATCATGATCAATATTGCTATTCATTGATGATCAACAGAGCACAGCAACGTGGCTTAACGGTAATTAATACAAATTGAAAGGCATAGAAAAGGAAGGAATTCATACTTAAAGATAAACTACACAAAAAAAAAAGCAGTTTCACCCCATTTTTTTATAAATGTTTCACCCTTTGATCAACTATTTCTAACTACAGGTGAATGGAAATTCTGACAAACCCCCCTCCCCCCCCCCAAAAAAACGAAAACATAGTGTCCCTTTGTACAACATCTTGTCAATCAACCTTCAGATATAGCCATGGTCCTGATTTTAAAGTTTGTCAAACAACGGAAGGATGGAAAGTAGTTGGTGGTAAGCCTTGACAGCCACAGGAATCGGACTTTTCAAGATTGGTCTTATAACTTCTAACATACAGTATCTTCTAGGATCAATTACCAGAGCTTTACAAAGAGTGCATTAACAACCTTATTTGGTTGACAACACCACTCGGTTTTCAAGGTACAGTACAAGCTGTTTAGTGGGCACATTGATGGGATTGTCGTAAACAGAAGGAAAAAAAAATCAATTAAGCTAATAATTATTTTAATATTGACAGGAACATGATGTACCACTGTTTTAGCAAGAGGCTGGAAAGACACATCTCCATCCAAAAACCTTCAAGCTTTTTTTGTTGACGATGTTGGCAGTTGGTACAGGCTACTAGTATAATTACACCAAAATCAGTTGTTTACTGAAAATTATCATTCAAGGCATAATCTTCAAAACAGTTGGAATAATGGGGACTCTAGCCAACCCTATCATGAACGTATTCAAGTGGAAATAAAAGTTATCCAGGGATGTGGAACTCCTGGCACACTGACACGCTGTAAGGACCCCATGGTGGTGTTAGGGTTAGGTGCCCTACTAGGTGTAATGTAATGTAATGTGCCAGTTTCCTAGAACATAAGTATTTCGGGCACATGATGAACACACAATATGTTGCTGTTTGACACTGTAGATGTGTTCCAAACCAGCCATATCCTGCAGAGGGACACCCATAATGCATATTCCATGGAACACATGAGCACCTTCAGCAGCAGATCGGTAATACAGATCATTGTGTTGTCTTAGTGAGTTCTCTATCCGCAGAATAAAAATAAATCTTTCTTTGTGAGGCACTTGTCCAACAATACAAAACTGATGTCTCTTGACACCCTCATGTCCAAACTGCTTTGTCATGACCCAGAGCAACACAACAAAGTCTTCTGGGTACAACTAAGAAATGCAGATAGATTATGGCGCATTTCCACTACAGCGCGGAACGCGGTTTAAGCGTGCCGTGCCGTGCCCGGCCCGTTTTTGGTTGCGTTTCCACTAGGCGTAGTTCCTGCTAGCGGGTCATTTTTCAGTTTTCTGGTTCTCCAAAATCGAGGTTCTTTCCGGGCCAACAACCGGGCTGAGTATGCTAAACTAGTGAGAGAATCGCTGGCAAATACAACAAAATGAACATATTTTACCGTGATTTAATTGTAATACACGTTTCAAAATGATGCTGAAGTAACAACATACTGATATCGGTTAGTAAAAACCAGGACAGATATGAGGAGCTGTGAGTTCTGAGGGCTAACAGCTAACAGCTGATTTTGTGTTTCGCATTGAAGATGACGTCACGGCTCCGCCTACACTGCGTTACTATAGATACTACCCCAGTTCCTAAACTGTAATGGAAACGCAGCATAAAGTGAGCCTGGCCTAACAAGGCCAAACGAGGCCTAGCCATACCGTACTAAGCCGTGCGAGGCCCTGCACTGGAAAAGCGCCATTAGTGTCTCACAGATGTTGGTTGATCCATTCGACCACCTCTACGCCACTTTTCAATCCTTGCTTGAAATGTGCTTTGCATACAGATGTCAGTGACCGTCCATATTGAAGACATTTAGCAGAGCAACACAAGCTTGGCTGTTCCTCTCAAAGACCTCTGTCTCCATCAGGTTGAGATCTACTTCCTCCTCAGCTGTCAGGACAACTAGGGTCTGGTTAAACCCTGTAAGGCCCCCGGTTGTAATTTTACAACATTACTTTAAGCTATCCTAAAAAAGTCAGTAAATGTTTTGTTTTTTTAAAAGACTACATTTACATAATCAACAGGTCTTTTTGTTCAGCCTCACTATGCTATTGGGTATTAAATGTGTTTATAGGTCCTGCCCTCTGGCCATACACTCACACAACTTCCAAATCTTCAAACGAGCAACATCCCTTTGTTTTATTGGACTGGATTTGTCAGATTCAAGTAAGTAAAATGCCTCAAATATTTTTTGGGGTGATTATTACAATTTCTAGAACATGTACATATTCCGTTTTTGTGGAATACATTGATCAAATTTGATTTTGAGCAGTTTATGTCTTTGTTGCAATATTACATACCTGGGTCAGTGTGGTAGTCAAAATAGCATGTGCACCTGTCATTGACATTGCCCTTCTTATATGTTCACATATGGAAATAAAACACAAATAGAAATATAATGTCTTTGATAATTCACTATAACTAAGTTCTAAATGTGTCCTATGTTAAGATTTTGAATTAAGACCAGAATTGAATAAATTAATACATGATTTCTGATAGCAGTATGTGAAATTATATCTGTAGCAATATTTTAAACTCTACTTGCATCTTATCAGTTAATTAGTTACAAAAATACATTTAACTCATCTCTGGTTCTGGCAGAAACAGTTCTTTCTGAAATGTTTTGGGACACTTGGAAGTATCCCTTTTAGTATGATAATTAGCCTATTATCATTAGCCAGACAGCATTGTGTGACTTGTTGAACTGGTTTATCTGCATTTGTGGGTGTAGGTATTCCTTTTATTATGATAATAGGCAGGATTGTGTGACTTGTTGCATTGGTTTACCTGCATGTGTGGGTGTAGGTATTGCTTTTATTATGATAATAGGCTAAGCCAGGTAGTATTGTGTGACTCAAGTGTACAATGTAAATAGGATGCAGATGCTTGTTGCATCGGGACGCCTGGAAGGGGTGGTGCATGCATTCCTTTTAGTATGATAATAGGCTAAGCCAGACAGAATTAACACTTGTTCCACCACCCTATCTATTCCTTCAGGTAATCTATTACAATACAATAAGCATATGTATTATTGATACATATTTATTAATACATTTTTCCATTTTAGAATGCCACCAGCAAAGAGAGGTCCTCGATTCAGTGTGCAGGATGTGATGACATCCAAAAAGGAGAAAGTGAGTTTGAGATGGAATCAGAGGACAGTGACACTGCTTTGAGTGAAGAAGAGGCAGATGAAGATGCCTGTGGACAAGTGGACAAAGAAAACCAACAACCCAATGACCGCCCAGTCAGTGATTATGTGGACATTGAGCCCCAACCAAATAAACACACCAAGCCCCGTGACAGGTATCGCTGGCTGAAAAAAGATTTTATCAATCCCAATACTGATTTTTCTGGTCCAGATATCACAGAGGATGTCATTTACAGGTACACAAATACGCAATGCAGCAAGTGTGACGTCCATCTGTGCTTTTCCGATGACGGGAACTGTTTTTCGGACTACCATTGCATTATTATTAAATAAATGACTATTCATAACAAATATGACTGATGTGTGATTATTATTCATGCTATATACTGATATAGGGCTAAGTAAGCAATCAATCCTGCAAATTAACCCTTAGTTGTTCAGTATATTTATGCAGACAATGTGAGTAGAAATACAGAAATTCTGCTCCCACCTAATAAAGCCGACGTTGCAATATTACAACATTTCCCTAAAAACTTACCAAAACGTACAAAATTGGAAAACTCTTTTATTTCTGCTCCAGAGACTCCCCACAACAACATCTGAAAGGTCAAAAAAAAAAATTCTAATGTTTTTCTATATTTTGGCTTTACTTTCATTGCCCTGAAAGGCTCGTCCAAAAAACAGTCCTTTTGCCTATACCAGACAACTTTTTTTTGTAATTGTGATCCAGGAGATAACGGTGGTGGGTACGTCTTCTTGTAAAGTAGAAGGGCTACAGGAGACCATATTGATACATTTCAATAGTGTTCATTGGCGTTTCTGTTATGGCTTTTTCAGTGCAGATTCAAATAGAATATTATGGCTTTTAATAACAACTTTCAATTTTTGCAGAGAAAAAGATGTTTCTAAGATGTTTCCAGGAATTCTCCAAGCTAAGTAGATAAGTATTGACAGGATGAAGCCACGGAGGGCAGTGATGGGTGAAGGTGCCAGTTGCTCTCCTGTGGTCCATCGTCTTTGTCTGAATCAATCAATTATCGCCTCCTCCTCCTCTGTGTTGTTCTGACTTTAGAATCATTACTAAATGTTCTTTTTAGAGTCTGCAGGGGATCACAGCTGTTACCAGTTTTTTGAAGATTCAGGACAGATGGCTATTTCTTTTCCCCCCTTTATTTTCCTTCCCTGAGTAGTTGGCCCATTTCTCACTTCTTTTAACCTCAGCCTTCATTTTTGACTCAACTAAACACCTGTGGTGTTCAAAGACCTCAATTCTACCAGTAGTGTAAGCCAGGGTCATAAGATGGCTAATGTGCCGTTCTCCACCGTGTTCGAACCATGACCATCTATGAACTCAACCTTGAGATTGGAGGCTATCTTTGTATTGGGCCTGTTGCATTAGATGACTTACAATTGTTGCTCTCATTTCTGCACTTAATCATTTATCTGCCTAAAAATATAAAAGTAAACAATGGAAATAGTGCTTTTAAATAACAAAAAACAAGGGGAAATTGTTCAGGAAATGTAATGCATGATGTCTAAGCGTGTGACACATTAATCAACCACACTGTATGACTATTAATTTCCCCTGAATGTTTTATAATTGGATCTGCTTATTTCCTGTTGTTAAGCTCACGTTCAAACTCATTACATTTTCTCAGGGTGTAGAAACACTCCAGGTACTCTGTCATTTACTAAAAAAACTAAATTGGGAGAACACTTGACAATAATTCAGTCTCACTTTTGTAGATGTGAAATCTTATCCTCAATGATTTCAAACTGTTCCAGCCAATTCACTTTCTATGTAAGTGTGACATGCCCATACAGCTGTATGCACAATAATGAACTATTCCCCTCCACAAATAGCACAGCGCCTTGGCAGAAACCTGAATGACACACATGCGATTAAAACAAGTGTATGCGCCCTTTCTCCTGCACTTTACTTTATTTTACAGAGCGCGACATCCTCCTGTGTGTTTACTCACAACACAAATGGTTCTCGAGACTTTACCTGGCTCTCGCTCCTTGTTCTCTTGTTTCACATCTTAGGTGCTCCTTTCAACCTCTCTATCTTATCCGTCTCCAATGTTCAAGAATAGTCCTCCCATATGCGGCTTCCAAGTTTAACTCTGCCAGGCTCATTTGAAAGTCAAATGTTCGCTCTCACTTTTTCCCACCACACTTCAAGCGCAGCGCGGTGGCTGAAAACACTTAATCAAGCTTCTGTCACAGTGCAGCAATCAGAGATAACAGGCCAGGAATATGGGTCATCTCATGCTCCACACTGAGCTTACCGAGTGGCGCCAGATGCACACTAATGAGGGGGACCCTACCTTCACTGTTGTTGTTTCTGTCAGCCCTCTTGGCTGGTGTTATCACAAGACGCCATGCGAAGAGTAAAAAATACTACCAGCATGGAGCAGGAAAATATTTCAGATTCAATGCTCTGTTTCTGCATGTTATTACACTTCAACAAATGTTAAACATATAATGTGTGCCTCTAACAAACTCAGCTTTTTCAATAATGTTTTCCACATCTAAATTCACAACAGAATTGGTATGAAATTCCTCCCAAAATGAACAATGATTTGGAACAGCGTGTAGTTTTTTTCAAGGTTTAATGTTCAAGGGCTTTATTGTCATATGCACAGATGGTAGGTACAGTGTAGTTTTTTCCCAAGATACAAAAAACAAACTATAGAAAAAACTACTTTTATCCTCAAATGTTATATTTTGTTCCTCTACTGTGACGTGTTTACATGCTTTAACCCATTTAATCCCACATTTTTCGCAGACATGAAAATATCCATATCTTGTGTCATTAGTAACCCTTTGAAAAAATCAATCATTGTTTTAAAAAATATTCATGGAAAAGTAGTTGAAAAATTATGTCACAATTGTGACCGGTGGGATTATGTGTTGCCGTGAAAATACATATATGGAATTAGCATACTTCTCCTATGCAGTCATCCAAATTTGTATACATCCCAGTCTATTTATCTACACATTTAAAACTCTGTCACTGGCAATCCCCATCAAATTCTAGTTAGACTTTTTACATATCAAAATTCCTGATACAACACCAATATGAAAAACCATCAACGTTTTTCAACATTTCTATTTTAGTGCATGTATTGAAACATTAATATTATACATCTGTTGTAACATTTGAACTTTTACTTTAGTGCAATATTCTTTGTAACATTGTCTTTCTGATATTTTAGTGCAACATTCACAAATAACTACAGCCAGTTGTGTGATTCATTCACATTGAACATAAAAGGTAACATTTAGAAAAGGTAGCATGTAGAATAGGCATCCTACACTGAACAAAATATATATATCATAGGCTTTAGAACCAAGTGCACGATTAGTTTGTGCATCACTATTTTGAACTACAATCTACTGACTGATTTACTTGAACTTCTTTTCAAAAACCATCCAGTCATTTTGGACTTTTCCCCTTTGTCATGGACTTGTCCTTCATACTGCATCTCCACAGCCTTTATTCGGTCTGCTTTGTTTTTTTTGATAGCTATTACAGCTTCTTTGCATTCACTTATAGTTCCCTTTCTACTGTCCATGGTACATCTTGAAGCACTCAATGTGCAGTGGTGCTTTGCATTTCTCAAATGCATAGGTAGTGCGTTTGTCACAGTGACGACATCTCTGGAAACGATGCATCGTGTTGATTGGCCAGTGAGATCTCCTGCCCTGGCTCAGTGGTTTTGTGCCAAACTTTTGCATAAGTGACTGTGCCACTATCCTTGAGAAGGTGAGCAGATCAATAGGCGCTTTCACACCGGAGTACTTCTCCCAGGAATAGTTCCGATAGTTCTTGGGATTTTGCTTTCACACCAAAAAGATCTGGAACTAGAACCTAGTTCATGCGAACCTTTTCACCAGTTTTTAGTCCCGGCTAGAGAGGTGGTACTTTCCTGGGGAGGAAAAGGTTCCAATTTCTGATTGGCTGGGCGAATTGCAAACCATGCCCCGTAAAACTCCGAAAAGTTTTGTGAAGCCGCCATTTTATTTGCTCGCATTAGCATTATCAGCATTAGTGTTAGCCCAGTACACCAACGGAGAGAGACTAACTTATGGCAACACAAAATAAAACGTGGGAGCGGTGGAGTGATGAGGAGGTGTCGGCGCTTCTGGCGAGTTACCCGGGACTTTGGGTGGCGATTTACTGCCAGTAAATCGCCACCCGATTGTGGGGGACTCCGGTACTTCAGGTTGCAGTATACGCCGTGAAGTTTTTTGTGGACTGCCAGTAAACCCAAACCAGAAGAAGAAGAAGTGACGTCAGCGGCTCCATTTGCGTAATCCTCCCTCAGGGACTTATTCCGGTGTGAACGCGATCTACTCTTTAGTTTTCAGGAACTAAAGAGTTCTGGGGAACTAAGTACCGGGAACTAAGTATCGGGAACTAAGTACCGGGAACAAAGTACTTGGTGTGAAAGCGGCTATTGGTCCCTCCCATAATGTCTCTGTAAAAGAAATGGCTGTTCACAAGTGCACTGTTGAGAGACCATGCAAAGATGGGCCACCACCACTTCTTAGACCTGATCGAGATATGGTATCTTGATACCTGTTGGTCATGAAGGTCAACACCACCCATGTGCTCATAGGTTGATGCATTTTGGTTGTGGGACTTTTTCAAATGTATGTTGCTCCTTGTTCCATCTCTTGACAAAGGTCTCACTGTATTTCTCCCCACTGTGACAACATTATTGTCTTTCCAACGGACCAGCAACTTGTCTCCTTGGGTCAAAACCTCAGATGTTCCCCGAGATAACTTCATGAATTCTTTCTGGGGCTTGATTGGGACATCAAACAGACGATTTTGCCTCATTGTTCCAGAGCTCCCACATCTTCTTTTTGTCATTTCATCAAGGAGTCCAAGAGAAGTGAAGAGGTTGTCATGGATGAACTTGCAACCTTGAGGCACCTGAGCTTGCTCTGCAAGACCAAGGACAACACTGGGTCCCTGACCTAACCCCGTCTCAGGGAGGAGAGTGTGGGATCCACCATATGGCTCCATGTGATGCATGTAACCACTGGACGAGGCAATGCTCCATCGTTTGTAACCAAAGCGGATTGGTTTACCTCTTGTGAATTGCTTACATCCATGGCGACCATAGTATCTGATCATGCTCTCATCCACCGACAGCCATTCCTGAAATGGCATGATTTTGTATGACTGATTGAGCTCGAAGAAGATGGGTCTAACCTTAAAAAACGGGTCGTCAGTAGGGGTGTAACGGTATCCGTATTCGTCCCGTACCGTCACGGTTCGGACGTCACGGTTCGGTGCATGCAGTCACAAGACGAATACGCCTTTTTTTTACTAGTGGGAAAAAAGTCTGTCATTCAGGGCAGTATCCACTACACTATATATAATCCAGGGGGCGGTATTGCGCCTAAAAGCTGTTTGCCAGCCACCCTTAAACAACAAATGAAGAAGAAGAAGAAAACACAACAAAACAAACAAAATACAAGAAGAAGAAAAGTGGATCGGACGAGGACGGTGTGCCGGCGTTGTTCAACAGTGGTGTGGTATGCTAATGGTAACACATGCCAAACATGCTAAATCATATCAGAAGGCATCACCCAGATTTCGTAATCACCTGAGCCCGGCGAAAGACAACAGCAGTTCAACCGCTTATCCCCGCTGTTTTTAAGAAGCCAATAGACATGAAAGCCGAGAGACCAAAATAAATAACGGAAGCTTTTGGCATATGTGATTGAAAGTGATTGAAACACTATCTTATTATTTATTTTGTAATATTTTCAAGACATTCTTTTTAGTTTTACAGCTTATTGAACCTTTTTGTTTGACATCAGCCATTATAGATAATATGGCCATCTGAGTGTGTGTGGTACTGTTTGTGGTTTGTTTTTAACCGTGTAATAAAGTTAATTATTCAAAAATTTGAGTTCCTTATTTTTAAACTGAAACTTCCACTACTGTTCAAAATAAATAAAAAACAAACCTGGAATTATGCATTTTGGACTTTTTTTTGCTTTTTCTTGTTGTACCGAACCCGTACCGAACCTTGACCCCCAAACCGAGGTACATACCGAACCGTGAATTCTGTGAACCGTTACACCCCTAGTAGTCAGTGATCTTTGTGTTGTCAACCACATGAATTGAGGCCATTATTTCATCAAAGCGATTTCTCTGCATTGCATCTGAAATGCTTTCACGGTCAAGTGACCAGTACATGTGTCTTCTTGGAACAGAGCTGTACCCAGAGGTGATAAGGATCCCATAAAATGTGAGGAGCTCCTCCATACTCAGATACAGTTGCTGGTCCTTGGTCTGGGTGGAGTAGAGGTTGGACATTTCAATGGTGATCTCTCTTAGGGTAGGTGGATACATCAGTAAGGAAAAATCCATTGGATCAGGGCAACTTTGTTTTATACATTCTGCAGCATTTGGGCTGTATACTGTGTGTTTTGGAATAACAGTGAAGGCGGGCCTCTTCGATAGTTTGAACACTCGATCTTTATTTTTGACAACCTGCAGCTTTGCCCTTGGCTTTTCTGACTGGACCTTCTGGCTCATAGAGGCCACTGACTCTTTATCATGAACAACTGAGGGGTGTGTGGAAGGGGTAGTGGTGAGGATGATGTCATCATCATTGATAACATTGTTCCTGTCATGATCAGTTTGCTGAAGTTCAGCATATGCATTTAACAGCTGGCAAATGGCCTGACTCCCCCTCATAGTCCATATCTGACCCATCGCTATCACAATCACTGAGGAAAGCATCTTTCTCAGTTTGAGGGATAACTGTAATGTTGCATGCCTTATCTGGGCTGTCACCTAGATCCAACATATCCAGAACTTGACTCAAGGTAAAGCTAAAAGAAACAACACAGTAAGAAATTAGGTTAAAAGACTATGTATGTGTAAATGTGTATACCTAGATGCACTGTGTTATCCCGCCGGTCACTATTGTTGCCGTCAACATGTTTACTCTTTCTGTTTCCACATTGAAAAAAGTTAAGTTATTGCAAATGCATTTATCAATACTAGATACCTTAAAGATTGTGTTTACCAAAAATCATTGTACTATCTTTACCTTAACATTCTTTACTAACCGTTTTTCTGGGAGCTTTGAGGCAGCCATCCTCTTCTCTTGGTGCAACCAGGAAGTGAACAGCTCCAGTCATGTGACAATTTACACTAAACATGTGACACATATTTAATTGAGACCCTTTATTTATCCAATATTTTCTGGAAATACATTGATATATAATTCAGAAACATTTATAGAGCCTTATAAGTTAAAATATGTTTTACGGTCACTATTGTGACCAATGGGATTAAATGGGTTGTTTAAAAAGGTCTTTTTTCGTCTCATACTGCCTCTGCTGCAGCACCACACCCTAAAAATAATATTTTTATAAAATTATACCGCCAAAAGAAAGAAATGTTTGTGTTTTAAAGTTGTGTTTTGGCCATAAGATGAATGTTAATTTAATAATAATATCAACTTTTTGCTCTATTTTGTTTTTCACCAACTCTTCTGCAAAATATCTTGCACTTTAACTTGCTAACGGCTCCACTTTTTTCACCAGCTAGTTGGTTGCAAACTATATCTGTGTTTTTCATTAGTGTGGTATAGTGGGTTTACATTATGGAGCAATTTTATATATTGGCAACATTAAAATGTGGGTGACAATCACGGCCTAATTGTCACCCTGGGGTTGTGGAATATGGCCAAAAAAAGCACTTGCTTGGAAGAACAGGTCAGATAAAAAAAACGTGGTTTCTGTTGCATTGTGAAATCTAGAATTTATTGTTTTTGGTTCTGGCGACATCAGATCAAATTGCACTGATTTATGACATATTTCACTCCAGTAACCCTTAAATGATGACACAAAATGGAATATGTTATTTTTTATGTGTTGACAACTTTTACCAATATAAATGACCATGTATCATCACAAAAAAGAGGTTATGCTATCAATGTTGTCCAGACACTTTTTATTTATTAAATATGATTGTTATTTTATTTCTTTAAAGGCAATTTTATTTTTGTCGTACTTTAATGAATAAGTATAGTGAAACAGCATACAAATATAAATATTAACTTATTAAAAACAAAAAGATAAAGCCAAAAACGGAAGTTTATGTCACAGGAGTAGAAAAAGTTTTTTTTAATATATTTGAAAACAGTGAAAGCCAGTGGAAGTATGACATCTTCTAAGAGTATTTTTCACTTGCAAAGTTTTAGAGAAGGATCTGTAAAATGGAAAGAACAATGGAGTCAAATACAAAGACATACCAGCCAACGCATGTGAATAAGTCTCTATGATTTCTGTTTCCTGGGATGTTAAAGTAGGAATGGTTCTGAGCTCCAGCATACCTTCCCTTCATGCTTCTTTCTGTGCTTGATAAACACGGTAGGATATCCATTAGGGTGTGCAGGCCTGTAGAGATGCTTTGGATCTGAATTCAATGTCTACGCCAGCAAAAATATCTGCTGTCCCCTGCCTCGTCTTTGAGGGCATTTCCCAGGGGGCGGCTGTGCTCTGAGGGAAGCAGACAAGTATAATGGACAAAAAGCATTTCACACCATCGTTCCCATTGTGAATGTGAAAGCTTTATGTGTCATCTTTGAAAATATATATTTTTTATATTTTCAGACCACTTGAGATTGTCCCCCAACCATGGTTTTCTCTATATCAAGATTTGACATATAACATGTTATTCATTCCTCTAGATCAGGGGTCGGCAACAGGCGGACCGCGGTCCGGATCCGGACCCAGACGCCGACCTTTACGGACCCGGACTATAATCAATACATTAATAGGGGATTTCAATTTTGACGGGGCAATTCTATTTTAACCGCTGCCGACGGGGCGAAAGAGACGAGTGAGCGATACAGGGAGAGAAACACAGAAGAAGAGACGAGAGAGCGGCAGATAGAAGCGGAGAGGAAAGTGAGTGAAGAGAATAATTAGCGATACAGGGAGCAGAGGCGCGGGAAGGTAATTTGGGTGGGGGTGCTGAGGTGCTGTCCGATGTGCTAATTACGCACCAACGGGGGGGGTGTGGCAAAACCACACACACACAGCATAACAATGGACTCCAGTGAACACTATTAAAGGCACAGAGCACGCACAAATGCACTAGCACGCACACTACAAAGATGTAAAATATTATTTTACCAACAATGTGGAATTTATTGGCTACATATTACCAGTGGCGGCTCCAGAGTATTTTTGTTGGGTAATCTATGGTAGGGCTAACCCATACAGTGGTGGGGCTCAAGTCAGTATTTGCAATGTAATTACATACACGCTATATCGCCCCCATTGACAGTGAAACGCCACGCGTGAGGTTTAGATTATTTCCCTGTCTCAATCCAAATTGAAATGTATGAAATAAAAAGGCACATTTGTCTTGTAGTAAATAAAAAGGGCGACCTGGAGCCAATCCTGCAATTTCCCCACAGGTGAAAGAGTTGACATGCTGAAAACCCAACCCCTGCAGGGGGGTCTGGGGGGATTCTCCCCCAGGAGATTTTTTGAAATACTAACATAAAATACACATTCTGGTACTCTCTTGAAGAAAAATAAATACATCTATTACTACACATTTAAAAAAATGAATGCCATTTTTGTTTTTTGTTACTTTGTTCTGAAAGCTGAACCTGCTGCTCCTCACAGAGAGAAGAGGAGAGAGGCTGTGTGAATTACTTTACATTGTGGATAAGGGTGGATAGCCCCCATTGTTCTGTGTGTCAAAATGAAAAACAGCCCACACACCTATCAATCATCAAACCGTGGGGTCATATTTCATTACGTGTTGATTTCTATCAACGTAATGTTGTATCGATGTATATAGAGATGTACTACCGCAAAAGTATTCTCCGTCGGGGCTTCCTGCAACAACACCACGCCGTTATCGTGATTCTGATTGGCCAGAAGACATTATCAAAGATGTTTTATTGAGAAGACGATCACTACGTGACAAAAGATTTCAAAACCGTTTCTAGTCTTCGGTATTTCCAGACAAGTGGCTACTGAAATCAATCTTACTAACTGCTGTCTGTGCAATTTACTCCGTGCGAGTTGGCGGACTTTATTTTGCTTACTTTAACATCATTTTTCATGGTGGGGCTAAGCCATTTCTTGGTATGGCTGTAGCCTACCCCAGCCATACCCTGGCGCTGCCACTGCATATTACACAGATTATGCACGGCTGCAGCAGCAATAACCATAAAATAATAATTAAAATACCACAAACATGATATTGACCAGTATACAGATTATGCACATGATTTTGCAGATTTAGCGTTTTTAGAGAGAAAAAATTCCGAGATACGTTTTTGCGCCATGTCAGTTACTTGCGTCACGTTAAAAGTAGCCGACTAAAAACTAACAAAAAACTTTTTTTCCACATCTGTTTTATTTTTCTTCCCTGAAGCAAAATGATTTATTATATAGTTTTAAATTATCATTTGAATAATAACATATAATATAAAATATAATCTCAGGCACAATGAAATTAAATACATATATATAAAATAAAAATAAAATAAATTTCCTGACAGGGGAGCTCCGCACCGCCTGCCTGCCGCTAGGGGGTGCTGCAGCGCCCTCAGCACCCCCCTTCCCGCGCCCCTGACAGGGAGAGAAGCGGAGAGGAGAGTGAACAGGCGTGTTAGCGGCAGACAGGGAGAGACACATAATTACACATACGCGCTCTCCAAGAAGAGGAAAGTGGACAGTGAGAACAGAGCTTTTAACCCTGAGTGGACGGACTCATTCATGTTCATCCGGGCCCACTGGTAGCACAGAGCCAGTGTGTCTCATTTGTTCAGCGACCGTGGCGCTCATTAAAAGTGCCAAAACGCCACTATGAGACAAAACACAAAGTGTTTGACCAAACATTCCCTCTCAAGTCAGAACTGAGGTCACAAAAAATAAGCAGTCTCAGAGCCTAATATGATCAGTCCACCAGGATCAAAATTAAAACTAAATATCGTTCCAGGGCAGGCTAACCGAGGCTAACCAATGAGCACCTGCATGTGTGTATGAGAATGGCCCTGACACCATTTCAGCCCAGATTTCTAACCCTAACTCCTGGCAGGACAAGCTCAAGCTCAATTCTCGCACTGAATTAAAAAAAAGTGAGTGAGGGACTGCAATATAAGAGGGAAAGAAAGAGAAACTTTAAAACTGTTCAATTGTTATGATGTGTAAAGACTGATATTGTTCTATCATCGGCTGAAACTGTTAAGTCATGATGTGAAACGGTTGACAAAGAAAAAGGGAAACTCAAGCTGCTGCTACACTTTATTTTATTTATCTAAAATTAAGCACTTTTAAGATGCACATATTTTCAAAAGCTATTTTATTTATTTTCTCCTATTTTATTTTTAAATGCAGCCAGAGAGGAACATTACACATATCCACAGTATTTTACTGTATATCTGTATAGTTCAATGTTAATTGACAATAAATATTCTTGTTTTTGAATTGTACTTTCTTTATTTGATTGGCAGTCAGTTGTTGATTACATGCAGACGTTGATACAGCTACAGGCTACTTCAATATATATCACACTAATTCATAAAGCAACTTAGACATTTTGATGTTCCGGACCTTTGCATGGGGAGATTTTCTCTAACTGGACCTCGTTGAATTTTAGTTGAATACCCCTGCTCTAGATCCTTGTGAAATATAAATATCTAACTTGTTTGATTGAATATCATCCATGTTGATGAAATACAATAACTGTGGACAAACTTTTCCATTGTATCTCTCTTCCCTTCACGTCACACATGGTAATTGTAATCATATATTTTTTTTATCCGCACCCTTTCAGGTTTAGAGAGATTGAACCCATCATATAACATGATCAATAAGATATCCATTTTCATAGTTTTAAAAGAAAATCTACAATCATCACTTAAAGCAACTCAATGACTAAAAACGAGGTTGAAGGCAAAACGTAATTTTCTTCCAGCCCATACAGACAGATACACACCCACGCATACACATTCTTTTAAAGCCCATGTCCACTGTACAGACTGTCAAGCATGTTAAGTGTGACAGGGCACAATGAAATACAAATAGCCTTGAATTGTGTTTGGTGAGGGTGAAAAAAGGAGGGAAAGGGAAACAGGATTACCATGGAATGAGGGCTTAAAATGACTCTCCAGGTACGGATTATACATTTATTGGGAGTTGTACCTGTTTTGCTGTTTTGGAAGGTGTGTATGATGGACTTTTTTCTGATAGTTCAGGCATTGCACCTTTTTTGAGCTCTTCTGGTTGAAGAAATAGTTGTCCAAGGGGTACGCATGAACCACTTCTGGTTGGCTTATCCTAGCCCTGATCAATCTAACCCTTCATGCCTAAACATACCCAACCCAACCAATGAAGGCAATCAAAACACAGAAAATGATGGTTCATGCCTTATCAATAGTAACAATAATTTGTATTATATATCATTTGATGATAAACTGCATGTGGTTTTGCATAATAATTAGCCACGTGCTTCAGTTTGTTGCAGATGTATTTTGGGAGCTATAGGCTTTCAGAACAATGGGTGTTCATTTTGGCGATAACGGCTGTCAGATAAATGAGCTTTCAGTAAACTGGGACCCTTTTCAGACTATTTGTGTCTCAGAATAATGGAACAATTGGCATTCCCCATTGAACCAGCTGTACTGGTTGGTTAAAGGAAGTTTTATACTAGGGTTACATTGGCTTCTTTATTTATGTGGTACACTAGATTTTCTGTTTCTAATAGTCACTACTACTTCTCCAAGTGAGTAGAGAAGAGAGAAAGAGAAAATCTTCTTTGCTCTGTTTTGGTTAAAGTTTGGCTTAGTCATAAATATTGTTGCATCATTTTGAAAGGTTATTTACTAATTTTCATATCAACATGAGCTGGAAATGGGAAAGGTTGATATTCGAGATGGGCTAATGAGTACACACAGAAAGTCTCCCAAACAGGCAAGCACATTATGCTGTGTACACCATTACATGTGATGCAGAAAATATTTGTGAGAAAAGGGGCTTTATTTTTGCCTCTTGTCTGTAAAAGGTTGAGATTTGCATTTAAATTGACCATCTTATTTCTCTCACTGCAGCCCTTGCAGCCTTTATTTAATTTGTGGTCATATTAATGAGTTCTGTTAGTATGGCACAAAATGGGACAACTTATACGGTACACTTGAATGCAGATTGTCAGTTTGGGTAACGGTCTAATTTGTTTTAATGGAATGCTGCTTTCAAACTTTAATAAAACTTGCACGTTTTGTATGTTGACTGTTCTTTCTTTTCAAAGCAAAAGTACAATCTGTTTTCTTGAAACAACTGGCCATAAAGAAATACATAAAATTCATGACATTTGTTTACATTGGAATGGGATTAAAATTGCACATTGGCAAAAAAGCTTTTGTCAGAATCATTACATTTTATAAAGAGATAAATAATAAATCTGTGCAAAGTCTTGATGAACCTTGAATTTAGGAGGTGCAATGTGGATTACATCTTGGTGGTAAAACAGTGGATCAGCCCTTAAGCCTGGCAAGGGACTTTCCCATCCAATACGTGTGCTTTGTGGACTTGAAGATGGTTTATGACCATGTCCCCTGGGGTATCTTGTGGGGGGGTGGTTACTGCCTAATGTACTTTATGGGGTGCCAGGGTTACGACGATGAGCTATTCAGTCCTTGAATAACCCAAAGTCGAGCTTTGTTCGTAATGTGGTCAGGGATTCAAGGGCGCTCTCAGAGGGCATTGTGCTTATCCAGGGTTATGCCTTATCACTGATCTCACTCCTGCATGAGTTTTAGGTATGGTGGCCTCAGAATTCTATCTCTGCTTGAGCCTCCTTGTTTCCTAGGTGTTTAAGGCGCCATCTCTCTCTTTAGGTTGACTGTAATTAAGGCCTAAAAATACCCCCAAGTTGCAGTTTGCACCGCTACAGGGATGTGAGGCAACACCTACGCATCTGAGTGGTGCATCCATGGTGGTCTGCATATTGGATTTCTCACTAAGACAAGCAGGATGGTTGGAACAAATGTATGTGAGTAAAATGACATACTGGGAACAACAACAGCAAAATATTCTTCAATGCAACATTTAATTATGTGCATTAAAGACATAATGAGTTAATGGTTAGGGTTTAAAAACACAACCTCAAAAAATATTGCAAGCCTCCTGACCACAGCTCCGTAAACGTCCCATGAACAAGAAACTTCATCAGGAAAGCCAAGCACGGATTTTCTCAAATTTAGAACAAGCTTGGTGTGCTTCGCGCTTTGCCTTGCTTTGTCCGCCATTTTAGTAGCTTACTCCTGCATGCATGCACAATTTGTCAATCTTGTATTGACTGCAGGGCTTTTAACCTTATGAACTGTGCTGTTAAAGGCTATTTTAGTATTGAACCGATTGTCACAGTATGAACTGGTAACAGACTTATCATACCACTGAAAAAAAGACCGTCAGAAACACATCTACTGCCTGAAGACATTTGAAAGGTAATGTGAATACTTACATTGGAAAAAAAGTGACAATCTGATTTTTTTTTTACTTTTGTAGATCAACATTTAGAAGTTAATCAAGGTGAAAGTGGCCACTTCCTGTTAGTATATCAAGTAATAGGACTATCTTGCAGCCTCTTTTAACACTGATCAGAAATGAATGGATGGATAGACTAGGAATTTTATACAGTAAACATTAGGCTTAATCAACTCAGAGGAGCTGCAGGAGACATATAACCACAATAATCTATCTCCCTATCTGTCACCTTTCATCAATTATTAAAAGAGGAAAGAAACTAATGTGTTCAGAATTAAAACAGTTCAGTATGAGACAGGCGCCACAGGCCAATGAGCATACACAACAGACAGCGCTATCTAACAGAGACACAGACATGATTTCATTGTCAATGCTCTCGTGAAACGCCGGATGAGGTGACTAATGGAATATAACTGTGTGGCTCAATGAACCTTTGATCCCAGCCTGAGAAACTAACAATCAAAGGACAAATGAGGCTTTGCACTTGTACTCTGGACACTTCTATTAATCTACACTGAGCTCATTTTAGTGCGTTGCAAAAATAACACACAAAAAGGTGTGAGTGCATGCATGACACATCTTGTTTTCTGTGGTCACACAGAGAGCAGTCGCAAAACAGAATGGGTTGCTCTTGGAAGGCCTCTCAAAACAATTATGTAGGATACAATGTTTGTATAATGAGCAATCCATTATTTACTCCCGGTATAAACACTCCCAACCGTGAATGAAAGTGAAGTCCTCTGGGACACAAAATGGAACAAACTGAGCTGAGGCATTGGCAGCGGTTGGCAAGAAATTCCTGTTTGGAATGTGCAATTATTTTTCTTGGGTTGCTGTCACCTTTTTTCCTCCGCTCAGTAAGAAGTCACAGCATTTCTGTAATAAACTAAACTTACGATGTCTTAATTCATGCAGTTAGCGTCTAAAGCACTCACGATCAGGAGCCGACTGGTCAAACAGATTACCAGAAAAGTCTCAGATTTCAAGTACTCATCATGACTCAGGTAATAAACCCTCGAGATAGGAGTTGATGTATTAGTCCAATAATAGAAACAAAATATGTACTTACAAAGAAAAAAAGGCCAAAACTGAGGAGTTGTACTGCTTACACAATGACACGCTAATTCAGACTTAATGACTCACAGCATCAGTCCTCCTCCCATGTTTTCTTTCTATGGTTCCCTTTGATGTGCTCCTAGTCTTGATTAACAGAAAGCCATAAAAGAGGTTTATGAAGATGAAGTCATGTCCTATATAGGGATAGGGTATCGTTAGAAATTTATCGATTCCGATTCCGGTTCTGCTTATCGATTCCGGTTCTTATCGATTCCCCGTTTCGATTCCAAAATTGTAAAATAAAGAGGTCAAACGTTTAGATAACAAAAATATCTTTATTCTTTTAAGCTTTAACTGACATTTTTACAAATAAAAAATATACATGCAATACAAATGTATTGCACAATAGCTGTGCTTTATTTTAACTGAGCTATGCCTGTGGCAAGCTATTAACAGGCATTACACTGTGCCTTGTCTTTTTCTTTTTTAGTGTATTGGAGCCTCACTTTAGAGCGTTTACCGCGATCCATCCTTCGTGTTATGAAGTGACTAAGCTCGTGAACTGTCTACGGGAGGGCGGGGGGAGCCTCGCTGCGGGGCAACTGTGGACCTCTGTCGCCTGTCAGCGCAACTTACATGATGCCGTTTAAAAAAATTAAGGGCGGTGCCGGCCGTCAGCATACCGAGCCGGCCGTCAACGGCCCGCTGACGACCGGCCGTTCTGTGATTCTCCAGAACACACAGATGGCCAGTCCGCCCTTACCCTGTATTCCACCGGGTCACCGCGTCGCAGACGGACCCGGTGGAATACAGGGTCTACCGCGTTTAGGAACCGTTAAGCAGAACCGAAATTGTGTATTTTCTATGGGTACCCGGTACCCGGCATTTTCTTATCGGTTCTCATCTGGAACCGAGTATCCTATACCAGACAGCTTGTTATCAAGATGAACCATGGTAGGTAAATATGAAAAAAACGCAATTTTTTTTGTAATTCATGTGGAAATGTGTTGAAGTTTTCCCATGTTGCTTTGGACAGAGTTGGCAAATGGTACAGTAGCTAATAATGAGCTGGGCACATTGTACTTCCTGTTTTTTTGGATGCATCAATATCTCAATAGTTCCTGTCTTGCGTCTCCAAACCTCCTGATTATCCAAACCAGAGTGGAAGTTTCCTTACTGAGTGAAATGACCCAGAAGTATCTAAGACGAAGCCAAACGCTTGGAATTCTCTTACTGCTGAGGAAAGGCGCTTTAATGCTTTGTTTCCTATCTCCTTTAGCAATGGACTGACCTTAACCAACAGAAGACAATACCATCCCACAATCCTTAGCAGGAGAAACATTTAAGACCATTTACATCCCCAATCGCTACTTAATTTCAAACTATGGATAAACATTTGTTTTACGGCTGCCGCCTTCCTGGTCGTCGTAACTGTGTTAACCTGTGTTATATGTAAATGAGCTGTGCAGTTGCCCTGACGTCATTGGCTGCCATCTCCTGGTCCACCCCCCCCGAAGATTGTGATTGGAGCACGCCGGGCCCGACGCACTCCAATCGCAGCGCACATCCGGCGCACACCTGCTGGAGATCACTCAAAGCCTGTGACTGACGATCACTCTGGAGGCTCTGTTGTGTGAACAGACGCCTCTCGCTACCTGCTCTTCGTTTGTGTATAAATCTGTTAGCAGTGGTTAACTTGTGTGGTCTGTGTTTGGTAGTGTTGATATGATTAGATGTGATTAGAGTAGCTTAGCCGTTACGTTGACTGTAGTTATTTGGCTTAGCTGTGTTTTCTTACAGCCTCCTTTTCATTAGTTTGTACCACTGTGATAGTGAGGGTTATTTTGTTTGTTATGTATATTCCTTTGTATTTAAGTAGGCTCACTTATTAGAGTCCTCCCTTTGTTGGTTATCCATTTAAATTGGCGCCCTGTTGGCCTTTTTGTTTGGTCCTGGCTGCTTGTCTGCCATTTTGTTCTTTTGTTGTAAACTCCCTTATAATTTTACCAATTCCATACTGGTGTATGTTATTTTCCTCTACCCTAGAGGGGGACGTAACAACATTCTTCTCAGGAGGTTGGATTTTTATTTGAGTTATTACTCAAATTGCACTGATATTGTTATAAATAAAGTTCCTTAACAAAACAACATTCCCTATCTTTGTGTGAATGCAATTTGATTATATGAGCACTGGTGGTTTTGTTTCTTTATTAATTCTGGTTTACATCTTTCGTCGACGTCAAGGAGAAGCGATTATGTAAAGAATAGGATTTTTTTTTTTTTTTTTTTTATCGACCGCAGCTCTGCTCTCATTATACACCTGTTTCTGCCATCAGTCATCCCCCCATACTCCTTTGTTTTCCCTGTCCCTCTGCCAGATTGTCTTTGTTCATCCTTGTGTGCTCATCCTTTTCCAGCATTCTCCTAATGTCAGTTTCAATGCTTTTGATCTTTGCCTTGTTCACTGGTTCTTGGATTTTCGCCTACCTGGATTTGTTTGCTTTTCTTCTGACTGATCACCTGGGCCTGGTTCCCCAGTGAAGAATTGGCTTTTGAACCTTGTATGTTGTGTCTAACCCTAACCCTCTTGGGCGAGAATTGTGTTGTAAAATGGACATACAAATCTCTTACTGGAATCACCATTAGCATTCAACAGATGGTATCAGTAAGACTTTGTGGTGCATGTGGTAGATCAGGCAGGCAAGAAAGTAATTTTATAGTCACATGTTCCAATCACTCTCCAATCAGGCATCCCCATGACTTATCTTTATAAATGATAATCACTCATTCAATCGTATTGCTTATGGCATTTATTATTAGAGCCACAACGATCACAAAGCTAAAACACTGAAAGCAAACGGAACAAAGAATCTGTGTACCATTTGAGAGAAAATTCCGAACCAAAAATAGTAAATTAAGCTAGCAGAAGTGCAAGATAAACATAATGTAGAACAGACAAAAGGTCCAATAGGAAATATAACACATGTTAATATGTCCCTTTCAGTTAAAAGGTTCTGCTTAATACATACAGATGTAGCACCTCATTTCGGACGCCCCTACCGTAGTGGGGCCGTGACCGGCACAGGGTTGGCCCTCGCTGAAAGCAAAACCCCCTGCATGACTTGATACGCCCCCTTGATAAATTATAATGAAACAGCTGCAATGGATCATGGATCCACCAGGTGGAGCAGTAATTAAAAAGCTGCCTCACTGGAACTCATGTGAAATAAACACCTGATAGATCTACAGGTATAGCGGATCTTTGTTAAGATCCATATGTCATAGGATCATATTCTGTGCTAAATAAGAGACATGTAATCATTTACAAAACATCACCAAGTTTTTATTTAACAAAATAATGTTGTTTAATCCACGTTGGCGTACTACACAAAACCATCGGTTTGTTTTTTCATCAGGAAATGCAGCCCGGCTCAAACAAACAATTTTTAATCATCATCCTCACGATCATTTAATGTATCATATATTCGCCGAATTGACATGAAAGCACTAACAAATATGAATATACTGTAGTCAACTTCATTAAAACTTTATTAACGTGCCTAAACTCAGTAATTCACTAAAAAGAGGTTTATTTTTAATGGAGCCTTGTCATCTCACCACGGCAAACAAGAATATGTACAGTTTTAATAGTTTACTGTATTATTAGTGTTTAATATTACTGCTATAACAATCACACATTGAGTTCATTGTTGTGCAATGTTAAAATCGAGGGGACCATGCGGCAGAGTTTCCGTTAACATTTTTTTTCGCCGGTCAACATATCCGTTAAAGTTTAAATCTTCCGTACAAAATTAGAAAAGTGCCGGTCAGAGGTCTTCTTTGTTATTTATTGAGCTTTAAAACAAATTGATAACGACTCTATATAATAATATGAGAATAATAAACGGAGCCTCTCTTTACCTCCCCCTCTTCTGACAGCCCAGCAGCTGATCTCTGAGCAGGAGACGTGGGAGAGGGAGGCGGGGCTATTTCATCGTTATCAGAAAATGATTGTATAGAGACGTACAGACGGATCCGTTTGACCCCCCAGAGCGTTTCGTTTGCAAATCTATCCACCTTGGGACCCGTTATCGTTTGCGGGGTCCGTTTCTATCGTTTTTTTACAGCCTCGTGTAAACGAAAGGGCTAAACGCAAGAGAAACTATGCGGATACAACCCGTTTCATCATCTTTCATAGTCTGAATGAAACGGCAGCTCTCAGGTGATCAGCTGTGTGTGACTCTCTTTGTTTACACACGTAATGGCCCATCAGCCACAGCTCTCCCCCCCCCTGATCTCTCTTCTCCAGCAGTAAAGTTTAACTGTAGGTTTGGGTTTGCATATTTATGCAGTGATCTGTCTTTTCCTCTCTCCCGCAGACAGCTGAGCGCTGTCAGACCGGACCATGGCTGTAAAGGACGAGGGGTGTCTAGTTCCCCCTCGACACATAGACTGATCCTTTTTTTTGTCCATGTCTGATTAGCTTAGACCTTTCGCGACTGCAAACATTTTTAAACAAACAAACATTGACCATACCGTTCACCAGCCCCCACCCCCCTCTGAGTGACAAGCTGAGAAGTCAACTACTACTGTCAGGGAACATACTGTGTGAACCAAGGCCTAAACAAAGACCAAAGGTTACAGTTAGCTGTCTTTGTGTATTTCAACCAGGGAGAGCAGTGATGGACGCTGCCACAATAGAACTCATATGAAATAAACAGCTGATTCCTCACACACACTAGCCTGTTGTTTCACATTTCACAGTGTTAACTGAGCTGTGAAGTGTTTCTTAAACTTTTAAAAGCAACACAGTCTCACTCCCTGAACGTCCAGGAGCGACGCTTGGTCAGGGTCCTATGGCGTGCAGTTGTGAGTCTCCTTCAGCTTCATAAACGGACGCAAAGAGCTTTCAACTGATTGCAATGTATTCCCATTGGCGGTGGTATTTGACGCTCAGGGAAGCACCGCATCGGTCCATGTTGGCGGCTTTTAAAGGTACTGTGCGCGTCCATTCCCATTGGATAACGGAGGATTTTACACCCGGAAGTAAGTATTCTCTTTACTGTCGATTGATTTTACAGTGATATCTGCACTACTCATCAACTCAAAAACACCAGAAATGTGCAGAATATGACAGTTTAATGGTGGAGGTACACACATATTGATAGATGTCTTGTTGAGGAACCTATGACCCAAGTTTGGACAGGACACGTTCGATTCCTGTTTTGGTTAGTGGGCCGTCGATGGGATTCATTCCATTTCAAAGTGCTGTTTGACGCTCCGTGTAAACTTCGCGCACTGCCACTCCAACATCCAATCACAGAGCTTGAGGACTAATCACGGGGTTTGTGAAGCAAAGCACATGTTGTAGTCCCAAACGAAAGCGGAGGATTCTGGGTAGTGTAGTGTCTTCTGCCATCCTAAACTCCGAAAAAATATTTGTTTCTCCGAATCGAAGGGGAAAAATACAAAAGCATTGTACACAATTTAAACCAATCAATGTTGTGTAATTAACAAGGATAATCTGGTGTTTTTGAGTTGATGTGTAGTGCAGATATCACTGTAAAATCAATCGACAGTAAAGAGAATACTTACTTCCGGGTGTAAAATCCTCCGTTATCCAATGGGAATGGACGCGCACATTCCCTTTAAATGCCGCCAACATGTACCGATGCGGTGCTTCCCTGAGCGTCAAATACCACCGCCAATGGGAATACATTGCAATCAGTTGAAAGCTCTTTGCGTCCGTTTATGAAGCTGAAGGAGACTCGGCGCGTCACAACTGCACGCCATAGGACCCTGACCAAGCGTCGCTCCTGGACGTTCAGGGAGTGAGACTGTGTTGTTAAAAGATGTTTGAATGGTGATATACACATTGATAGATGTTAAGGACTAACGTTTATAATAAATAGCCTACATTTGTATTTATTTTAGGATCTTTTCATACAATAATACGTATTGGGATCATTTGTATTAATGTGGACCAGAGGGAGAGGGTGACGAGCATAAGTTTCACTTTCCTTTTTATTTAAATTCCAACCTTGGTCATGAAGAATATGTTTCTCTGTTCTCCACGTTCATAAAGCATAAAACAACACCATCAGAGCACGGTGCAAAGTATATAGATGGGTTTACCCAGCGCCGTATACAGTAGATAGAATACGGCACTGGGTTTACAGTAGTTGTTGTTCTTATTATAGCCTACGTCAATGTAGTCCGATGTATAGAAAACTGTAGTTTCCCCACAGCAGCAGACGCACATTCATGACGTCCGCTGGCGCATCATAAATACGTCAATAGTGTAAGTGCAGTCGTATTCTCAAAGCACCGCTGTCTCTTCTCCTAAATCCTTTTGAATTCTCCTATCCACTATTCCTTAACCCTGAAAGGGTCTGTGGGCAATCGGTGTGACAAAGCTCTCCCATCCCCCCTCAGTTAACAAGAGGTAGTAAGACTCTTTTTTTCAAATAATGGGCGAGCGATCGGAATGTGACAACTCTCCCCCCTCTTCTCCATTGCCGTGTGACGGGGTCCAAACTCAGAGGTGGAAGAAGTATTCCGATTATTTACCTTGGTAAAAATACGTGTTAGAAGTAAATGTCCTGCATTCAAAATGGTCAATTGCCCAAGTGAAAAGTATTATCATCTGAAATTAAAATGAATCATTATGTTATTAGTATTAAATACATATAAGAATTTTTACAACTTATATTTAGAAATACTCCGTTGTAATTATTGATGCATAAATGTGTTCATCCATTCAATGTGGGATCTGCTATAATGGGGTTAATGTATGATATTACTTAATAATGCAATACATTATAATATATGATATGATAATTTTATTTTATTCATTTCTTATTTCATAGTTTCTCATTATTATTATTTAAATTTTTATCGCTGATCTTATTTTTGATTTTATTGATCTGTGTGAATCTGTGCTCTCCTGTTTTTCACTCTCACCCTGTTGCTGTTTGAACTACTGAATTTGCCCACGGGGATTAATAAAGGTCCATCTTATCTTATCTTAATGTATAAGTTGATTTACTTCGATCTACTGTACTGTGTAAAAACACCACAACAATATTACAAAAAATATACTGCATATTAAAGCAAACTATTGTAAAAGTATGAACATAAAAAATAAAGAAGTGTAAACATTTACATTATTATTATGATTATTTAATATATAAAGACTATATATTATTGAATTACAATTAAGATAATAAGATTAGATATTCTTTATTTGATCTAAAATATTGATGTTTTTTCGTTATAGTAGCCTGTGAAAACCATAACAAATATGTGTTTAAATGCTCTTCAGCAAACACAACTGCAGAGCTGCAAAGATTACTGAAGTACTGAAAGTCCATGAAACAAACTGAAGACCTAAATTGTCTTTGTGTATTTGTGAATGAAGCGCCATCTCATGGTTAAGGCGAGACACTACAGGTGAATAGGGTAATTTTTTTAACTTGAAGATATCAGCTAGAAATTTCTCCAGTTAATTACTTACAATAAGGCAATTGTTTTTTGTATTACAAGTTTTCAGAAATAGCATGTTTAAATATGCAAATTAGCCATAATCTCATTAAATATGCTCATATTTTAACACATTTCAGGAACCGAATTTTTAAAATTGGATAAAGCCAGGTTAAAAATTCTTGTTTCATTTTGTAGTCATATTAGAATTGAAGGCTTTTACAGAAGGGATTTTGGATACCTCTTTTTATCACTAAATAAATCAGAAAATACTGTCAACAGCCCTAAAATATCAATTTTCGCCATGTTTTTAGGTATAAAATGTTATATAATTCAGGCTATGAATGATATATGAACAAACCCTTCTGTAAAAGCCTTCATAATATTGATAGGAATATAACTGGAAAGTTTGGTGTATGTACGTGCTACTGAAGTGGAAATTTCGGACTCAGAGTAGGAGAAAAAACTCATTTTGAGAAAACGACCTTTAAAGATTGCAGTGTGGCGCTAGCTAAACCCTCCTGTTCTTTGGATGACAGCTTGCGCCTCAACGCACTCCGTGAAGGTATTTCATGTTCGGGGTCATTTGTTTTTTGTCTAACATTGCTTCGTGCAAGTTCCAATTGTTGTCGTCTTCCCTGTGAACGTTTTTTTCGCCGTTCTTTTGCCATTTTGAGATTTAAATTTCTAGCGGAAAGCTAACCAGGAAGTGTTTGAGCACACCACGTGACGCATCTGAACGAATCACGTTGTCAGAAATTGACACCAGCCAATGAGATTTCGTTTCTTGGTGTAAGACCCCTTTGTACTTTCACGATTAGTTGCTGATACAAAGGAAATGACCATATTTGGATCCGATGAGATTGTGCAGGAGAAACGGAGCTTTCCAACGATACCTCTGATGACATGGTGCAAACAGCGGTCGCGGTACTTTATGTTACGTTAGAATGCTAACTTTTGGTGAATTTAGGAGAAATCTACAGACGCAAATAGACAAACTATAGTAAGATAAACACTTAAATGTGTATTTTGTACGTTTTCCTTCCAAAAGCCTGAAAGAAAACATGTTATGGAATCAAAATAGCACAAAATCTCAAAATTGACCAGTGCATGAAAAACGATGTTTTTGCCTGCCGTGTCTCGCCTTAAATCCTGAAATTAAAAATCTGGCAACGCCCTCTCAGGAAATAGTGGGAGGGCTTTACATTTCCAGCCGCTGGGATCCGCTGGGTTTTCGGCTGGAATCCGTTGGGTGGAGTCCTTTCTAGAGTGCTACATCTGTATTACAATAACATACTTATTACTACATACACAAACAACATCCCGCTCATGGAGGCAGTATTTGATTTCCCTTAGTTTATGAGCTTTTTATATTTTCCTAATCCATGGCTCACTGTTGGAGACAAATCAGACTTGTCTCACAATAATTGAGATGCATGGCTTTTGACATCAAGACAAATTCCTAGTATGTGCGAACCTACCTGGCAATAAACCTGTTTCTGATTCTGATTTATAAATGTTTAGTTTTCATGCAACTGGACCCAGTAGTGTTGTTTTTATCATCAGGCCATCTGTCATTGTGTTTCACTGAGAATATGAGACTATTAAGCATTCTGGCCGTTGATTAACTGTTCTAGAGTTATGTTGAGGACTTGATGGTGATTACCCCTGAGAAGAAGAGCATTTTCAAAGCTTCAAAGAGTAAAATAATCAAAGTGAGTTACTATAGCAGCTGCAGCTTTTATAAAAGATTACAACAAAACTGAACAATGCACATACTAGAAAGCAGTTACAATGGTGTTGATTTAACTCTGAGAGGGATCTTGAGAATCCTTGAAAGTTGGTGGAAAAAGACAAAATGTTCCTGTGAAGGTTTTTGGATTGGATGCCCTTGTTTGTGATTTCTTTCATCAAGAAATATGACCAAAATAGTTCTGTTTGCCTCAGTTGAATATCTTTACTGGCTATTCAGCACTTTGCATCCTAAGGAAAACCTTATTAACAAATATATTTATATTGTAGATTGTTTGATCATTTTGTATACAAAATCTGATTCTGTTACAGACTATAATGACAATTAGGAAACGATTCTTATACCCCAAAAATTAGCTATAGCTTGTAGTGTTTCAAAACTGACTGACTATATCAATACCTTAGTCTGTCGTTAAAGAAAAAAGGTTCTTACAAAGCTAAAATGTACTTTGATAAAAAAAAGAACTTTGGAAAACTGTCATTTATAAATTGATAATATATTTCATTAGGGATACAGGATGTGCAAAGAGATACAGTATCTCTCAGAGGTGCAGATTAAATAGAGACATCTGAGTGAGATGTGATACAAGGGCATGTAGCTCAAAGCCACATTGTTAAAATGTCGGCCTTGTAGAAGTGAGAAAAGCTCAAAGATGTCTCATGTCAAAGCCTTACATGTCAAAGGATATGTCTGAAGAATTTCGAGGGGTCACAGATTGTTTGAGTTAAGAATCTGCAGAATTTGTTGGCTGTGTCAGTTTCATGGTCACAGTCAAAGATTGGGCAGCCAGATCCAGTTCATTGATATTAGTTATGTAGAAGTCTTTCAACTAATATATAAGCGATAGAGCTTTTGAACCAGAAAGAAAGAGCATCACACTTTAGAGGAACAAGCAGGACTTTAAAGGCAGAACATGATGAACCAGGTTGGATTCTCACTGCTTTTTGTGTTGCTATAACTGTGTGTGTGTGTTTGTGTTTGTGTCAGTAGATGTTAGTACTTACTACAACATTACAATTGTAGTTCTAAAGGGGCTTAACTTTGAAGTAGTGTTCATGATGAACCTCCAACAAACTAGAGTAATGGATGACTAGTTTCAAAGTACAAATTAGCTTCTTTATTTCCCATTACAATTTGTATAAAGTTGGTCAAAAAGAATGCTGACCGGGTAATCCTGATTTATATGTCAAGGTCCAAAAGCACTGGATCCTACACTTCTCATGATACACTTCGATTACATTTTCTTATTAAACCCTTACTTATACAGAAAGGTTTTAGGTCAAACATTTGGTAAATAAGAGTACAAAGCAATAATAGCACCTCTGTGAGGCTTTGCACATAGGCCCCATGCTGCTCTGAGCTACAAGCTAACGTGATTATGCTAACATCCTCACAACAATGTTAACATGCTACTGTTTGGCATACTGTTCACAATGCTTAGCCTCTTATCTACGTATTTTAGCGTGTGGTTATCAGCACTTAAGTACTGCTGGGGCTGAAGGTGATTATTCTTTAGATACATTTATTACTAAATGTAGTAGAGAAATCTGTAATCGTGCTCACAGACAAACCTAGCCAAAATAATAACTCCCTTGGCGGAGGTAATAACCAACCAATAAAACATGAAGCAAGCTAGCAAAGTGGTTCATATCATGTTTTTATTCTTTGTTATTCTGCTGTTTCAATACGAAAAGCATGTCATGAAGATTATAAACCCCTTTACTTATGTTGGTTATATGCACTAAATACAGTTATTATGGACTCAACTAAACTTTGCATACAAAGCAAAAGCAGCACGATAGAAATTACATTTAACTTCTCTATACTAATGTTTTGGAAGAAATTATTCATGTTAACACTTTCAACTTTCTTCTGTGGAGTATTGTTTGAGTTAAAAACTCTTGTGGTTAACACTTAAACCAGTTTTACGTTGTAATTAAAAAAAAATAACGTAAAAAATACTACCTTAATAGCTCAATAAAGCTGTAGCTGGTAAAGGATTCCTTGTGGAATGGTGCTTTACACAAAGCCATTACCTGAAATATCATGTTCACCAGTACAATGAACATTTGCATTGTGCATCCATTCTCTTTTGAAGCTGTGTTATTCCATGGCAAAGCAGAAACCTGCCCGTGGGAACAAAGGCAAAGCGTGTGTGTGTGAAGATCAAAGAGCAGTGGCTTTGTTGCATTATGTTATTGATAGGTTATTCTCTGTGTTCCAGTGATTATAAGATTGAGCAGTGCAGCCATTGGCCCTGATACCTCATTAATTCACTGCTGTTGGGAATGTTTTGACACAATACAAGGCTCAGCTTCAAAGACAAACGCTGCAAGAAATCACTTCCAGGAATGACGGATTTAATTATGGAAATAATTACGCTAATATAGAATGAAACTACCTTATTCAATTGAATAAGCTCAAACTAAATACAGGTGACCCTGCAATGACCTGCGCAGCTTATTATCATGTATATATACATTACATAATAAAGCTTATTTTTCACTGTTCTAATTATTTCAAACAATCATTTATGATATGTTTTTCTACTATAGTACAATGGTGAGTACAAGTAATTGAAAAAATGACAGCCATTATGTTTTTCTGTGTGAAAACCAATATGACTGCAATTATAATTGAAGCTAATTTAAATAATATTTAATTATCGTACTCATGTAGCAGGCTTTCTATCCAGGACTATTTGGAACAGTAATGGGAGTTGCCTCCAAGTGTTTTTCTGCGTCTGCCCTTGACACAGTTCTGCTCCCTCCATTGGACATGCTGTTTGCACTGAAAGCATTTTAGACACATTCTTCAGTCGTCTGTCTGATGTTTATTTTTACGGTTGGGGTCCTCCGGAGCCGTTGTGACTAGCAGGAGAGAAGCAGGCGGATGCTGAAGGTAAACAAGTGCACACTCCTGTTTACAAGCCTGACAAGGTAGAGAGAGGGGTCGGCAAGTAAGTTTTGCCTTGGGCCATTTTTTTTTTTAGCCACTATGGCGGGCCAGAACATAATCAAAGGCTAATTTAAGTGATTGATTGTTAAAACATGTGACACGTTCGAATGCTTGGGGGGGGGGGTACTAGTGAACTGTCAACGGGGGGGGGGGGAGCCTCGCCCTTGACGACGGGCCTTTCTGTGATTCTCCAGATCAGGGGTCGGCAACCTTTTTGATATGAAGTGCCATTAAAAAAAAAATTATTTTATCAGCGTGCCGACGATCGTGAATTATGTGGACCTGTCAGCACAACTTACATTAGGGATGCTCTGATCGCCAATTTTGGGGCCGATCCGATCGAGTAGGCGGGGCATATGGGGATCTTCCATTTAAAGTGATGTTTAAAACTCAGTTAATGGGGCTCATTCACTGGCGCTTCCACAAACAACAACCAACATAATTATTACATTCAAATGAAGTACATTATTCAAGTTTACATTAACTTTGGATAATAACACGGGAGAAATGAGCGGAAGCGCTCTCTTTTCCTCTCTCCCCCTCTCTCTCTCTCTCCAGCCTGTCAGTATCTCATGAAGCTCACTGATTCAGTAATGAGTGACCCGACAGTGAAGAATAAATATATTTATAACTAGTTTAGCTTGTTCCAGACGTAGATCAAATAGCTAAGTGTGTTAGGTCTAACTCTTGTGTGTTTTGCTCCGCTCACCGGTCCGTCACAGCGGGTGGAGCTGCAGGATTTCTGCTTCACACACGTTGCATACCGCTATTTTATTGTCATTTTCGGACATCTTAAAATACTGCCAGACTGGTGAAGCCATATTGGCGAGCCTGTTTTGCCGCGCACAGAGAAAAGTGTCATGTATTTTACGTCATGCGATCGGCTCTCGCGATCGGCATTTTTAGAGAGCACCGATCGATCGGCAGAGGGTGAGTATCGGCCGATATCGATCGGCGGCCAATCGATCGGAGCATCCCTAACTTACATGATGCCGAATTTAACAAACACATTTAAATAATTGGTTTAAACGGCATAATAATAAGGACGATCCTCCGTTCTGTGATTCTCCAGAACACACAGATGGCCAGTCCGCCCCTGTGTAGCATGTTATTTCGATGAGAGATGAGCAGATCGCCACTGGGCTTTCAACTAAGACACAGCCATGCAAAAACTGCAGCATTTGTACAGCTCCTTATGGGTACTGCAATTTGTGAAGTGCTTTCCTCTGTGGTGAAATGATCAGCATTGCACTACGGAGGAAAGTGGCAGAAAGTCGCCTTGAATTAAAGAGAGCGGGGCTGCGTTGCGTGCATGGCAGGTAACGGGGAGACGCGCTCTGGCGGCGGTCTCGTTTTTGCACACTTATTCCACTTATTCCTAGTGTGCCACTGGTTACGGTGCCGCGTGCCAATGGTGGCACGCGTGTCAGGGGTTGCCGACCCCTGCTCCAGATTATACAGATGGCCAGTCCGTCCCTGCTCACAAAGGTATTAAGATCCAAAGCTTTAGTGCGTTTTGAATTAATGCTGAGTACAGCCAAACTTGACAGTCTCTTCTCTGTCATTGTAGACTCTCATAAATGTCTGATGAGCCAAATCCTTTCTTTCAAAACAAAGCTGCCAACTGGGGTGGCAGCATATACACCACCACCCCTCGCCCTCCATGATCAAGCGGCTTCTCCGATTTTGTTGTCAATGTTTTGACTGAACTTTGTTATTGCTCACATATAAAGTAAACATTACGATTGAATGATTTAGTGAGCTGGTGTTATTTTTTTCAAACCACACACTGCATGTTGGCTATTTCAGCACCACGCCTGCCCACCTACTTATTGATCCACTATCAGCGTCAGTGCACCCCGCTGCCAGATTGTGCCTGTGCTTTGTGTCATTCACTCTCAACATGGATAAAAGTACAATAAGCATTCCTCAGGTGTAGGTAGATTCTCTATTCGGACGTTATAGCCTATATGTGCGACCAGGGACGTGCACAGACATTTGGAGGGGCTATTGCTCTAAACTGGAAAAAGGGCCTCCCCCCGATAAAAAACACAAGACCTTTTGAAAATTGTAACTTGTTTTTAATGTAAAAGAAACCAAACGATTATTACATCAACTAAATTGAACAGTAATTCACATCTCATAACAAAATAAGCTAAGGCGACTACTTGCATTCGGTAACTTGATTTTAAAAATGAAAACCAGGGACATTTTTAGTTTTGCTGTCCATATCTCATTAAAATATCTAATGTTAGTAACTATTAAAGACAAAATGGGGACAATTCTGTTCGAATGTAGTTTGACCATTGTAACTGCTGTGCAGTCCAGACATACTGATAAAATAGGGCCTCTAACTAATTACCTTAAATAAACTCACTAATTAATTAAACCAGTTCAATACGCATTATTCTTATTCTTATCATTCTTTATGAGCGCAGTAACGGTAAGGTATCTAATTACTTATTTATTTAGTATTCCATAACTTAATAACAGAGATGGTCAATCTAAAGTGGTAGAGACATGGCAGAAATCCTACAATGAAGCGGGACAGTGAACTGTTCACCTGTGAAAGGGCGATCAAGAGAAGAGAGCGAGCGGAGTTTACAGATGAAAAGACACAGAAAGACAGAAGCACAATAACAAGTAGGCTATATTTAGGTGTTTTTTTGTAAATAACCGATGGTATCAAGAGGAAGTAAAGTCCCCTGGTTTGTCTCTTATACCCTAACTGCCATGAGACAACTCAAAATCAAGTTTCCAAAATCCGACACTGAGGTGGTCTTAACACACCGGCAGATGACAGCGCTGACAAAGTGTGTTTCCCGCAGCGAGACGCTACCATACTAATTGTGGGCTTATCATGTCCAGAGGGGCAGGTCAGCGAAAAAGGCCAAACGGGCCATTGCCCGGGCAACATTAGCCCGTACCTGTGCACGTCCCTGTGTGCGACTGTCGGTCCGATATTGTAAAAAAAGAAAAAAAGAAATCTCAAAATAATCTTTTATTTTTATTCTCAAAATAATTTTCCAGGCCAAATATTATTGCTGGCGGGTCACCAATGGTCCGCGGGCCCCCTGTTGCCGACCCATGATGGTGGAGAAAGAGACAGTGTCTTTAACTCTTAGGTTGAATATTACAGTGCATTCTAGCAGTTTTACATTACAATTAAACTAGTGATTTGTAAAATAAAGAGTTGAATGATGGTTTCACCAACAAACTCTACTGATGTTACCTCGGCTTGGCCTTGAGAGAAGGTACTACACCCTTATCGTGAGTTTTTTTACACGGGAAATGTGACAAAATGTGGTTTTACTAAGAATAGTCAGTATGCAGACAAAAACAAGGTCGATTTTTGAGTGATATCGCTGATGTACACCACCGTGTTGCTCATAGATTTATAAAAATATAAATATAATTGATCTTTACGACCTTTACCAAATGTTTGTTTTTTTAACGAAATTGATTTGCAAGCGGGAATGCATTTGACTTGCTTCATTAAGGTGCATATGCAATTGGGAATAACTGCCAGGTTAACTTCCAAACACCATTGCTTCAGACTCTCTTTCAGATTGTAAAGAGCGACTGTCGTTAATTATTTTATTCAAAACATCTCTCATTCATCGCCCCCCTCCCCCTTGAGCCAATGAAATACTTTCTTCAAGCATGCACACTTATTGAGACAAAGAATTCGCGAATTTTGATGGAATGGAGCGACACAAATCGTGATACTAACCACTCTTCCCATCACTAACAGATTGAATGTACTGTTACTTTGTGAATTTTGATCAGCAATGTCATCACAGAGTCGCAGTTTCAATGATCCCCTGTGTATTCATTCATTGCGTTTTAGTATAAAACACCACATTATGTTGATATATCATATATTACTATGTAGTATTATACAAATGTATATGAAAAGGTACACAAAGTTTGATGGGGGTGTTTAGCAGGAGGCTATGAGGAAATATGCTATCTAGTTGCACTATGGGAAGTACAGGATCCAGTTTTGATCCAAAGGATATTTCGGCTTGTGCTGCTTTTATTTTGACTGTTTTATTTGTATTTTACAGCTATAGTATTAAATAAATGCTTTATTTTGAGTCTTCGAAATATCTTTATTACAAGAGGCTGATCTTCAACACAGAATAAGATAACAAACAGCTACAGTACCTCACCTTTTATCATCTCTAATCCTACAGAGGGTCAATGTTTCACACTAGATAGAGTTTGGGGAACCTATGCTTCAACCTAGACCACACTTGTTAAATTGGATACAATTTCCTCTGCTTGCAGTATTGTTTTCCTCTCCTCTATTTAGTTAGAGGGTTGATAAATGAATGAAAAAGGTAGCACAAGGTAAAACTGGTGCTCAGTTTCTAAGCCACAGTCTCCGTCCCCACAGACTCTTCTCATCATCACACCATCATAAAGCAATTTCTGGGACCCAGACAAAGTCATTTCCAAGAGCACCTGAATATGGGAGGAAGGAAAATAGATAGAAGTCGTGGCAGACGGGTTAGATTTGTTCTACATTTAAGAAGGTGTTTTATTTTATTTTATGAATGACATGTTTGACGGAGTGGAATGGAATCTGGCTTCCTGTAGACATCAGAAATAATGAAAAATATGGAAAAAACAAACAAAACAAAACTCTTTTCTCTCTACTGTGTTTTTGCACCAATAGGATTATGACCATTTGTTGTGTAAGTGTCTCCTTTGTGGGAGTAAAACGCCTGCAAAGTCTACTGCAACACCTTATTTTCAACAAATAATTTGGTTTTTGGGGATTTAGCCTCACTCTAAACTGCGTCTCTCTGTAATCTTTTACCCAGAAAACTGTCAAGTTCTCAAAACTCAGAATCAGGTGGGTTTGGAAATTGTATGAGAAAATTGAATTATTCTGTGCTGTAAATAAAAGCACAACACTGCTAAATAATGGTAAGCCTGCCGAGCCATTATTGTGCCTCCACCTGCATGACTCAGCTAATGTGATCACAATTGGCTTCCAATGTGCCACCGCAGCCACTACACATAAAGCATGCTTATTGCCTGATTTATCTTTAAAGCAAGGCTTATCCACAGTGTGAATGGGTAATTAAATTGCTGGTAATTATGTATTGATCCGGAGCTTAAATGTTGTCAAAGGTTAGGTGTTTTATCGGGTGGGGTTGTCAGTCACACACGCTGTTTATGAGGGGAAGGAGGAAAGGCAGAAAATGAGGAGGGGGATGAAGACAAACAGGCTACATTTAGACAAGCATGAGAGGAATAGCTGTAATCATCATCATTTTTTCCCTCTAATGCCTTTTTGATTAAATGCTAAGCAATCCCACTGTTTTTCTTTTTTGTGCTCCATACCCTTCAGCAATCCTGACACGTGCAGGTCAGGTGAGCCGGGAGGTGAGAATGTGTTTGTTAACCTCGTGAGAAACTGTCCACAATGTTTTCCATCCAAGGTGCCATTTCCCCAATGCATGCTGGGATAGATTCAAGACCTCTCAGTGACCCTGAACAGGTTTAACATTGGATGGGTAGTCACTTTGTCTCACATTGGCCTCCAAAGAGCTATTAATTGGTTATTTTGATGTCATTGTGATTTGAATGTAAATACATACTCTCAACTTGTCCAATTCACATTATTTATGGCTTCAGATGTTATGGCTTTAATAGCATCCTCAGATTCTTTCTCATCTGGTTTATGGCTTTGGGGATGAGCTAATAAATGCTAATAGCCAACAAATAGCGGGAAATACCTGTGCTCTGAATGGATGTATAACAACATCAGACTACCTACATTATGGATCTCTAGCAGGCCATACGGTTGTGACTCTTAACTCTCAGGGACAAAAGGGTAAGTAGTATGACATTTATATTAATGCCATAAAATCTCTCGGGAGGAGGTCAGGGTGGATGGGACAACAAAGCCTAAAATACAGGTGACTGTTGACTTATTGTTTACAGCCAACTGTCAACTTTTATGTATTTGTCCTATAACCTTGCTACCTTGCTTTTCCCTAACCTCAAAGCCTGCGCAAATGAAAATGTTTATGTGAGCAATGATTGAAATGACTCTGTGTAATGGTACATCATAGTGACCAACCAAACCAAACCAAACCAAACCAAACCAAACCAAACCAAAGAGAGCTAGCTACCAATAGACGGTTGTTCTTAGCTCCTCCCAGCAGCATTGCTTAGTGGAGACCGTTAAACTCACCATCGACTTAAAATTGACATTTTTGGGAGAAAAACTTATGTGGGTGGCAGACGTGTTATTTAATGAAATATAGATTTATAATACACACATTTTTTTACCTTCAAATCTATCCACGTTGCTGTTATATCTACCATGTGAGGAGGAGGGTATGTGTCTATAAGTCTGACCATTAAGTAAACAAATGATCATACTGATAGAAATGTTGGACGTTATTGATCGTACAATGTACAGAGGGGAACATTTTTTAATAAATATGATATTTATCAGACATCTGATAACAATGCTTCGTAGCGTCTTTCAGCTCTCTGTTTCTGTACATTATCTGGGCACTGTTTTTGTATTTCCGACAATACAGTTCTGGAATTCTTCCTGAAGGCACCAAATAGCAGAAAGACAAAGTTAATTACTAGCTGGTGAAAAAAGTGAAGATTCTACCTTTGAAAACAATTCTGATTTGTTTCTTAGTTGAAGAAGACCAAAACAGAGGTAATGAAGTGAATAATGGACACATTTCTCAGGTATGTTTATGGTACCATGTGTCTGGTTTATGTGTTTCTTAATGTTTGTAAGGTGAAAATATGTAAGGGTTATGATAATAACCCCCATATGGCCAAAAAAATCAATTGCATCTCTAGTTTAGTATAGTTTACCTTTCCCATGGTCCTTTTATTAACTCAGTAAACAAGTAGTATTTGTGTCTAAAAATAACTTCTCCCACATTTTAACAGTCATGGATCATTTCAACAGTCAAATTTGGCTTTAAAAGTACTGGCAAACAATGTTGCTCCTCAATTAGTGGCACCATATCACAGACCGCTCATACGTGTAATTTTTGAAGGCAATGATAAACTATAGAATTTGTCGTGTAATTTTGTCGGATGACAGACCAGTGACATGACGTGTACTGTAATTGGTTGGTGTTCATCAAATAATTGTTGTCTTTTATAAATTTGTCTGCGTGGAGGATCAGAGACACAGTAATTCCAGCAGCCAGTTTAACAGCAGAGTGTCTAAAATGTAAATGATGACTCATATTTCCTTATCGGAGGAGAACATGTGCGTTGATGAAATGGTGTGCCAGTTCCACAGTATATCTGCGTTTCAATAATGAGGGTTATCGCTCCTGCTGCGCAGCTGTTCCTCAGCCATTACATTTTCTACATGTGCCAATCCCATGATTCATATACAGAGATGTACAGTATTGTTTACTTACAGTACAGCCAACGCACAATACCCTGTCAGCATTCAGACCTGAGGAAGTAATTACTATCTGCAAAAAAGCGCAACTGTGCCCAAAAGATGCTGAAAACACTATTTTTTTACAAATCAAGAGGCTGTCGGAAAATCGTATGTAGACAATGTTTAAGGATGTTCTGACAGCAGCTTGATAAGTTACTTTTGTTTGAGCTGCATAATAAAGAAGAAAATTACGGGAACTTTTTATTCGAATAATCTTACAAAGACAATTACACTGACATTTTTGTATTCCAAAGGACTAACCCTAACATAAGACATCTAGAGCACACTGTATTTTGTGTCTCGTATATTTTGATGTAAAACTGCAGAATTTACCAGCCTGATCCCTCAAAAACAACAATCCCATACAACAAAAATACATTTTGAATTTATTTTTGAGAGAAAACATATTTCCTCCCAGATAACATTAGTTTTTGATGTATCAAAAATATGTCCATAACGAAAGTCCCGAAAGTCCAAATACAGAAGAGATTTATGCAGAAGAATATATCAATGTCTATGCGAGAACAAAAGTTAAAGTTAAAATGTTATTGAGAATGCCATTTAGCTTCATGGAACGTAATTTGTATTGTGTTTATGTTACCTTTAATGGTGTAGAGGGATTATGTGCTTTTATTGTATTGTTATTTTTTTTGCAAGTTAGCTTCATGTTGGCATTGTCACTCCCGGCTAATATTTCATGTGTAATGTAGGCTAGCTAGAGCGGACCAATATATGTGTTGTGCAGTGAAAAAAGGTGTTTTGGTGCTACATAGAAGTTTGCCTCTAAAATGGTTTCATTTTAAAATTGATATTTTAACCATCATGCCATGTTTTCTGCTTCCGTACTCCTTGTGCGCCCTCAATAATCTGACTTGAATCCCATTTATTTGCACAGTTTAAAGCCGATTTTTCTCATTTTCGGACAAGGAGGGGGTTATCAACACCAAATTGATTTTTAACTAACCATAAGCTATGCACACTTTCTGCAAATATAGTCCAAGTCAGGTAAAACATTGACCAGATGCTAATAAATGTGTTCATTGTCTTCTATAGCCTCCATTGCTACCACCTACGGTAGGGTGTCTAAATCTGAATTAAAGTGGTGTGTTCTAGGATTATGTTTACTTCCTCCTTTTTATAATGCTCAGTGAAGAGGGGACTCAATGTAAAAGCTCCTATCCTGTATTGATTTCCCTTATTAAATATAGCAATCACAAATTAGACCATTTAGAGAAAAAGCGAGCGGGAGTTACCGATAAAATCAGCGGATGCATCTCTCGTAGGCTTTCAGAATAACCAACTCAAAGAGAACTTCTTCAGGGACTTCACTTGTTTCTTCAACACTCTCATTTGCATGCCACGGTGGGTCTTTGTCTCCAAACTAAGTGAACACATCTTCCCCGGGGATCAAGTGGTCAGTGATCGGGAAATAAATCCAATGTCATGAGAAGACGGATGTCTATCTGTCTCCCCGGGGTGGCATATTGACTGAGTGACTGATTTAGATACTGATTGTCAACTGGTTGGTTGATTAATCATGTTGTGCCAATAACACTGAACGCATCGCTTCAGTAATTGCTCGTATGGATAGGAGAGCATGTGTGACGGATTTATCATCGGCGTAAGATAGTAAAACTGATGAAGTCAGTTCACTGTTATAGAGAGCAAATGTAATTGATGCTTTTCTCGAACTGTATAAGGGAAAAGTGTTGTCACAAACATATAATGGATCATTCCATTTCAGGGATTACCATAAAAGAAGGGTTAGCAGAGATGGTATGTGCCCCAAAACTGGCTTTATAGGCTACAATTAGCCTAGTGCATTATACGGCTGATACCACATTGCACTAATTGACATATGGTATTTTCATTGCTATTTTTTTATGAGGTAAAATATCTGAATACCTTTACCACTGCTCATTGATTACTGGGAATGTGATCAATCAATCCGTTTTCCCTGATGCATACAATAAGCCCAGTGAAGTGCAATTGTATTGCAACTTTACAGAAAACCCTGGATTAGGAAATCTATTAGAATTTCAATACTCTGAAGTGTCAATGTGCAAAATGTAAAATGATTAAGGAACACTTTTCAACTGCTGTTGGGACTGCCCAATTGTGGAAGCCTTTTGGAAAGATGTTCCAGGCACAGAATCAGAAATACTTTCGGACAAACTACCAGAATGCCCAAAACTCTTAGGGTTTTCCAAGACTTAAATAACACCAAGAAAAATGTATTGTTATTATTCAAGCTAGACATACAATATCTGGCTTTCGGGAAACTCGATTAGTCAGTGGCTAAAAGACCTCTCTCATTGCCTGGCCATAGATACATTAACATATGCCCTGAAGGGCATTTTCAATTTGTTTATCTTCTTTGGGCTTATACATATGTGTAATGGCTAAATGCAAAATGCAAATAAGAAATACTTGTCAAAAAATACTCTCAAATCTCCCTAAAAAAAACAGCTCACGATTATTCAAGATTAAATCATTATCCAAAGAAATGTCTTTGTTCTCCACAGATGAGATGTATGAAGGTCAGTTAGTGAAATGCAAGCCAACAACACATTAGATAGAAGCTATAATTCCCCTATTTCATTACAAATGGATATCAATTACATTATATTCCCATCATTCACGGCCATGTGATCATGATTTGGTTAAAGTGAACAACACTAATAATGTCCAGATAATTTCACACACTTGATGAAAGGTCATCTGAGTGATTGTGTGAGTAATGAGATTAGAAATGGCGACCGTATATACCGATTATTCTTCCAATCATTGATTTTCTTTTGTTCCATTCCATAGGCATGTTGTCAAGTGGTTTATTTGGTTACGTCTTCCCCACAGAGGCTGGTGGTGTCAGCAGGTCACACACACTGATACCCTGATGGCCAATCGACTGCGTGCGAAAACGACACGTTAATAGAAACGGGATGACAAACTGAACCCTCTCCACTTCACCTTTGATAGATTGCTACAGAGTAAGGGAAGATCAGGGCCATACATCTTCACTGCAACGTTGTCAGGTTGCCAAAGAAAGCATGCAGGACAAAAAATCCTTCCCTATTTTCTACTGACAAGCTGTGGGAATTGAAATGCAAATCATCAGATGAACGACGCACTTCGGTGGCGACTGACAGAAATGGGAAGAGCACCTTCTATGTTTTCCCTAAGAGAGAATAGCTACTGGTGTTTCCAGCATTTTCACATTTGAATTTCCATTCCCACGGGTGATCATGTCTAAAACCCATCATCTGTCGGCATAAGTTAACACAAATGGCCATAAGATAATTGCAAACCAATGGGAGATGAAGGACAAATACATAATTGCGTGCTTCAAAAAGGAAGTATAAAAAAGTGACTTCTAAAAGGCGGATTAAACGGTTACAATGCAGACATTTTGCTATTCTTATCCAGCCCCAAAATCCCAAAAGTCAAGGGTGTGAAAGGTCGGTGTCTTAAAATCCCAACACTGCGTGTACCTGAAGTGAGATTACAAGGAGATCATGTTCAGGTTATAAAGAAAATGTTGGAGGAAACTGAAAAATTATGGAGCATATTTTCAGGTAGAAAATAAAATTCTGGCTTTAGGGGAAGAGGGTTATATGTGGCCTGAATATGTGCTGTAATTCAGGGTATAAACAAAAAATGAAGAAGAAATGCAGTTTTAAATGGATGATCTGTCTTTCTGCATAGCTGACACCATGCAGAAAGTCAGACAATGGAGCCTAAAATGAATGCAGATGATCTATCTTGATCTTGTTTTGCATGAGAGAAAGAGAGCAGTAGAGACTCGTCATACAAGATGGCAGCAGCAGTGTTTCTTCTCTGAAAATCAGCCGTGATATTTTAACGTTTTATAGCTTTTAACCCTAGTTTTAAACGCTGATATTAATAGTATTTCACTGCCTGAAGTCTGCTTTATCAGCTCCTCCGAGTTTATGTCCAACAGTGTGCCAACAAAAGCGATCCATAGCCTGCCATCAGTGATAGCCTGTCGCTACAAACAAAACAAGGCTTGTTTCTAGTGGCGCCGTGGTTCGCAGAGGTGACACAGAGGATGGTGGGCCAGCCCTGGGCGATTCCTCAGGTCTGGGGGGCGATGTCTCAGGGGGCTGGTGCAATAGGGGCGTTACCCTTTCTGGGCCAACCTCTCCAGGCTTGGCTCCTGAGAGGGACAGGCTGAGACAGGGGGGACTGTCTGATAGGGTTATTCAAACTATCAAGGCAGCAAGAGCAGGATCCACCACAGCCTGTTACAGGCCGAAGTGGTTGGGATTCTGTCGGTACACCCGAGTTGCCTGTGGATCCGGGGTGACCGTAGCGGGGCGACACTCAGACCGAACCCCTCCTTTTGTTCCCAAGAGCCTAAGGAGTTCGTTCAGGTCAAGGGCTATACAGCTGGGCGGCTTTAGTCTTCCACCCCATATTGGGGACAGGGAGGCTAAACTGCACCTCCTCTGCCCGGTGCATGCGTTAGCATGTTATGTGGAGCGCACGGGTGCCATTAGGTGCACTGAACAGCTGTTTGTGTGCTTTGGGAGGGGGTGTGGCAGGTAAAGCTCTGTCCAAGAAACACCTGGCAGGATTGGCTCTGCGAGTGCATTGCACATGCCTACGGTCAGGCAGGGAGAGCCTTCCCCACGGGGGTCCGTGCACACTCTACACGTGGTATGGCTGTGTCAACAGCCTTATTTAACGGCGTGAGTGTGGAGGACATATGCACGGCGGCGTCTTGGTCCACGCCAGGCCCCTTCATAAGGTTTTATCTCTTGGACATGTCTGGCTCCTTCTCATTGTCTGTGCTTGCTGGGGCAACACAGGACTGGTGAGGGGGGGTTGGGGCGAGCTTTGGGTCAGTAGGTATCTGACCCCCCCCCCCCCCCCGGACATAATGCACTTAGGTTTTCCCATGATCCTTAGGGACCCGGGAAACATGGTGTGCAGTAAGCCCCATGCAGGGCTGGAGGACTCTCTACCAGCCAAGTAAGCTGCAGCCCCGACTCCTCCACGGTCACAGCCGAGGGAGGAGAGGATGCGGTGCAGTGGCTGTTAACCAAAAGCCGGTCAGGGGCAGTGTGATGGGTTGTTGGACGACAGGGCGTGTATCCATCAGGGCTCCACCCACTGTACCCATAGAGTCCAGTAGAGGGCGGAGCCTGTGTAAGATGTAACGATGGGTTACGTATTGTAACCCTAGTTATATAAGCACAGGCGGAGCCCTCTACTAGGGGCCCTGTCTGTCCTATGCTGCTCGCTGAAGACGGTGTAGGATGACAGTCAGGAGGCGAGGCCGCCTTATACGGGCTTGCACGCACACTCAGCCCCCGAGGGGCCGGCTACGTTTAAAGATATCTCAGTAGGTGAACGCTTGCATAGTAAGGTCAAGGGGTAGTACCCATAGAGTCCAGTAGAGGGCCCCGCCTGTGCTTATATAACTAGGGTTACAATACGTAACCCATCGTTTAATCATGTTTTATGCTGTTCGCCAATAGCCTACTTGATTAGTCGCTCGTAAAACACAGGAGGTATGGAAACTAAGAACACCACACGTGGTAAATTGTACAGCTAATATAACACAACACATTTGTTGTATTTCCTTTAACTAGTGGATTATGGTTATATAGTTGCTGATCGACAGCTGGAAAGCAAACCACCAAATACAAAAAAATAATTCAGATCCAGTCGTCATGACTCCACTCCGGAGGGATTCCCCGATCATTTCTTACAGTTTCTCATCAAGGGGGTGTCTCCTGTCCCCGGTACAAACACACTGCCTGAGGAAGGTTAGGCTATGTGTATTTCTTTTGTCATTAACCTTTTTCGGACCACTTATTTATTTATTTTGGTGAATATCCGACCTCCATGCTGCTACTCTGGTTCAAACTGCATCCACAAAACAATATGATTTATCTCGACCTCCCCAAAATAACCAAAATCTGACACGGTGTGAGATGTCTTTTTTAGCTGTTCTGTCGTCATTTCCTGCGATCTTCTTCATGCAGTCAGTCAAAATGAATGAATGAATGGGCGTTTCTTTGACTATTTATAGGCAAATATGGGCGTTACGTGAAGCCCGCAAAAGCTGCGCTGCATTTCGAGTTGATTGTGATTTATAAAAGGGAAACCGGCGTAGGATGTGCCGTACGCAAGTCCTGCGCCGGTACGCAGTCTTTTATGAATCGGAAAATGTCTGTGCGTATTTATTTGCTTTTTCCTACGTAAGCAACCTTCCCACGTCAATCCTACGCAAGGCTTTATAAATGAGGCCCCTGAACATCTCTAAGCTTGTGGTGACTGATGTGGCACTCTCCGACCATTCCTTTGTTTTCTTTGAGAGCTCTATTTCCATCCATACAAATGTTGTGAAAGAGGTAACCACTAGACGTTACTTATCTGAAAATGCACAGGAAATGTTTGTTCAGAATTTTTCTTCCTCAATTGCCGATGCTAACGTCTCAGTAAATGAGCTAGTAGACCATTTTAATTCTAAAATAACAAATGTCATGGATACCATTGCTCCCATTAAAATAAAGGAAGTATCTGGCAAGAAAATATCTCCATGGAGAAAAGCCATGACCGTGAGAACAGCAAAAATAGAAAAGCTGAATGCAGGTGGAGAAAAACAAATCTCCAAGTTCACTTGGAAATATATAAAGAGAGACTCTGCATCTATAATCAGGAAATAAAAAAGGCACAACAGTCTTTCTTCTCTGACATCATTACCAAAAACAAAAACAACTCACGTGCCCTGTTTGCTACCGTCGACAGACTAACAAACCCCCCAGTGTCAGTAGCCTCTGAATTTCTATCCAACAGGGCCTGCAATGAATTGGCCTCCTCCTTCACTGACAGAATTCTGAAAATTAGACAAGCAATCAATGCCTCTGCATCAGGTACAGCAAATGTTTTGTCCCTGTGTCCACCTAAAATCAATCCAGACGTCATGACACAATTCCGTCTGATAAATGATAAAGACCTGGAGGGCATTATTCAACATCTGAAATCCTCCTCCTGCAGCCTCGATATTATTCCAACAGGATTTTTCAAAACTGTTTTTCATTGCATGGCCTCAGATCTACTTCACATAGTAAACAAGTCTCTCCACTCAGGTGTTTTTCCACAGGCCCTGAAAACTGCAGTAATTAAACCACTCTTAAAAAAGCATAAATAGTCCTAGTCATAAAAAAGCATCCGTAATGAATAATTGTAGGCCAATATCAAACCTCCCATTTTTAGGCAAAATGATTGAAAAAGTTGTTTTTCAACAGCTCAGTCATTTCATGCTTTTAAATAACTGTTTCGATGTGTTCCAGTCAGGCTTTCGACCAAACCACAGCACTGAGACTGCTCTTGTTAAAGTCTTCAATGACATCCATTTAAACACAGACAGTGGCAGAATATCAGTGTTAGTATTATTAGATCTCAGCGCTGCATTTGATACTGTTGACCACAACATATTGCTAGACCGACTAGAAAACTGGGTGGGACTTTCGGCAACAGTTCTAAATTGGTTTGATTCCTACTTAAAGGACATAAAAAAAGTTGTCTCTATACCAGGGGTGTCCAACACGTCAATCGCGAGCTACCGGTAGCTCGCGGGCAGCTTTTCAGTAGCTCGCCGCTCGATTATCGACTATAGCGTATTTCGGCCGCGGCTGGACAATAACGTTTTTTCATTTTAGATTTTTTTCTGTCACACGAATATAAAATGTTTCCGTGACGCAGAGATCAAGGAACAGATGTGACAGCGGCACAGCGACACCACACATGGAGCAGTCTGCTTTATCCACCAACACCAGTCCAGAACCAACAGCAGAATGACCCGCTCTGAATCAGGCCCTGTCGCTGCGGCTCAGAGACACACAGCAGGGATTTGTGTTTTTGAAAAACACTCGTTATCGTCATGTCAGGTTTTTGGTGGATTTAATCAAGTCTTGGATTGCAGAGTATGAATGTCCTCTTGCTATTTTCAGTTGATAAATACGTGTGTACATTTTGTGAAGGCAGGAGGAAAGCTTTCGCGATCACCGTCTCCTCTGTTCCTCCAATCCCCGCCCCCTCCTGAAAAATAACTACTAATAAGAGTGACAGGCTGATAGTAACCTGATAGAAACGTTATTATTCACTTAATCACTGATTGAGATATGATGAAGCTAACTTAAAGTGCCAGTGAAGTGCATTTTTTTGCGCCAAAGTGAAATGGCAGTTTCATTTCTTACATATAATTGTACCTGTTCATGGCTAAAATAATTTTTTAGGAAGTGCGAGGGACGAGATAAACATCGCAAATTTTTCAGAGTCTGAGCCTACCGCTGCTGCAGACGATAGCGGCTGTGACTTCACAAGATGGGCCCAGTTGTGATTGTAAACATGGCGGAGCCTTCGGAAAGTGATACTGGTGCGAGAGAAATTAGTGATTTTGACAGCTTTTCGGACAGGATAGATGAGGAAAGTGGCCATGGAAGTCAATTTAGTTGAGGACAATATTTTGTCATAGATCTAGAGTAGATCTACACACAGGATTGGCCATCACCTGATCATACATTCATCTGTTCATAGCATGATGCAACATTCATGTTCACATGCAGTGTTGTGCTAGTTACTGAAAACCAGTAACTAGTTACAATTACTAGTTACTTCACTACTTACACCAAAAAGTAATGCGTTACTGTGAAAAGTAACTTTTTAGTTACTTAAAAAAGGGCACCCATTAATGCCCTTATACTGTAGCCTTCATTTCAGTACTGTTATTGCATCGGAGAATAATACAACCTTTGATCAAACTTGACATGCATTTGCATCACTGAACTCTGCTAAGCAATGTGGTATTTACAAACAAACACAAAGATTGTTTCAAAGTGCCAATCCAGCCGCTGTTGCTTAGGTGGAGGTGGAGTGGCGTCGGATGATCTGGGTCTGTGGTCTTAGCTACTAGCTTCGTCCCAGCATGTTGTTTCTGCAGATGTTTCAACAGATTTTAATTGCTGTTTTGGGCAGTCGATAGGATCTTTGACCCCCAAGACACAACTTACATTTAACTAAAACGTTCTTTTCTTTGTGCTCGACAAAAGTGAAATAGTGAGAATATCTCCAGGCGGAGAAACTCGACTTGAGCTCTGCCGCCGCCATGATAGTCTTGTTAATAGACACAAACACAGTGGCCTTTATTTTTCATAAACAATCTACGAATCTACGAAACAATAACACCAGCCACTCACCTTCATCTTTTGGGAACAGAAACATCGCCACTTCGGCAGAATTGACATTACCACAGCCAGCGGCAATGCATCGCTTCCCGTGTGTTTTTCCTCCCTTTTTCGTCACTGTCGCCTCCATTGTCAGCTTTTCTCGATTGGCAATCACTTCCAGTCGACTGCGAAACACTTTCCAATCAAATACTCGCTCAAAAACGTTGGTAAATTCGACTTTGAAATAGAGACAAAATGAATGGTGGTGAATGTAAACACTTCGGCTTGGCCCATCTTCTGACGTCACGCAGTAGATCGCAAGCCACGCCCACGAAGGCGGAGGTCGACTGCGAATTTCCCAGCGGAAAATTCAAAACTCGTCAAATTCGTTGCTATTCCAACATCTTTGATATGGGTTCCAATGGACAATTTTGGTCATTACTATACGTATTAGCATAAAAGATCATGCACCGTCGCACACTTCAGTGGGTCTTTAATCTCATACATTCATGGGATTTATGTAACAGTAAGACAGAGAATGTAAGTGTGCACCCACATGCACTATTTTTGTTTTTATATGCTGTTGTAAATACTCCTGTTGTCTGCTGTGTTCAGACTTAAGTCATGTTTGTGATGCCACATTCAGGACATTCAGTGTCCTTTCTTTAACAGAAGACGTTGCTAGAAGCTGCAGCTAGACTGCAGAAGCATTAGTTTTTTGTTTTTGAGGATGGAACAATTTCACACACAGATATAGGGAGGCTAGACCTATACAATTGATGTATTATGGTTTTATAATTTAATGTCAAGACGAAGAAGAAGAAAAAGATGGCTGCACTGTTCAGTGTCAATCCTGTGGAGATTGAGATGGAGGTATTAGAGTGAACCTAAGTGGGTCCGGCAGACCCCTCTATGGTGGACTCCATGCAGGGCCAGTCATCTCACTAAATGTAAAAAAAGTGCCATAAGATGCTTGTAAGGTGGTGATTAAGGCGATGTACTTACTATGTGGGCCATAATAATATCTGAGAAATTGTCGTTTTCTTGGACCTTGATGTGAAGTTAAGATTTTTGATAAGCTTTGGGTATTGCAATTTCACACGTGTACAAAAAGTAGCTTAATTCAACCGATGAGGGCTATGTGAATAAATGTAAGCGATGTGATGCAAGTAGCTCTTGGCCACTTTCATTTTTTCAAAGTAGCTCTCAGATGAAAAAAGGTTGGAGACCCCTGCTCTATACTATATATATATATATATATATATATATAACTACACATTATTAGGAACCGTGACTCACTGCTATGAGAACTCAAATGCACAACCCGGAGACAAAAAAGGTTTTGAAGAAAAATAAACTTTAATGGCTCACAAAACCAAAACACTCTTTACAGAGGAGGTGACAAACGGTCACAAAACAAAGACGCTCTCATGGAGGACAACACAAAAAGGTTCTAGGTCTCTCTATGGCTGCATGGGTCTGGCTTCTTGGCATGACGAACAAGACGTACTGACAACAGACAAGGGGAGCCAGGACAATATATACAAGAGGTAAGTGGGAACAGGTGGAAACAATCAGGGGCGGGGCAGACACTGACGATGGCGGGAAACAAGAACCAAGGAAGTAAAGGGACCTGGAATGAGACAAGGAGTACAAAATAAAACAGGAAGTGAAACAAACAAAAACATGAACGTGACAAATACATAACTAACATAATTGACGGGACACAACAGTACCCCCCCTTCTAGGGCCGACTCCCGACGGCCCAGGCTGCTGATCATAGAAGTCACTTATGAGAGTTTTATCCACTACAAACGTCGAGGAGACCCAGCAACGTTCCTCAGGACCGTATCCCTCCCAATCGACCAAGAATTGGAGTCCTCGGCCCCGTTTGCGGACCGACAGAAGTTTCTTGACCGTGTACACCGGGCCACCATCAATGATCCGGGGTGGTGGGGGGGGTTTGGAGGGGGGAACCAGCGTGCTCTCTTGGACTGGCTTGAGTTTGCTTACGTGAAACGTAGGATGAACCCTCAAGGACCTGGGGAGTTTGAGGCGCACAGAGACAGGGTTAATGACTCTTGAGACTGGGAAAGGACCCACAAACCTCGGTGCCAACTTCTTGGACTGAACGTATAGAGGTAGGTCCTTGGTGGAGAGCCAGACTTTCTGTCCCGGCTTGTAGAGGGGGGCCGCACGTCTGTGACGATCCGCCGCTGACTTCATCCGGGTCGAGGTCCGGAGTAGCGCCTGCCGAGCACCAGCCCAGACCCGCCGACAGCGTCGAACCATAGCGTGCGCGGATGGCACCTTGACTTCCTCTTCATTGGCCGGGAAGAGAGGGGGCTGATATCCGTTCGCACACTGGAACGGGGAGAGACCAGTGGCAGCCGATGGAAGAGTGTTGTGAGCGTACTCTACCCAGGTCAGATGATCGCTCCAAGTGGATTGCTTCTGGGACACGAGACACCTGAGGCAGGTTTCGAGGTCCTGATTAAGGCGTTCTGTCTGACCGTTGGACTGCGGGTGATAACCGGAGGACAAGCTGACGGTGGCGCCGAGGAGCTGGCAAAACTCCTTCCAGAAGATGGACGTGAACTGAGGGCCTCTGTCTGAAACTATATCGCTGGGAAAACCATGAATTCTGAACACCTGAGTAAGCATGACCTCTGCCGTTTTCTTGGCAGAGGGAAGTTTGAGCAGAGGAATGAAATGTACCATCTTTGAGAACCGATCCACCACTGTAAGGACAGTAGTGTTACCTTTGGAAGGTGGGAAACCAGTCACAAAGTCCATGGAGATGTGCGACCATGGTCGTTGAGGCACTGGGAGGGGCTGGAGCAGACCCACCTGGGCCTGGGACGAAGTCTTATTCCGGGCGCACGCTGGACAGGCCGCCACATATTCAGAGACCTCTTTTCTCATGACCGGCCACCAGAACCGCTGCTTTATGGCAAACATAGTTCGCCGGACCCCGGATGGCATGTGAGCTTGGAAGTGTGAGCCCAGTGGATTACCTGAGAGCGTAAAGACACAGGGACAAACAATCGGTTGTCTGGACACTCACTAGGTGCCGGGCTCACAACATTAGCCTGCTTCACATCAGTTTCTATCTGCCAAGTTACCGACCCAACCACACAGTTTAGTGGAAGGATGGATTCTGGTTTCTTGGCATTAGGGACAGGCTCAAAGAGACGAGACAGTGCGTCTGGCTTACGGTTTTGCGTACCGGGTCTAAAGGATAACGTAAAGTTAAACCTACTAAAGAACAGAGTCCACCGGGCCTGACGTGAATTGAGTCTCTTGGCTTTTCTGATATACTCTAAGTTCTTGTGGTCTGTCCACACAAGAAACGGTTGCTCCGCCCCTTCGAGCCAGTGTCTCCACTCCTCCAAAGCTGCTTTGACAGCTAGTAACTCCTTGTTCCCCACATCATAGTTTTTTTCAGCTGAGGTCAACTTACGCGATAGATAAGCGCAGGGGTGCATCCGGTTATCCTTGGAGGACCTCTGGGACAACACAGCCCCTATGCCCTCGTTGGACGCGTCAACCTCAACCATAAACTGTCTTTGGGGATCCGGGACAGTGAGTACGGGTGCCGTGGTGAATCCTTTCTTGAGGCACTGGAAGGCGGACTCGGCCTGGGAGGTCCACTGAAAGGAAACTTTAGAAGAGGTGAGAGCATGGAGAGGAGCGGCTACAGAACTGAAGTTGCGTATAAACTTTCGGTAAAAGTTGGCAAACCCCAGGAACTGTTGGACTCTCTTGCGGCTATCTGGAGTAGGCCAGTCGGTCACCGCACTGACCTTGGACGGATCCATCTGGACCTGATTGGCGGTGATAATGTAGCCCAGGAAGGAGACAGTGGTTGCATGGAACTCGCACTTCTCAGCTTTCACATACAACTGATTCTCCAGAAGCTTCTGGAGGACTTGGCGGACATGCCTGACATGAGACTGAATATCTGGAGAGAAAATCAGAATATCGTCCAAATACACGAAAACAGACACATTCAAAAATTCTCTCAAAATGTCATTGACCATAGTCTGAAAAACAGCAGGAGCATTGCATAGTCCAAAAGGCATAACCCTGTATTCGTAATGTCCGCTTGGTGTGTTGAACCCCGTTTTCCACTCGTCACCTTCTCTAATCCTGACGAGGTGGTAGGCATTTCTCAGATCGAGCTTGGTGAACACCTTAGCTGTCTGAAGTAGTTCAAAAGCTGAGGACATCAGCGGGAGTGGGTGGCGGTTCTTCACCGTAATGTCATTTAATGGGCTGTAGTCAATACATGGTCTTAGAGACCCATCCTTCTTCCCCACAAAGAAGAATCCTGCGCCCGCAGGTGAAGAAGAGGGACGGATTATCCCCGCTTTCAGCGAGGAGGAGATGTAGTCATCCATGGCCGCCCGCTCTGGTCCTGAGATAGAATATAAGCGCCCCCTAGGGATGGGTGCGCCAGGTAACAGGTCGATGGCACAGTCAAACGGACGATGAGGAGGCAATGATAGTGCTTTGGTCTTGTTAAAAACCTCTTTAATGTCATTGTAGCAAGAGGGGACATTGGAAAGGTCAGGAAAGTCTGAGCTACTATCAGCCACTGCAACAGTACGTGGGGCTTTACATGACTGTTCACAATTCCCTCCCCATCCCTTAATTTGTCCTGAACACCAGTCTATATGTGGGTTGTGTGTCTTTAACCAGGGAAAACCCAAAATCAGCGGATGCTGTGCAGAATCGAACAGATGAAATTGCATCATTTCCACATGATTATTGTCAATAGTCACTTGCATGGGTTCTGTACAGTCAGTGACTCTGCAAATAAGTCTGCCGTCTAGGGCGCTGGCATTGACGGGATGTTTGAGCGGAACAGTCTTAATATTAAGACGTTTCGCTAAACCCCAGTCTATGAGGCTTTCATCAGCCCCAGAGTCAATTAAGGCCCCCATAGTGTGTGTCTGACTGTTGGCATTAATATCTACCTGGGTGAGTGTGCGAGGAGGATAATCGGATGAAATTTTGCTCACCAACGCCCTCCTCATGGTTGGTGAGCATGCCCTTTTCCCGGACATGTCGCCTGCTGGTGTCCCATTTGGCCACAGTAGAAGCAGCGTCCCTCCTGCAGGCGGCGCCGTTGTTCCTCTGGAGAAATCCTCGTTCTCCCGAGCTGCATAGGTTCCTCCGGTGCCCGTGGTGGCGCTGTCACTGCTGGGCCTGATGAAGAGGCGAACAAGGAATCCCACGAGGACTGCCTACCCAGAGAGCGCCCCTGGTGGCTGGGAGGTCTTGTTGCGACTCGACGTCGTTCTCTCTCTCTTTCCCTGATGCGAGTGTCAATTCTGAGAGACGTAGAAATGAGTGATTCGAGGTCTTGTGGTAACTCTAATGGAGCCAGGTGATCTTTAATCGTCTCTGAGAGTCCATTGCGGAAAGCATCTATTAATGCTGGAATGTTCCAGCCACTGTCTATGGCTAAAGTACGGAACTCTATGGCATAATCTACTACGGGTCGTGAGTGCTGTTTGAGCTGCATGAGAGCCCGAGAGGCGTCACCGGTAGGTGAGGTAATATCAAATATGCGGCTCATAGTGTCTTTGAACGCTATGAGGGATCTACAGATATTGGAGTTTCTAGACCACTCCGCAGTGGCCCATGCGGCAGCTCTGCCGGTTAAGTGGGAGATCATAAACGCTACTTTAGCCTCATCAGATACAAACGCTGCTGGATTAAGTTGGTAATGTAAATCACACTGGACTAAGAAGGCTCTGCAGTTGCTCGATTCTCCTGAGTATTTCTCCGGTGCTGCCAACCGCAGTGGAACGTGAGAGGCATGATTCACAGCAGGATTGGCATCAGGTGGCATAGCAGGAATCGGAGCTGTGGGGGCTGCCTCCAGATGAGTGAGAAGCCCGTGGAGCTGTGTTGCCAGATGGTTCACCTGTGAAGTGACGGAGGTCTGGAAACCCTCCTGGCGATCTGAAAGCTCCTTAACTCCTTGGCTAATATTCTTTAGCTGCTCCTGGTGTTGATGGAGGACGTTACCCTGTACGGACAGGGCGGTCTGCAGCGTCTTGGGGTTGGCTGAGTCCATATTTGGTCAGTACGTTCTGTTAGGAACCGTGACTCACTGCTATGAGAACTCAAATGCACAACCCGGAGACAAAAAAGGTTTTGAAGAAAAATAAACTTTAATGGCTCACAAAACCAAAACACTCTTTACAGAGGAGGTGACAAACGGTCACAAAACAAAGACGCTCTCATGGAGGACAACACAAAAAGGTTCTAGGTCTCTCTATGGCTGCATGGGTCTGGCTTCTTGGCATGACGAACAAGACGTACTGACAACAGACAAGGGGAGCCAGGACAATATATACAAGAGGTAAGTGGGAACAGGTGGAAACAATCAGGGGCGGGGCAGACACTGACGATGGCGGGAAACAAGAACCAAGGAAGTAAAGGGACCTGGAATGAGACAAGGAGTACAAAATAAAACAGGAAGTGAAACATACAAAAACATGAACGTGACAAATACATAACTAACATAATTGACGGGACACAACACACATCAGCGTTGACAAATATGATATGCTCGGGTTCCTCAAGGCTCCTTCTTAGGACCTCTGCTTTTTAATATCTATATGCTACCACTGGCTCAAATTATGAAAAACAACGACCTACGTTATCATATCTATGCAGATGACACCAAGATTTATTTAAAAATGTCACCAGGAGACTATTCTCCAATTACAACACTGAGTAAGTGCATTGAGCACATCAATGACTGGATGAGTAGGAACTTTCTCCAATTTAACAAACAGAAAACTGAGATTATTGTTTTTGGAGCAAAGGAGGAACGATTAAAAGTCATCGCAGAGCTTCAGTCGGCAGACTTCAAAACAACGAATAAAGCCAGAAATCTAGGTGTAGTGATAGACTCCGACATGAATTTTAACAGTCACATTACAACAGTTATTAAGTCTGCATACTATCACCTGAAGAACATATCTAGGATTAAAAGACTAATGTCCCAACCGGATTTATAAAAAGCTTGTCTATGCCTTTATCTTCAGCAGACTCGACTACTGTAATGGTGTCTTTACAGGTCTCACAAACAAATCCATTAGAAAGCTGCAGCTAATTCAGAACGCCGCTGCTCGAGTCCTCACAAACACTAAAAGAGTGGATCACATCAGTCCAATTCTGAAGTCTTTACACTGGCTTCCAGTCCACCAAAGAATTGATTTTAAAGTGCTATTGCTGGATTTTAAAGCACTAAATGGTTTAGGACCAAATGATATTAACAATCTCCTGCAAAAGTATGAACCATCCAGGAGTCTCAGGTCTTCTGGGACGGGTCTGCTCTCTGCTACAAGAGTCAGAACTAAACATGGAGAAGCAGCATTTAGTTTTTATTCCCCGACCATCTGGAACAAACTCCCTGAATCCTGCAGGTCAGCTGCAACTCTTAATACTTTTAAATCGAGAATAAAAAACGTATCTTTTTGACGCTGCATTTGGATGAGTTGTTCAAATTCAAACTGCAGTATGGCTTTCATCCCTGTTGTGTTTATTTTATTATTTGTGCTTTTTAAATGCCTGTTTTTAAATGCCTTTTTATAATGTACTAAGGCAACATAATCAGGACCAAAATACATTTCATAATTTAAAGGTATACATATAGTTCAATATTTGATTCGTATGACACAAACCAACGCTGCAGAACTGCTACTATATATACTATGTAGATCATTTTTTCTAGGGTTAAGTTTCATCTTCAAATCTTACATTTTCTAGCCAAAATGAATGACAAAAAAAACACTTTCAATACAGTCAAGCAACTTGATGTATTTTGTTAAATTGAGCTATAAGACCAAAATAAGAGTTTAAGGGCTAAATTAAACTTTTGGCCGGATTGTTTGGTTAAGGTCAAGTTTTTAACGTCAAAATTGCAATCTTGTAGCGCAGATATCTCCAAAGGTCAAACAAATGAATGTGCTCCTTGGATGTTCCCATTTCATGAGTTGGAAAATGTTGTTTTTTCTCATAGGCATTTTCACAACATAAAGGTCGTAATGTGGAAACATGGATGTGTTGTATTTAATTGGTCAGAGCATTTACATCAAGTTGATAGCTGTTTCAAAGTGGTTGTTACTACATATGGGAGAGTTGATTCCATATCAGAGGGTGTTCATGGGAATTTTACTAGTCAGGAACATGTTTATTCCATTATTCTGACACCACATGAATTCAGCGAAATTGCCTCATGGCAATGTAAATGAAAGTGAAACATAATTGTGTATCCACCCTGTGATTCAGATCCACTAAAAAAATCATTGGGTTCTTCCTTGGCCAACAACACAACCTTCCACTACGTTTCATTAAAGGTCACTTATTATGCAAGATCCACTTTTTCATTAATGTTATACATAACCATGTGTCCCCTCTCGGAATAAATATTCGCTCACTTTTTGTCCTGATCCATTTATATAAAAACCTGTCTGAAAATGATCAGATTTTGGCCACTTTATGATGTCATAAAGATGTTTTGGCTTGTGTAACCATTAGCCAATAACCAACCAAGGTAACCCCCCCCCACCTTATCATCTAAAGTAAAAGACAGAGAATCAGCACTTTTGAAACAGGGCTGAAACAGATGGGTTTATGGGATGCTACAATGCACAATCTGTTTGGTATTTGGAGTCAAACACTTCAGAGACATGTTTTGTATATATCTGAGACCTATAATATATTGATGTAAAACAGTATAATAGGGGACGTTTAAAATAGGGTGAGTCGTTTTTCCCGTATTCTTGGTGACAGACTTTGTTCAGACCTAATTAGCATTTTCACAAGTATGTTCATATGCAATGGTTCCCAACCTGGTGGTTACAAGGGGGTCACATGACTAAGGCAAACATACAAGTACAAACAAATTGAAGTTATTGGCTTTGGACAAAAACCGCTTGTTTTGGCATGAAACGAGACAAACACGAGACAAGCACAGGACAAAGGGAGACGAGGACTATGGCTGCATCTCAGGTCGGTTAAATGGAATCCTTGCGTCCCTCACTTGCGTCGTTTCCCTGCGTTTAGTCCCTCCCACCAGGGAAGCATGGAGAGACGCAAGGAAACCACGAGAAGCAGGGAAATGAGTTTTAAGAGCAATGGGACGTCCTTTCCTCCAGAGCGTCACGTGAAGCGACGTCCGTTTGTGATGACACCGCACAGCTGATGTCTGACAGCAGCTCTGTCCCCGTTGTTTTCACAAACATCCCCGCCTCTGTTAGTACACATTTACTGACATATACATTTGTATCATCTGTTGTAGACCCAAATAAATAAAATAATTTTTGACCACTTTGTTGTTCAAATATATCACATATTTGTAACGAAATGATACATTAATTGAAACATAACACAGTATAAACTGAGGGAGTGACTCTCGTGAGTTTCATGTATTTTCTTCACTCCGCTGGGAAACTGCTCTCATGTCAAGAAGCATCAGATCAGTGCATGCACTGCATCGTCCAATCAGTGAGCGATACACAGTAAGGGGGCGGAGCGAGTGGCTGAGGATTTCACCGGAGGATGGTCTGGTGGTTCCTCGGTTATCGCTCCTCCATTATCGCTCCTCGATCCTCGATCCTCAATCCTCGATCCTCGGTCCTCCGGCAGAAATAAGCGCCATGGGACGCTACTCAAGATGGCGCAGACAAATCAACTTCCGGTGATACCGAGGACCGAGGAGCGAGGAAATGAAAATAACCGACCTGAGATGCAGCCTATATATATGGGTTAATGGGACACAGGTGGCAACAATCAAGGGCGGGGCTGACAATCACTGACGGGAAAAGACACAATGGCAGGGAGTCAAGGCCCTTGAATCAATATGGAATGGTAAAAATAAAACAGGAAGTGCAATGACAGAAAGTGAAGGACGAAACTAGAGGTAAGTGACTGTAACACGTAAACAATGAAACATGACTAAACATAAATAACTAAATCTAAACATGGACTATAAACTAGACATGCAACATACATGATAACTAATGCTAAAGATGAACTTAAAATGGCAAACTCGCAATAGGTTGCCAGTCAATTATTAATTTTACATAATCATAACGTAAAGAGGTTCGAAACCTCTGCCTCCCTGAACTACTTCCATCTCTGCCGTTGGACTTCCCTGCCTCCATTTGTATCCCACTCACCGTCTAAAAACCATAATCACTGCTGTGTCAGCTGCCCACTTACTGCTCCTGTGATTTTCTTTCTCATTACCCTTTCTTCTCATTTTCTTGCCTTTGTTGTCACGGGTTTGTCATGTTTGCTATTACATAAAGGCCATTGTTGTGTCTTTGTCAGTTCATGTTTTCATGTCCTTGAACACATTTCTTTTTATTTTGATCCACTGTCTTTTCTGTGCAAATTGTGCTTTGACAGTGTGTTAATGGAATATGCTTTAACCAGACCAGGAAAGCAGACCTTGTCTCCTCACACAGGGACACTTGCAGTCTACTAACAGCACTTTCATTGTAATTTAACTGTAGCTAAAAGCCTTGTTTGCGATCATTATTATAATGACATTTCCATAGCTGCAAGGCTGAGCACAAGAGGCACAACAACTGCAGCTGTGTGTCAAAATGAAATAAGAGACGGATGGTTTAGTAGCCTTTTACCAGTCTCATAAAGCATTGGGAAATGAGCACAAAGTTTGAAATACTGCCTGTGTGCTGTTGAAACAATTTATGGGGCTGTTGCCCTGTCATCCACTTAGATGTGGTTAAAGCTTTAGGATGGGTTTCAATTTGCCATGTCATCAGCAGCTGCAGTTTAACCAGCACCTGTGGTTTAACCATTGAAACTCATGTAAATGTCACTGTATCTAAGGTGTAATTTAAGAGTAATGCATACCTGGCTTAACTGAAGTTTAAGTTAACTTGATTGGGGTACCACAAAGAATATTTGACAGAGCCAGGCTTTCTTTGCCTTAGCTTACTGGACAGAGCCTTTAGGCCTCGATCAAAGATGGTTATCATGACGCTGGTGATTAAAATGTTTTCTAAACATTGTTCTATTACCTCTGTACATGTTCCTTAATAAAATGAATTTCACTTGACTTTTGCACTTCTAATGCAAAAAATTGATCAATCACATCAACAGAACTGTTGCTGCAATTAACGCGGAGGAGTGTTCGCAGAAAATTGCCTAATTGTGTAAGGTCAAAAGAGATCCTCGATGTCTGTCTTTGTTTAAGTAAGTTTACATTTAAAAGGCAAAGATTCACTCCCTCTGGCGTGATATTTGGGATTTTAGCCTTGGCAGACCATTACATGCACAAAAACCTAAAACACTACAGGAAAGGGAAAACCCCAAAAAGCAGAATAGGGCCCTTTAAACTTACTTTTAAAAGGGTATCATGACGGTGGTTATCAACTTGAGTGAACTCAAGGCTCTGTGCATTTTTCCACAAAAAAGGAGGCTTTTGGCACATTTCATTTCTAACTTACAAAATGGACCAATTGCGTACCAACTAATTCTGCCATTTTACAGACAAAACTAAAGAACTGTTGCTGCAAATAATGCGAAAAGGAATGATGGCAACAAATGACTATATGGTGTTAATCGTAGGTTAAATATAGACTTGGTGTCACTTTGGTGACATTGAAGGGGCCCCTCAGAAGGAGTGTGGCCAGCAGCAGCTCGGGTTACATTTAAAGCTACGGACCCAGAATCAGCACTTTTAACAAGGCTGAAATAGAAGGGTATTTGGCATGGCTACAATGGGGGACCTGTTTGGCATTTTGAGCAAAACACTTCAGAGACATATTTTGTATAGATATGGCCCTATAATATATTGTTCAACTATAGCCCAATAAGTCCCAACATACCTCGCTAACCTACTCATCTTCCTGGTAAACCCCTGTAGTTTAACCTCAACCTGCTGCAGTCTTTGTTTAACTAAGGTTTGACTTAAACTTGCTTTAAAGGATTGATGACAGCGGGTTTCAACCTGCTTTGATAACACAGGTTTTCTTCCTCAGGCTCTGTGCGTGTTCCCATAAAAAAGGGAGCTTTTGGTGCAATATATTACCAAATTGTGAAAATCTGTAGTGCAAATGTAGACATGGTGTCCCTTTGGGGAAATATTGGCTTAAAGCTCAACATAGCTTGCTAAACTACTAATTTAACTTCATGGCACTTCCACCTGGTTTAACTTAAAAATGCTTCTCTTCTTGAACTGAGTCAAACTAAGTTAAAGGTCTTTCAGTTCAGTCAGACACATTTATATTGGTTAGTTTTTATTGATTTATCTTTAACAATGTATGTTCCTTTAAAGGAACATAAAGTGGTAAGTTTGCAAGTTACTGTATGTTGTGTATTTTAAAAGAGGATGCAAACACAGATCAATGGCACAGTCGGCAAGAGAGGCAGAGCGGCCATGTCTCCTACCATCTGCATCAATAACATTGAGGGGAGGGGGAGGAAGTAGAATGGATGGGGAGACTTCCACTCAACCTGCAGAGCTCAACAGCATCAAGACAGCTTCCTGAAAATCTTTTTCTACCCAAGAACACTACAGGATCGTAGACTACCAAAGACACGTCAGTGGTTTTAACTTTGAATGGAGTCCAAGGATATCAGAATCAGCAACAAATAACAAGATGACCGCTTTATAGTCCCATATCCTGAAGAGTTTAACAACTGAAAAATAGTTTCATTAAAACATACAAAAAAATAATAACTCTAGGACCACCAACAGAATTACAGGTTGAAATCTTTTCTAGGGGCAGATGGATTTTGCTCAAGTATTTTTGCTTTTGCAAGTTCAACTTTACCACTCTACTGAATTCTTATTACATACGCTGAAACAAACAAACCGTCAGTATTGAATGCTATACACATTGAATACTTGAATAACTGTTATAAAGTTGTTGAAGTCTTGAGGATCGTTTAAAAGTAACAGACCTAAAGCTTGCAAAAGTTTCAGTTAAGTGTCAATAGCTGTTAGCTAGTAATATGATGTTGCATTCAGGGTAACACAGAACTCACAGAACTAGGCTATATGTCCAAACATTGACAAAGGACTAAAATAGAAGAATGTGAGACACACAGGTATATAAAGACACCAAACTAATCACATTAAAAGACACAGCTGGAGTAGCTACCTACCAAAAACACAGGGCAGCAGGGTGATTACACCCTGCATCAAATCAGGGCGAAGGGAAAAATCACAAAAAGGCGGGAAAACATACAAAGACAGGAAATGAAACCAGACATGACATGAGGATCATGTTTTGACAAAATAAAACAGGAAACAGAACAACAAAAGGCAATATCATGACAGTGTATTCTTGAAAACTGGAGGAATATCCATCTACCCTTCATTTCTTAGCAATTTGAACAATGGAAGCACACATTGTAAATCAACTAAAAGGCAACGTAAAGTACATTCGCCTGTATGCAATTCAAATAATACATACATAACATAAAAAATGTATTGCAAAATATGTAGCCAAAGCAATTTGCAGCCGGCTATAAAACAATCCCTAAAATGTATCTACGCTGCTAAAGGGTTGATTAGGGCTAAGCTTGCCACTAAGGAAATTACAAGCCTGCACTGCTGAGACCTCGATTGTGTGTACAATTTCCAATGAAAAATGACTTTGGCACGATCAGCCTTTTTCTTGTTCATGTTTGGCGACATGCACCTGGCCTACTTGGAGGTTGAAAAAAAGTAATAACTCTCCACTAGTAAAAAAATGTACTCCGAGTTTTCTGGAAGGCAGCACAACATACTGTATGGGTTTCAATCTCCCCGAGTATGTGATCTGAAAATGATGACTAACGACTTAATGGGAATGTAATCATGATGCATGTATGTATGGCATAACCTCAGTATGGTGCACTGTAATTGAAAGAATAATAACTAATATGTGAGTAATGGTTATTCATTAGCTGTGAGCTATTAGGAGGCTGAGTCAGAGTGAATGAGAAACAGCTGATAAAGAAGGTGTTCCTGCAGACTGAGGGTTTTACAAATACTAAGGTCATGAATTGTCCAACACAGCAATTCTATCTCACTATAACTTGGTCCAAATGCTTTTAAAGCACTTTCCACAGGGCAAGGATGGGACTCTGGTGCAGAAATAATGTGAAATGTTGTGTTTGGCATAATGGAGGCACTGAGACTCTTGACTTATAAGCTTAATACTCCATTACTTCTCCTGATTTTATGACTGCTTGTCAACAGGATGTTGAACTGTAAACATGTTTCAGAAGTAGCAAAAGAAAATGAAACATCACTTTTGTATCAAGTCTCAGAAGTTGCACACAACAGGGATAAGCTATAATTTCAGTTGCTTTATAAATGCAGCACCACTCTTCTCAAATCCAAGGTAAGTCAGTTTGGATTTATTTGATTGGACTCCTTTAAAAGGCATGTTTCCTTTATTTGGTGTTCTAACAATGCTTTATGGCCATTCCTGTTTTTTTCACAACCCCATGTTCAATTCCTTACTTTATATAGGGTTCTCTTGGGGCCATTAGAAATCAATAGTAGCTATAAATGTTGTTATACATTGATTTGAATGATCGTTATGTATATTGCATTTGAGTTGTTCCTAGAGTCTGCAAACTGGATCAGGAACCAGAGCTGTAACTTACCGAGCTCCTATTCTTAGAACCAGTGTCCAGTTATTGTTAGGGAGGCAGAGAGCGTCCCCACATTTAAGAGTAGGCTAAAGACTTTCCTTTTCAATAAAAAATAGTGTGCGTGTAGTTAGGGCTGGCTTCAGGCTTCCCTAGAACATGCTCCTGGACGCACATTTAAGGAAATTGATTTGATTTGTATTTATTTGATTTTAATTTTTCATTCTATCTTGTAATTTCATTATATTCTTGGCATATCTTTAATATCTATGTACATTGTCAATAATGCTTGTTGATGTGTGAAGCCAACTGAGACACATGTGTTGTGTGACTTTGGGGTTTATAAATGAAATTTAATTTAATTTGACCAGATAAATCTCATTAAATACAAAAATAAAACAAACAAACAAATAAAAACATTTTAAAGCAAGGGTGCATTATATCTTATACTGTAAGCCTATAAAACATTTTAAAAAATCAATAGAGAATACAAAAATAAACTATTAAATATGGCTATTAAATAATATAGTGGATTTAAACTACCATATTTCCCTATTAGATAGTATAAAGTGGCAAAACATGGAATTACTTAAATACGATTTATTGTACTTAAGTACAGTATTGAGTAGATGTACAGTAAGTAATAATAGCTATTTAATAACTTCTAATTAATTATCATGTAATTGTTGTCCCTATGTCTTCCGACAGGTAGTGAGCTCCTGGTTTCTGAAGGTCAAACAGGATGCATGCAGCAGTTTTGGTGTTTTTACAGATAGCACAACAACTTCCTGTCCAATGGTCTGCCACATAACAGAAGACAGTGTTCCCCGCAGCCCTGATAGGCTACTTTGTTGCTCTGAACGCTAAACACCGCTAAGCACACACTAATCCGTGGTCGGTCCTTAATCTCCTGCACTCGCTGCGGACCGTGCCAAAGTGGCTCTTTACGCATCATAATCGCTACAATCACTCCCGTGTTTGTTTGCGTAAATGCGCGGTAGTTCCAGCTGACCTGCTTCTTGCGCCCCCCTTCTTTCCTCTCCCCGGTGGGCTCAGTGATACCTCATGGTGTTTGTGCCATCTAGGGTTATCCGTCGCTCCATTGCAGTCTTTCTAGCGCAGAGACTTCACACCTCACAATCTACTCGCTCTCGGACAACTCCTGAATTATTAACAAAACAAACTTTCTTTTTGGATATTCAACCCCTTTTTTCCCCCCGGCTTGGATGTGCGTTTTAGGAGTCACCAAAGAGAAGCAAGGGACATATTGTGTGTTTTCACCGACAAGTAAGTACGGCACCGCGGGGAGGATATAGAAACACGCCTGTGCCATATAGCAGCACTGTCTCTCCCTCTCTAAAGAAAGAAATACTGGAAATACATCCACGAGCCCTTCACAGCAGCCAGCTAGTTGTTTGTACTTGAAGGAGGGAAACTACAAATATTCTTTGAAGCTCTTCGTCGCAGGTTGGCTCCCGGCGAAAAAAAAGCGCAGGTTTTTCAGAGCATTTGCTTACTGCTGGTGGTGGTGGGGCGAACAAATTGTGAAGTGCGAAAGAAGAAGCGATATGCGGCTCGCTCGGCAGCTGGTTTCGCAGTTCGTCTCCTGGAATTAGTGGATGAATGGGAAGGGAGCGGCTGTAGCCTCGAACCGGGGAAAGAGAATACTCAGAGCAGAGCCTGCGGTGGCACACAATGGATACTTGTCCGTCTCTTAAGGTAAGGAATAACCTTTATTGGGTGTGAGAGTTTTCTGCTCAGATTTAAAACTAGTAGCCTAGTTTCTCTATATGTGCTTACATTTTCCATGCAACATCTTTCCACAAGCTCTGGTTTATTTTGCTGTTAACGCACAAGCAGTAGCCCATGTTTATGGACTCATTGCTTGCTCTATCTTGCAATTACAGGTAATCCGGAGAAAGTAACAATCCACAGTGCTATGGAGATTTTATTTATTTGCATTTTTGAAATGTACATAAGTGGGGAAAAGGTCGTAGCGTTGCAGGGGAATCAAGAAGAGAGCTTGGATAGTTGTGCCCGACGCATACTAATCCAGGGTGTGTATGAACGTGCGTGTTTTTTTGGAGGGGTGTGTGTGTGAGAAAGAGGGAGGGAGAAAGGAGGAGAGGAAGAGATTAGCCTACTCTTCCCAAAATGTTCCCTTGTGATCGCAGAAGCTTTATTAAAACTCCTTTTAAGTTGTTTGTGCGCACGCGTGTGAGACAGAATAGGGTTGTATTATGTCCTTCTATGTGCTGATTTTTTTAAAACTAGCAGTCCCTATAGAATGTTTTCATTTGTGTGTCTGGTTAAGGGATCGATGGCCGCCTCGAGGCATCATGGGAAGCAGTGTAAAGCCAACACCCGCTGTAATCACCACCCTCTTGTGGATTACAAGTGTTAGCATGGCAGTGTGGAGGTAGAGAAGCCTGTTCAGCACCATGGACAGTGCAGAGAAGTATGGAACTGCAAGTAGGAGGGGAGGCTTTGACACCCACAATGGGGCATTTATCGACTTTTGAATGGCTGCTATGTTATTCTCCTTAAAGCGTCACTCTGTGAAGGATTTGTCTGAAAATAGGTGAGACTTTCAGATAAAAGCGCTGCATTTTACTGAAGAGTTTCTACTGTGTTTGAAAACAGAATAGTTATGACTCACCGAAAAGAGCACTCTATACAGGATTTACCTTGTATTGTTGTGTAATTTATGTGAGTGGATCCCACTGCCAAGTCTTCAATGTCTGTGGATGGACCAAAAATAGCTTGTCTAAAAGAAGATTAAAGAGCCTCTCTAGTTTTGTCTTTACAGTATGATACACAGTTTATTCTGAGGGGGTGTCACCCAATGAATTTGACTCTCTGGAAATGTTAAATTCAAGTACTTCCTTAAATTATTACCTGCAATAACCTTTTTGGTCACTAGGGGGAAGAATATCAAAGTTGTAAACGAAGCATTGACATATTATCATAAGTTTATTTAGTGACCTTTTTAGCCAACTGTTTCTTATTTAAATATCCAGCAGTAACAGAGCCAAATGTATTTACTTGGACTATCGTTCGTCCACCTGTTGAATGTACGTCCAGTTTTTTCTCTCTTTTTGTTCTATTTTGGCTCCGATCACCTCCTAAGGGAAATATTTCCTGAAAATATAATGATTTTCAGAAGGCCACACCCAATTCAAACCTGACAAAAACACAAATAAACTAATCTCAAATAAAGTAATCATATTAAATAATCGAAACATTTCTACATAAGACAATTCTATGCTGAGTGTGACCCAGTCACTCAAAATAATTCCAAAACCACATTTTCACGGCCTATACAGTTTTGAACAAGATCTATTATAAATCAAAGTTACAGCACTGATAGTGCACATCTGTGATGAATACTTTCTTGCGCTTAGTAAGAATGTAGTGCTCTGACTCTAATACTGATGGGGATGGGCTTTCAATAAGAGTTAGTTGACAGCCTCAGTGCTTCAGTATCACTAAGACACTAAGGGGCACTGACGAGGTGTGTATTTTGAGAGTTTGAAATAAGACTGCCATTGAAAATGATCTGTTTTTGGCTCTAGACATAATTAACATAGTTTTTAATTTCAGCGAAATCCTTCACCGCTATCACCTGTTGGTTGTTGGCTACATAGCAAGTAGTTTTGTTAGCATCACGTATTGTTACTCGAGGACAAACTATGTAAATCATTATTATTGTGGTATTTAGTTTCTCATCGCTAACAGTCACAACACAACCGTCAGCAGTGCCCATCTGATATGTTGATATCCCTGGCAGTTATTGTCTGTCAATGCTCGATGCCAGAATGACGCTTGAGGGTTAATGCCTTCTGTTGAGATGCTTGCTGAAATTGATAGGCCTGTCTTGACGGATGAGATAACCAGCGATCGCAAGCAAACGCAATTTACGGGTACAGGCAGATGGATGCTGAGGATGCACTCAGAAGTAGGCCAGATCTACCTTGGGGAGAGGCCTGCCATACACCGAAGGAGAGTGCTGGAGCGCTGGGAGGAATGGAAACCAGAGGACTGTTTTATTAAACGCCACACACAGTGAAATAATAAAGAGGGATCAATCGCTCTTCATTTCTCATTCATTTCTCACACCGCTCCTCCGCTCCCTTCACTGGCTTCCAGTAACTGCTAGAATCCACTTCAAGACAATGGTACTTGCGTACCATGCTGTGAACGGATCTAGCCCTTCCTACATCCAGGACATGGTTAAACTGTACACCCCAGCACGTGCAATCCGCTCTGCATTGGCCAAACGGCTCTCTGCGCCCGCACTGCGAGGGGGACCCAAGTTCCCATCAGCAAAAACACGTCGGTTTGCTATCCTGGCTCCAAAATGGTGGAATGAGCTCCCCATTGACATCAGGACAGCAGAAAGCCTACACATCTTCCGGTGCAGACTAAAAACTCATCTCTTTCGACTCCACTTCGAGCGATAGAATTACTAACAAAGCACTTATGGCTTATCTAAAGCCAGTTGAGTAGCACTTGAAATGTTTTAGCTCTATGAAACCTGATGTACTTATATGATTCTGTTTTCTTCAAGTTTGTATCTTTTTGGTCGAATGCACTTATTGTAAGTCGCTTTGGATAAAAGCGTCAGCTAAATGCAATGTAATGTAATGTAATTCTCATGGAATAGCTTTGATGGGAGGCAATTGAAGTTAAGCTAAAAATTAAGTGGAAAATATTTGGGATTTAGCCGTAAACCCTCTGAGGAATTCAACCCTGCATGAAGCAAGTCTCCAAGTCGAAGAAAAACCGGGGCTTGGTTCCTTTCCAGGCTCCATTCACTCACCAGCAGATCAAGCTATGTGCACGGAAAATAAATAAATAAATCTGAAACACAAGCAAGGAGGAGAGAACATGCAGGCAGTCAGATGCGTTTGATCTGTTTGTAAAATAATGAATATACAGCACAGCGCTTCCTGGGAATGGAGCGCAGCTGCCGGGCATTTCCATGTGCTTCTGCACCTCAAATTGCCCGGCATCAGAGGGAAACATTTCCCTAATGAATTTAATCAGTGCTCCCGTTGTCACCGAGTTGGTCTTTTGTTTGTGCGCCTGGTGACCACGGTCCAGCTGCTGTAGTGCAGCATATGTGCAGAGTGAAGATGAAACTTTATGCAGCGTTTAGAGGAATCAGCTGCTAGGGCGGGGCCCCGGCTCCTGCTGAGGGTTGTGTTAGATAGTTTTGAGATGCAGCCCTAGAGAACTCCTTATTCTGCCTGTTTCTTCTTCTAACCAGGGCAGAAAAACCACATTATCTTAGGTTAACTTGTTTATTACCAAAACCCTAACCCTAACCCTACATTGTTGGCATGTATAACCCCCTCTAGCTAAATACATTCTTACTTAATTAACAGCCATTGTGTCACAAATGGTGATTTATGTTACATTCACTAAGGTTTTTGATTGTTTATATTTTTGCATTTGGTAATTGTTTATAATATTATTACCTATTGTGAGTTTGGTCACGTAAGTATGTGCGGTACTGATTTACAATCACCCGTATAAGATGTGTGTGGGAGAGCGGGTGAACGGGTCGCTGTATTTTCTATCGACTGCAACATTTTATATATTTGTACACGTTATAATACATTTATCATTTTCATTAAATTAAGATTCTGTTCGAGGCATTTTTGGATCTTAGCATTCATTTTTTATCAATGCGCGTCAGACAAAGTCAACCCGGCCCGACCTCAGCCGCTCAGTGACTTTTTTTGTTCCTGAAGTCGCTACACATTGTTTTGCTCTCATATTTGATCAATAAACCATAAAATCAAACTGTTGGACTGGAAATTAGCTTGAGCTAAAAAAATTGTAGCTTTTGGTCAAACTTGGGTTGTTTTTGCAGGGTAATGCATGCAAGGGAAGTATCAATACTTTTAAAAAGTAAATGTGTGATTTAAACGTTTATAGACAGTTGTATAACTAGGCTTATATTTGTACCAAAATGGACTCAATATCATTAACTGCTGGAAGAAACCAAGACATTCGGCACCCCCATGTCGTGGAATGTTCCTTAGTTTCCACATTTTTTCCACATTTTCCCACCTCTTTGACAATTAGTAGTCCAATCAAGTTCCTTCGACTGAATCTTAAAATAGTGGATTTTTCAGGGTCACCCCTACAAAGTACCAAAAGTTTATGTAACTATTAAACTTCTACACAGTGGTATGGCTCAGTGAAAAGTTTTAGACTGCACAAGAAGATGTAGTTGTCTGCGAATTCCTTACTAAGGGCATGTTGAAAAGTAGAAAAACATGGTATTTTAGAAGGGTGATATACTATTTTATGGCATGTATTCACCCTACAATAACATTAAAATATGTACATTATATTTAGTTTATAAACTCCATATTGTTCACCTGACCTCCATTGATATGTAAATCTATCTCATTCAAATAATGGTACATCGAGCTCTTAGAAATAACTCTCTACATCAATGCAAGACTCTAAATGTATGAGAATGGAGAACCTACACTTTCTCAGGTCCTTTGCCTTTGTGTAGCGGCTTAACCCTAACTTACAAAGTCAGAAAAGAGAAAGCGCTTTTGGCTGCGTTAGATCACATACCTGTGTCGTGAGGTGGATTTCTCTGCTTGTCTCAGCATGAAGCCCCTTGACTCAGGAGAATATCAAAGTGAGTGGCAGAGACCGAGGCCAAGGCAAGCTTTAGCAAATATCTCAGGGAGTTTACATCAACCTTCCTCTGTGAAACACTAGTCAGAACATTAAGATGTCACTGCTGACCGACGAACATGGCCGCCGGTACTAACGGTACGTCCACGTGGCAGCGTGCGTTGAAGCTTGCCGGTGGGCGTGTCTGGCGTGCGACCAACAACCAATCACATTAATCTCCCGCCCTGGACACACAAGCACGCGGTTTGATTGGCTAGAGCTTGTACTGGCATATGATTGGATTGGTTGGCGCTTCCGTCGACGCTTGAAAAGTTGAACTTTTCTCAACTTTCGAAGCGAGCAACGGAGGCAAAGCGACGCGATGGAACCACAATGCAGTTCGGCAAAGCGTGACGTCACCCCATTCAAAGTGAATGGGAAGCGTCTCCGTTGAAGCAACGCACGCTGCCGTGTGGACGGGCCGTTAGATACACAGCAGCAGCTACGGATGTACCTCAGAGGATGTTTTCTGGAGCCAGCATGGCTGACAGTGTGTCTGGGGCAAACCTTTGTTAAAATCAAGACTCAGCACTTTCGGTACATCAGGGAAAAGTGTACCGAGTCAAATTACAAAGGCTAAATTCATTTATTTCCCCAATCTAAGTTTGGCTGGTAAGCGCTGAGAGCTGCCAGTTTTATTTTTGCTGTCACCCTTTTCTCCGCTCTCACATGAATTCTCTGGTTGTTGTTGCACTTCAGAATACAGTGCCCCCCCCCCCCCCCCCTTAATTTAATGGCAGACTCATTCATCATAGTCAGCAGTTCAAGCACACTCAAGCTACAGTGTTTCAACAAACCTTTACATTATAAAAGCCTCTAGGTTCAGGTCTTTGCTGCCCACAAAGCGTTCAGTACAGCCGATGGGAGGTCATGTGTTTTCTAGTGTCTCAGACAGGACAAAAATATACTGTATGGGCATGGCGGATGGTGTACTGTATATGTGAATTTTTTGAAAAATACTCAAAATGTGGTAAAAAGGGTTTGATTTTATTACGCTTTGGAGATAAGACTATTTTCCTAAAACATATTTTAAAAAGGGGTTGTTTCTGCAAAATGAAATACATGCAAAAGATGGTTTACATTTTGCATTGATTTACAAACATTTCAAATATTTTATTTGTCATATGGACAACAACTACAGTTTGTTTTTGGCAATGCAACATACAGTAGTGGCTCCATGGTTCCCTGCCTCTGAGGACACAGTTGACCTGTCAGTAGGTCAGTGTCTGGCATCAGACTAAGCAGCAGAGATTATCTCAACGTAAACACGAAGGAAGAGATCATGACTGACTTGAGGAAGGCCCATGCAGCACTGCACAAGTCCCAATCCCTAAATACAGGTTCTAAGAAGTACAATCATTCCTAGTTTGTGCAGTGTGGACACTATACGAAGGGGAATTCTTAGAAGTATGTTCTTGGAACCAGTGTTTGGAAAAGTATTCAGATTCTTAACTTAGAGAAAGTAGAAATACTAGTCTAAAAATACTTAAATACAAGTTAAAGTCCTGGATTATATTTGTAACTAAAGTAAAAGTACTGAAGTATTGTCTGCAGAATGTATCAAGCAAGTAAAAGTACTTGTTATGCAAAAGTACTTTTTCTCAGTATTTTATAAGTATCGTTTTTTTTGGCTGTTTTTATTTCTAATACATACACATAAGAACGTTACACTGTAGTGTTTACCAATGTGGAGCCAATTTTAGATTCTTTGTATAATACTGGGTAGATAAGAATTACAGTACTGCATCAAATTATATGATGATACCAGTGTTATGTAAAAAGTAATTATCAATGTTAAATAATTGTAGTAGACTAAAAAGTATGTTATTTACCTCTGAAACGTCTGGCTTCCCAACCAAAGGGTCGCCAGTTCAAGTCCTGATCGGACTCAATATACTGACTGCTTGCCACTTCCTATGGGTCCTTGTTGAGCAAGTACTTAAACCCCAAACTGCTCCCTGGTGCTGTAAAACATGTTTGTGCATTTGGGTATTCAGACCTCATGTGTGTAGGCATGTGTGTATTTTTACTGTGCATACAGGTATAGTAGAAAATACACACATTTCCCTTTGTGGGATTAATTGTGTGGCCTTTTCTCAAATAGAAATACCAAGTAGAGTTAAAATGATATCAAAATAGTACTGAAATACAGTACTTGAGTACATTTACTGACAGTCCAGCACTGCTTCAAACTATGATGAAGTTCCACCGGTCCGAAAACGTCTTTAGACTGCACGTCCCTACAGAGGATGGCGCAGCCAGCCGAGTCCATCAGTGGGAATTCCCTCCCCACTATCCATGACATTTATACTAAACGCTGATGCCTTCAGGATCATAAAAGCTAGTAGAGCATCCGAGCAAGATCCTCCAGACTCAGCAACAGCTTCTTCCCCTCAGGCTGTCAGACTGCTCCACACCCTGCTGCCCATGGACCCCCAGTCCAGTCTAGCTTGTTTTTCTCCACTGTCTTGTATAGTCAATCTGTGCATTGCACTACATGCTTGTATCTTGCTTTGGTGTCTTTTTTTACAGATTGCTCCTCATGTGTAGTCTGACGGTTGCTCTACTCCCATTGACTGTTGCATCATTCATTCTTCTTGTTTTACACCAGGAGACACCCAGCTGCGCTCCTCTATGTGCTGCACTGTACAGACGGATGTCAATAAAGTCTCTTTTATCTCTGTTGCAGCTTCAAACTCACCCAACAGCAGAGGTGGAAGAAGTACCATTTTCAGAATCATATTTAATATATCATAGGACTTAATTATTGATGCATTAATATGTTAATTTTGCAGCTGGTAATGGAAGAGCCACCTTTAATGAGTTAATATACAATGGCCGTGTCTCAATTCAGGGGTTGCACCCTTCGGAGTACGCAGCCTACGCAGTCCGCGGAGGACCCAGCCCACGTAGACCGGGTAGGCTGGACCGAGCGGCCTACGAAATGAGACGGTCTAGCCTACGGAGCGCTTCGTATTTACGTCATGTGATACGCGCTGTTCGGTTAGGCTGCTCCAGCAGCCTGCTAGCAAATGAGCTTACAAGCTAACTCAGCTGAAAAGGATCCAGAAACTTTACTTTTACTTTTTTACTTTAACCATTTTTTGGAGATCACCGCGATGTTGAAATAAAGAGGACCATGGCCAGGTAAATAAGATTAAGCTGTCCCTTTAGCCCCCAGTAATGTTACATTAGTAAGTTAACAAGTTAATTATATCTGATGTAATTTAATCATATTATTTTATATTTAAAATAAGTCTTAATTTTTCTGTACTAATAAAACAATATGTTTTCTTAAATGAACAAAAGCATGTTGTATAGATTGAGATAACAATATTAGTGTTCTAATCTTAATATGTAGCTGTGGTTTATAACAGTTGATATTCTCCTTCTTCCCCTAAACCAGCCCAGATGATGTCCTACTGACACCAGGTCAGCACCTCCAGGTCCAGCAGCACTGTGACCCCCCGCTCTGCTGAAATACACAATTAAACATTTTCTATGACCTATTTTTTGTATTAATAAAATTAAACTGAACTTAAGACAGTTTAATGACCTAGAGATATCCTATTATTCCACTGCTTATGTACACATGTTGTAAATAATGGTTAAAACCTCAGTAAATGAAATAAACAATGTGTTTAACAATTACTATTTTAAATTAATTTTGTATTTTCATCTTATCACAAAGTAGAGGTAAGAATATATCCATCCTCTCTCTGCAGCTTCATGTCTTCTATTATTATAACTTTCATCATTGAGACACAGGAAATCAATCATGTTATTTATCATCACCAGCAGTAACACAAATATCAGCAAAAGTGTGTTTATGGAGTTGTTTATTTGTATTATATGTGCAGCAAGTATATAGAAGCAGCTGTTTGGGGAATCAGACAGACTCAAGCTGTAATCGTTAAATATCTATTAAAAGAAAGGACACATACAAAATCAAATTCTGAAACTAAGACACAAGTCTGTAGGACGGCAGTAAGCAGAGGTCTGGGTGGAGGATGTTCCTGATGGCCGTTCTGCTTTCTCCAGCACCTCGGGGTGTCCAGGTGGATGGCAGCTCTGTCCTGATGATCCGCTGTGCACTTTTCAGATTAGGGGTCCTTCTCCAGCAGATCCATTTCTCCAGAATTGTCCTAATTACAGAGAAAAACAAGAGAAAATGAAAAAAGTGAATTAATCATATTAAACACAGGGTTGCAAAAGTATTATTGCAAAATGTAACTCTAAGCATTTCAGACAAATAATCCTTAAAGGATCCTTTAAAATGATGTACTGTTATGGTTTTTAAAAAATTAAAGAGATTAAATGACAGTCACACTTGCAGCCCTTTGACAGCACTGCACACAAACATCAAGCTAAAGGCTGCTGTCCATTTGTGATTGTCTTATTATTATGGGATTAGGATAAATTAAATAAACTTTAACCTAAATAAAAGATGATCAAATCTGGTGGAAATATTTAAAATAGCCTTTTTTTTTGCCCTACCTCAAAGCAGCATGAGCTGAATAAAAAGGTTGTAATGTTGTCCCAAAGTTGAATAACCAGTAAAACATTGCAACATGTCAGAGAATTAAATAAAGCAAACAGCAGCTACACGTCAGGGTAGCATTTTATAAATCCCACCGTACTGTAGGCTATGCGGTCTACAAATGCAGCCTCCGAAGGGTGCAGCCCCTGAATTGAGACACGGCCTACATTTCATGCAAGACTTTTAATTGTTATAAATCATTTGTGGGCTATGGGGATTTTAATTGAATTAAGTAAAGGAAACTGTGAAATGCTGTACTCTAAGGTACGTTTTTATATTAAATTCAAATGATATGCACACAATTTTAATTTATTAGTCTTTTAATCTGAAAATCTCCCATTTAATGCCAACTATGTGCCTTCGGCTTTCTATTAAAATCAACACTAATGAAAAAAAATGCATACTTTCTCTGCTGTATGTGCCTCTGGGTTAAAATAAACTGGGTGGCCTTTAATATACAATGATGAATTGCATTTGTATAACCTATGAGTGGGACACACTTGATATAATTCCATTACTTCACACACTGCAGCCATGTTCCAACACAAACACACATTTTCACATCCACATTTACAGTATTTAAATATATTTCAAGAGTGGGACTCCTACAGTACGGCACAGTTTGTGGGGAATCATCCTCACTTTTTCCCCACTATGTTGTGAAAAACCCCAGTTATCACTGTTCCGTTGGGCCGGCTCCTCTTACCCGCTGATGTGCGGCAAGCCTCGAGGTTAGCAACACAAACGGTTTAGCTCCAGAGAACTTAATTTGGAGCTCCTCTTGCCGCTGCGGAGCGATAACATTCAGGCTCTGCTGGGGATGTCGCCACTGTAATTTAGAGAAGGGGATGGAAAAGATTATCTTCCTAAGCCCTGAGCAAAATAAAGAAGTAGGGAGAAAAAACACAAGACAGAAGCAATGAGTCACAGTTGATGACAAATAGGGATAATAAAGAAGTCTTTTAGAGGAAGGTTTGCTGGTTTTGTCCCGCTTATTATTCATTTAATTCTTGTTAAGACTGAGAGTCACACGAACTGTGTCCAAAAGGTCAACACGTAGGCGAGCATCTTCACGCTGCTGCAGCCGGAGATGAAAAAGGTCGACGATGTATTAGATATTCTGCTTGTCTTGCCATGGCAAAGCTGTTGAACGTGTTGGAAAAGCAATATTTCTCTCTTCGTGTTTGATTTGATCTTTTTCAAATCCACCTTAAACTCCATTTGACGTATGCTAAGCTGTGTCCTTGAGAGTGAAGGTATGCTTCTTCTGACTGGAATTCTTTAGAGATATGAACATAGTTTGGTGCTATCAACGAGTAACAATCACATGGGTACTACTTGAAGTGCTCATTAAGTTTGGCTCTCAAGATTACAGCACCAGAGTTGTCCATGCTCTCTTATAAATTAAAGTCATTAGGCAGAAAATGTCCCAATTTTTCTTTAAAGTTGAAGTTCCCTCTCAGCAGCGTCTTTGATAAATTGATAGCTGGTCTTTTAATCTCACTGTGCTCCTTTGAGGTCCTCCCCGATGATTGCACTGTTGATGGGTCCTTTGCAAAGAGCTTCCCTTGTCTCACAGCGGTGAGTTTACATCAGTTAGTGAGCACGGCCGTCAGTATGCACACAGTGTTCCCCAAGCGCTGCCTTTGAACGCCAACCTTTTCTTTCGCTTGTTTATTAGGCATTCAGTGTAGGGAAATTGCATTGGATAAGACTTTGAATGTTTTTTTCAACATATAACTCTCCGTGGCTGTTAAAGCGCACACTTTCCATCGTGGTTGAAGGTTAAGTCTAACTTCAGCTGTAGTCCTTGTCAAGGTTTGCTTAATGAAAGGACCCAAAATACACCTTTATTGCATCAGTAGACTCATTAACGTCTCATACGTCTGCAACTTAAAGGGCCATTTTGTGCTTTTTCGTGTTCCCTTTCCTGTTGTGTGTTATATAGGTTCCCTGCAGAGGGAGTTTCAGCAGTAGCATTGCTGTTTGATGGACACACATTTTTCTTTAATTTCTTAAAAATATAAAGCTGTTAAGTATGTGGACATTTTTGGATACTAACTGCTGAAACAGTTAATGTTTATGATTAAAAAAGTCAATGTGTTCCTCTTTTTAATTATATTATGGTGAGACTATTTATGATGTTAAATACAGTACAATAAAGACTGCATGGCGTCGGGTTGAATTTTTCATTCAAACTGCTTCAACAAACGGGTTTCATTATTTCTTCTATTTTCAATAGACTGAACAGAAAACACCATCTGCCTCTGGCTGTGGACAGAACAATTTCCTGGAGAATCCTTTGTAGAGCTACCATGCTTCACTGTGATTGGCTCAGCTGTTTCCGAGCAATGAGACCAGAGATATGATTGTGGAGAATCATTTCAGATAATGAAATGTCATTAGGGATTCATCCCTAAAAAAAGAATTTTCTGTCAAAATTGTTAAGTGAAAAGACGTTATTCTTGTTTTACAATGACATACTAACTTAGGAGAAATGTTATCTAAACTTCAAGGCTAAACGTTTCAAACTGTTATAACACAGACTATGTATGCTTTCTCACTGAGAATTGGTGCAGAACAAGCTCTTTTGAGACATTTTGAAAGATTTTGGTGCGTTTTAGAGGTTAGAATAGCTTTTCTATGCAAACTGTTAGAAAAGTGTGAGTAATGGCTGATGCTTGTTAGCAATCGAAAAAAACTGTAATCACCACACCCTCCGATCTACGATCCATCTCACAAAACTGTTTTGCACTTTGCGCTGTACATGAACCAAAATAACAGTGGGCCATTTCACAAAAGCAATTTGCAGGCACCATATACCCGCACCGCAGATCGCTAATGGTGCCAGTGTCCCGTTTCACAAATGACTGCCACTGGCAAATTGCAGATGCATTTAAGAGTTCTACAGTCCTCTTGCATGGCTCACAAGTATGCTGTTTCTATCCATTCATGGAAGGTATCAAAATGTTTGCAAGACAAAGTGATTATTTGTTGGAGATTTGGGGAAAAAATACTTCAAATCTACCACAGTATGTAAGTCTCTGCACTTAAAATAGGGTCCATAGTCTAATTATTATTCCCTTTTTTCCCTATTTGTAACACCCAATCTAGCATACTGGTTTCTTCCTCTAATTTATTATTTTGACTTATTTATTTATTTCATTAATTTGTTTATTTACTTGTATGGATGTTTTTCTTTTTCTTTTAGTCTTTTTCTTTTTATCATGTTCAGGATTTACTTGTTTTTTTTGTAAATACTTTTTGTTGATGAATCAGTGAATGTCAGCGGATTGTTATTTTTGACTAAATGAATGGCAGTTCAGCAGCCTTGCTGGTATAAAAAAAAAAGCATGCAGTACATGCTTTGCTGAGCCTTTGGTTTGTTGAATGTGATTTATCATTTTTGTTTCGGTATATTATGCCTAATTTCGTCTTGTTTCCACGCAGGTACATCAAAGAGATGTTTCGACAAAAGTGTATGTCTTATCCTAACTTTAACCCAGGTATTACTCCATATTGTTCCTATAGAGTGAATGCAGTTGTTTTGGTGGCACCCGTCCATTTAACTGTAACCACGATTTGTGTTGCACTGCATGGGTTGTTCCACATGATTGCTTGAAGTGGTGTGATGATGGTGTAATTAGCTTTAATAAGGGGCTGGCATGCATCTCCTCGGATTTATGGGAAAACTGCCAAAAATAGAACATTCTGATGAGTGCAATAAGATTGTGCCTCTGATGATCATTTTGTGCACTACAACACAAAACAGCAGGTGAAAACTGCAACTGTTAAGAAACAAAATCAAGCCACAGCAAACATCGTTGAGCGGGGGTGCTGAGAGTGTTTGAGAATGCCCTGCTAATCCCATCCAACGGGCCAACAACCAGTGCGTACAGTATGCAGTGGTGCCTTTGAATTGCTATCGTGAATTGAGTTGTTGAATTTTGCTCCCAATCCACGATCTGTGCCAAAAATAAAAAACAATATAGTATTTATGTTTTTCTCTCTGCTGGTGAAGGGTAAACAGAAAAAAAAAGCCACACAGCCACAGGCGTTGAGCCCATATAACCCCCCAGCAGGGTGTCCTTTAGATGTCAACAGTGGCAACAAAGCCTCAATTTGCTGCTTGTATGAAGTGGGTGCTGAATAGAAGTAAAAAGAAGCAGACAGGACCTCGCACAAAGTGATCGAAAAAATAATGTTAACAACATTCTTTGGTTAATAGTAAACTGTTTTTGAAGGTAGCAGTTTAAGAGTGGTCGTAGTTCACAGTATTTAAGCTCCTGACATGTTGTGGCCACACAGAGTCAATATCTGCCATCGGAGATCCTTGCTGTGATGTGTTTGCAACATCTCTGGTGCTCCCCATTGTAGTGTTTTATACCTTTATTCCGAAAGGTCACTTCCCAGTTGGAATGGACCAAAATATTCACAAAACAAACACATGTGACATTTTGTTTAAATGTTGCTGATGCTTTTGACAATAGAACATTCATAAGAAGTGGAAGTTGTCTCTGTGTTGTTACCAATTGGTTCAGTTGAGTTAGCCATTATGACTGTTGCCATTTTCAATGTTTCCCGCGGCCATCTTTGTTTTTTTAGAACCAAAAGGGGGCGGGGCTTAGTATACCGAACAATGAACAAGTAATTTTTATGAAGTTCAAATTCAACGACGGCTAAAGTTCTTGTATGAAAACACGGACAACGTGGTGGTAGCATGGTGTTAGCATCTATTGTCTTTTTCCTCTAAATCGGACCATAGTTTACAAAATGTTGCAGTATTGAAAAAAACTTGAAACTGGCGATTGAGACAGCAACCTATTTAGGAAAGTGCCTATTGCGGTGATAATTCTAGTTAAAAGAAGGGTTATTTTCTCATTGACTTCTAAACAATCAGATTTTTTTTGCAAACAGTCCAAAAAGTTTAAAACCCTCCCGCAATTGCTTGACTTTTCAGAAGTGGAGATTGCAGTTTGCTATGACTCAGTTTTATACAAATCTCATCACATCATGTTGGAGTTGGTAATGGGCTTTAAACAGATATACAAATCATAAAACATTTCTGGACTCATGAAAGACTGTCAAACCATTTATGCAGCACAACAACATTTAGCCTCTTTTACATCAAAAACGGTTTCCCTTGAAATCTAAAATGGAGTTTATCCGACAGCCAACTGTAAACAAACAGTTCCACTTCAATCGGTTTTGTTACTGTCATCTTAAACATCTCCAAGATAATACATTTAAAATGTAAATGAAGACGATGAGCTGTTTATAATGATTGGTGGGGTCCACTGATGTACTCTCTCCTCTGCCACTTTTACTGTCTCCAGCTCTAATTTCTCCCTGAGGAATAAGAAACTACTGTACTGAGGTTTCACTTAGCTCTTCAAAGATTGCACTTGTTTATGTATATAATTATCATCCGCATTGAATGACATACGGCCATTTTCATCGCCAATATCAGTGTTTTTGGTTTAGAAGGTGTCTGCTACACCTTAGGTTCAGGATGTTGTTATCCTCAATTTGTACTGTTGCTTCACCTGTGTCATTATGATGGACACAATGGAGGAAGTCCAGGAGGTAGAATGAGACCATCAAACTTTCCTTAGGGTATGGTGGATGGAATGGCGGTGTAGGCGAAGTCCATAGAGATTTGGCTTGGGAACCAGACCGGAAGTTCACTTGAAAGTGCTACCGAGGTGTCCCTGAGCAAGGCACCGTTCCCTACACTGCTCCCCGGGCGCTGTACATAATGGCAGCCCAATGCTCCTAACACTAGGATGGGTAAAAACATTGACAACCATTATACATTTGGTAGGCGGATTCAGCTGTAAAGCACAAACTTGAGCAATTAAATACTGTATGTGTTTTTTTTGGGGCATTCAACACGCTTCTTTTTTTCAAATAACTGTGTCATCATACTTTCCATCATCCCTTCATTGTGTCTTTTTGAGCAGTCGGTAGCATGGTAGAGCATTGAAGCGTTCTCCATGAAATAACCCTGTGAACAAAGCAGCAGCTAATCAGAGAACAATGCCCTGTCTGACCCGCACTGAGCTCCACTCTGTCCGCATGATTCAGTCCCACTGAAAGGCAAATCATCCAAGAAACTGTTGCTTGATTCTTAAGCCTCAGTAAATTGCTTCTCTTCCCTCGAGCAACAATAGCTGACTCATTGACATTGACCCTGCACACTGGAAAAACAAAAAACGTGTCACTCAATGTTCATCCCATCCATCATGGACTCATTTTAGGGGGACATTTTTTTCGCCTGCATGTGGCGTTGCCCTGTGGCGTCAACTGCTCATCGCAAACAAGGCACCCGCTGAACTTATTGAAGCGACAATCCTGTGTTGTCAGTCTTTCATCCACCAGTGATGCTGAAGAGCCCCAGTGCAACAATCATCACAGTGTGCACAAAGCTGTCAGACGCAGCGCCACTGATTTGAGAAGGAAAAGCAAAGATATATTTACTGTGAGATCGAAGTTTCTCTCCAGTGATTACTACTGCATTTCTACTACAAATAGAACTGAGTTTTACTAACCATGGTCCAAATAACAAAGGAGAATAGAATTCATAGCTCAAAGGAAAGTTATTTTCCCATGAAGCTTATAAAACAAAAGCTGTGTACAATGTTTTTGTGTTTCTTAAGCAGCTTTTTCAAGTCTGAGAAAATATCCCGTTATGATATATGACATTATATTTATTTCAGCTTGTGCTTGGAGATTTAACAGTTTTACTGCCTTCTTTACGGAGGCCGACAGGTGCCAAACCGGCCAAAACATTTCCATTAGAAGGAATTGATGCAGTTTAAAAAATGATGCAAATGTAGAAACACAAATGTGCCAAAAGAATTGCAAATGAAAAAACATATTCAGCAACTTGACAACACATCCGCAGCATATAGAAAATATTCACCAACTTCACGAAACACCCGAATACAAAACTCTGTCTGTCGTGGCACGAAGCTTTCCACCCATCATGATTTTTTCCTTTCTTTTTTGTTTCACCTTAATAAATGTTTTCTGACAGATAGACATTCAGTATATAATACTTCTTGGCTGGTTGGCAGATGATTTGCTCCCCCTGTCAGTTTCTGTCTTAAGGACACAGGGAGACACTTTCAACTTTTTCCTTAATTAGGATTATATTTCCTCGATGGAAATAACATTTTAAGTAGCACAGTTTCACGGCTGGAAACAATTGTGGCTTACATCACTCTTATCAAAATGTTCAATGTTGTGATAGAGTCATTAGAAGCGCCATTTTTCAAAAAGCCTTGTTTTTCTGATGCCAAAACAGACCCATAGGCCAAATGTTGTCCAAAGTGGTAAACAGACTCAGACGGCATCAAGAAGATTGCTTGCAATAGAGCTGTGGATGCACTTTCATGGCCTCGGCAATGACAGCCTTAGCCGGCCACCTCGTCTGTCGCCCCTGACAGGATTCCAAAGAGAGCTGTTAATGACTCATAAACATTACAGAGTGCCAGCCCTGCCGGACCCGACCCACAGAAACACACAGCGGCTTTGTGTCCAGGCCCGAATTGATAGCTGTGGTAGCTTATAGGGGTGTAACGGTTCACAAACATTTCGGTTCGGTACGTACCTCGGTTTTTAGGTCACGGTTCGGTACGTTTTCGGTACAGCAGAAAAAATGATCACAAAACATAAAATATTTTTTGGGGGTTTTTAATTATTATTAAACTGTCAATAATGTATTCACTCAAATAAATACAAAATATAAAAATAAACATTAAGGTGCAGCATTTCGATGAACTGAAATAATCTGTATTTGAACTTTACTGTACTAGTACTCACAAAACATAAAATATTTGTTTTGGGTTTTTAATTATTATTAAACTGTGAATATTCATTCAAAAAAATACAAAATATAATAAAATAAACATTAAGGTGCAGCATTTCGATGAACTGAAATAATCTGTATTTGAACTTTACTGTACTAGTACCTAAGCAGCCAGCTTGACATTAGGACTTGCTTGTCATTGTATTTTCATGTTTTTTTTAAGAGAAATTAACTTGTCCACATTGCTTGCCGAAAGGGCAGATCTGCTGCACTAACAATGTCTCCTGCTGTGGAGAACAGCCTCTCGCTAGGGACAGAGGTAGCAGATACAGCCAGGTAGCGCTTTGCTAACATGGCACTGAACTTTTTGCGAGTGGTGGAGGCTTAAATGCTAGTGGGAGTTGGGTTTGCACTTCAGTCATTTTTCTTTTGGTACCGGTGATATTCACGTTCGGGCGATGCCTTTTCAAATGAGTGTGCAAGTTTGAAGTATTGCCAGCCGCGTAACCAATTTGAGTTGAACAATGCCGACTAACAGCTTTGGTTCGGTCCACCTGTCTTTGTCCGTTATCCTTGTACGTAACTGCGAAACCAAAATGTTCCCAAACCGGAGACTTCAATGATGCTGGAGGATTTTCGAGCACAACTTTATCTGCGTTCGCCATTTCGACAGCTCCCCAAACTACTGACTACATTTTAACGCATCCCTATGACCAGCTCTCATAGTATGCCTCTCGTCCAATGAAATGACTTGGTCGCTCTATGACGCGTTGAACCCAATGTGAGCAAATTACACTGAACGCTGCGACGCAGCACCTGAGATTACTGAGTACACACGTGTACCGACCCGAAGGGCCCATACCGAAGATTTACGGTATGAATACATACCGTTACACAGGGACGCAGTCAGAGTTGGGGGTGCGGTGTGCGGGTGCGGTGGGAGGGGGGGGGATGCTAGTGGAGCCTCGCAGCGGCGAAACTGTGGCGCCCTACACTGTAGGTGCGCCACGTTTGCGCTTCAGAGGAGGCTCCCTCCGCAAAATGAGGCCCCATCCGCGAGGGGTCTGCGTGATCTGCGTGTAGGGAGGGGCGGACCAGCCCTGTATAATAACGTCATATTAAATGCAGTCTATTGGTCTTTAGCAACAGCTTGTGAGAGCAGTGCATTCATCGGTGTTCGTTTGAATGCTGCCAGTTTGTTGACGGCCTGTGTGTTGATGGGACTTCTCATGCTCCCTAAATGTTTCCCGTGCCTTTCGCCAGTTGTTAAACCCTGCTTTCACAAAACTCCCATCCCTGATCTTGTCTGCACTGACAAGCTTCTTTCTATAGCAGAGCAACAGAAGAAGCACACCGCATTATCACTTTCTCTTATATAGTGAAGCTTTTTATAGACTGCTTACACTAAAATGCGAACTCCAAAATAGTCACTCAAAATAAAACTTTTGTATTGATTTGTTTAGTGAACTTTTTGGCGTTGCAGTTACAACTCTCCGCAACAGATGGGGGTGCTGCAGCCCCCTCAGCACCCCCCCTTCCCGCGTCCCTGCCGTTACAACCCTAGTAGCTTAGCTTCTCACAAGGCTGAGGTCTATCCATCTGAATGGAGATCTTCTTTCATCCAGCGGCTGCTCTGACACCCTCTAACGTGCTTAATACTCCTGGCCTTTATGAATGCCTAGTATGACATTTAAATTGAGCTGCAAGTGTTTCATTTAGTTTATTTAGTTGCAAAACACTGTTTGTTTGGGTTAAGAAGATATGAAAGTAAATATAAAGAAGTCCACTAAATTAGCTACAGTTCACAATCCGTAAGTGGCATATTTACAGCCTTTGAAGATAAACACGTTAAAGATTCTGTAAAGAATTACAACCCAAGAGTTGCCTTTATTATCATATCAGCCTTATTGCTTCACATAACTGTGAACACCACTGTGACCACCAACATCAGACAGATGTTACATCACCACGCAAGTACATTCCCTCTCAATTAGTCTGAAGTGCTTGTGTAAACATCATCTCGGGGTGATAATTTAAAGATAGCAGAAACAGGGTTGGCGTGTTCTTTATAATGGCTGTGATAATGGCTTGTGATAATAGCTGTTTGTGCAAAAGAAAAGTAGTTTTTCTCACGTTAGAGCCAACAGGTCCAGCAGTGCTATAGTGAAGAAAAGAGAAGGATCTCCTGCCTCATCAAATGAGGAGTCAGAGTATGATTAGAAGTCAAATGAGTTTTCACAGGGGCAGAATGAGCTCAATTACCTGCAATAATGGAACTTACTGGTGACGGTGCAAATGGAAAGGAGATGGATTAAAATTGGCCTTTGCCATTGCGCAGCAAATTGCCTTTTTCAAAAGGTAGCCCAAAGCATGGATCACTTTGTCCTATTTGGGTAAATGGGGACAGGAAAAGTAGGCAAGAGCTGTTTGTGTATGAGAATAATGCAAAATATGTGTGTGACTGGTGCACTTTACTGTATGTTAATGCATTTGTTGTTGTGTGTGGATAGCCTGTGGGCATGTTTATTATATTCCGGAAAGGGGAGTATGAAGCTCAAACACATTCTTACACAGTGTATCTGAAGTGTCACAAAAGCACTTGAGTTATGCAGAGTTATGAAGAGATTGATTCTATTTCAATATGCGTGCAGTAAGCTTTCTGGCTAACTTGAAAGTATTTATTATTTTTGTAATATAATTGCAGTTTTGATATTAGCAGCTTTTAGTGAAGCTTGCTCCTTTCATCAATAAAGGGGGGCTGCTCTAGCTTAACAACATACTCTCAATTAGAGTAAATTAAACCCTTTTTGGGAACCTTTAAAGTGTTGCTTACTTTGTTTTAATTTGCCCAGTGGTTTCGGAGCAACATAATCAATTGATTATAATTTCTGTTCATGTTCAGTTGAGGAATTAACCCTAATACTTAATTCATTTTTGCTTTCTTTTTAGTCCGAAAAAAAAAAAAAAGTTTAAAGGGGACATATTAGGCCCATTTTCTGGTTCCTATTTGCATTTGCACATTTTCAGAAAGTGCTTGATTTTTCTCATACTACCTGTGCTGCAGCAAGAAAACCAAAAAAGCACAATACGGCCTCTCCCCTCGCTTTATCAGGTGTTTTTTACGTCCACTGGATAGAATGAACCCTTAAACTAACTTTATTTTAGCTCTGTCACGAACGAGCTGAGAACCAAAATGCAACACACGGGAGACCGGGAAAGTCGGTAACCAGCTTTATTAAAACTTGTTTCCACAGAAAAGTTCTGGTGTAAGACAAACCAGCAGACAGTAGGCAAAGGGCTGGTCGGGGACTGGCGAGGCAGAATAGTCCGGGTACAGGCAGGGTTAGGAAACAGGCGAAGCAGGCTGGTCAGGGACAGGCAAGGTCGAAACCGGGAGAGCAATCTGGGAGGTAATGCTGGAAAGAACTGCATGCTGCGAAGTACGATCTGGCACTGAGGTGAGAGCACTGAGGTGAGAGTGATATATACTAGTGGAGCTAGTGGAGCTGATGGGTGTAACAGAGTGATAGAGAAACAGGGTGTGACTACCAGGTGACTAAGGTGATTGATAAATGCTAATGCAGAAAATAGGTGAGTGAGGGAGCAGACTCTGTTTTTAGAAATATAAAATATATTCAAATCAAAGCCAAGATCTAAAAAAAACTGGTATATTACCATTTACAAGTCGTCATTGCAACAGCCACAACTGAATTTGTTGAATATTTTTAGACTGCAGAGTTAATAATATATGAAGGCTGGAACATGTGTCAAAAGTCAGAGTATGCTTTGTATAAGAACAGCTTGCATTCAAATTTATCCCAAGCACTTTTGATTAACAGTTAAAGTAAACACAGGCCTGCTAACCACACTCGATAAATGTCAGTCAGCCCGGCCCTTTCCTTCTGAGGCGGCTTCAGTGTGTGAGCGCTGTTCAGAGCAGCATGCCCACTCAGAAGGGAGTGCATTGATTTTTTCCCTTGGATAACAAGGCTTGACCGACTTGGGTGCTTGCCTGAGTTCGATTGCTTCCTCTCTATGCTGGCCGTCCATACAGATCTCAGACATACGCATCAGAACTGTAAATGTCTCCATGCAGCTGTGGATGTCTTTGAAGAGAGACAGCTTTGACCGGTGCCATCACTCTTCATACAGGTTGATTAATAAAGCGTCTGATGTTCAATCAGGGCGACTGGGCAAGGGAGGAGAAATGTTGTTCGACAAAGTTCAGCCACCGCAATCAGCAGGAGCTTTGATTGATTAAATGCAGCACTTTTACAACTACTAAAACCGCTTTGGAAGCTTTTGACAGTTCTACATTCTGAGAGGCAGTGGCAGCTGGGAATACTTCATTACAACATCTCAAGAGAGGAATTTCAACGCTGTGTGACATGCAGTCATTCTGTAGCCGCAGGGTCCATTATTTCATCCATTGGATTTTCCACTCTGAAACCAACAGATGTCAAATAAAGACAAGAAAAATGTGTTTCATGACATTTTTTGACATAACAGAGTTCAACATAAGGGAGGTTTCCAAGTTGGGCAAAAATAACCCTGATGTCATCTGGGATATTTCAATTTAGTTTTTTATTTTAGAATCTAAAGGTTCTAAATGAAGACAAATTGGGCCAGTGGTTCATACAGCCTCAGCTGCTTTGAGTTTCATCATTCACAACCTCATTATGTGTTGTTACATAGCCAATCAAACGCAACAAATCCAATTTTCCTCACATCATGTGTAAGACTGGGGTTAATGAGGGGTCAAATTTGACTGCTAAGATCATTTTCAAAAATCTCTTTAAAAGACAAAGTGAACAGATTAATCTTTGTACGTGTCTTAGGCAGGGCAAGACAGACATGTCCTCTTATGGGCCCAGCAGAGCTTTAAAGTCAGATGATGGCTGGAAATAAAAAGATAAATAACATTGGCAACGACTTAGGAGTATGCTGTGGAAAATCTTAGAAGAGAAGTGTGCTAAAATGTATACGTAGGGTCCATTAGGCATGTTTCTACAACCAGAATATAATGTCAGAAGACTATAAAATACAAGATCTTATGTATGCATTTCATATTTAAGCTCCTATTATGTTTTATAAGGAATTAGCTGTATCTTGGCAAGTCAATTACACAAGTTAACTGCTTAAACTATGAGTTCAATGCTGCTAATCAATGTCTGCAATACATTTTCTTTTATTCTATCAAAATGTGTCAGAATTGCTTAGACTAACCCCTAGACTGAAGTAGACTTTGTTGAAAGCAGACTTTGTTGTGCTGAGAGGATCATCGGTGCCTCACTCCCATCACTGGACATTTATAACACCCGCCTCACCCGCATAGCACTCAGCATTGTGGGTGACCCCTTCCATCCCTTCAACTGCCTCTTCACCCTCCTGCCTTCAGGGAGAAGGTTACGCAGCCTGAGGTCGAGCACAACCAGACTGAAAAAAAGCTTCGTCCACCAGGCTGTCAGGAGACTGAACTCTCTCCCCCCCTCCCATCTTTCCCCTCTCTCCCTTCTCTCCCTCTATTTCACCTCTCCACCCTGCCCCCACTGGACCGGGACTTTAACACCCCCCCCCCCCCACACACACACACAGACACAAAAAATCCAGCACCAGTCACTTTTTACGCTGATATGGAAAATATTTTGAGCTCTCATTTGCACTAGGTACATCATCTTTTTATATATATATTAGGGCTGTCAGTCGATTAAAATATTTAATCGCGATTAATCGCATGATTGTCCATAGTTAATCGCGATTAATCGCAAATTAGTCGCACATTTTTTATCTGTTCTAAATGTACCTTAGAGGGATATTTTTCAAGTTTTTAATACTCTTATCAACATATGAGTGGACAAATATGCTTTATGCAAATGTTTGTTTATTATCATTTGAACAATGACAAATATTCTCATGAATATTAAACACAACAACCTCTGAACATTACAAATATTCGCCTCAATTCAACCTGGAACCTCTCTCATACAATACAATAATACAATACAAAGTGTGTGTGTGTGTGTGTGTTTGTGTGTGTGTGTGTGCGTGCGTGCGTGCGTGCGTGTGTGTGTGTGGAGAGACACTGTGATGGATTGTTGGAGCTATGTGCAACTCAAGGCATACGCTCGGACGGGAGCTGCCTGGACGCTGCAATCATGTTGCGCGCACTATCCGTGCTGAGTGTGCTGACTTTTCGTACAATGTCCCACTGTCTGGCTACCTGCATAAAGTCAAGTGCTCGGCGCAGTTGTCGGCGAAATGTCGCTCCTCTGTTTTCATTGAAACAGCTCCTTATATCCGTTAGCGCAGCTAGCTAGCACCAGATGCTAACAACAACAATACACGTAAGGTGTGCGCATTCTATCTCGCTCGCTCGCGCCACACATACACACACCCTCCCGGTCCTCCCGATGGCCAGTCCGGGCCTGCCGGTGAGCGTGGAAGTGTGGTCTGCCGCAAGCTGGCGGCAGGAGCGGGGCTGTCAGCTTCAGCTTGTAGATGGTATTTTAAACTCGATGCACTCTGAAACTACGGGGCGGCCGAGGACAAAAAATACACATGCGTTAATCGCGTTAAAATAATTAGTGGCGTTAATTATTTTTTGCGTTAACGCGTTATTAGCGCGTTAACTTGACAGCCCTAATATATATATATCCTGCTTACCTTTGAAGTAAACGATTATTTTGTGTTTTTTTGTAATTATTGAGTGTTCTTATATTTGAATGTGTTATTTTATACCTCGGGACTGTGGGAAACAGTATTTCGATCTTTCTGTATGTACACACATATTTTGAGATTGACAATAAAGTTGACTTTGACTTTGACTTTGACTGACTTTGACTTGTTCTTACAGTCAAGCACCGGTTGAGGTTTAGTTGTGAAAGTCCCTACCGTGCCCCCTTTTTTAATTGGAGAATTAGAAAAGAAAAAATATATATTACATATACATTCATCTTGGATTCACCAGTTATGGAATTAAATGCTCAATTCTTAATTCAAATTAATTCACTTGGGCTATCAAATCCTTTTCATGTCATGGAGTTCCTTCAAAGGTTGGTTTAAGAATGGGAAATAGTATTTTTTCCTCTTCTAGGTTTGCTTTTGGTATTTGTTTTGTGTCAGGACTTGCTGGTGTGGATCTTTTCTCAGTGTGAGAAATTCAGTGGATGAAAAACAATCCTGCTATACAAAGCTCAGCATGAAAAACAACCTCTGCACTTTCTGTTTGAATTAACACGAAATGTGCTCAGAGACGCAAATATAATGATGTGAAAATATAGTATTTATTTATTTTAATATTTAAATATTTAAGTTGTGAGTAAGCAAGCTCAAGTAGCTATTCAAGCCCAATGCACATTCTACCTAAATATAGCGTCTGAACCACACTCTCTCTACTTATCCTCCCACAGCAGGGAAACGTAGCATGACAACAGTATACTGTACAATAGATTGGTGTTTCTGTTGATGTTGTCAAGCAGAGCGGTGTCATCTGTCCTTTTCCCAGCATACCCAGCACTAAATCCACTGCCAGTGTCTGCGTCTGGATGTAGGCTGTAATAAATAATAGAAAGCCCTGTGCATTGGGAATACATGTACCAAAACATTGGAGGCACCACACTGTTTTGGCTGTGTCGAGTCTGCTATTACACATTAATAAGGAACAGGGTTCATAACCTGCTTTCATTCTTTGAAAGCTATTTCATTTTTTTCATGAGCGCTGGCCAGAAGTTATGACATAGGCTGTCTGTAAGGAGGTTAAGTGCTGAATTGATTCGTCAGCATGTGCCCGGTACAGCAATACAAGGCTAAGCTTACATGTAAGCAACTTTAATGGGTTATTTTAAATAGAAAATATACAGTTTATCATGTTTACCCGTGTATAATCCTCAAAGTCTGAAACCATTCTTTAAAAGCTCAATGTTTCAGTAATTGTGGTCCCCTTAAGAAAGCTCTTCTGTGTTTTTATAGAAGAGTGATGCTCCTCAACAGGCTTGTAACAATTTAAGCATTCTTCGATTCACATAAAGTGTTGCTAGTTTGTACAGGAAGGCACAAAAGAGAAGGTACACCAGCTTTACTAACACAGTTGATGCCTCAATGATTATACACCTCTGCTTGACCCGTCATTACTCTCATTATCAGGTTAGCTGTCCAGCGTTTACACTCTTACCTCTCAAATTCAAGCCTGTTTCCCAATAAATTGGTGGATGGAAATTAAAATACTTGCTGAGTGCTATGTGTTCATATAGTGGACTGATGGATGGATGGATGGATGGATGGATGGATGGATGGATGGATGGATGGATGGATGGATTTATAGATAGGTAATTAAATGTTGGATGGATATTGGAAGGTTGGATGGATGGAAGTTGGATGGATAAATAAATGGGTGGATGTCACGAACTTGGAAACACAAGTTAAAGGACTCAAATGCACGACCCGGGAGACAGAGGTAAAGTATGAGCAAACTACTTTATTCCAAATAGGTTTACAAAAAATGATCGACGAGCAGGAAACCGATGGACTGTCCACTCCAAGTAGGGATTGAGTCCTTACCCCAAGTGAAGGAGTTCAAGTATCTCGGGGTCTTGTTCTCGAGTGAGGGAACAATGGAGCGTGAGATGGGCCAGAGAATCGGAGCAGCGGGAGCGGTACTGCAGTCGCTTTACCGCACCGTTGTGACGAAAAGAGAGCTGAGCCAGAAGGCAAAGCTCTCTGTCTACCGGGCCATTTTCATTCCTACCCTCACCTATGGTCATGAAGGATGGGTCATGACCGAAAGAACGAGCTCGCGGATACAAGCGGCCGAGATGGGTTTTCTCCGCAGGGTGGCTGGCGTCTCCCTTAGGGATAAGGTGAGAAGTTCAGTCATCCGGGAGGGACTCGGAGTTGAACCGCTCCTCCTTCGCGTCGAAAGGAGCCAGTTGAGGTGGTTCGGGCACCTAGTAAGGATGCCACCTGGGCGCCTCCCTAGGGAGGTGTTCCAGGCACGTCCAGCTGGGAAGAGACCAAGGGGTAGACCTAGGACCAGGTGGAGGGATTATATCTCTTCGCTGGCCTGGGAGCGCCTTGGGATCCCCCGGTCAGAGCTGGTTGATGTGGCCAGGGAAAAGAAAGTTTGGGGCTCTCTGCTTGAACTGCTACCCCCGCGACCCGACCACGGATAAGCGGGAGAAGATGGATGGATAGATGGATGGATCGACACTCTTAACGAGTTGAAAAAAAGGCTAAAAAAAGGCACAAAGAAAATCGCTCACTAAGTGAGGAACAAAACTTACAAAGTATTACAGGAGCATGAATCAGGCTTGAGACAAGATAAGTGATCGCTGGTACGCAGACTACTGGCATGGAGACAGGACAAGACGAACTGACACAAGAGAAGGGAAGGCTGGGGAATTTAAACAAAAGGTAACTGGCACAGTAGGAAACAATCAAGGGCAAGGTTGACGCTGATGAGAGCGGGAGACACACACAAGGATAGGGAGTAAAGGGACCTGGAATGAAACACAAAAGGTGAGTACCAAAATAAAACAGGAAGTGGGAGACAAGACAAAAAATGATTAAACAAAAACATGAAACATGACTGAACTCAACACTTTTGACGTAACACAACAGTAGATGAATATTAGATGGATGGATGGATGGATGGATGGATGGATGGATGGATGGATGGTTCATGGATCAATTGATGGAAGAAATATAATAGATGAATGCAAAGCTATCATCGATCAAAGCAAATCCATCAAAATCTTAACCAAATTAAATATGACGGAAAGGTCCTCATTCACATAAAGGTTTGATTTGCCTTTCTTAAATGTAATACCTTTAAGCACATGGCTGAGTGGCACTGACTGACAGCTGACAGCTTGCATTATTAATATTCTGCCGCCCCATTCACTTTTAATTAAATCTGCCATTTTTCAGTCTCCTGGTTTTATTGAAAAAGGTGCAAAACAAAGAAGTGTGATGAAAAACAGCTGGCTGATCTTTCAAACAAAAAACAATGTTTATTTGCTTTGAGATTCAGGGGAACTATGGGAGGTTTTTTGGAGGAACAACAAAATGGAAATCTGACATTAAATTACATTAAAACATTTTAGGGAAAATGGGAGTATATCAAGGTATGCACGGTCTCTTATATGTGTTTTCTTTACTTCTGTATACCACAGCCAGCCATGATGATGGGTTATGATTGCCTAAGCATGTCCATCTTAATTGGATAAGAGTAGATGAAGTATGATGAAATATTACAGCATATGTTAATGTTTGTTTTTTATTTAAAATAATGCATACATATAATTAACTTGGGTTAGGGTTAGGATAAAAGAGCATGTCAACAGTTCCATATTTAGCAGACATTTGCTAGCATGTGAGCATGATAATAAAGAGCACATCTACAAATGATGGGATGTCATTCTGTTCTCTTGCATAACTTTGAATATGTCAACCAGTTCATTAGTTCCTATCAATTTATTTGAAATCTCGACAGTAGTTTTGGCTTTCTGGAAACATCTGGGTATTTTTCATCACAGTCAGAGTTTGGCATTCTACGTATTTCCTGCTGTCCGTGTATCATGGTCAACAGATCACGTCAGCAACCACACAAAAGGTACCATTTGTGAGCCTTTCATTAGACATGGACCTCAGGTGTTAGCTCTCTGCTCATCTTGACATACAAAAGACTCAAGATTGTTCATTTCCTCCTTAAACATCTTCCTTTTTTCTGAATGTTGTGATCATTTGTGCTCTGTGACAAAGCCTCGGCCACCTCTTTTCGTAGATATTTGGGAAAATATCTCAGAAATGTATGAAGGGTGCAACATCAATGAATTCAACAGGAGAAGTACTACATATTTTGCCATGTTTTTGATCAGGTAGCAGCTCTTGGGTGTTTCTATGAATACCTGAGCCATTTATAGCTCCTTATATCTTTCTTTGTTATTGCATGTATTTCATTAAGTATGCAACCAATTGACATTAGTTTTCAGTTTTATTGTTTTATAAAATAAACATTATAATAATGCCTTACAAACATGAACAAAATCAGAAGGAGCTTTCCTGTATCCATAAAATGTTTTAAAAAAGAAAGCACATATGATGACATTTTTTTCGCCGGAAGAAGGTTTATTTCTCCGCTCTTAATCTGTTTCATGTTCAGATCCTAAGGGTATACATGTTGAGTTGTGGTAATTCTAAGGAAAAGCGTTGAGTCTAAGCAGTCAGGTAATGAAAAAGTCAAAGAGCATTTTGAGAGCGAGAGTTCTGCCTAAGGACGAAAAAGGAGGAAATTAAACCTTTGCCTTATCGTTTTTACACAAGCTAGTGGTTTGACTGGGAATGGAAAATCTGGTCTCTGGTTGGTCAACCACTTTTTTGTAGGATTAACAATTAAATTAGAAGATGATAGCACAATGATTTGGTGATGCTCTCTTGTCCTACCATGAGGTTCCCATGTGGTTTCAAGTCAAATGGTCACAACTATTGATATGACATTTGGTATAGACATTCACCTTCCTTTTAGATAACCGTATTCACTTCAGAAATAATCTGGATTTTCATTCAGTGCCATTTTTAGATTCAATTTGAATTTGTCCTAATCCTTTGTATCAAATACCTTCACAACTAATACAAAATGGTTGCAGACCGTGTGGTTTCCTCCACAGAGGGAAGGACAGATTGATTGTATCCTAAATCAATTTCCACACAATTTTTTCCATTCACACAGTCAGTGCTGCACCTTTAAGAGGATCGGCAGAGTGTTGATTTTAAATCTTGTGTATATATTTAAAAAAAAAAATATTTCAGTTTCGCAATAAAGATAAACATCTTGAATGTACCTGCTGTCTCCTGGGCAGAATACATGGCGTGGAATTTATCACAAATGATCTGATATAGATTTTCAACTGTACCTTTGAAATAAGTATTTTGCGATCTAGTACTATTGGATAAAGACCAAAGACCTCTGAGAATCATATTTCATGAAGTGCTTGTTCAACAATGATACTTTTAACTTTTTCTGCATAGTGGAGAAATGTATATGATTCATTTTTGCCATTTCAGTTCAGCCATTCCTAACAAATGTACAAGTGCATGAAAACATTTTTTTTGCCAAAACTTTCCCGCCTTAACACGGAGAGATGGGATTCCAGACAAAGAGACTGAATTATAGCCTATTTTGAGTCTTATCAAAACCATTTGCAATATACTGTAAGAGAAGGTTTGCTTTTGGTATAACTTGCCTACAGACAGACAGTAAGGCAGACAATAGGAAGTAAAAATAGTCTCTATCTAGGCTATTAAAACTGTTCTTGGAATGCTCCACCTCTACATGCGGTTTGGAACTCCGAACCCATGCATCTTTTTATTTTTCATTGTTCCACAGTCAAAGGGAGACATCAAGGATAGTTGCACTGTGCATTTATTCCAATATTTCAGACAATCTGGCCCGTTTAGAGTGGTTTATGTGCTCTCAAACAGTCAGCAGATGTCTAATTGAGGTTCAAGGAATTATGGATGAATAAACTAAGCCTTGGGGGGAAAAAACACATTTCTCTAGACTGGGATTTGTCTGCCAGGCATAGCCTGTTGGATATCTGGAAGAGCTCACTGGTGTATGTTTAATTCAAGAGTAATCACATCTGCTTCTGGAATACGAAGTGAGGAGTGAAAGAAAAAGCTTCCTACTTTCTTCTGCCAGTTTATTCCACTGTGGAGGTCAAGTCAAGGATTCAAAGCTCCCAGTAGGCTGTGCAGTATTAGAGATGTGTTTGTTTTTCTAACAAAGGAATGAACTCGTAAGCTAACAGCGCTGCTGATTGTGGAACATTTGAGTCACACGTGTTGGAAAATTAAATGTACCCATTGACCGATCATTGTTTACATTTGCTGTCCCACTTTGCTACTGGAGTGTGTGTTCTCCCTGACATTCACGCTTCCACTGGGATACGGGAACATGTTTGGGCCATAAAGACAGTGCTTTAAATTACCTCGTGTAGTCTAAGTGAGATTTTAATTCATACACTTTTTGTCTGTCAAAATATCAAGGTGACTGTTGATTGTGAATACTTTTAAAGGCAATTTGGGACATATTTCCTGAAACTTAGTCTAAGCTTCAAGTCTCTTGGCATATTTGAGAGCCGCTTTTGCTAGGATTTACACTATTCACTGAGGAATTGTATACTGTTTTCTACAACAAAGCTCATTAGGGATATGAGAAGCAACATTGAACAAACATATTTTCAGTGAAAAAAAAAGATAGTAGAACTAAATGAAGAAATAAGAAGAGATAAGCTACAACAAACTTAAATGAAAAGAAACAAAACATTTAATAAAGTCAGAAGCTTGCTTGTTAAAAAATTAAAAATAACGGTGAAAAGCTATGCCTAATCCAATCCCAAAATGGAGAGGTGTCAGCTGTGGCAGAAATACTGTTATACACATTAAGTGTTAACAACTTTTGGCAAAAAAATCCATCTGTTCCTTTACAACATTACATTTTGGTGAGAAACCTTCTTTGTTTTACTTTCACAAAGTGAAATCTAGCAAGCTGGGCTTTCTAGCTTCCTGTTAGCATACAATCCAAACACTACCATGAGGGTTAGACACATGGACAGGCGTCAGCTATGGCCGAATCACCGTCATTCCCAGTGTTAGCAACTTAAAGGTCCCATGTCATGCTTTTCCGGTTATTACCCGTCCCCTTGTGTGTTATTTAGCTTTTATGCATGTAAACGGTCTGCAAAGTCACAAACCCTCAAAGTACAGCCTGTAGCGAGTAAAACTCTAACACAGAAAAGACCTGTCTATGCTGCCCCAGAACGCCTCGTTGGAGATTTCTCTTTTTCTTCCTGGGCACAGTGACGTGACCATACCCAAATGGACCCATTGGTGAGCGTCGCAGATGGGGGTGCTGCAGCCCCCTCAGCACCCCCCCTTCCCACGTCCATTCGCGATGTCTCGCTTTCTCGCAGATCCCACGCAGCAAGCAGGAAATGAACCCAGCTCACACTGTCCGCTCCTCGCAGCAGCGAGCCGCGCAACGTCCCGCCAACACGGCACCAAGATCCCACGCAGCATTCTCACCTGTTAGTCATTACTGGTGTCATTTTCTGGTTGCTAACGCCATTGTAACACATAATCACTGATGTTCCGCTGTAACGGTGGTGGACTCATCAGAACATAGTGGGCGAGCTGACCAATCAGAGCACAGTGGGCTCACAGGGAGGGGGGGGCAGGAGCTCCAACAAGCCGTGTAGGACAGAGAGTGGAATTATGATCAGTAGAAATGGCCATGACATGGGACCTTTAAAGCAACATAAACAACCCGTTTTTTGCATCATAACTTTTTGGCAATACTCATATTCCATTCAGAGAGTGGAAGCTTAGCAAGTTTGGCTAACTAGCTTTGTCTCTCTAGCATTATTTCCTAGCACTGATTCACGCTTCATGTCCTTCTTGTTGGTGTTATTTCCAAACCCTCTCTATGTCATTGGCAGCTTCTGCATCCTCAGTGATGTGTTGGTTCTATTTTTTTTTACCAAAAATAGGATCTAGTTAGCATTAGATGTGAAAGCACAATACCAGATTGTCACAGCAAGCAGCTCACTAGAGGACTGCAACATACTGTATGGGTTGCTATCATAAAAAAAAAAATCTAATTTCTTGGAACTTATTTTTTGGAGAAATTCAGTACAGCTTTTTACCTATCATTTATACATAGCCTATGCTGATTTATTTCTTAACAAACATGTCAAGGAGATTGCAAAATAGTTGGATGCACAGTTTACTTTTTTCTTTTCCTTTTACACAAGCAACAGAGACACCCAAAACAGAAGCTGAGAGTCTGATGTTTTAATGGGCACGTTGTGACAGTAAGCTGTCTGCCCTTTACACACCCTCTGTGTCAGACAGCTAACACAGAGCCACTGTGTGGCGTGGAACCTCAGCTAATGAGCCACAATCTGACATTAAATAATGGATGAATTAAGAACAGAGACAGAGACAGAGGAGTTTGTTAGAGTTCTCACAAATAGTTAGTGTGAATAAAGGAGAAGTGTGTGTGAACTACGATTCTTCCGCACCATATGCTCCAAATTACATTTTGGAAACTTTTGTACAAGCCACACCATTTAAAAAAATAAACATTATTCTTACACCAAAACATTATTTTTTAAACGGACATATTAGAAGTAAACGGAGTTTGTCGAAGGCAACTTTATCACATGTAGTCTGCAAACATTTTCGAAAACAAAGCTTTAACTTTAGCTAAATGGACGCAAAATATAAAGCAATCGTCAAATAATGTTCATAAACTCTAAAAAAAAAGTCTGTTAGCAATGGTAGCAGCAAAATATACTTACACTTGATTTTGTAAGAGACTGGGAGTGTATACCATATTATACCATTGGTGCAACTTATAAGGCATGATCTTTTTTCATAGAGCATCTTTGGTCTAGTTTTAAAACGCCAGTGATGGCATCAAGGTTCACTGGATTTGGGCATGGACACATAAGACTTAGTTATAAAAGAGAAAATGTATTATGTTAAGTGTTTAAGCAAAATTGAGGTCTAAGGGTCAGGATATCTCTGTCAGTCCTGTTTAAATTATGTTTCCAAATTCATGGACTTTGTGATTCAAAATGAATAGAAGTCCCCTTTGAGACACATAGGTAGAATCAGTTCTTTACTTTTCTAGTAATTGTGAGAAATTCCGCTAAGAACGTAGTCCTTATATGAAACTTCACAAGAAAGGAGAAGTTCACATCTAAGGCAGCTGACAGATGATGTAGTTGACACTAATGACCTCTCATAGGAGTTCCACTCTCACTGTAAAGGTCGCTGTCCAAGGCCCTGAAACCCCTCTCTACACAGCGGACACTTCAAGACATTTCCTTTTCCTTCATGTTTAAAATCCTGACACAATCTCATGATGTTGACATTTCATTATGGGGTGTCTGCTCTCTAAGTGCCTTCTAACCTCCTTTATGGTACATATCCACCATACGAAATGGAAAAACTAAGTAAAGAATTGGCCACAAAAAAACAAACAGTGTTAGTGTTACTGACTCTACATTTTGCTACAGTGCAGAAAAGGCTAATTTGATTTTATTGCCTGAATTTGAGTATGAATCAATGTCTGTGCATGTGTTAGCTCTGTGGTAGTATGTTAAATCATCTATGGTATACTTCCCCTCTCGCCCAATGTGAACAATGGCTCCCTCCACCTGCGATAATGTACATCAATGACTGTTTTCAGGAGTCATTTAAAAGAAGTGAGTGTGGAAGCAGGCTCGATTACTTTGGGCATTGTTCTCCACTGATACATTGAAGCCTAATTAATCGTCATTGTCAGGCTGAATTTACAAACTGCGCCCTGCCTGAGGATCTCATGCCGTAATTAGGCTCATAAAGGATTGAAAGGTCAGAGATGTTCCTCGGTGATAGTCCGGAACAAACCGTTCAGTTGACCAATTACATCAATATATAAATAATTCAACCATATAAAAGCTTTAAATGGCCAAATAGAACATATATTTCCTCTAAGTTGGGGAAATAATGGGCCACCTGACACTTGATGTCTGTAAGGCAGTGTTTTTTTTGTTATTTGTTGGCTTTTATGTGGGCATTATCACCCATAATGCATGAAACAAAAGCCTCAGCTCGCTGTGACTGCAGTTTCATTGCCAAGTCGATCGAGTAAAATGTACTAAGGTCCATAATGACTCCGAGGGGTGCTACAGTAGATCATTAACCCTCTGAACCTCAAGTGGTTACAGGCTGCTTCTTTCTCCTGTCACATTTGATTCACTGTGGCCTTGTTTCTCACCGCAATATATAAGTCCTGCACTTCTATGGAAACAGCACATCCAGGACTAGGAGTAGGGAGGACTCAGGAATGTATTTGCTGCAGCATATTGCATTTATACTGACAAAAACAAGTTGAATTTCTAAAATAGGGGCAAACATGGGAGCTGCATTTACAAAATGTTCAAAGAGCACATAATTGAGACGAATAATACAAGCAATCTGCTAAACATGTCAAACTATTTTATATTTTAAAGCCTATTCCAACAACCTCTGTTGGCCTCTGTTCTCGACTCTGTGTAAAAAGTCACTAGTTCAGTCAAAGTCTTGCTAAGTTTTTGTCATGTGATTGTTAGGGTTCAGACAACTCACTACTGTCTAAATGTATTCTTATATAAGATCCTATTACTATAAACTCTTTATTATGGTGTGAATATAAACAGTATAATGAACTAATTTCGATGAAATATGACTTATGAGCTTTGTTCTGATTATTTTTACTGATGGACCTATTTGTCTCCAATAATCTGTTTAAGAACTGTTGGAAAGTTAAACGTGTGATTGTGATGTTTGTTTTTACAGTTTCTGGCTTTGACAAAGCCTGCAATTATGGCATTTTTTGGAACAAAACAGCGAGCTTTGGGGTTCAGGAAAAGGCTGATATAGTGTTCTGTAGACCAATATATCTAAAAATTATTTATGTATTTTATATTATTCTTTTCACTCATGACAATGAATGTACGCAGTGTTGATACAAAATACAATGTTTAAAAATTGCTTTAAATACATAGTCCACAATCCAGTTTTTAGAAAAATGTTGGTACTTCTTAAAATAAGTACTTCCATGGAGCACATTAAGTCAGAACTATATGCATCAATATAAGCCTTTATAAGACTGTATCATATAGTGCCATTATACACCTCAGACCCACATGGGTAATTCTTCTCTAAAGCCACATACTGTAGGTGTCAGCTCAGGCTGTTGCCATAGGTTGCATGCCACAGCCATTATACACCATGACTTCTTATAATGCGTTTGAAATGTAAGCCCATTAGATTTAATACACTTTGGAATTTATAAGGGCACATACATAAGAGTAAAGGCCAACTTTCTTCAAATGTAATCCCAGAACCACACAAATGTCAAGGCTACAGCTACGAGCTGGCAGGACTGGAAAAATATACAGACACAGAAAGAAAACAATCTCTATAAATCCAATGCATCACATTGTGGATGAAAAATGGTAAATAACGCCTACGGTGTCCCTACCTTAATATCATTTTAGCACAATTCTTCCATTTATTTGATATTTACATTTTATTAAAAGGGACACCTATGGTTTTCTTATTGACATTTTGCATTCTATTGAAGTTGTTATTTCTGACATTTATATGTATTTTATTTACTGTATGAATATAGAAGCAACACGTCTGATCATGTTACAATCAAATGTATGTTATTGTGATATATGTCAATATACTATATATCACTTTTGTGGTGTGTAAGGATTGGGTCTATAGTAATGTTGAGGCGTTCCGTGCTATTCTATACGGTGGCCCTGAAGTGCAAGTCCAAACAGCATTTCAGGAAACACCACAGCATTTCAGGAAACACCACAGCATTTCAGGAAACACCACAGCATTTCAGAAAACACCACAGCATTTCACAAAACACTACAGCATTTTAGAAAACGCTACAGCATTTCAGAAAACGAGACAGCATTTCAGAAAACGCTACAGCATTTCACAAAACACCACAGCATTTCACAAAACACTACAGCATTTCAGAAAACAATACAGCATTTCACAAAACACTACAGCATTTCACAAAACACCACAGCATTTCACAAAACACTACAGCATTTCAGAAAACACTACAGCATTTCACAAAACACCACATCATTTGAGAAAACACTACAGCATTTGAGAAAACGCCACAGCATTTCACAAAACGCCACAGCATTTCAACTTATAGGGAAAGGGTATTCCTTTAGGGAGAACACTTCTTGTTTGTGATTGGACAGAGCCAGCCAGAGAAGCACGGCTGTGATTGGTTGTTTTTGCTGCCAGTCAGGAAATGACGCTTCGTGATTGGTCAGCACCCGACAGCGCAACATGTCCCGAAACATCAGCCGTTAGCTGTTAGCACACAGAGCTCACAGCTCCTCATATCTGTTCAGAAACTGGACAAAAGTTAAACATGAACAAACCACAGACTGTCTATGTCATGGTGAATACAGTCGCTGCTTTATTTATGTCTGTATGCCATTGTTGTGAGTTTGGACGGAGCAGCTACAGGTTAGTTTATCCTGATCGATCCGATCTCCATTCAGAAAACACGCATTTTAAAAGGTTTCTCGCCTGCCGTCTTGTCTGCATACTTGTCACAGCATTAATTCATGGTTTTTACTAACCGGTATCAGTATGTTGTTACTTCGGCATCATTTTGAAACGTGTATTACAATTAAATCACGGTAAAATATGTTCATTTTGTAGTCTACCATAGTATTTACATGGATATAAGCAGACCCTTCGCCAGAACAAATCTACAGAGAGGGCATATGATTTTCATGGGAAGGCACACAAAACTGCCATGTGCAGCGGCCAGTGGCGGCGCCAGAGATTTTCTTTTGGGGGTGCTGTGGGGTAGCTTGACGTTTCATAGAGGCTGCTCAAACATTTAGGGTTTCCCATTAAGGTACTGGGCGCTACAGTGGCATTTTCTACTGCAACACTCCCCACACGCACATACACAGTGTACCCGCGACTGTTACAATGAAGGCTCGATAATCAGCTCACGGCATAGGTGTAAGCAGGGGTAAAGTGCTATTTTTTGGGGGTGGACCTAACCTCCTCTAGGGGGGTCCGGGGGCATGCTCGTCCGGGGAGATTTTTTTTTTAATATTGAAGTTAAAAGCATCAATCTGGTGCACTTTGAGAGCAAAATGAAGAGATCTATGGATACATCTCTCAACACCCATTTGAAACAGAACTGTAAACAGATTTACTATTTCTTTATGGATATTTTACAAATCGCTCTCCTTTTAATGTTTTACTTTCATATAGTATTTCATACCTGTTTTTCATTTATTACTCTTATATTACTATCTGACATCACATACATCGTAGCATTAAAGTTCACAGTTTATTAGTAATTAAAAACATTTAAAAACATTTTTTTTACATTTTTATAAATAATATAAAAAGTGTTTATTGGGGGAGGGCAGGCATGTCAAAGCGGAGGGGCTCGCATCGCTCTAATAGCTCGAGTTTCAGGTTTCACCGCGGCTGTCAGCTGTGTTTACTCCTGTCTTTCAGACAAGACGCGCTGGAGAGGGGGCGGGGCTTATATCCATGCAAATACTTCGGTAGATACCAACTACAACAAAATGAACATATTTGACCGTGATTTAATTGTAATACACGTTTCAAAATGATGCCGAAGTAACAACATACTGATACCGGTTAGTAAAAACCATGAATTAATGCTGTGACAAGTATGCAGACAAGACGGCAGGCGAAAAACCTTTTAAAATGCCTTTTTTCTGAATGGAGATCGATCGATCAGGCTAAACTAACCTGTAGCTGCTCCGTCCAAACTCACAACGTCATACAGACATAAATAAAGCAGCGACTGTATTCATCATGACATAGACAGTCTGTGGTTTGTTCATGTTGAACTTTTGTCCAGTTTCTGAACAGATATGAGGAGCTGTGAGCTCTGTGTGCTAACAGCTAACAGCTAACGGCTGATGTTTCGGGACATGTTGCGCTGTCGGGTGCTGACCAATCACGAAGCGTCATTTCTTGACTGGCAGCAAAAACAACCAATCAAGCAGTGCTTCTCCGGCTGGCTCTGTCCAATCACAAACAAGAAGTGTTCTCCCTAAAGGAATACCCTTTCCGTATAAGTTGAAATGCTGTGGTGTTTTGTGAAATGCTGTGGCGTTTTGTGAAATGCTGTGGTGTTTTGTGAAATGCTGTAGCGTTTTCTGAAATGCTGTATCGTTTTGTGAAATGCTGTGGTGTTTTCTGAAACGCTGTAGCGTTTTAAAATGCTTCAGTGTTTTGTGAAATGCTGTGGTGTTGCTGTAGCGTTTTCTAAAATGCTTCAGTGTTTTGTGAAATGCTGTGGTGTTTTGTGAAATGCTGTGGTGTTTCCTGAAATGCTGTTTTGACTTGCACTTCAGGGCCACCATAATTCTAGATGTCTGTTAATTTAATCTGACCATTGCTCTATGGACCGATAAATATATATCTATGTCCACCAATTGATTTAAGTCTAATATGAGCTATAATGTAAGTCCAATATAAGCTAAATGCTCAATGCAATATGTGACACCTCTGTAGACCAATATTTAATTCTAGGTAATTGAATAATGTTTTTTGCTTCCAGTTACTGGTATGAAATAGTTTTACCAATCTGGACTTTACCTCTGTCTCTTAGAAAATCTCCTGTGCTTCAAATAGATATTTAGCCCTTTCTAGAGTGGTTTCCAAAGTGGATAAAAAGTAAATAATTGATCAACCACTTACTTTAAGTGAATCCAAGAAAGATATAGATTTAATTGAATTGAATTCCCCTAATCCCAGAATGTCTGGTGAGGCTAAACAGTGTGACTGAGGGAAATGTAGCAACAGATGCTATCCATGTGGGCGGTGTTCATATGGTTTGCCAAATACTCACACACTTTACTGAGTGAGAAGTGAGAGGAAGCATCGTGCCGAGTGGCTTTTAAAAAAGAAACCGTTTACCAGGAATAACCATTTTAAATATAAAGATATTGTGTCCAATTCAGTTTATTGTTGCTCATAGGCATTTTAAGGGCATTAGGAAATGTTGGATTTGAATGAATCTTGATTACTCTGCTCAAAATCTGACTGTTTGGGGACATTTTGCTGTATTTTCTGCAGGAGGAATGATGCAAAAATCTATTTCTTAAGATAAAGAAGTATAGAACAAAGATGTTCGTAAATAATAGGAACAATTAATGGGCCCACATAGCAGATGCACCCATTTCCTCCACTCTGAGACCAAAGCAACTGTTTAAGTGGCCAGCCTGCTAAGAACATACATAAGTAATTTATTTTTGTGCTTACAAGACACACTGCAGCCGTCTGATTTGAAGGGCACTCACCACTGGGTCTCACTTGACTTTGACTTCTTTTCAAAGAAAACTGTCAAAGGAAAAAATAAAACAGACAATACAGCTAACGGCAAAAGGCAACGTTGGTCAGAAAGGGTAAAGTCATTACTTGTTCATGAATATAACCAATTATGTTTTCAGGCATTCTGTTTATCATAACCAGGCCCAATTCATCTGGCTGTATATGTTGATGTGAAAAAATAAATAAATAAGTGGGGAAAAAACAGGTTACCTTAGTGAATGCCTTCCTTCTTATAAAACTCAAGAGCTTAGTTTTGTTATAGATAAAAGAACACCATTTAATACCATGACATTATCTGTCTAAGGGCACATTAGTCCTTGCATATACCCATATGCATTTATATCAGCCAGACTTTTTGCAAAAAGAGTTTACCTTTTCTCTCTTTTATGTTTTTTAATTGGGAGAATCTGTGTCATAGATTCAGATATTTCCTCTCTCAACACTATTCTAAATGAAAAAAAAGGCTTCAGCTGTTGAGTCTTTGAGCTAAATGCCAAGGTCATCATGCTGCTGGTGGTGCAAAATCAAAAGTCAAAGATCACCAAAGTAATTCAAGTTGCTTTTATCTTCAAAATCATTAGTATTCATTATCTGGCGACCCAGAACGTTTGTACAAAATATTTGTACAAAATTGCTCGACAATCTGTTTGCCATTTTGTGATGTTTTACTAAAACCATAACTACCAACCTGCTGATGGCTCAAAGGGAAACGTTAAGCGCGCAGTAAAGTCCGTAAGCTTTATCTCTGGGGAGTATGAATGTTTGTACAAAATGGTATGGCAATCCATTTAACAAGCTTGGCTGAATTGTGGTTGCCTAAAGAAGCTGAAAACACAAGAAAAGAAAGAACACTTGTTCACCTGCAGCGTTCAGGGGACCATGAATATTTGTACAAAATTGCAAAGCAATTCATTAACATTTGTTGTGATGTTTCACAAAAAACCAACCTGTCAACCTGCTGGTGGCTTAAGGGGAAAAGCTAAAGGCTAATTGAAGAAGGTCAACTTTATCCTCTTGGGACCATGAATGTTTGTACAGATACATAAAACATTTGTCCACATGTTTCACTAAAATCCAACCTGCTAAAGGCTTGAGTGAAAAAAATGATGGGATCAGTAAAGTCAGTGAGCTTCATCTTTTGGGGACCATGAATGTTCTTAAAAAAAAAAGGTATCAATCCATTTAACATTTGTCGAGATGTTCTACTAAAACCCAATCTGTTGGTTGCTTAGGAGAAACCTTAAGGGCTTAGTGAAGTCTGTAAGCTTCATCCTCTGGGGACCATGAATGTTTTAACCAAAGTGCATAGAATTGAATTTAACATGCGTTGAGATGTTTCACAAAAGGGGGAAATATAGAGGATCTGTAAATCCAGCTTCATCCTAAGGGGACTATGAATGTTTTTACAACATTTTAGAGCAATTCATTTGAAACTTGTTGAGATATTTCTTCCTTGACAAAAGTGGTGAACCAACAGACTAAAATACAACCCTGACGCCAGTTCTAAATGACTGGTTAATGTGAGCATGCTGTGTTTACATTGAACAAATGAATCCATAATTCCCAGTTACATGAAAGTGGCATGATATGCGGAGCTACATAAGGCAGTTCTGATTTATGTGTCTTCAATTGGCGAGGTGAAACATTGTCACCATGTCAACATATGCTGCAGATCAGCGGGGTTTCCTGAAAATGGCAGATTGTCAGTCAGGTCATGCCAGTAATATGTTTACAGAAAATGCATCTGACAACACAACACAGTAGGAACATATTGCCTTGGCGAACTTGGATGTTTTTTCTCTCGCTGCTTGTTTGCATGAGAAGGTGAATGTTCAAAGAGGGTTGAGATGTTGTATAGTGAAGAGGAAGAGACTGAATGAATAGACATTGACAATGCAGGTCTTAAGTGCCTGCTGTTTTTCAATTAAGTGCCATATGTTAAGTCACACGACACACATGTACTGACTGGAATGGTAAAAACATTGTTGTCGTGCCGTTATAGTCAGTAGAGAATTGAGGGCACTCTCTTTGGAAAGATGCCACCTACACTACTCACAACAGGTCATTCAAAGAGAAATGAACTCGACTTGTGTATGTGTGTGACAGCGAATTAGCTGACAAACTGCTCTTTAAAAAAAGGCAAAAAGAGCATGACACTTAGAGCTTATTAAGTAGGGAAGAAACACGGGACAGCCCACAAAATACTATGGAACATACATGGAATGCATCACCCTCTGCTTGAAGATCATTATTTTCAAATGGGAGAATCCATTAGGGCTGCAATAGTCATTGTAATTGCACTGAATCAGGTTGACAGTTTTGCATGCATACTGTAAAAGTGCTGTTTGGCTCATACTAAAAGCAATTTATGTGAAAAGAACACTGTGTGGGTAAATCGGCTATAAATAAAAAGGGATAGGATATGTAACACGTATCCAAGCACATTGAGTTACAGGACCTAACATGACTCGCATTAAACTTATTCAGGTGGTTAGAAGAACATCTACATGTTTTTTTTTTTTTCATCAATATGTTTATTGATTTTCATCATACAAAAAAATCACATACATAGGACGAGGACATAGAGCCAAAAGCAATACATATATACACAGGACATACTTTACATTAAAGAAAAATAACGACACTAAATTAAATTGGTACATACATACATACAACAAGGGCACTTCAATACATCGGCAAACATCCAGTTTTCCAGCAATAGGACCGTGTTTCTGCAGAGGATATCACAGTAATTTACATTTTAACATATAACCTATTCTCCTGCCCCAGGTTCGTTCAGAAATTGAGAAAGGTCGTTGTTCTTGGTATACTGTATAAAACGTCCCCAGACCTTCTTGAACAGTTCTTGTTTGTCTTTGAGAATGTAGGTAATTTTTTCTAAAGGCAGACATAAGGAAAGTTCCCTAAACCACTGTGCAATACTCGGTTTGCCCAACTTTTTCCAAGTTAAGGCAATCACTCTTTTTGCTTGAAATAAACAGAGGTCTATAAAAACTTGTTCATAACGCTGTATGTTATGTCCATCCGGATATAAGCCGAGTAGGAACATTTTTGGTTCCAGCTTTAAGCTGATCGATAGAATGTTCTGTACTGTTACCCTAACTTCTTCCCAGAATTCCTTTATTCTTGGACATAGCCATAGACAATGGAACAGTGTGCCTTTTTCTTCCCCACATCTGGTGCACGTGTCTGGGATATTACCATTAAATGTATTCAGTTTTTCTGGTGTAATATACACTCTCATTAACCACTTGTATTGCAGAAGCTTTAGACGCGTATTACCTGTCTGTGTTTGGGCCGCCTTACAAGCTGTGCTCCACTGTTCCAATGTTAGATCTTCCTGTAAGTCAGTTTTCCAGGCATTAAGTCTAGAGTTCGATGATTCTTGGGAGGACGCCAGCAGGAGATCATAGAATTCTGATATGATGCCCTTCCCAAAGGGGTTTTTAATTAAAACTTTCTCCAATATAGACAGAGGAGGGGCCCTTATGAGTCGATCCTGGTTCGCTCCAACAAAGCTCCTGAGTTGCAGATATTTAAAAAAATGTTTACGAGGGATATCGTATTTACTGACAAGTTCCTCAAATGATAAAAAATTCCCTTATAACTTCCAAACATGTCTTTTAACTGTCCCACCCCCTTTTCAGCCCATAGTCTAAAACCCCCATCGGCATTCCCTGGCGCAAAAAGAGTATTTCCCCAGATCGGGCTAAACCAGGAGAGGGAAGAGGATTCGTTCATATATTTTTTAACCTCCTGCCAGACACCGATCATATTTTTAACTATAGGGTTAGGTGTAGTTTTTTTAAGGTTTTTAGGGTTGTCAGAATATAGATAAGTGGGGAGTGGGAGCTTTAAGGAGCAAGACTCAACATCCCTCCACGCCGGAGGCCTTTCCTCTGTGTAATAAAACATCAATGTTCTCAGCTGAGCTGCCCAGTAGTACCACAACATGTTAGGGAACTGTAATCCTCCTCTATCATAAGGCAAGTACAAGAGAGACAAACGGAGTCTGGGGCGTCTGTTATTCCATATAAAATTACTAAACATTTTCTTCATTCTAGGAAAAAAATCTGGTGGGGGTGGCAGGGGGATATTTTGAAACAAATATAACAGCTTGGGGAGAACATTCATTTTGAGTATATTAATTCTACCCATTAGAGAGATCGGAAGGTTTGACCATCTATCAACTGATTTGGAAATAGACGCTATAGTCGGATTATAGTTAGAGTTCACAATATCTTCCATTTGGGAACAATCTGAATACCCAAGTAAGTAAAAGTATTTACTGTTCTAAAATGGCCAGCATGTTTGGGTGGGTTAGACCTTTCCTCCGAGTTAAGGAGCAATATGGAGGATTTTGAGTTATTTACTTTGTAACCCGATATATGGTTAAACCCTTTAATCAGTTCCATAAGAGCCGGTATAGAATTCTCCAGATTTCTAAGGAAGAGAATATGGTCATCAGCGTAAAGAGCTATTCGATGATCAAGCCCTCTCACATGTATGCCTGAAATCATTGTGTGCTCTCTCACAGCAATAGCAAATGGTTCAATTGCTATTAAAAATAGAAGGGGGGATAGAGGACAACCTTGTCTACAGCCCCTACCGATCCTTATCGGCTTTGATATGATATTATTGGTAATTATTTCTGCATACGGGTCATTGTATAAAAGTTTTACCCAATTACAAAAATTCTCCCCAAAGCCAAAACGGTCAAGAAGTTCAAACAAATAGGACCATTCCACCCTGTCGAAAGCTTTCTCAGCATCTAATGCCAAGAGAGCTGTATCTGGCGCCCCCCTTTGGTCATGTAAAATGTTCAAAACCCGTCTCACATTGTGAAATCCCTGAACCATGAACCCATTTTGATCCTCTTTTATAATTTCCGGCAGCAGGCATTCCAGTCTCCTTGCCAAGATCTTACAAAGTATCTTCAAGTCTGAGTTTAGGAGGCTGATTGGGCGCATATTTTCGCACTTATCATTTGATTTCCCAGGTTTTGGCAGGAGTGTGATCAGCGCCCCTCTCAGGGTGGGAGGAGTATTCCATTTTGAATAGATTCAATAAACATTTCCAAAAGGGGTGCCTTTAATTTCGCTTCAAATTTTGTATAGATGTCAATGGGCAGGCCATCCGGTCCTGCTGCTTTTCCCGATTTCATGCTCTTCATTGCCTCAGAGATCTCCTCCAAAGACAATACATTCTCTAATTTCAAACTTTCCTCATCCGATAATTTGGGAATCGTGAGTCTATCTAAGAATGGACTCTGGAGCAGTGTCCCCTCGTCTATTTCAGAGCTGTATAATCTTTCATAATAATCCCTGAAAGCCCCATTTATTGCCACAGGGTCTGCAACGGTCTCCCTCTTGTCGTTTTTCAGCACAGTGATAGTTCTTTCAATTTGAAGTTGTTTTATACGCCATGCCAGGATCTTACCTGACTTTTCCCCTTGATCAAAGATGGATTGTTTAAGCTTCAGTAAGTTAGCTGCTGCTTTAGAGGCTGACATTTCATTATATTGTGCTCTTAATAGTAACAATTCTTGGTGTAATTTAGGAATTCTAAAATAAATGTTTTCCATGGCTTTAATTTTGGACTCTAATAATAGTATTTTTTGTTTGGCTTTTTTAGATTTGGAGCTCGTAAAGTTAATGATCTGACCCCTAATATAAGCCTTAAACGCTTCCCACCTGGTACTTGCAGAAGTTTCAGAGGTATTGTGCGTAAAGTATAGATCAATTTGTTTTCCCAGAAAGGCTATTAGGTCTGAGTCCTGTAACCATTTGTGCTGAAATTTCCATTTGGGGGGATCCCTCAACAGCCCTGGGTCTACATAAACCATACTGTTCGGGGCATGATCCGAGATCAGAATACTGTCATACATGCAGTCCTTAACTTTACATACCAAACTTGCAGAAACTAAAAAGTAATCAATTCGGGAGTATGTTTTATGAGTATTAGAAAAACAGGAATACATTGACAATCCAGGGTATCTATCCCTCCATATGTCCCTCAAGTTTAACTCTTTAATGGACTGGTGAATAATTTTCCTACTTTTGTTGTGTGTTTTGTCTATATGTGAGGCTCTATCCTTACTGGGGTCTAGAGTACAATTAAAGTCTCCAGCTATAATGTATTGGCCTTCAAGAGATGCCAAGATAAAAAACAAGTCATTGAAAATGTGTGTCGTCGTTATTTGGTGCATAAATATTAACCAAATTTAGACATTCTGTATACAAAGTACCCTGAAGGATCAAATACCTTCCCATTTTATCTGCGATTACCTTTGTGACATTTAATGGAATGGACCTATGTATAAGAGTCATGACCCTCTCGCCTGTGTAGTAAAAGGAGCTGAAAATACCTCGCCCCGCCATCTCCTCCTTATTCTGATGTCTTCGTTCAAGGCCAGGTGTGTTTCTTGGAGAAAGATAATTTTGGACTGTAAATCCGTTAATCTTCCCATAACCTGTTTTCACCTTTTTAATCTACATCTACATGTTTTAATGTGATCAAGGCGGAATGCAATCTTTGAACCCCTCGGCTTTCAGTCTGATGACGATAGTCTCAGTTGCTAATGGACATGTTTCTGGGAATTTAATATAACCAGTGGAAATAGTCCTTTTCCCCTGGCCCTGGTCAATAGTTTAAAGGGCCCCTAATTTTGAGGGTTTTCCCTTTCCTGTAGTGTGTTGTATGGGTTTTTGTGCATGTAAATGGTCGACAAAGGCTTTAATCCCCAAGTTTCCTGCAGAGGCAGTTTCTCTACCACACACTCCCCCCCCTGCCTGAAGTGCCTCCATTGGACTTCCGTAACATAATGACATCACTATGTAACACACGCGATTCTATTGGCTAATGCACCAAACTATTTTATGTGATAGGCTTTGGGGCAGACAGCTCTAAGCGATTGACCATCACAATAGAGTCGGCCAGCTAACCAATCAGAGCAGACTGGGCTCTGGTTTCAGACAGAGGGTGTAAAGAGGTGCAGAAGCACAGGCAGTATGAGAAAAAGTAAGCAGTTCTTGAACATTAAAGCATGGACACACATGTCACAGTAGAGGCACAACATACCAATATGAAACTGAAAATTAGCATATATGGCCCATTTAAAGTACGATTAGCAACTTGAGATGCAACACGGGTGTTGGAGTTAAGAAGTGTCACAAGTAGCCAGTTTACAAGAACACTTTTAACTAAAAAACAACGATATCGTTGTCAGTCAATAGCCAATGGATACCGATATTGCAATTTGGCCAATGTGTTCTGCCTCTTATTCTCTCCACACGCACTTGCTTGCATACAACCAAATGTGCTCAAATGTGATGGAGGAACAAGAGTGCTTCCAAAACCACAGTCTTGTCCTGTTGCTTACAGGTTCTGCCTTCATATGGACAATCTGTTCATAGAGATAAGGAATCATGTAGTATGTATTTGCTGTGCTGTAGGTGGTTTGCCCTTAGAGAAACCAGGTTGCCTCGGCCTCATGGAAACATCTTTTAGCTTTTGATAACACAACAACTGCCTGAGGTTAAAATGCAGCTACGTTAGCAATAGCAGCTTTACAGCTTTTGGCAGATGCTTACAGCTCTGCCTTAAGGGGAAAGGCCAAAACTGTGCAATATGGAGGGCCAGGAGCTAGTGCTAACCCTAAGCTTTAGCAACATAGTTGTCTTTGTAAAATGCATTCTTGGATGGGAAAGGGTTAGGTGCAGGGCAGTGGTTTACGTTAGCTTCACCAAAATGTTGACATTTTAATTGGAACATGCTAATGGGAAGAGGTTCAGATTCAGAGGAAACATTGTTTAGCTCTTGACTCTGTGTGTGTGTTTGGTGTGAGAGCACTTGCAATTTAATGAGCTTCTTTACACAAGGAGCCCAATAACAGCTGTGAAAATAATTATGTGCAGCAAAACATTGATGTGTGAAATAACAATCACAAACATGCTGTGTAGCCTCGTCGCTAACAGCTCCTTAATTGTCCGCGTTAGCCTCTACCGGGCAGTAGGAAGGACACAATGTCACATCTGATGGCAAAAACAAAGCCTTTACCCAAACAACCCCAGCTGGAGTGGCTCCGTAGCTTTATCAATCCGCGGAAAGAAATATCAGAAGAAAGAAGTGTCAGATTGCAACTGACCTCGGCACTGCTGCTCAAAATCCCACTGCCGCCATAAGAGGCTTTACTACAGACTTGAGGCGGGTGAATAGGGATAATTTAATGAAACATTAGACGAGAGCACTCCACAGTCCTTTAACAAATTGCTTTTCTGACTGCCAAGCTCGGCTCAATTTGGATTGCCTGAAGGAGGTGAAAACACAAGAAAAGAAAGAACACTTATTCACCTGCAGCGTTCAGAGGTTGGATATAATAGTTCCAGAAAAACAATTGAAATATACAAGAGGAGGCTGTCCTGAAATGGCTTTCCTACAAAGTCTACTTGTGGATTTATGACAACTTTCTGAAGGACAGATTAAGTGTGATGGGACTGTTGACTTCCAACCAGAGAGAGCAGAAAGCACCCTTCCTCTTATCTACAGCCACCACGGTGCACAAACAGGTGGCTGCTGGGTACTGGCACCTTTTTACTGGCAATGCTAGGTAATTAAAAGCTGGTCTTTTTAAGATGTTGGCAGGGCTCAGGGTGGCATTTGCGTGGCATTGCAAAGGAGATTCACCTCTTTGTGCAAAAAGAGTGACCTTAAGCTCTGGGTTTAAAGCCGGCCACTGCGTAAAGCCTTGAATAAGCTTAATTAGAAGAGCCAGGCACATGACTTTAATCTCACGTAGAGAGAAAGTCCCAAGATGACACTTAAAGCCAATATGACTATTGTGTCTGAGTGCCGCACAGGCCTGGCTTGGTTATGGTGTTTGTGTGTGTGTGTGTGTGTGTGTGTGTGTGTGTGTGTGTGTGTATGTTTTTTTCAGGAGGGACTTGCATGCAAGAGAATGACTTATGTCCATGTTTGCATGCATATGTCCCTGTCTGCCTATGCCGGATTTACATTCATGTGCTAATGTGACAATAATTGGGACTCAGGCATATGGCTTCTTGGTGCCTCAGTAATGAGGGCAGAGAAAGGCACATAGCCATGAAGTGTATGTGTCAATTGTACATTGTGGCTTGACTTGGCTCCGGTGGGTGTAAGATAAAGATGTAGCCCTGTTCGGAACACACTGGAGGCATTTAAAAGACGACGGCACATACATTTATGCAAAGATAAGTAACAATGAGACCAATTAAAGTGAAATTATGGAAAACTATCTTTTTGTAAATAGGCTCCTGAAAGATAGTATAATTTTAACCAGAAATCTTTTTTTTTTCAAGCTAACGTATGCCCTAATACATTTTTTAACTAACGAACAGTAATGTTCAATCAATATGTTACATTTAGCAATTAAACAAAGATTTAGTGTATTGGTTTGAATGTCAATATTTAATATTTTAAGCATTATCATAATAAAAGACTATTAAATCCCATTTGCAAAATATAAACTGCTTACTAATAAGTATTTAAGCTAATTTGTGTTCCAGCTTGGGTCTTATTTTGGTAGTCATCCGCTGTTATGCTAACAGTTTACTGAGCTAATTCACTGTTGAGAATCTAAAAATAGATCAAACAGGGCAAAAATAACTGCAAACATATGAGCCACATTTATTTGAAATATAATCCATCTGGTCAACTAGTCATTTGTAAAATTCATAGCCATAGATGATTTGGGACAAGAGGGGATTTTATTCATTTCATCTAAATAAAGTGGAAGCAATTCAGGCTATCTAGCAGGTATACAACACATATGGCTAATTTACCTTATTGGTGTGCCCTTATGAACCTATTCTTAGCAATGACGATGCGTTGCCACTTCTCAAAAAAGATTATCAATGACCAGACACACAATAATGATGCCCAAACAATAACATTTCTCCTATTCATTTACGTTAGCAATTCTGTATGGACAGCCCTAAGCACGACTGATAATTGTAAAGTGATTTATGTGAAAACGGCACAGCGTGCTTCACACTTAAACAGTATGTGCAATCATTTCTCCACAACATAAAATAAAATGAAGGGGAAATACATTGATGGTAGACTACCTTCTATTGTTATAGATAAACTGCCAAGCTGCCATGAGTTGTCACATACATTGTTAGAATTTAATTTACACTCTAGGCGTTCCCTTCTGTCGAATGCCTATCATATTTAACCTCCACACATTTAGACAGCTTCATTATCACACATTTATATATTCTCATGTAGTTAACATGTGTAGGTGGTATGTTCCTTGAGTGTATTGTGCACAATATGCTTTTTGATAGACGTGTTGCATTTCATTAATAACAACTGTGAGGAAGTGACTGCTTCTCATTAGCAGTCAGCAGTTTGGTGGTATGTGTCTGCAGTAGTGTCTGTTCCTGGGTGTGCTGTGCACCGACGTCAATTGAATGAATTCTCCGACCTTAGCTCTTGATCAAACAGAAGAACCGGTTTTCTCTCCTCCCCTGCTCATTATTCTCCTGCTGTTTCCTCGGTGCATTGTCCGCTGTGCACGGGGACATTGGGACAGAGAGGTTAGAGTTCCCTGTGGCTCGACACTTCATTGAGTTGAGAGTAACTGCCAGGGCACAGAACACATCTTTTTGTCATCCCAGGGGAATGATGGAATGATGGAAGGATGGAAGATTGTACGGCATGAGCGGAGTGGCATTCCGATGATCACGTCAAGAAAAACAGCAAGCCGTTGAATGGTTTTCAGATTAAAGCTGATGCTGGACACAACACGAAACAAAGAGCGACATTTCAGAGTTTTGGTACATGGGTAATCATTTAAAGGGGATAAGGTCTCCAAATACATAGGTGGTTAAAACGTATTTGAATTTAACAACTGGCAAAGAAAAATGTAAGCAAATACGTGATACACCTGGGAATAAGGGGAAGATAGGGGTAGGTGGAACTAATCAGGGCGGGGCAGTTTATCATACAGGCTGGAAACACACAAGGGCAGGAAGTGAGGGATCTGTAACAAGAGCTCAACTGTTTAAGTCCTTTCAGTGACACCACATTTCTGCAGCATAGCTGTGGGAATTCAAAATGTTGCCACATTTTGCACATGGATACCAGGGGAAATCAATTAAAATTACGATGTAAAATGTACACAGAAACATTAACATTTACGATGGAACATATAAATCAGAGTAATGAAGGCACGTATGTTACGTCCTTTTTTCACCTGTCATTTATTTTTACTGTTGCTTCAAGATTCTGTATCAATCATAACACTAAATGTCAGAATGACATCACCTTTTGCTAGAACCTGAAAGATGTTCAAATCAAGCAGTGAAGCCGATTACATTTGAAGCGTAAAATAAAACCCCACATCATGTGCTGCTGTGTCCCGGTAAACCAATATTTTCTGCAAAGTGCTGTCCAAGATGTATTTGGTGGAGATAAGGGCTTTGTGAGTGCCAAGATTCAAGAGCAAATTGTTAATAATAAGAACACAATTGAGAACAAGGAAAAACGTAATCTAATCCTGGGACCAGAACATGACAATGAGATTTATGAGTACTGGTTGAGCCATAACCCAAGAGGGTAACTTTGTGAACACAGCTGACTTTACAGAAGATCCATGAGCAAACACTTGGCTATTGGCTAGTTGTAAATGGTTGTTAGCTTTGCACTGGTGTGACATGATCTGCAAAAAAAACAACCTCTTAGTATTAGAAAAAAGTCTCCATTTCCCATGGTTAAACCTTTGAATTCCTTTGATCTGTCAGTACACTCAGTCACACTTTCCACAGATCTGTTGTGGTCATGATATAAATGAGTCCACAGGCTTTTGTCAGGTAACTCTGACAGGCAGAACATGGAAATCACATTATACCCTGCATGAATCATCATCAATGTGCATTGCCTGTATTAAAGTCTTTCCGGTAGCACTCTGGGAAACATACCTTTGATCAAGAAATGGCCAGGAACACATTAAATCCATGAGCAGGTATGTGTATTTGAGTCAAACACTCAAGAGATGGAGGAGTATGCCTGATGGATAGACATTTACTCAGTTATAATGCTTGCAGGTCAGGACATGTACGATTCATGTTGAATAGTCTAATGTAAGTATATATACATACCCAGAAAGGGTCTCTTAGGTGGTATTTTGTCCTCTGCACAACATTTACAGAGAAGCAGCCGTTGGCAATGAAAATATGATATCTCGCGCTCTGGTACACATAAGAACACGCAAGTAATATAATGAGAATCTAAGAAAAACATTGAAGTAAAATATAGGTTTAAGCCCTTAACCTCCCCAAATACATCCGTGACTGCACCAATCTCACCATGGTCAAATCACAAATCAATACTCACCTTTTTACAACTACTTTCAATCTGTAATAAATGTTGTGTTTTATATATTTTATGTGTGTTGTTTTAAATGTTATTTTTATGAATTTTAACTAGGGCTGTCAAGTTAACGCGTTAATAACGCGTTAATAAGGCGTTAATAATGCGTTAACGCAAAAATATTTTAACGCCACTAATTATTTTAACGTGCGATTAACGCATGTGTATTTGTCCTCTGCCCGCCCCGTAGTTTCAGAGCCCAAAGGCTTGACGTTGTTGTTGTTGTTGTTGTTGTTAGTTGGATGGTGGAAGATTCTAGCGAGAGATATGGATACAAAAAAAGGTGTTTTAAACAGCAAGCCAAGCACCCAGCTGATGCCGACAGCCCCGCACCTGCCGCTCGCTTGCGGCAGACCACGCCTGAAAGTTTGCCGGGGAGACGCCTGGACAACAACAGCGATAGCTAAATGGGTGGCTACAGCTTAACATTGTGGAGGACGAGGGGCTGCGTTAGATAATTTGGATCGCATCCAACCTGTCGACTGCACATCACAGCGCATTATTTTGTCCCACAGTGGGAACTTCAGTCTCTTGCTTTGACTCTTATGAAGACAGAGGAGCGGCATTTCGCCGACAACTGTAAACAGGCTTGTCTGTTTGAGCAACTGGTTCAGTGCAGAGAAGTAGACAGGGTTGGGAGAGAGTGTAAGAGAGAGAGAGGTTCCAGGTTGTTGTATTGAAAATATTCAGGAGAATATTTGTCATTGTTCCAATGATAATAAACAAACATTTGCATAAAGCATATTTGTCCACTCATATGTTGATAAGAGTATTACAAACTTGAAAAATATTCTTCTAAGGTACATTTAGAACAGATAAAAAATGTGCGATTAATTTGCGATTAATCACGATTAACTATGGACATTGTGCGATTAATCGCGATTAAATATTTTGATCGACTGACAGCCCTAATTTTAACATGTTAAGTGTCTTTGAGTACCGTGAAAAACCCTCTATAAATAAAATGTTTTATTATTATTATTATTAACCCTATTCGCACTATTGAAGATTTTGAGGGTAACCCATTAACAAATTGTTAATCTTGTGCCCAGTCATAGGGTTGGCACATCAGTGATATTTTTTTTCTGTTCTTTTGGTTCATTAAGGAAACCTAGTTTACTTCAGTTCATTCACAGATATTTTTTTAATGCAGAGTGTTGCTTGGGCAGGTTTCTTTACGCCCAAGGGTAAAATAAGACAATATGGCACATGCAAATGTCTATTAAGTCCCCATTATCACAAGAAAGTTTATTTCACCTAATAACTTGTTTTTGTATAACCATCAGTGTACCTTATCACTCTGTTGAATTGCTAAAAGTGAATACCTGCTATGGCCCCTTAGAGATACAGAAATGTTTCCCATGTGCTTCCCAGCTGCTCAAAATGGTCCATTGCCACATAATGGTAATTCCCAATCTGTTTTATTGTCAGGCAAGGAAAGGCCTGACTGTCAGGTTGTTCAGAATACCCTTAACCTAATACCCTTCTTTTGTCCTATTGGGGAGATTGGTTAGTCCAGTTCTGTGCAACTGTGCAAATATCTGTTATTCTTTATGCAACTATTTCTGTCACTATCTACAGGAACAGCCAGGTGTGACATAATGAATGTTTTCAAGGGTAAATGGCCTTCGAATGGCATTGGACAAATCTGTGTACAAACCAGCTGGTTTCAAGCTTTGCCTGACCTTACGGTTCCACTATTGTTAGTGCAACTAGTTATAACCTTGCTGAAATCTTTTAGGAAGAAAAAACAAGCCAATGGTAAAATGAATAATGTCATTGGTAGATATCCAATAGCATTAAACGACTGACTTCCTTCATTGGACTTCGACCTAGCTGACCTGTTTGACATCCGACTTGTTGTTGAACTGTTTGGTTTGTTGTAACTTGATCTCTCTGCAGATCAAATTCTCTGTCAATATCAATGGAGCTAAAGTAGACTTTATAGACTTAAAGCGCATGCTTGATCTCCATTGGCAAAGAAAACACTTATCTATTATCCCTCATGAAATACCTAATGTATAATGCTAATATTGAATATACATACTGAGTAATTAGGCCAGTATACATTAAACAGTTGCCTCCCAGCAACACTTTTTATGACCTAGTTTGTTTCAAGCAAACTGAACTTTGTACTTATGCATTCTCACCTTACGATGGGGAATTCAAAATAGTATTTAGCACAGTTCTCAGTGTAATCTGTGTCAAACAGATAAGACTTCCAAACAGACTAACTCCCCTTAGTTGTTCTGAAGTGAAAAGGACCAATTTGACAGGTGAAATTGAATGTATTTGACAGCAAAGATGTCTACTAAAATAGTATCTTAAAAGGTATGAGGAAGAAGGAATAAGTAAGTGGAAAGTCCTTGAGAGTTGGTGCATCCTGCAGATTTTCAGCCAACCTTTTTGCTAATGGAGTTGCAGAACCATCCCCTGTAAAGAGGAGAGGGACGCTCAAATGAGGCAGCGGAATGACAGGCAATAGACTGGAAAATATGAGACAGGGAGAGGGGGATGGACTCAAGCTGATGTGTTTATTTGCCACTGCGGGTTCCCAGCAGAAATCGTTGTGGGCGAATGCATTTGAAGTCCCCAATGCATAAAAAGAAGTCGACACAGCCTGTGTCCTACCATAAAAATCTTTAGAACTCATTCACGCCCTCAGATTTTGTGACTGTTGGTCCTGCTTGGTTTCAGAAGTTCAAAGAGGGATTTAGAGCAAGGTTACAATCTTGATGAGTCATGTTCATGAGTAAAATCAATTTTCTTCAGGTTGAGCTTTGTCATTGAGACAACTTTGTGCTACTGTGAAGTCAATGGAGTGATTTTGACAAGTGAGTGGATTCTAAAAGTGCAATTGAGCTAGGTAATAACATAAGGCTTGTGCGAAGAAAAGCATCAAAAGTGAAGTTCCTTTAAAAGTGTCTCACAAGCTGTAGTTTGTCACCTTAGTTTCTCAGGTACCTGGTCTAGAAAAGCAAATCACAGCCACTAGGGATGAAGTGTACGAAACAACTAACCAGCTATTGCTATTCCTGACAGCTTGACGTGCTTGTTTTGTCTGAATTACACAATCAAGTCTTCGTTCAGCAGTGAAACAATCACACAAGGTCATCTGGTAGCAAAATGCAATGTTATTATCTTTTCACTATGCTTTTCAATGAACGAAAGGATGCTTGGTGACGTTCTTGGCTGACCCCACTTAAACTGTTATTCTGTAAGAGAAAAGACACTGTGTGAAACATAACATCTACCACTGAGGCAGCTTCTTAAAAAAGATACAAGACATAGATAATGTAGAGCATATTTGAAAGCTTGCCAAGATGATTCATTACATTACAACTAACTGCTGAGCACGTGTCAATCAATTATGAATGGAAACACGTAGCGTTCCTTGTTAACCTTTCAGATTGTGCTAAGAGACAAAGCTGAAAAAGAAAAGTAACACATGCAATACAGCAGTTCTGTATTTGTTGATATAGCATTGGCTAGAAAGGCTGAGTCATTGCTTCAGTTGTGCTGCCTTTTGATGCATGTCATCAGGGCCGCCAATCACGCAGACTGCGTGGGGCCTCACCTCGCGGAGGGGGCCTCAGCTTGCGGAGGCCTTCTCAAACATATACTAAATGTTTGAGAAGCTAAGGTTACGTTTGAAGTTGAGTAATCACCTTACAAATGGGATAATCACTAAAGTTTAGGTTCCAAAGTTATCAACGCTTTGTCTCGAGGCATATTGTCGATAAGACTTCTTAATGTGTATTTGATCTTACTGTCAATTCCTATCATGGATGAAAGTGCATTTATTAAATAAACATATATACGACTTTCAACACACGTGGTGAATGTTTTGCCTATGTTTAATGCAAGGTAGTAGCTATGTAAAGTTTTGACTGTATCTTTCTTCTTTTTGTGGGGGGAGTAATCTGCACAGGAAGACACAAAAGAGAGGATGATGGAGGAACCATAACAAAAAAGATATATGGTTTCAAATATCTCAGCACTTACTGTGAAGCTGCTATTTTTAGCCAAGACTTTACTGTTCCCTTGTTGACCGAAGAATATGGTGTTGTCCGGCTCACTGTATGTCTGTTCTGTTGGACGATGATACATTATAGCGACTATAGAGGGGCACTTGAAGAAAATGACTTCAAAGGAGCGAGAGAGATAGCAGCTGCCCAATCAGATCTCACTTTAGCAGGATAATAGCATTCAGGTCCCTCAAGGCAGAAAAGAGGATGTGTCATAAATTATAAATTTCCTTGAGAAAAGATATGGATGGCGGTGTCATGCAATAATTGGCACAGCACTTAGCTCCAAGTAAAGCTGGCCGGTGGCTGAGTGATGTACGCTGCAGGCACCCACCCCGAAAACACGCCGAAGCGATTTGCAATGTCAGCGTGACACAAAGAGGCGCCCCCAATTATCATGTCGACCCAAGGCGATATGGTTTGGCAACCTCATTTCATGACCTGTACGGCAGCATGGTGGGGAGTAACCGAGATTTCAAGGCGAGAGGAGCTTCCTGAGATGATTGAATGTGCTCCTGGTAATATTCTAATGTCAAAACACACCTGTAATATTAAACTAAAACTGGTGTTACACTGACATGTACAACGTTAACCCTTTTCAGATGTGGATTTGACTTTGGCACACATGATGAATTAAAATGAGAGGGAAAGAAAGAATGCTCACAGCCAGCCACGATGATTCAGATACAAGCGCTCCGATTTACTGGCAGGATCAAAGGTTTTTGACGAAAAAAGGCCTTTGTACTTTCAAAATGTAATGCCTGTACCCAATCCTGACAAGCCGCATTGTTGCTTAGCTTTTAGGATCATTCTGTTTTCATTATTTATTTTTCAAATACTCTTTTTTAGGGGACAGTTACCGAAGTACAACAAGCATTCTGGTGTTTAAACCAGACATATACATGTAGGTTTATATGTTGATACAGAATTATTTTCAATCTCAAACCAGTTGATCAAAACCATCACTCTTAAAAGACTGAAAATCCCTTACAGACATACTGTACTTTACCAAGTGGCAACCTCCATGACTAAACGACGTTGACTGAACAACTCTTTTTTAATATTCAGCAGGGGGCGACTAATAGTTTAGAAGTCTACGGAAAAATTATGCTATTTCTCACTTGATGAAGTACTACAGTAATCATTTTCTTAATGAGTTTATGGTCCCATTGGCTTGCTTAAAGACCTTTTCAGTACAGCATGATAACATAGACGCTGAAAAAGGGTTTCCTTAGGGCATGGCTACTTTCTGATTGGCATGTTGATACTAGTTTGGGTGTCACCTGTCTTTTTGTATTAGGGTAACCATGGAATAGTGTGTTTCAGCTTATGGAATGGTATCATTGTGGTACTTAAAAATGTTCAGTGTTTGATTTTACTTATGTCCTATATCAATTCTGGCAAGTCAGAAAACAGAAAGTTGGCGGAAAAGGTCAAAACTCAACGCTTTATAATGATAGTCTATAAAACAATTGGTGACATCCCAGTGACTTCTTCTATACGATCAATTCTAAATACTGATATTATCATACAATCCACTATTAATGTCTTTATATTTTTAAAGAAAATCAAAACAAAAATAAGTTTCAAATTCCCCCCTCCCGTTAAAAAATGGCAAAAGTCCAACATTTCAAGATATACACTTTTTTGCTTTTCCAGCTGAGGGTTAAATGAATAGATTAATAACATTGTGTGCATTAATAATGAAGCTGGAAGGGATTTAGCTTAGCTTCTAAAGACTGTATACAGGGGGGGAAAAGCCAGTCTGGTTCAGTCAAAATAATAATACACTTAGCAGCACCTCTGAAGCGCATAACCATTCGTTTCTAGTTTGTTAAATGTGTACACAAATAGGAACGTAACAGCATGTAATGGCCATTAAAACCCCAGCTTGCTGTTTTACATTTATGTGTGTTAAAATAACTATTGCATTAGATGCAAGCGCTTGCACCCTACCTAATTTAGAAACCCAATTTATAAAAGCTCTTCCAAGCTTTGGTGAATTAAAATCCCTCCTGTATGGCTTTTATAGCCTCAGGGTTTTTTTTTTCAGGAAAGCCACAGCCACAAATGTGCAGTCGCAATTCTCACTGAAATGTGTAGAAACCAGCACTTTGACGACTTTCTCTTTGTTGTGCGTCGAACAATTCCTTCGAAATAATGCTACCCTTAGGGAATGGATGTAACTCCAGACCTCAGTCAGGGTTTGGGCGAGACCCAGTGTTTTGTTTTCTCTGAAAAGAAAGAAATACAGACCACACATATGTATAAGATCGCTGCCATTTCTCATGCCTCTTCTCATTGTTTTCTTGTAGGTGAAAAATTGAACAGATGAGGTGGAGGACTTCTTCCTCAGCACACACAGAGACGTCACCTTGCAGCGTTCATCCGTGGGAGGAGAGGAAAGACTTGGGACTGTTTGTTGCCCTCAGGAGGAATTCAAGGTCAGTGCAGCACTCTCAAACACACACACTCTCAAACAAACACACACACACACACACACACACACACACACACACACACACACACACAGTCAGGTTTAAGACAAATAATAGGAACAAAGGAGCATCTTCTCTCCTATTGGCTCTGTTTGTACTAAGATGAGTCAAGTGAGTTGATACGATTTTTTGCATGAGCTGCATTGCTTTCATGAACAAATAATTGCCGGTAAATTAAGATTCTGTTCAATATCCAACAGATATTGTTCAATGAAAGAAAAGAGACAATTCCCAAATGTCCTTTTGCTCCATCTGGCCTTTTTCTCTATTTCTCCCTCAATTGAACTGTTCCTTTCCTAATAATATGTTTCCTTTTCTTGCGTTGCTTCCTTCGTCCCATGTCCCCTCTTTAAAAATGTCAGATGTCTAAGAAAATCTTTAATCAACGCCTCCAAACAAATGTTGGGCCGTCCAAGGTTTTTTTTTCTTTTCTTTTTTTTTCTGTGAAGTCCTCACACTGGGATGAGTTTGGATTTTAATTGCTTCCCCACAGATTGCTGCCTCACTGAGAAACTGGGTTAATTGCATAAGAAGACAGAGCCACTTGTGACCTTCATTGAATCCTGCCAACTACAGTTACTGCAGCATGTCTACTGCAGTGTTGCATTTACAGGCTATTTAGCCACTTATATGAAAAAAACAGGTGATGGCTTGGGTGTCAGGAAGGCTTTTTTATGAATGTTGACATGTGTTTCGAAACGATTTTAAAGTGTCAGTCCTGCAAAGTTCTCCTGACAGATTGATGTGTCCTGTACAGCTCCGTTAGCCTACACGTGTCAGTTGGCATATGGAGATGTTTAGTGTTGATCAGGCAGGTTGATTGGGCTGATTGAATGCAAAGAGGGAATGGAAAGTAAACTTAAAATGTCAAAGATGATCAGTCCATCAATACTTGCTTATTTCAGTCCTTACTTAAAGAAAGTTGGCCAGCTGTTCTCTCTCATAGATATTCAGTTAGTGAATGAGGACAGCTCTTACGGAATCAATCAGACCTTGAACTCTCTCCAGCCTTCCTTCTTTCTATCCTCCAATCCTTCGTTCATTAGTTACTTTTTTACCTATCTGTGTCATGTGTTCCTTAAGTCCTTCTTTTTGCCTGTACCTTCCTTCCTTTATCTTGTCTCCTCCTCATGTCTTCTTTCCTTCTTCCTCATTCCTTTTACCTTCTCTCTTTGTCATGTCTTTTGTTCATTCTTCCTTCCTTCCTGCTTTCCTTCCTTTCTTATAATGTTTTGAACGTTCTTCCCGTCTTCTAACTTTTTTTTCCATCCTCCCATTTGTTCTTACTTACCACCTCTTTGTTTCCTTCCTTTTTTCTTTCCTCTCTTCCTCATGTTCTTTGTCCGTTATTGTCCCAGTTTGTTTACATTGCTTCTTTCTTCTTTTCCCATCTCTTCCTCATGTTTTTTTCAACCTTCCTTCAATATTTCCTTTCTACCTCTTTTCTTTCCACCTGTCCTTGATTTTCTTAATTTCTTCCTTCTTTTTTTCCTCTGTCTCTTCCCTTTCTTTTCTTCTCTCTCTACTGTCTTTTCATCATGTATTTAGTCTCTTAAGTAATGTATTCCTGCTCTCCCTTGTTTGCTCTTGTCCCTTCCTTCCTACCTCCCTTCCTTCATCCTGTCGGTATTACTGTCATCTTTGTTCCTTTTTCCACGCGTCCCATTTTTTCTCTACTGTTATTTATTAGTTTTCTCCTTCCTTCCCTTCTTCCACGTTTACTTCCATATTCCTTCCCTCACCCCTTCCTCCTGTCTGTCCTCTGTTCCTTACCTATTCCCTAATCTCTGTCTGTCGCCCCATGGATTTCCTGGTGAATATGAGGAGCTCACACAGAGCCAATGATTGCTGGAGATGAGGTTAGGACTGACATTCCCCTTAGGGCTGGCGCCTGGCACAGAGCCCTTGTAGAATATTCCGCCAAATTACGTGAGAAGCTGGAGATAATAATACCTGTTTTATAGGTTGAGAAACCCAGGGAACTGTGAAGGACGAGCAGGGTCAGGTGAAAACACACGGGCTGTAAAGTGTGTTTCATTGGCAGGGAGGCCTGGTGTTCAGATATATGAGAAGTGGGTTGATATTGGACAGAAAGAGCATTTGACACACTATGATTATCCCAAATAGTCCTAATTATTTTCAGATATCATTTTTATTTATTCACTGATTCTTGCTAATGGACTGCCACAAGGTATGTTTATGGTGAATAGAGTAAATATGAAGCCTATAGACTGGCAAGCATTTGACATTTATCTGTCGATTACCTTTGTTTTCACTTTAATTTATTCCCTTTAGATTGATGATTTAACAATATTCACTGTATTGACACAAAGGATGCTTTTTGGTAAAGCTTCTGCTAATGAACAAAGTCATGCAAAAATATTGAGGCTGCTAAAATGAACATTCAGAGTTTGACATTCAGACCAATGAATGTTTTATTTTGACTTTCAGATCCATCAGCTGATCAACATAAAAACAATGAATTAGCTTGTATCAATTGCAATTAAATAAGACTATATTCATTACCTATTTGTATTATTAGGTGGTAGTATATTTTTAAAACAGAAGACATGCTTGAAAAACATACTTTGAATGACCTTCAGTAACAATAGTCAATGCGTCTTATAATAATATCTATTAGGAATGCAAATTAGGAGTTTATGCAGGAAAGGTAACTTTGGTATTTTTTAACCTTGACTTTTCATCCTATGTTTTCAGTGTTTTACTGAACCGACTACAATGTAATCCTATCAGGGCAATCATGCACTGTAAATGCATGTATGAGTAGGAGAAGAAAGGTGAAATGTGAATGTCCCCCAACAGTCTACACCTATAGAAGCATAGGGACTTGTCCAAAGTAAACCTGAGCCTGCCCTAACTTTGAGCTTTATCGAAAAGGAAACTCTTAACCCTGCTTTTAATTGTGGAGATGGTGTCTGCCTTCCAAAACACAAACTGGAAGCTGGTTCCACAGAAGAGGAGCTTGATAGATGAATGCTCTGGCCCCCATTGTACTTTTGAAGACTCTAGAGCAGTGGTTCCCAAACTTTTTGTGCCCAAGGCACACCAAAGGACAAGTAAAAATCTCAAGGCACACCTATTGTGCAAAATAGCCCTTATAACACGTGTTATCACTCATATCATGTCAAATATCTCTAAATGTGCATAATTATTTACTAATGCGAAATAGAATGTGACAAAGACAACTATATTACTTAGTTTTTAGAGAGTACTTGTCCATGGACAAGTGAGTTTGGCAATTTACTTGTCCGAATACATTTTTCACTTGTCCAGAAAAATCGATCGGCATCGTATTTTACATTTTCCCACAGTTTTTACGGTAAGATTTTACTGCATCACACATAGGGTTGGGTATCGTTTGGATTTGAACGATTCCGGTTATGCTTTCGATTCCGGTTCTTTTCGGTTCTCGATTCTGGTTCATTGAGAGGGTAAAAATAAGTCCCATGACAAACTGGGAGAAAAATATATTTATGAAAACATTAAGTCAAATCTTTATTCCTATTTACACAAATCACTTCATACTTTTAATTTTGTTACGGTTATTGAATACAATTATATAAAAATACTTGTTTAGTTAATTCTAAGTGGTGCAGTTTGAGAATGTACAATTGGCCCAGTGTCCTCTGATGTTACACTGCAACCTGCCTGTGAGACAGAGTCCAACCACACAGTCTGTGTGTCCAACACATGTCCTGCAATACACATGCTGCAGCTGCCCAGCTGCTCACTGTTTGTAAAAGTAAATAAATAGTATTTTCATTTCAAAATGTACTTTCTATAACCTGCTTCATAAACAATACTGACATCCTGCTCCTCCGAGTCTGGGGGTCCGGGGATGTGAGGACCGCGCGAGGACACAGACAGGGAGGCTGATTGAATTCATAAAGGAAATGGCGGTCAATATTAACAATATAGGAGCTAAAACGCTTACTAACCTTCATTACATGTTAGAGAAAGAACATAAGAAAGCTGATACGGCAACACGATACGGAGCATAGGGAGAGAGAGCTGCGGTCCGCGGGGCTCGGGCTCGGCCTCCGCCTCCTGTCCTCACAACTCTTATTATTCCCGGTACCGCACAATTGTTATTAACTTATTTGTTCTTATTCGGAACCGAGTTTTGCTTCCCAAGCCTGCCAATGTGCTACGCGTCCCGTCCCGTCCCGTCCCGCCCCGCCCCGTCTAACAGTACAGAAAGCGGCGAGATGCATTTCCTTAGGAATCGACAAGCAAAACCACAACAATGGCGGACACGGACAATTTACGAATTAGTTCTGCCTTTTGTAAGCTGAATTTATCAATAATTTGTCAATAAATAAGGGCGAAAAACGTCACTTGTCCGTCGGACAAGTCAATTTAAAGATCTACTTGTCCGATATTGTAAATAACACGTCCCGGACGGTGGGACGCGTGCTTTTTCGCACACTGCTGTATTATGAAATGCGTGCATACAAAGTACTGATATAGTAAATTAAAAAATTATTATTTTAGTTATTAGTTGTATATTGCAATAATAACGTATGGTTGTCACAAAATCCCACGGCACACCCGGACTTGCCTCACGGCACACCAGTGTGTCGCGGCACACCGTTTGGGAACCACTGCTCTAGGGAACCATTAATAACTCTTGGAACGTAATAGTGGGGAATTTGTGTACAAAAGAGGATGTTACCTGGCCAGGGAAAAAGTGCAGAGCAGCTTATACAGGAGTAAAATGATCCTATTTTGTACAGTGTTGAGAGACGTGTTGGTACAGCCTGATAATCAGGAATTACAATAGTCCATGCCTTGAAGTAACAATGCATGGTCTTCAATCAATCAATCAATCAATCAATCAATCAATGTTTATTTATATAGCCCAATATCACAAATGTTACATTTGTCTCAGTGGACTTCACAGTTTGTACAGAATATCAGTATGACAATACGACACCCTCTGTCCTTAGACCCTCACATCGTACAAGGAAAAACTTCCAGAGAAAAACCCCACAGTTTAAAGGGGAAAATGGGAGAAACCTCAGGGAGAGCAACAGAGGAGGGATCCCTCTCCCAGGACGGACAGACGTGCAATAGATGCCGTGTGTAAATCGAAGAGATAATACATTTTACAGCGTAGGTAGACCAAATGTTTGGAAATGCATGTGTCTATAATAAGAAGATGAATCCACGAGGATGTCAACAATCCTGTGGGAGCCATCAGGGAAGTAGTATGACTTGTATTATTGCATAATTTTGAGTCAAGATATGCTGGATGTTCGCAATGTAATTACTGCATCATTTGTAAATGATCAGTGAATATTACTAGTGATAACAGATAGCAATGTATTATTCAAAGGAAAATATCCTGCTGTGTCTTTCCAAAATCAGGTGTCTTGCCTGGAGGAGGACAATGATCAGTCTATCCTAATTGATTTGCCAAATAGAGATCTTCCTTTAGTGCACCCCCACACACTCAATCCTCCATCATATGCATTTTAGTAATAGCCAATGGAATATTGATGTGATCCTAATAGGTCTCTCCTCAATATATTGAGTAAGTCTAACTCCGGAGTGATTGTATTACATTCTAATGAGCTCTGTTGTTTTGACTTTCACAATTCAATTTCCTCTCTGACTCTCCACTTTTGAAGTCATGATTAATGTGTAGAACACAACTCTGCCATAGAATGCATTTGGACGTCTGTTGTTATTGAATGACAAGCCACCATTTGTACAAGTTTTGTTGATTTCAAGTCAAATATAATAAACTTTTCATTCCCCAATTCCCCAATCAGGGAATTAAAACATAATGATTGTTATTAAGAGGCGGACAAGATGTTTGAATGGTTTTAAGGCGGTTTTGTGGTGAGCTTAAGTAGGCAGATGGTAAATAATTATAATGGATCCTTATTTGAGTTCTGATGGCACAGCCTGACAATATTTTGGGGAAATCCATTATTTGCATGGTGGCATATCATTCAATCTATTTGCTGCCATGACAGCCCCTCGGCCTTAGCTCTTGTTCTTTAGTTGGTCTTAGTTTTAGGGTTTCTCTCTTTCTCTTGCCTTCTGGATTTCATGGTAACACCTTCTTGGATTTCATTTATTTTGTATAGTTCTAGCTTGCCGCTCTATTTGAAGTTTGCATTGGTAATGGTTTCTGGTATGGACAACCCCAAGAAGCATCTGAAGCAGTGATTGATGAATGCCTGTAGTTTGTTGACTATGTTGGCAATTTTCAATGTTTTGATCTGTACAACAGAATGGATTTGATGTTTGAATAAAAAAAAATCAGTTTGGTAATAATGTTGCTCTGAAGCAGTCTACATAATAACTTTAACCCACTGACCCTAACCCTACACAAGATATTTTCATCAGTCCCAAATGCCTAATTTGCCAAGTTTTCTTTAGCAAAGGTTTTGAGCTATTTGTCTACACTTCAACTTGTATGCCTCACTAAATAAAGGCCATATCTACCTGCATTTCCCCTGAAAATGACCACTGGCCCTACATTGTGAGCTGCAGAATCGTCCAATATTACCATCACTCCAAGAGACACTGGGCTGTTTGTTTATCGTTAATTCTCTCTTATTTCAACTGTTGGGCACATGACCCACTGCAATGAAAGAGATCAGTTTTATGAATAACGCAGTGATGCATTGCTTTTCTCTGCGGATATATTTTGAGAGTGAGAGTGCTTGGAAGCCTTTCCAAGAGATCTGTAAAAAGAATAAGGGGAAAAATGTGATTTGCTTTAAACATTACCCAAATATATTGAGTTCAAAGCAACTTGACAGTCAGACAAAATCGGCTACATCCAAGAATCGTGCAGATTATATAAAAATTGGCTGATGAAACTGTAGCTCAGAATCCACCGTGGTGCTGTTTGTGTCTCTTCCTACTGAGCTTTGATCAACAACATTTCTGGATGGCGAGATCCCTGAATAGCTCCCCCTCCTGCAGCAGCTGTTTAGGAACTTGTCCCAAAACTGTCACCCTGGATGAAGGGTGCAGGATCGAGTCAGCCTATTCCTCAACAATCCTTTAATAGTCTAAATACTCCTGTGATTTAGCTGTGCCACCCTCAGATTGCACTGCCTGCTTTGTGAGCCATATTAACCTGTCTCATATGTGTGAATAAAACTGTAAGGAACATGTTGATTATCATACTGGCATCATTACTGTTCAGACAATGAAGCGTCGGGTGGTTAGACAGCGCCTTGGGTTGCAATATGTGCTGCTACACAGAAACACTTTTATTTGTGTAACAGTATACAGGGAGTTAATGAAGTGCTATATAGGCTTCTTTCTATGATAATACAAATCCACAGGAGGGCCTGGGGTAGAAACTAGGACATTCACTAGATATCTCAGGTCAATTGAATCCTATGGTGTCCCTGACTATGTACTGAAAGATTGAAAAGTTGACTTTAATTAAATGTTTTATGTCAGCTAACAATATTAGGTTCAACTTAAGAAGTTAGACTTTCATCTAACTTAATACAGTTTTGTGAAATTATTTGACATGATACATTTAATTAAAGTCAACATTTCAGCATACCGAAATGGATTCCTGATGGCAGAAAGTGAAGGAATAAACCAGTGGCTTCAAATGCGTACAATCCCATTGTTGTTGATAGCTTATGATATTATATTATTCCATCAAGCATTGTTGTCCATGCTTTTGGGATTCAATATTGTGTAGTGCTGCCTGTCATTACACGTTACCAAGAAAACATGCTAAGAAATGACATTGTTGGCATTTCAAGTAGTTTGTTGTTTTTTCAGGTTCAAAATGGGTTCATCCAGTCATGCAGTTTTCTTTAACTGCATAATAAACCAAGAGGTCTTGACTCCACCGGACTCGCTCTTTGTTGGTTTTCAATATGGAAAAGTTGTGGATATAAGCTTGTAACGCATACTTTTATTAGTACCACGGTTGCCGAGGTTTCAGAAGTGGATTAAATAAGATTGTTTCTTCCAATCTGGACTTTACGGCTATTCATTCCATCACACTTCAGCTTTATCAAAACAAATTGCTATTGGTCCAAAACTGGAATATATATTTCACCAAAGTTGAGCTAGACAGGAATGATTTGTACATATTCACTTGTATTAATCATCTGACTCCATTTCTGGCTTTTTTCATGTTCAGCAATTCAGCTTAATTCACCAAAGGAAACTCTGGTGTGAAAGAGCTGTTGTGCTGCGGTCACACTGAGGCAGCAGAATGAGACAAACATAATAATCACATTATATTCTGTTTGGGGAACGTTGAACCATTATTCCAAGATGGTAAACTCCATTGAAGTCCCACCAGAAATGGAAATTAAGTCTTAATTAGCTATTTGTGTATTGCTTTGTAAACAAGGGAAGCCAAACACAACGTAAATGTTGATTCTTTTTTAATTAGCTGCATCAATCGCATTAGTGTTCATTTTGTTTTGGTATGACTGTCAGTTATTCCTTTGTAGTCATTTTGCCAGAAGTTTGTGGACACTGCTATGATTCTTCCCATAAAATAAGAGATTTTTAATCTGTCATAAATTCCTAATTAGTGGAATACTGACATACTTGTTTTCACCATAAACTTCTGAAAAATGGCGTGAATGCAACATTTGTCTCATGTAAAAATGTCAGCCAGACTAAGTTCAAAAGCAGCTGAAAGCTTTTTAAGCCTAAAAGTAATCCCACGAGTTCTTGTGTCACCGAATTCCCTACATACAAAGAAAAAATCTATATAGCAAATTATTCCAGGTTTACCGTGATGTGATCAGGTTCTAATCTTGTTTATGTTGGAATTGTGTCTGTGCAATATGTCCAAAAGTCATTATATCAATCCACAAAGTCAGCTCACTCAAAATACTGTTATTAATTTACTTTTCCAAACTAAATTGCTGTGGTAGAAGAGCAGCAAAGTGTTTAGATGGAAAAAAGAACAAGCACAATTACAAATCAAACTTATGAACAATTTCCATCAAATATTCAGGACGCAACCTGCCAAAATATTTAGTGTTGATGCATTTTAAATTTTAGAAAGCAGCCAAGTCACTCCACAGAGAATTTCAGAAAATGTCCTTGTTGCTCCTCAATTAGGCTCAGTGTCACGGTTAGTATGCTCATATAAAAGCTTTGTGTTATCATGGAGAAGTGATATTGAATTTAATTTCAATACAGGAAATGCCTCAGCAGTTATTTTCTTTTATGAATAATCTCTGCAGTATTGATACCGTAGCCACTGGGGAAGACATGTATAATGGTATGAAACCGAACCCGTCAGTTTTATTAGCTATCGTTAACTGGAAGTGCAGAAACAGTATCTCTGACAAGCAAGATGAATATCACTGACTCATGAGTGCGTTTTACCCTAAAGCTCAAGACCACTCCTGAGCCATCAAACTACCGAAGACTCTAACAGAATGTGGAATCAGATCCCAAAAAACTCAGTGTCAGATAGTCGAAGCCAAAGTTTTCTCCAGATACTAAAAAAGACATGGACAAAAACACCCAAGCAGAGTTCCACAAACTCTCAGCTTTCTATGGTTTTATAACCTTTAGATTCTCATTGTCAAAATATCCTGATGAAAGCTCAGACATGTGTGGTGTCCTTTGCTGACAGTGCCTTGATTATGAATTTCATTGTGAATGCCATTGTATAGGAATGGGTCATATGTGTTGGAGGACTTGTTGATTCATTATCATGTGCATAGCAGTGGTTTTCAAACTGTGGGGCGCGACCCCTGGTGGGTCGCGGAGGTACTGCAGGGGGGGCGCGGGAAGATTTTTTATTTTTTTATTATTATTTTCTCCTTTTAGCTTTGTGAAGCACCTTGAGATGACGTTGTTTTTAAAGTGTGCTATATAAATCAAATGTATTATTATTGTTATTAAATTGTAAACAAACACTGCTCGAAATATCTCATTGGTCAGAGAGCTGTGGGCATAATGCTGCCTTTTGCAACATCCTACTTGTGTGAGATAGGCTTTTCTGCTGTTGCTGCCATTAAAACGAAATACAGATCAAAGCTGGACATTGAGAAAGAACTGAGAGTGGCAGTCTCAAAACAACAGCCCCGGTTTGAGAAGATCTGCAAGCACACACAAGTCATTGATAGGCTATGTGTGGAATAGGAATCGTAAAGTGATGTGATCGTTTGCAACCTGCAGTAGAAATAGTAGTGTTCATTAATATATGTTCCTTAAAGAAATTTGAATTTAAAAATCTACTACTCAGGGAAGAAGGCCTACTAGTTTTAATTAGGCCAAATTAATTCACAGTATCTATTACAAGCACTTTAGTTCATGTGTAATCCATAATAAAATATAAAATGATAGTTGGATCTTTGTATCTTCTTATTATTAGCAGAGAAAATGTAATGTTTTTACAACAATATACAATTAATCCTACCAATATAGATGGGAACAGGGTTGGGGGGTCCCAAAAATATTTCCAATTACCCAAGGGGGGCCCGACTGAAAAAGTTTGGGAACCACTGTGCTATAGAGTGGTGAAGATTTATGGTATACCGACCCAAAAGTTAGCATTGCAAGCAATGGGATTTTCGGTATATGGGTTTATAATTAGGTTATGAATTAGGTTGTAAACACTTTATTAATCCTTAAAAACCACTTATAAATCAGTTCTAACATCAACACAGGCTCACTATTTGGCAAGATGACTAAGCCTTATATTGGCAACTTAGCTAGAATCAACTCAGTGAACAACAGATACCAAGGATGCTGGCTGATGAAGAAGATGAAGTAAGCTAGGTAGCCAATATAAGGCTTAGCAGTACAGATACATGTGGGCTCACTATTTGGCAAGCAACCGGTCCCAGTCGCCCTGTTTATCTCATGTCTTATAAAAGCTTATTAATGATTTATAAAGTGTTCACAACCTAATTAATAAATGAATTACAAACTATTCCTAAACCCTTTATAAGGGTAGTCTTATTGTAAAGTGGTACCGGATTTTCTGATATGGATTTCTGTATATCGCAGAAAATAAACTCTGTGGCAAACACAAATGTATGATACTTAACAGGTCGAAGTGTTAATACATTTGCCAGATGTAAATAGCTTACGTTAGGCTATGGACAAATATCAAGGCCGCTAAGCTAAAGACAGACTTTTTTAAAGATTCTTGTTAGCGCCCACCATGGGTATTTACTGACCAGTGACGTGCGGTGAGGTTCATGGCTGGTGAGGCACTGACTCTTTCAGATTTACAAATATTATATTTTGACCTTAATCGAAATATTCGGTTATTTTCAAAAGCTTTTTTAGTCTGATGCTTCGATTCATTTTAAACAGACCGTTCAACAAAAGGATACCCAAAATCTAAATATTGGATTGCTCTTTCTTAGTAAGATCCCATTTTCATTACAATTGTGGTCTTACCTTGACTTGAAGATGAAGTCCATGCTATCCTTCTGGACAACAATCTCTATTACTTTTTTGTAAAAGTCCTCCTTATCTCTAGTTTCAAAAGTCTAGTTTGTTGTTTGCGTCTACCGTCTCTGCGTAGAATAACAGTAGCAACAAGAACCTGTGGGCTCACGTGCGCCCCCTTCAGTGCGGCAGAGGTTATGGCTGCCTCCCCTGGTGCTTTTTTCATTGCCGTTGTATGATGAGACCAGCGAGCCTAAATATCCTATATACGTGAAATAAGTTATTTAGAGACTATGGATGGCGAGGATAAATGTAATAAAGGGATCTACAAACATTACATTGGTGACATACAGTGAGATGGTAACAGGCATGCGCTTAGGGCCCGCTTTCCAGCCAGTTTATGTGGGGTGACGCATTCTGAGGTGAAGCAGACCTCATCTGTGCCTCACCTTATCCCAGAGTAACTGGCTTGAGCGCGCTCACAAAATAAGTGCCCGCGCTAAATTAGTGCCCGCGCTCCAGCCAGTTACTGTGGGCTTACGTGAGGCAGAGCTCGTCCCTGCCTCACTTCTCATCGCTCCCCGTAGTTGTAGCGGAGCTCGGCAAATTTGCTGATTTTGACCATAAAAAGCGATTGGAATCATACAGAAATCACACTTACAACACAGATCAGTGGAGACATTTTATTATTATTACTATTTAGTTTTTCTTTAGTTGTTTTTCGGTTACATTGGAGTATGACAGGTGAGGCTCTGCCTCCCCTGCCTCCCCTGACTGCATGTCGCTGTTACTGACCTATTTTATGTTGTTGAACAAAACGTGAACATCTCATCAGCTTGTGTTATCCACAGACCTTATTTCAGGCATCAAACCACAATGACATTCATAAAAACGCTAACTTTGAGACGATGGAAACAGAAGTTGTAAAATGCTTACTCATTCATGGGTTTTAGGACTCATTCCTATTAACTTTCATCTACAACTTGCACAGTTGTAAAAGCAGGTCTCAGGGAGTACATATTGAAAAATGAGGCATTATAATGTGTTATGTACTGATAAGAATGAAGTTCAGATGTTGACAATGAGATGATCTTTTTTTCAGCTAAGGTTAGTCTGCTTTTTTTTTTGTCTGTTCCAAAGCAAGACATCACTAAAACATCACTTCAACATTCTATGAAACTTGGATATTGATAGCTCAAGCATTAGGGCAGAACTTACTCATAATTTTAGTCATTGGGTCGTGCAACTCCCATTGAATACATGACATGAATCTATGGAGTTTCTGAGATCTACAGAGCTAGGGAGGTGTATTTTAGGATGGTGCCACACCCATGCATGGCATCTGTGCATCCTTATTTCTGCCAATGGTTCTACACTGAGGCAAAGTTAGCAGTAATGTATAAAGAAAGGCAACACTGCTCTGATACAGGCAGTGGAGAAGAAGAGTGAAGGATTGCAAACTTGAAACAATCCAGAATTTAACCAGAAAGGAAATGCATCCAACACGCTTGGTGCTGACTTCAATGATACAAACAACAATGCGGTCTGGTGTGTCCTTTTGAATGTAAACTAAGTCCTCGGATCACCTTTAAAAGTATATCTAAATAACTTGTTACCTGTTTACATTAATAATAAAGGTTTTCAGATGTTGATGCGAAATGTCATAGCAGTTAAATTGTTTGTAAATCTCAATAAGCGTCAGTGCCTTAATCTGCTTTTTATATTAAACTGTACCTCTAAGGGATTTTGAATGCAATATCAGTTATCTTCGCCTGAATTTCAGCGTATTATACATGCAGCAGGGGAAGGTGCAATCAGTCATCATACAGTGTGGGCGTACACTGACATTTAATGCCATCTTGGGATCATCTTCAGCAAAATACCTTCATGGGAGTTTGTATTACGATAACTACTTTACTGGGAAAAACACTAATTTAGATTTCCCTTAATTTCCCTCGCATACTCCCAGTTGGGTTAATTGCACTGTATGTAAAGATTATGTTATCCTCTAATGAAGACAGTATTGTCTTAAATCACTCCCTAGGTTTAATGAAACACAATATTTCTCAACAGCTAAAGATTATTGTATAAGCAATCCTCAAAAGATAACCATTTAAAAGACAATTGTAAGAAGTATCACTGTCTGTAAAATGATTTACCCAAAGCATATTACGAAAAAGACATAAAGATTAAACATTTGACACAATATACACATCTTCTCAGGAAGTAGATTGCAAAAAATGAAAGAATTAGTAGTTGCGCTCATAGTAAATTGGAAAAAAAAATCATTGATGAACTAGATAAAACCATCCTTGAGAGGCAAAGGTTAGAAAAATATCTTATGATTAAAATTACTTCATGTGATAAAAAAACAAGCCATTTTCAAACTTAATTCAAAATAAAAGGGATCTTCACAGAATTAGTCATGAATGTGGATTCAAATAGACACATTCTCCCATTTCCAGTAATCAAACGGAAAGAAAAGCAACCCACTGGTCTTTTTTTAGAATGTGACTGAGCGACTGCTGACAAAGCTCTTCATGTTTTATTGATCAAAGGAGCTATTGATAGACTGATGTGCATGTTTTTCTCTATCTTATTAACTAATGACACACATTATGCTGCCAGACAACAACAGTCCCACATCATGCAAATGTGGAGCAACCTTTCATTCATGTCTCTCTGGGGTGCATCTTGTTGTTTCCGTCAGCAGCTGGTTTGCAGCAGTCTGCAAACAGAATGCTACCAACAAACATCAGTGCATGGCTCAATGTTATCAGACTTTTGATTTCTTCCCAGAGAGCTGTTCACTCATATTTCACTGACTGACAGCTTTGTGAATATTTTATTGAATATTTGATGTGTGTTTTCAAGAACTCTATCAGATGTGAGACAGGCAGAGCAACACCTCAGCATGTCATTTTTCAGACCGGTTTGAAACGGAATCACACATTTATTTCAGTGGACGATGTTTAAAGGGGCCCTATTATGCTTATTTCCAGGTTCATATTTATATGTCGTGCCTCTACTGTGACATGTCACCATGCTTTAATGTTCAAAAAGCTCTTTATTTTTCTCATACTGCCTGTGCTGCAGCACCTCTATTCACCCTCTGTCTGAAACCAGAGCCCCATCTGCTCTGATTGGTTAACTCGGCCGGCTCTGTTGTGATTGTTCAACCGCTTAGCATATCATGTACAATGCGTTGGAGCCCTTGCCAATAGTTGCGCAAGTGTTACATACTGATGTCACTATATTACAATATATTATTATTGATTACTATAGAGGCGTTTCCGGCAGGGAGGGGTGTGACCGAAAGAAACTCCCTCTGGAGGGAACTTTGGCATTTTAGCCTTTGCCTTTAACCGTTAGCCACAATGTTATCAGACGTTTTGATCAGTCTTTGGCAGCAACGGATTACAGGTAACCAGATTACGTAATCAGATTAAAAAAAAAGGGAACTGTTTTTCCTTACAGTAAGATAAAAAGAAAGATCTAATCAGATTACTAGTACATTTATAAGAACTGCCAGCAGGATTAAAATGTTACTAAAAACTAAAAAGAGCATATTGTGTTTGTTGTAAAAGGATCAGATTTTATGTATGCTCTGTAAACTGTACTGTTCTATACTTTAAGTGAATCTACACGCCTGCTGCATGAATTTGCTTCATGGTTTTTACTTTCTGTGGCTCATTTGTTGAATTTTAATTCATTAGGTCAACCTATATTTTCATAAAATTGTGCGTGGTAGCCTTGCTGTATGTGTTAAACAAAAAATTTGCATTTTATTTCAGCTCAGATTTTATGTTTGCTTTTTCAAACTGTAGTATGTGCTCATGTTTTTCATTGGAGCTGTATTGTGTAATCTAAAAGTGAAGGAAAGTAATCTGTTTTAACTTTGATACTCGGTTACTTAAAGGTGATTAGAAATTGTAACAGAATATATTTTAAAGTAACCCTCCCAACCCTGCTTTTGATTAATTTGTCAATTTAACTTTTACCTCTGCCAAAGAGGTTATGTATTGTCAGCTTTGTTTGTCTGTTAGCAGAATTACAGAACAACTCAAAACAATTTAATTTGGATAAGGTCCAAATTGGATACATGTGAGCTGCATCAAGTAAGAATGTTAACCACGCGAAAAGTACATGCAACCTGAAAAGTAACTGAGAACTACGTTTAGTTATGTCCGGATATACTTTTGCAGAAACAAAGGGTTTCATAAGTACAAGTTGGCAAGAACTGTCTGGTGTTTGTTAATAAGAAAGTCTTTGTGTGTCACAGTGAGGGTTCAGAAAGACCATATAATTACCTGGTACTAAAATCAGAGGCCCAGCCATAATAGCTAGCAACCTGAAAACCTCCATTGTTTCGAATTAATTGTGTACCTGCCACTCTGTACTGTATGAAGTATAATTGGCTTAGTGGTCGGTAAATGTGATTAAGTGCGGGAGAGAAAGAACAAAGGATTCCTAGGTCGTACTATATGTCGATTTTCAGTTTTAAATAAATAAATGAATACATCAAGTTGCTTAGAAAGTACAAATACCATCTTTTTCGCACAAAAGGACCAGGAAAATCAGTGTTAACAGTATCAACTTTTTCATAATTTACTAAACACCAAAACCAACTGAGTTTCACATTTTTAAGTCACCAATTGACACCCATAACTGATGTCAAGGTGCACTGAACACAGTCAGAGTACTTCTACATCACTGCAGAGCAGAACAACTTCAATCCATTGAAGTCAGCAAAAATTGCAGTTGATATGTTAACTCCCCAAACATTTGGAGCCGCTAGCAACACACAGAAAAGCAAACCAAAAAGAGGTTGAGATTGGGCGATGGGGGAATTCTTTAAACCATTGTAGAACTGTGTTGAATGAGGCATTCTCAGTGTTTTCAAATGTCAGCATAAAAATATGCCAACTCCCCTCATCATCTGTGATCAACCCTGACAGGAAGCAGAGTCTGGTGTCTGGCAGTCACTGAGGCACTTAGAGACTGACATCAAGCCACAGACTTTGGCAACTTTAGCTACAAATTAAGCACCATACTAAAACAAAAAAAACATACAGGATCCATCCATAGCTCAACTGATACAAATTGTATGAATGTGACAGGACTTGATCCTTCTTTGTGTTGGACAAAAAATTGGCCATTAATAATCAAAACAGGGTTTTTTCTGTGCATTAACTAGTCCATCATAGTAGCTCCACAGTTTTCATTCAGTGGATCTGATGCCAGAACTTTAAAAGCATCACTTGACAAATGGCTATAAAACAATCTGGATATATTTTAATCATTTGAACTGTTGTTAAAGTCATTTTTCATGCAGAAATGTCATAAAATGCTGTTTTCAGTCTATCAAATATGGAAATGTCCTGCTTCTCTCTTTGTTTCGTATCATATTCAAGAGAATATCTTTGTTCTTTGGACTGAAAAATAAGCCATCATCTTGGACTTTGAGGAACTGGAATAGACATTTTTCACATTTTATGGACCAAACAATTAGCCTAGAAAGTAATAGGGAAGATAGTCATGAGTTTCAGCTCTGCTAAACTTTCAACTGTGAATGTTATATTAACTTTTTTAACCATGTGACTATTTCCCAGAATAAAAGAGAACTAAAGTGATTGTGTGCCATGAGTAGAGATGATAAGAAAGAGAGGTTGCCATGTATTCATACTGCAGGCCGACCTTTTAAAATGCCATCCTTTTTCTTCAAAGACTGACCCCATGCCACCAGAGAGCCGTTTCACCTCTGCAACACCAACTACATACATGCATTGTCCTTTTGCTGGGGCCAATGTATTAAAGTTTTTCCAAGAACTTTGTGAGTGATGGTTTCCCTGGAAAAGGGCACATTCATTGTAGCTAAATAAAGGATTTTCAGGGGAAATGGTGTAAAACTAACCCAGCGAAAGTTGTTATTTTGCATGCAAATGAATATATCTCTTTGTGTAAACAGGGGAGATAATGCACTGCGGCTTTGCCTGTCTGTATGATGCAAGATAAAATGATGTCATATTAAGCTGGTTTTCGAGGTCTGGTTTGGATGTAATCCAGCTAGTTTAGCATTTACATCCGGCATGCATAAGTGAGTACATTACAACCTGACAGGAGACAAACATGAGCTTCAGGCCGGGGCTCTTTATGTAAGCCTCATCCCAAAACAGATTTTACAACAACAAAGAATTTTGGAATTTAAAATGTGTTATTATGCTTGCATACATAATGTATTCCCCTCTTGTTTACTCGTCATAAATATTCTATCTTGTGTTCAGCACTGCAGGGCCTAACTTAGACAGTCAATTACTGTATGCGCCTTCATCATATATCTTGCATGCAAATGAGCCTATAAATACACCGACTCATCTCTCAGATGCATGACTCTGTCGCTGCATTAAACAGTTGGCTGAGACTCACTGTAGGTCTGTCACTGTCTTGAAATTCTTTATAACACTCAATCGCATGATATGGGACATGCAATTTTAATCTTCATCTCATGCAATGTCAGAAGTTATGCCCCTACATAGGCTAGAACTAAAGACATATCATTTTTAAAGTTTTAACTCATAGACATAATTGTGCAAGACCGACATCCTGGCTTCAGGAAGTGCAACGGAGAAACTCTGCAAACAAAAGGTGTTCATTTAACTTTGAACCGATTAGTTGTGAAAAATAAATTCGATTTTAGATATTTATGGATAGAATTTATACTATGTTTGCCATTATTGTAAGTCTGCTTTCTATATTCAAATCCAAATATTATCCATTTACTACCTTATTTGACAAAAAATTTGCTAAACCCCAACAAATAACATGAATTGCGGAGTTCGAAGTTTTCAAGCTCCAAGTACTGATACGCTGCTAAGCTAACTTTGGACTAACTAGTTACAAGAAGTTCAAATGTTTTAAGCATGATTTATCTACCTCGTTTAACAAAGATGAATAAATGACTCAATTATCCAGATCCCAGTTCAAAATGGATATTTCTTCAGTTAAAGATATGGTAACAGCTCGGGAACAATCTCTAAACTAACTTTAATTTTTGGTTAAGCTAATACTATCCATTCATATTTCAGCCACCTTTTTACTTATTTTCTATTTGGTTGTATTCAAACCCCATATTTTTTGCACAATTGCAGGAAGAGACGATGCCACACCAGTAATATGAAGATGATACTATTTGTATTAGGGTTAGGGTTAGATCTAGTAGTAGCTTTATTGGATTTTTTCCAATTTATGTGATCCAAGAATTTGCACACTATAATGTACATCATATAATCATTGGCATTCATCAGTTATGTAATTGCTTAATGAGATTATCAGGGTATTTGCATATCCCCAGTATCTGGGGTGTTTGGCATCCCAACACCTAACACAAGCTGTTTTACAACAAAACTCCAGTGTGAGGCCTTGCAGTGAGACAGGTTGCACAGTGATAATGATTAAATGGCTGGTGGTTTGAGTCAGGGTAACACTGAATCATTTCAAGCAGATTTTGATCAAACACAGATGAATTATGTAGCAACGACCCACAGAAGCAATCCACAGGCTGTGTCACCGATGCTGCAGAGCTAAAGATAGAAACAAGAAGAGGTCAGGTTCACTCCGCCTGCACAGAGCCTACAGTGTTGCAAAAACAAAGCAGGTTCAATGCAGGGAATAAGCCAGGAGAGTGTGTTGAAACCCCGCATGGCATCCATGAAAAGTTTCAGTCTGGCTTCAAACCTATGCACAGTACTGAAACAGCCCTTTTAAGAGTTTTTAATGATCTGCTCCTAGCCGCCGACTCAGGTAGCCCAGCTGTCCTGGTGCTGTTAGACCTGACAGCTGCCTGACAGCTGCCTTTGACACTGTGGAATAAGACTATTGGCCAAGACCAAGTCGTATTTATCTTTTAAAGACCTAGAAAGGGTTATTAATGCCTTTGTTACCTCGAGACTGGACTATTGCAACGCTCTGTATGTGGGTATGGACCAAGACTCAATTAAATGCCTGCAGCTAGTGCAGAATGCAGCTGCACGTCTTCTGACTGGCCACAAAAAGCGTGACCACATCACCCCAATTCTGGCCTCACTACACTGGCTTCCAATTCAGTTCCGAATTGATTTTAAAATCCTTTTATTTGTTTTCAAAGCCCTAAATGAGCTGGCTCCGGCTTATATAGCCGAACTCCTCCATCGCTACACCCCAGCCAGAGCTTTAAGGTCTGCTGACCAGCTGTTGCTGATACTGCCCAAGACCAGGCTCAAAACCCGAGGGCACCGAGCCTTCGCAGCAGCTGGCCCCAGGCTCTGGAATAGTCTGCCCCTCCATGTGAGGTCGGCCCAGACACTAGGGGTAAATCCTCACTAAAAACGCACTTTTTCTCTCTGGCCTTCTAGTCAGAGCGGAGTATGACACCTGACTGTTGTAAATTATTGTCTTTTATTGTGATTGTAGTAATGTGTTTTTATTACATGTACAGCACTTTGGCTCGACCAAAAATCGCTTTTAAATATGCTATATAAATAAAACTTGATTTGATTTGATTGAAAGGTTTGCTCAAGGGTCAACTGTGTCGCAGAACATAGATTTAAATAGCATAACACAGTTTAACAGGAACCTATCTATGTACATCGGGAAAATATTGATAAAGCAGGTTTATCTCTAGAACAGCATACTCTAATTTATTTTAGAACAGCCATGAGGTCATCGGTTACCGCCAACACAACAGCAGATACTGGTAAAAATAGTTCATTGTATCTAATGATCATTTTTGACAATAAAAAAGACTATAATAAAACAACTTTTTTAAAATTCTGTTTATAAAGTTTATTCATTTTTCAAATTTGGCTTTTTTCCCCCAACATTTTTTTATGTCAGATTTTGTTTAAAAAAATAAAACAATAAACCAACCATTTCAAATGGGACATTAATTAAGCCATACAGCACATCTCATGTCCAAACTACTCGGTTGACAGTGCTCTCACAGTGGATTGCTGGACTTAAGAATTGAAGTTACAGTAAATGAATGAAAAACGCTAGTACTTTGATGTCTACCCACTCCATACTGTTTATGTGAACTTGTCTTTTACATTAGGCCCAATAGCATAAGGTGACTTTAGGGAGTGCTGCTTTCTTTGAAGACTTCATTCATTAGCATTCAAAGGGACGGCCCTGGTCCAACCGCCCAGGGCTCGGATCAAAACATTGCCAACAGCAGGGCGGAGGGACGTGAGTAGCATTCTCTCTGACCTTGTGTCTTTGAGGCGCCTCATTTGCAGCTCGGTGTCATGACCCTCTAGATAGATGGTATCATGGTATACTCAGCAACCTGTCATGTCACGATGATATGTCTGTTTTCTGAGAGAGATTGGTTTTGATTTGAAAGGACGGTAAAGCAGCTCTTTGATGATCTAGATCCAGCTGGTAATGATGTTAAAGAGGAGTATGTATGTAGGCCCTGCAGAGACTTGTGAAAGCAACACAGTCTCACTCCCTGAACGTCCAGGAGCGACGCTTGGTCAGGTACTTTGGCGTGCAGTTGTGACGCGCCGAGTCTCCTTCAGCTTCATAAACGGACGCAAAGAGCTTTCAACTGATTGCAATGTATTCCCATCGGCGGCGGTATTTGACGCTCAGGGAAGCACCGCATCGGTCCATGTCGGCGGCATTTAAAGGCAATGTGAGCGTCCATTCCCATTGGATAACGGAGGATTTTACACCCGGAAGTAAGTATTCTCTTTACTTTCGATTGATTTTACAGTGATATCTGCACTACTCATCAACTCAAAAACACCAGATTATCCTTGTTAATTACACAACATTGATTGGTTTAAATTGTGTACAATGCTTTTGTGTTTTTCCCCTTCGATTCGGAGAAACAAATATTTTTTCGGAGTTTAGGATGGCAGAAGACAGTACACTACCAGAATCCTCAGCTTTCGTTTGGGACTACAACATGTGCTTTGCTTCACAAACCCCGTGATTAGTCCTCAAGCTCTGTGATTGGATGTTGGATTGGCAGTGCGCGAAGTTTACACGGAGCGTCAAACAGCACTTTGAAATGGAATGAATCCCATCGACGGCCCACTAACCAAAACAGGAATCGAACGCGTCCTACCCCCCCCCCCCCCCATTAGGTCACAGGCTCCTCTAACAGTGCAACACAATAAAACAGATAGACAGAAAAAATAGTGCAAGTAAATACAAAAATAGTAAAATAGTAAAAAGTGAAATAGTGCAATAAGAGTCTATATACAAGTGATTGGAATATGATATATTTGACAAATAATTTCTAAGTAGCAGCCAGATGAATGTTATGGATGTTGTTTCAAAGTTCAGGTGTTTAATAGTCTTATGGCCTGTGGGATGAAGCTGTCCCTGAGTCTGGTGGTTTTATACACAACTACGGTGTAGTTATGCAATGATGACAAACTTGGGTCATAGGTTCCTCAACAAGACATCTATCAATATGTGTGTAGCTCCACCATTAAACTGTCATATTCTGCACATTTCTTATTCTATCTACATACATCTTATAAGAGTATAATAAATATGTATAATATCGGTTAAAATAAGTGCTTCAACATAGTTAACATTGCAGGAATGTTGATTGTCAAGTCCCAAAACAAACCATGCAATATATTAAACGTTAAGTACTTTGTCAGGCTTAATATTTATCAGATACCCCCAAAGCTTTTTGCTTACATGTATTTAAAAGAAGACCTTAACCTAAAGTATTCTTTAATGTTTAAATAAAGCCTAATTAGTTTGTCTGTTTTGCACATCCTCCTATTAATATCTTTGTACATCCGGCACTAAACTGTTTTATTCTAGATATCATTTACAGTATCTTTTTGATATTTTCTATTCTATATTTCTATCATTGACCTTCTACTTTCCTCCTATTTTGTATGTACTCTTAATATTTAAATGTTTTCATAAAATATAACACATTCAAAAGTGCTTCACAAAAATGAAAGACATAAGAAAAAGGCATTTTAAACAGTCATTAAAGTGCCAGTGAAGTGCATTTTTTTGCGCCAAAGTGAAATGGCAGTTTCATTTCTTACATATAATTGTACCTGTTCATGGCTAAAATAATTTTTTAGGAAGTGCGAGGGACGAGATAAACATCGCAAATTTTTCAGAGTCTGAGCCTACCGCTGCTGCAGACGATAGCGGCTGTGACGTCACAAGATGGGCCCAGTTGTGATTGTAAACATGGCGGAGCCTTCGGAAAGTGATACTGGTGCGAGAGAAATGAGTGATTTTGACAGCTTTTCGGACAGGATAGATGAGGAAAGTGGCCATGGAAGTCAATTTAGTTGAGGACAATATTTTGTCATAGATCTAGAGTAGATCTACACACAGGATTGGCCGTCACCTGATCATACATTCATCTGTTCATAGCATGATGCAACATTCATGTTCACATGCAGTGTTGTGCTAGTTACTGAAAACCAGTAAGTAGTTACAATTACTAGTTACTTCACTACTTACACCAAAAAGTAATGCGTTACTGTGAAAAGTAACTTCTTAGTTACTTAGAAAAGGGCACCCATTAATGCCCTTATACTGTAGCCTTCATTTCAGTACTGTTATTGCATCGGAGAATAATACAACCTGTTGATCAACTTGACATGCATTTGCATCACTGAACTCTGCTAAGCAATGTGGTCTATACAAACACAAACACAAAGATATGTTTCAAAGTGCCAATCCAGCCGCTGTTGCTTAGGTGGAGGTGGAATGGCGTCGGATGAGTCTGGGTCTGTGGTCTTAGCTACTAGCTTCGCTACTAGCTTCGTCCCAGCATGTTTTTTCTGCAGATGTTTCAACAGATTTTAATTGCTGTTTTGGGCAGTCGATAGGATCTTTGACCCGCCAAGACACAACTTACATTTAACTAAAACCTTCTTTTCTTTGTGCTCGACAAAAGTGAAATAGTGAGAATATCTCCAGGCGGAGAAACTCGACTTGAGCTCTGCCGCCGCCATGATAGTCTTGTTAGTTAACACAAACACAGTGGCGTTTATTTTTCATAAACAATCTACGAATCTACGAAACAATGACACCAGCCACTCACCTTCATCTTTTGGGAACAGAAACATCAACACAGTGGCGTTTATTTTTCATAAACAATCTACGAATCTACGAAACAATGACACCAGCCACTCACCTTCATCTTTTGGGAACAGAAACATCGCCACTTCGGCAGACTTCACATTACCACAGCCAGCGGCAATGCATCGCTTCCCGTGTGTTTTTCCTCCCTTTTTCGTCACTGTCGCCTCCATTGTCAGCTTTTCTCGATTGGCAATCACTTCCAGTCGACTGCGAAACACTTTCCAATCAAATACTCGCTCAAAAACGTTGGTAAATTCGACTTTGAAATAGAGACAAAATGAATGGTGGTGAATGTAAACACTTCGGCTTGGCCCATCTTGTGACGTCACGCAGTAGATCGCAAGCCACGCCCACGAAGGCGGAGGTCGACTGCGAATTTCCCAGCGGAAAATTCAAACTCGTCAAATTCGTTGCTATTCCAACATCTTTGATATGGGTTCCAATGGACAATTTTGGTCATTACTATACGTATTAGCATAAAAGATCATGCACCGTCGCACACTTCAGTGGGTCTTTAAAAAGCAACACAATCTACCTGCATTGCGATTACTCTAAACGTGTAATAACGTGCTTTAACCAGTAGGTGGTTTGGGTTAAAAAGCTGTCAAGTTTACAGTGTTAACAAAATAAAATATACTGCTGTTTCCGGTTTAGTTTACGACGGATATATTTTGTTATTGTTTTGATATTTGTAACACAAAAGCGATGGAAAAAACCCACAGCAACACAGAAAAGATGGTCTTAACATGACCCAGCGATCTAGTAGTCAATAAAAAACAATAATATCAAAACAAAATATTACTACTAACTTTATTGTGAAATTAAAACAGAACGGTAAAAGAATAGTTTCCGGTCTATTCTGAGGCCCGATCTCTGTAGATAAATAAAGAACTACGACAGATGTGTAATATTTAATGCAGCCGAACCATTTATTACAATGCATTCATGTGATGACTTTCAAAGAGTAAAGCCAGCACTGCTGAATAAAGTATGATTTTATCTTTTACGAAACGTTTTTTTTCATATGGAATGCAGTTGGAGGTCAACCAATCACAGAGCTTGAGGACTAATCACGGGGTTTGTGAAGCAAAGCACATGTTGTAGTCCCAAACGAAAGCTGAGGATTCTGGGTAGTGTAGTGTCTTCTGCCATCCTAAACTCCGAAAAAATATTTGTTTCTCCGAATCGAAGGGGAAAAATACAAAAGCATTGTACACAATTTAAACCAATCAATGTTGTGTAATTAACAAGGATAAACTGATGTTTTTGAGTTGATGAGTAGTGCAGATATCACTGTAAAATCAATCGACAGTAAAGAGAATACTTACTTCCGGGTGTAAAATCCTCCGTTATCCAATGGGAAAGGACGCTCACATTGCCTTTAAGTGCCGCTGACATGGACCGATGCGGTGCTTCCCTGAGCGTCAAATAGAGAACCGCAGTGACGCGCCCTAAAACCCGGAAGTAAACTTCTTCCGGTTCCATCGTCAAAAAACAATGCAATTTCTCCATAGGGTTTTGGAAAATAGCTCAAAATAAGGTCTGTGGTTGAAACACATTTAAGAGAGGGATCACATTTTGTTCAGCCAGATAATTTCCACATATCTACGCTACTTTTATAATTTTCGAATCATAAATCTAGTCGCCAGAAGCAAAATGCTAACGTTATGCTATAAAGGAACTACAAGCTAGAACGGCAGGGTCGCACTACTCAACGTCACGCCAACTTAAGATCGCCTCAACTGACTTTCGCGCGCTTGCATATTTTAACAAAGCTTAACAAAGCAAAAAACAAACTGCCGAGTAAAATTGGAAAACACTGGAAATTAACTATTCTATAATGTGTAAAACTACGGTGCCAAAAACGACTATTAACGACTATAAATGATGATGGACAGATAAAGATATAGATACTAAAGATACTAAAGATACTACAGATACTTAAGATAGGCATATACTCTCTTTCAAGCAGAACACAGGGGGAAAGAAATTTAGCGGGAGTGTTTACGTAATCGGCGTAATGACGTACAACGGCCTCGACCATTTCTGTAGTCCACTAATGCCACTTGTTAACAACCATCGTTTTTCCGACACTTAAACTCTTCAGAAATCACCAGTGGGGTCACTGCTGATGTATTTAATGTGGTAGAACAAAACGTGATCTATCTCTTAATTTTGTGTCAAACACAGACCTTATTTGGAGCTATTTTCCAAAACCCTATGGAGAAATTGCATTGCTTTTTGACGAAGGAACCGGAAGTGGTAAAAATGCTAACTTACTTCCGGGTTTTAGGACGCGTCACTGCGGTTCTCTATACCGCCGCCAATGGGAATACATTGCAATCAGTTGAAAGCTCTTTGCGTCCGTTTATGAAGCTGAAGGAGACTCGGCGCGTCACAACTGCACGCCATAGGACCCTGACCAAGCGTCGCTCCTGGACGTTCAGGGAGTGAGACTGTGGTGAAAGACAAGACAAAGTCAATGAAACTCTTAGGACTTATGGATTTTTCTCACCCTCCTAAATGTTTCCTTGTGCAAGCATACCGCCAACTAATAAGGGCCTCATGACTCAGTCTGTGAACTTTCTCTCTGTTGAGTTAGAGTTTCAAAGGCACTACAATGATTTTACTTGTCAGAGTTAATTTAGTAGTCATGATTAGTACTTCTTAGTCTGGGTAAAAAGTTGTCTGATGCTCTGGAGCGTTGTGATGTTTCATCACCCGGGTAGTTTGGCTTTCCGACTTTAAACAGAAAGTACCGTTTGTGTCTCTTACTGTATGTGGGTGTTGATGACTTTTTTAAAATGCCTTAAAGTGTATTGGTTTATATCTATAAAGAAATACACTTTACGGTATTTTTCAGTAGTATAGGTATGTAAACAATTAAATATACATACAATATTTTGGATATACTGTAATTAATTTTCTGTTGACATTTTGTTTATTTGTAATAGAATATGTTTATTCATAAAAATACAATTTAAGTAACATCTTCTATGAAAACAAAGTTAGAAACATTTGTTTTTTATGCTCTCAATAGTTGTTATTAGAAAAAATGAAAGAAAGAAAATTGGAAACAGCCAAAATTAAACAGGTTTGACTAAAGGGATAAGGTTTCTAAATCAGAATCTGCATAATTTTGAACAAAATTATTCAGCCAATCAAGGAGTGCCAAGTTGTAGTGTAGGTTGGCCAGTCCACCACTTTTGTCCAGAGTAAAGTATCTCAATATCACCTGATTTGTCCTCCCACACCATCGTGATGTTGTTGTTGTTTTGATTTTTAATAGCAGGCCTACATCTCAACAACTTGAAATTTGGTACATACATTATGACGTTGAATTAATTGTTATAACTATTGGTGCTGCATTATTTATTTTCTTTGAGCGCTATAATAAGGTAAAAAAAATCAGCCTTGGCTGTATTTCAACTTATTTATTGAACTGATGTAATTCAGATTTACTAGCTCAAAATGAAATTATATTTCTGATTTGATTCAATTTAATCAATTTAATCAATTGCATTAGGGTTATTTTAGTCACAATACTAGTATTGATTTGACATGAAAGAGATTATAAGAGAAATAATGTTGTATTAAAAAGGAAACCTGTTACTCTTGTAAACTATACAAATATTAAGATTTGCATTCTTTAAAACCCAGATCTAGTGAACTAGGAAAAAATGAAATATCTGCATGGCCATTGTGAGCATGTTAGGCCACATCAGTATAAGGTAAAAACACCTCACAAAGATTGAGGTACTTTCAGAATATTTAACACTAACCCCAACCCGTAACCCATTACAGTTAGCAGAGCCAGATCTCATCACAACATCAATGACATATTAACATATGTTTTTTATAGAGTGAAGTCTGTAAGAAAAATCTGCTCTTGGCAAATTGAATGGACACATACATACATTTGACAGCTTTGCATTGTTGCGATTATGGAACAATTTCAAAGTCTGCATTTTGATGGATGGAATCCTCTTTTATGTGTGTTTGTGCATAAGTAAGTAGCCGATATGTAGCAGAAGATATGCAGAAGCAATACATGTGTAAGATTTAAAGGGTGCTTCTTTTAAACACACTTCATCTCCCCTGGAGGCAATAGGGGTTTAAATTTGGATCTGTCTTGTAGTACTCAACCACCATTCCCTTGCTTATTTATAATGCACACTGAACTCAGTAACTTATATGCAAGGAGTAAGTAAAATCTAATTCTAGAGCAACCCAGCAGTCTGCTCTGTCTCTTGTGGGTGTCCAGTTGTGGCTTTGGTTTTGGGATCAGATGTGCTCTTTGTGGCTTGGATCAGATGACTAACCAGACTTAAAATGATCCTCTAAAGAAACCCTGTGTGTGTGTGTGTGTGTGTGTGTGTGTGTGTGTGTGTGTGTGTGTGTGTGTGTGTGTGTGTGTGTGTGTGTGTGTGTGAGGTTGTGTTTTTGGCTCAGTTAGTCTGTTAGTATGTCAGCAGGATTACACAAAAGCCACTGGCCCAATGTTCATGAAACTTGATGGAAAGGTGTAGCATAGCCAAAGAAAGAACCAATTATAGAGCAAAAGCCAATTGTGGAGTGTCTACACATTAATGTAACAACACGGGACCTGTTGGTTTAACTCAGAAACTGATATCCAAATTAGCAATAATATACAACAACTCTTTTTTATATAGCATCCATGTTTTCTTCCACAATGCGACTTCAAATTCCCCAATACACAGAAGTCTTAAGAACTTCTTCCCTACTGTGAAACCGAGATCATCTGAGGAGCATTTGAATGCACCGTTGGCTTTAGGTCCGCACTCTCTGGTTAATGTACTATAGACCTGTGGTTGTCGACCTGGGGGTCCGGTCCCCACAGAGACTTGCAGGATAATTCCTGGTGGTGGCCAGATGGTTGGGGAGGAAAAAATGCAATATTATCTGAATGGCGTTTACAGTACATTACCTCTACCATCGACATCATTTTGCTGTGTCTGAAAAAGAGGATTCCGGAAGGTCAATTGGAGAGAAACAGTCATGGAAATCCAGCCAGGACATACAGTAGAAGTTGTTCAAGGTACACAAAACTAAGCAAAACTTTCATCACGAATAGAAGCATAGCCTATCTTCATTTATGAATCACCTTTCGTGTTACCTGGTCCTTTCATTTCATTGTGTTTTCCCTTCTGGAAAGTCGGAATTAGATCTTAAAGATCTATTCACAATCACAAAAAGCAAACAGGCTAAGAAAGAAACCGTGATGTGACAAGTTCCTGACTCTATCGCTTCATTTTTTCAGTTTTATGGAAAGGTGCGTACTAACGCAAGACCCCCTTACTTTTTTACATTTACATGATTTGTTTTCATTTTATAGCACAAACATCCACTTTTGTAGCTTTGGGACTTACTGTAATAATATGCCAAATGTTCACACCAAAAGCATTAATTTCTCACAGTTTATGAGTGATTAATGTTGTGAACACCAACATGATTATTCTTGGGGTTCCTGACTGAAAAGGTTAAAAACAAGTGCTGTCATTTGTGTACGTACATATCTAATTGCTTTATAGTATGCATTTTAATGGTATGTTAACGTGTTATTCACAATGTCTCAGTAACTCCTGATGTTCCCATACTGATGTATTCTTGCTTGTGAAAGGCCCTGAATGAAGGCGTGTGTGATCTTAATTCCTTAATCAACCAACTGTCAACACTGGATTCACTGGGCTTTAAACACTGATTTTAAAACGATTTATTGGCATCCTCCATCCGCCTTGATTGACCCTTGTGGAGTACCTATATGACAGGCAGCGTTATTGATTGATTACTTTGATGCAACTTATTTTTTATAGAGCGTTCAGAGACACACACAGCTTAATTAATTTGCTTTCAGGCACTCAGTAGCTCACATCTTACTTGAGCTATTTGACATTCCTGAGCATGCACACTGCTTGTTTTACGTCGAGAAGCTGACAGCCAGAGCATAGTTGTTGTAGCATTTGGGGTGTGAGTGAAAACAGATGAATTTATGTATCATAGGGCAGACGATACTCAATTTACATATTCCTTACCTTCAAGGTCTCCACATGTAACTGCATTTACATAACTTTAACACCAGAGATGGCAAAAGTACAAACATCCTTTACTCAAGTAGAAGTACACATACTCGTGTTTAAAAATACTCTGGTAAAAGTAGAAGTACTGACTAAACTTCTTCATTCAAGTAAAAGTAAAGGAGTATGGACTTCGAAATGTACTTAAGTAATTACCAACTGCTTTAAATAATGTCATTGTTAGCTAATGAATGTTACGATGTGAACAACGGCAAAATTACAACGTTTTTATTGGTCCCTCTTCTTTAGAGAAGACCTGGAAATGATGGATACACGGATCGTGTTAAAATCAATAGGCACGCAATGACTCTAAATAATAATGATCACGCCACCAAACACAGATTAAAACTAAAGTAACAAACCTGTTTTGAAAAGTACAGGTATTTGTGTTAAAAATGTAAGAAGTAAAAGTAACAAGTCGTCAGAAAAAGAAGTAGTGGAGTAAAGTACTGATACCAGAAAAATGTACTTAACTACAGTAACAAAGTATTTGTATTCCACTACTTCCCACCTCTGTTTAACACCACGGCAAAAGTGAGAAAGGAACACATGGAGTTAGAGGGACCCTTTTTCCTCTGTTACATTCTGTTACATCAACCATAATCTAGAGTGACAGCTGTTTGATGACCTACGCGTCACGCAAAAGCAGCGTCTCAGTTATGCAGCGTGAAATTGTAACTGTCTCAATTCTGGTAGAACTTTCACAGCTTCATGCCCGTTTGCACTGGAACAATGTTAAGCCCACCACGCGGCAGTGTGGGCACTCGGCTGCTGGAGGTGGAGCGGCTGCTTGCAGGCTCTGGAATCTGGTTCAAGCATATTGTGATGCCAGAATCAAAAGCAGAGGTGTACTTGGCAACTGCTAACCGCTATAAACATGGATGTCGGGAAATCTCTGTGGCTTAGAATCACCCCGCACTGCAGAGAGAGATTGTCAATGGGATTCTGGGAGGATATTCTGCATTCTTGTCACAGAGGCAGAAATCCCATCATGACGTAACAAGTGAAATGGGTTGCCAGAGATAGCAAATTGTTGTCTTTTCGTTTCGTTTATTTTAATGAATAGATTGAAACCCCAGGAAAAGTTTGACTTCAGGACATATGAACAGTTGTTTCTTATCCATCTTAATTATGAACTAACTTTAAATCTGCCAACATCTTCAGTTATGTGGTCATTGATGCTTGCCATGGGAGGTAATTGAGCCAATGAGGGTTTTTATGTGGAATTATTTATCTGGATGTCATGAAAAATATCAAGCCTTAAATAACATTTGAATATTTACCACTCAAAATGCTTTGCTTAAACACTGTCTTTAGATTTTAAAGGTTCAAAGCCAACTTGTTTTGAACAAAATTTTACAAAAAGTCCCTTACATTTGCACGTACATGAATCTGTGCATATTCTATCCCAGGGAGAGTCCACATCCTCACCTACGTACGTTAACAAATACATTTTATGTTAGAAAATACAACACCTAATACATTTTGTATACTTGTATTAAAGACAGAATGCTGCAAACTCTTTGCATAGAGAGGTTATCCTCGTTTGTGTTCCTTACTGCAATGTAGAGTTCTATTAAGAAGTAGAAGTATGAGTAAAAAACGATTTTCTTTTTTTTAAATCAGAGTTTTCTAAGGATCATTTTAAGTATTCTTGGACAAATACATATTGTTTTTGTCTTTTGGATGAACAGACCCTTAAAAAGGATGCACATTTCTTGATAAACGGGCAGATGGAGAAAGTGCCAACGACGGTCATTTGTCTGGGATCAGGCATTCTGCTTCTTCATTATGGTAGGCCGCTGTGACACAGTGCTTATTATCCAGCATCACACTGGCACTGTTAAACTTCTTTTGTCTTTTGCCATAAGACTGCAGTGTTTTCCCTGTCAGCCAGTTGGATTTTGTGTCATTTATTTTTCTACCCTGACTGTGTGATTTGGCAAAGATGGATGCCTGGCAGATGCAGACCATAGAAAGAGCTTTGTTTTAGCAGAAGGATGTATTGGTCTGTGAAACAGCACTAATTGCATGGAGACTTTAAAATTGCTTTTGTTTATTCACCTCGGCCGACATAGCCTTGAGCCAGAATGCACCATTTTTATCCAGATAAACATTATGAAAGCTTGTTCTCTACCATTCTCTCTGTGTTTTCTTTTTATCTTCTCTTTGATGAAAGGTTGAAAAGCAGCATTGGGTTTTTTGAGGACGCTAGCAATGACTTGCTTACGGAATTTTGATGAGTCAATGTATGAATGCTGTATCATTTACCCTGAGGGCTATATTTTGCATTCCTATAACTAACTAACATCCAAACAGTTTTTTCTGTCAGGGGACTCCTTTGAAACATTCCCTGCAAACATTTTGGATTTGAATCTGCCTATCTGACCCTGATGTGCTCAAACTTATTCACCCTTACTTATTTATCATTTTTATTCTACATACATGAATAAAGGTCACTGAAAGGTATAATTACCAAACCGAATGCAACGAAAAACTGTTTATCTGCTGACTCTACAGTATAGTGCAGTTTGAATGTCTGATAATTAATTTCACTTTGGTCATGGCCAGCCAGTGGGCTTTTGGTAACAGATACATATTAGACCAAATCAACAAGTACACATTTGTTAATTTAAATTTCTTTTCCCCCCCCATTTAATCTTTTAAATCACAAATGGTTTGTTAAGCAGACAATCTTCCACATTTGTAATCATTCATCACAGAAAACCAACTCTGAACCCCCATGATAGTAATAAAGTTAAAATATTCTTTAACTAACTTGTCGTACCATGCCTTTTCCTTTTTTAGGTGAACTGAAAGATCCAACAGAGACAAATGTGACAACTATCAAAAGAAGTGTACGAATCGAGCCCCGACTTCCTGACATGAATCACTATGTGTTTGCATACCTGACTTGACCAGACGACTGATCCTGTTACTGTGAGTACCACAATCTAATGTCATAAGGACTAAATTGTTCAACTAGTCCTAAATGTGAAGCCAATGCGGAAAGGCCTAAAACTCACATTCTCTTTAATGGCCACAGGGTGCGACTCAAGTTATTCCAAAACCAAATAATATTAACCAATATATATATATATACGAAAAATAATAAAGGTTATTTTTTTGATTTAATTTTTTGATTTGATCAGATTTATTTCCAATGTGTAAACAATAATATAAAAAATGAACATAAGAATTATTATACAATACAAAAAATAAGCAGTGTCAAATTGGTATATAAAAATATTACTCTACTTAATTACACATCCGAAAAGGGGTGGGAAGAAGTTTACACTTATTTAATCCCACCCCTTCTCCCAAAAACTAAACTATTAACATATATATATATATATTTTTTTATACTGTTATAACATCAGTAAACATTTTATTGCCTATTTTATGGTCTGAATCACTAGTTCAAAGTTTTATTCAAATCTGCATTTTGTTCCTTTCCTCAAATTGTGGTTCCTTTCAGAACAAGGTAGACTTAAAAAACACAAATGTCTTGTTTTTTTACCAATCTCAACCTTCTGAAGCCATAAAAAAAAGATGGCGACAGCCAAAATGCCTAGAAGTATAGTCGACAAATCAAGTGTTGCATCATTGTTCATACGCCCACTTCTTATAAATAGTATATGAATTGACATCAAACTTCATTTTTGTATGAAGATGTGATGGCACTCGACAATTTCTTGACCATGTTCTGTATGCATGTTACTTAGTTTCTAATCGATTTCCTACATGTAGTGTACCTGCCTGAGAGGTTCTAAGTTGTCTGATTCCTTGGAACGGCATGCCTCCGTCACTTCCATTTCCTTGCATCAATGCTTTCCAACAGTTGAGCATGCACAGTGCCGTAACTTTCTATCATGTTTCAGTTTGTTTGGGTCGAGATAATGCTACAAAGGGAACAACACATCTGTATAAGCGTACATGTTCACGTTAGCTGTTAGCAGCACAGTCTTGCATTGATGGAACTTTATTAAGTACATTATCATGTGTCTAAGCTCTATCCAGTAAAAACATTGCCCTGCCCTGTATGTACCCTTTATCAACACAGTTGTTTATCAGGTATTGATAAACAATTGGATCGGTATATTTGTATCATCCAAAATTCCTAATTGGACAATGTAAACTAATAGAATAAATATAATGGGTGAATATATTTTTTTGTTTTCAAAGGAAAATGTCTAAGCTTTTGATGGTGATTGGCGTTGCTAATGACTAAGGGCTATAAAATAAATACATATATGTCAGCAATCTGAAAATAAATGTATTGGTTGGTATATGTCTTGCTTATGTTGCATTAATGTTCAATTACACTTATAAAGGAACACAAGGAAGCTGTCTTTGCTATCACTCTGATATTTGTAGATAGAGCACTTGCTAGCATTGAATAACCCTTTAGTGAATGCATGTTAGCATGTAGCATTGGGCTTATGGTTAACTTGGAATGTATAGATGAACAGGGGCTTCATACCTAGCAATGGCGGAAAAGCTCAATCAAACTTTGGAACCCTTAAGACAAAACATGTCAAATGTTCTTTTCACGGAAATATGACATGCTTCACAAAATCTTCTTAAACCCATTCTGTCACATTCCTTCAGTCAGCATGATTGGATGATATAAATCATTTCAACAGGACAAACAATCAGCAAAACCCAGAGCGTTCTGATTTACTTAAGTTGGATTAGAGTCTTAAGCTATCTCCCCCGACTATTCTCTTCTTTTCCAATTCTATCATTCTCCCTTTCTCGGAGTAAATTGGCATCATTTACTGCTGTCACTGCAGAGCTCATTGTCCCCCATTATCCCAGGGACAAAGCTGCCGTGACATTGAGTTAATCCGTGCTTGTTTCAATTTTGCTCCAAGGGGGTGAAAACAGATAAGGAGTTCAGGTAACTGAAGGCAAGGAGGTGCCATACACTGAGGCAAAACGGACTACAATGATGATTGAACACTTAAAGAAAGATAATATGCAATCTCCCAGGCAAATTATGTTGATTTCCCCAAAATGGTCACAGACGTGTTTGGCTTGCTTTTTAAGGTTCTCTCACTGAAGTTGATGGGAAACTTTTCTCAAGACCATATTTGCTTGCCAGAATGTCAGGCAAACTTATGCTACTGTAAAAAAGACACCATGTCTTCACTAAAAGGAATTTTGTTTGGAATCAATGGCAAACTAGTTTAGGCGAAGACATTCCCCGACTAAAACATTGTTGGAGCAAGAAACACACGACCAAACAAGTAAGACCTCTGTCAGAAGCTTTTGAAGGATAGCTGTCAGCAATCTTCATTTGCTGGCCTGCTCTTTCACTGACTAATGTGAAATGTCATGTATAAATCTCATTGTCTTGTCGGATAAAGCTCTCACCAGGTGTCTAATTATATCAGGTCATATGCATGTCATTTGGTGTATTGTGTGTTTAAGCTAAGCTTTCTTAATTACATCTACAGAATAAAGATAAGACACTAGAATTAGATGGGGTTATCTGTCATACTCATTCAATAAGATGGTGTACACTTTGTGCAGTTTTATCAAGATTTTCGGAGCTTGACTATTCTCTGGAATAAAAGTTGAGTCCTTTTATAATTTCACTACATGTATTTGTATTTGTCTCTTACAAGGCTGCTCACTCTCAGTTTTTTTTTCTCATCACTGGAGAGCTGCTTCAAGGTGGTCTAATCAACAATTGAATAAAGCATAAAAAGAAATGTTGCTTAGCGTGGATTTGCTTTCAGGGACAAAGTCATTTTTTGTTCAACTTAGGTGAACTTTGATACAATCCATTGACACATAGCAAACCTGACAGTGCTAACCTTTGAGGAAAAGGTAGACAGAGAATCCGAAGTCGAGTATTCGCTCGTTAGACATTATTCATCCACTTTTATTTACCCTTTCTTTCTTTGCCTGTTGGAGGTCAAAACGGCTCCACAAAAGACAATTTCAGAAAGTAATGAGATAAATGTCAATGGTAGAAATGCTTTTCTTAAAATGAGACTACTTTCAAGTTATAGCCTACAATAAGAAATACACATCATTGAAAGTACACCTTTGCTCAAGACAACCTTTTTTTTTGCCACAGGGTTTGTAATCATATTTCCCTTTTAGCAAATGTGTTTAACCAGCAGTTCAACAACTTCCCCTCTGAGTAGTAATTATTTCACACAACCTTTAGCACTGCCGTTTTCTTGAAGACTCTTTGAGGACATCACTATGTGTCTATGGTACCAGAAATGCAGCACTCGTGTCAGGATGTTGAGGGTGGATGTAGGAGTATTCACCACTTTAGAGGGACACATATAAGGCACCCAAAAGCAGTGAACCAAACCTAATAAACAAGACAAATATGTCACCGTTAATGGTCTTTAATGCAGAAGTGTGTCTCCCAGAAATATCTGTACCCATCTGTCCCATCTGCTAGATGGAAAATGTGAAGTAGTAAAGCGCCTCTTGATAGCATATAATTGGCAAATTAAGTAATTAACTAGAAATGGATTCATAAAGCGCTCAAAGGTGTCATAATGGTTGTACTGAAAACATTAATTTGCAGTGCTGTGAAGACATTTCACATTTGTCGAAACCTGGGAATTGCCTCCCTCCTAGGTCCCATCTCTGCGGGATATCAAAAAGATGATAGCAAGTTAATATCACAGTGCGATCTATTGATTGCACATGTCAGCTTTTACAATCTGGCCTCATCTATTGGTCTGCAATCCGTCTGTCTCATTTAAGAGATTTCGGGAGCTGAGGTGAGCCCGTCCTCTACCTGACAAACTTTTGCTCCCCCATCCATCCAGCCCCTCTCTGCTAGCCTTACCGCCCCTCTTACAGCCCAGCACAAGAGCTCTATCATGGTTCACTAATCCTCCTCATTAAGCCGGGCCTCCAGGCTCTCGTTAGTGTACATCTATTCCCACATGCCTTGTACTCGTGTCTTTCATCTTTGGCAGTATGAGCACATGTCATGAATTTGCCATGAAGCAATATAGTATGTGTGTCAGGATTCTGATGTCTCTGTTGGCTGAGGGACCAGATAGCACGTGGAAAAGGCAGCTGTTATCGCTCCATCTTGCTGTTTGAGGGGAAATTGGATGGATAGAATTTGCGCTGCTTATTATAGAATTTCACATTGACTCCTATTAAAAGACGTAGGGTTTATTTATTTATTAAGTATCGCTATTAGCCAATGGCACCACGAAATCTTCCTGGAGTTCAAAACCCAGAATATTTCAAATGTGTTCAACTTATGTGAATTTACTAATAAGAAAGCGGTTGTTGTCAACATTTATTACATTGTACATTAGAAAACATGTCTCTTTAAACAATAGGTCTTGCATTTAGTCTAGGAAATATCCTGAAGGACCCTCATCAGGCAGCAAGAACAGAGCAAAACAAAAGGTTCATATTTTTATAAGCTTTTCAGGATCAATACAAGTGACAGGGATAGTTATTTTAGTATGCGGTGTAAGATACAGAAGGTAAAACCTCAGGGCTGAATTCATTTCTGAATGTATTGTAGTCAGTCCTTGTTTTATTTCTTATTACCGAGTTCTTAGACCAAACAAGCCATGAGGTTCTGATGGCGATAAATAAATATACATTTTATAGCCTGAAAAAGTGACGTTGAGCATTTAGCTTGTGCAAAGTTTCCAGAAAGGAATAAGTATCTATATCGACCCTGCTTTGAAGTTACCTGTTCAGTCCATAAGCTCCTTTTTCCTTTCCTTATTAAACGCTTTTCAGATTCATCTTGAAAACAACTGAAACCAATTGAAAGCTGGGCTGTCAGAGGCAGCACTTCCAACCATAGAACTTCCTCTGACAAATGGTGCTAAAGCTCCAGTGACAGGCGGCGGGCAAGATGGGTTTGAAGGTTACAAATCATCCACTGTGAGAAACCACAGAGTCGAGCAGCTTTGGCTCTCTATCAGAAATATGCTTTGATTAATGGGCTATCCTTTTTCAAAGTGTTTTATGGTACAGATTATTTTTAATCTTAAGTTTAAAGGAATAGATGTGAAATATTGAACCATAGAGAGTAGTTAAATGTGTCTGACAAGGTATGAAACTAAAGAACCAGGGGTACCCAGGTGATAACAGGTGAATATTACACTTTTTTATAGCTTATTTCTTCTTTGTGGAAATCTTTTAACTCCTTTACATTTTTTTGATTTTTAAAATTGGTAATGTCCTGTATGGAACATCACTGGATACACTTAGGATACACGCATAGTTAACGAGTAGATCTGCAACTATTATTATTGTTAGCGAATGTAATTTTGTACACAAAAAAAGTCAGAGATATTTAGCTTTTCTCTGTTTTTTTATTATATTAAACTGAATGTGTGTAGCTATGGACTAATACAACTACATATTCATACTGATAATCTTGTACTTTGTCATTATGGGATGGATTATTTCCTGATATATGGACCAAACAATCAATCGAGAAAAAATATAAGCGAACCTGCCTGTGGATATTTTGGAGTTTTAATGTTTTTTTACCCCAATATGGCTAAATGCAACAGCGCAACCCTAACCCTAACCACACCTTTACTTATTGTTTGGAAACTTGAATATAAATAGATAATTATTATCAATGAATTGGAAAATTAAATGATTTAAATCCATTGTTAGCATGGTGTTGATTATCATTGCCCTATTAATTCCACAGCTTCCCATAATATTGATATTAAAAACATTCCTCTTAATTTCTGCCATTTGTGTTTTAACAGTGAAAAATGCCTCACTTAAAAAAATGTGTTGTGTCCAATTCCTAAATGAATGTTCCACTCTTTAATGTTAAAAACCCATTTGTATTGATTTGCATGGATGGACTTGTGTTATGACTCGATACATAACAATATAACTTAATCCTATGCACGAGTACCTTTCCATGTGCATGCTTGGTTGCAACCTCCTTTCCCAACTTGCGATTCAGATTTATTTGACAGTCCTTGAAAGAGAATAAAAGGACAATCTTCACCAACACTTGTAACATGTTTTTTAAATCAGCATGTTTGACAGCTTGCACGACTGCATTGAAATATTCGGTTCCAAGTAAACCCCAAATGTCTTACATTGCACTCACCCAGATACAGTATAGCACCCACATTCCCTAAAACACACACACATTTAAGCATCATTTTGGAAGTGATTATCACCAAACAGCACACCAGTTTGTGTTGTTGTATTGATTTTGCCAGTCATGAATTAACCATGGGAGTGCTAATGTATCGATTTTTGTTCTTGTTTTTCTTTTAAGGTAGATACTGAACTGCATATAACTACTAGTTACAAGGTTATTTACCTGATATGTTTGATGTGTTGATCTCATTGGTTTTAAAGCATACTATTAGGATCCAGACTTAGTTAAAAATAAAGAAGAGCTTGCAGAGAATCTTATAATTCCAGTCACATCCATACTGTCATGTTTCTTTTTAAAGAAAGCGGCCCTTTAATACACGCAGTTGACTGTTTTTCATATTCTGAATCACTTGTGGTTGTTGGCATACCTTTCACCATAAGGGAATTAGTCCTGGAGGCCCTAGAAAGCTGGAAAACAAAGTACTCAGATGTAGTGACGACAATATGAGGCACAGCATTGATGTAAGCAGCAGCGTTGTTGCAGTCCTGCCAATAAAATGAATCAATTTGTGGCAATAGGCCACTTAAGGCTCACTTTTTTCTTAACATCTCAGCACTACCTTGAGTTTCTGGGTCCCTGCCTCTTTTCTCTGTTTACCACTAAATTTATATTATTCATTCATTATATTTCATCTTGGTAAAATGGCGGGCTGCAAAGATGGACTGGGCTTGAACAGTACTCATGACAACCACTGGCCTCAAGCACCCACCATGGGAAATGATTTCAACTTTTATTGGCTAATTTCTGGCCCACACAACCACCAACCATCCTGTGGAAAAAGACTCCAGATGGCCAGTCCGTCTGTGTCATCCAAACTGGAGTAAACATACTTGTACTCCTCCATGCTTGGACGTCAAGGATGACAAAGTTTGAACTTCTAAACAGGCCAAGTCATTTCTTAGCCCACTTCTACATCGTTAATGAAGGTTACAGACTGATATTGAAACAAGTGATGCTCTGCTAGTCCATTTTTGGGGGGAAAAAACTGCAAAGTGTCTTGGTTATGACGTTGTTCAAACACAAACATTATTGTAACTCAATGAGTTGGATTTTGCGATCAAACATTGACTTTGGGATTGTTTTCGATCCTGCGATACATCCATCTCTGAGCTGGTTGACTGATATGTGAAACGATAGCTTTTATGTAGCCCAGTACACGAAAATCCACATTGGATGATTATTTATTTGCAAATTCCAACAATAGTAGAATGCTCCATATGTGTAGGAATTGGGAGAAAATCCAGGTCATGTTGATGGATCAGAGTGACACACATAAGATCTTCAGGCGGAAGAATGGTCGCAGTTCAAAAAGCAAGGGTTAATTTGGGACTATAATTCACAGTATTTGCCTTTTAATTTCAAGTGTTTTAACTGCTTCGGCCTGACCATGTCTTATACATTGTTATCCTCTGTCATATCCTTAACCATTCTGTAATTGTCATCGACCTAAACTTTTAATCTTGTCTGGCACTTGGGTAGTTTTAGTAAGATTTTGATAGTGACGTATTTTGGGTATAGTGACGTAACGTAACGTCCGCGGAGCCGTTACGTTTGGACCAATCCGCGGACTTCCCCACACACACACACACACACACACACTTGGCCGGACGTTGCGAGGCTCGCTGCTGCGAGGAGCGGGACACTGTGAGCTGGCTCACTGGTGTGGGGTCGGCGAGACAGCGAGACACCGCGGAACTCAGCCTGGGCACACACACAAACTCCCAGCCAGGCTGCGGGTGTGTGTGTGCCCAGGCTGAGTTCCGCGGTGACTATACAGAGATGCTGTATGAGAAACCAATGTGAGTTTGGAAAATTGCACAATATACATTTATTTTAGTATACCTCAACAATGGAATTATGATCAGTAGAAATGGCCATGACATGGGACCTTTAAAGGGAACTTTAGTCAACCCTTTTGAAAAAACACTTCTACAACGTCTTATGTGGTTCTCAGTCCAGAAAAATAACTTTGTCGATTTTACGGGACCATTCATTGGTTGGGCGTATTCATTTCTGAACAAAAACCTGTGTTAAGTCCTTTATGTAGACATTTACCAGGAAATGATAACAAGAGTACTCATGAATTGAAAGTGAATTATTTAGTCAATGTCTTTGGAGCTTGATCCATTCCAGAAATATGCCAAAAAATTGCGCTTCTGATGTTTCAGTTTAATGTTTTTCTAGCCACAATGCTAGCATGCTCTAGGGATGGCAATAAGTCAAATGGTCCATCGATCACTTTTCATCTGAACTATCTGAACACATTTTGGAAGGATGTAAATGAAATGCATGAAAGTGTTATCACCAACGGTAAATCCTATTGGCTTCAGTGATCCCCTGAGTTTTTATCTGCCACCATCAGCACTACAAAGTTGAGAGCAACATCCACTCAGACACCAACAACATAAAGAGGAGAACAAAATGGAGAGACATGTGCATGGAAGTGCCCACCTCATCTCCAGGTTCACAGAGTTTATTATGGGGTTTGGGTGAAATGTCTTGACTGTTGCCACTGCCATTACATAAAAAATAGGCGTCAGATTTGGAAACTTAAATTACAACTAGTCAATAAAAGCAAAGAGCCATATGACAAGTTAAATACATAAAGGTTTTAAAATTGTGGGATAGTTATTATAACTTCACTTCAATTAGTTAAATTATGTATGATATGCAAATTATTGCTTCAAGGATTCAACAGTAAATCTACAGTGCTCTAACTAAACTGCCAAATAAAATTCAATACACATCCTTGAACCTACCTGGTCATTTTCCTTCTTGCATTATCTACACTCCCAGCATAGCGACAAGTATGTGTGTGTGTACTTTCCAGCCTTGATGCTTTTAAACCGCATACGCTTGATACAAGTGGCTGCAGATATTGAGGTGAAACCACATGGACTGCGTAATGACAATGTGTGTGAATTCGATAAACCTTTTTCTCATGGGCACTAGAACCACCGTCGCGGAAAATGTGATTACACTTCTCCACAGGAGGGGCAATGTGGGACGTTGTTGCAGAGGGGAACTTGGCTTGTCATTGAGTCTCCAGTTTGTCTGTTGCCTCATAGCCAGTAACAACTTTGACACAGGTTTAATGTCCAACTAGGACTGTGGAAATATCTTTTGTGTCTGTTTTCTATTTCTACTTTTGAAGCTGAGCGTGAGTGGTAATGATTCAATGATGCATAATGTTGATGGCACCATGTTGAACCATCATTGGTGTAAACAGACTTGTAAGTTGAAGAGAATTGAGATAAGTAGTGTAACCAACATCATTTAAAAAGGCCTGCAGCCTGCCAGCTGCCAGTGGCTCGAAACTGAGACTCATTTGACTGAAACAAATATAAAATAAAAGATAACTTACTAATTTTAACTAGAAGAGTTAAAAAAGTATGAAAATGTATCTTTGAAATAACTTATCTTTAAAGTAAAATATAAATGAATGGTTGGATTAATCTGGAAATCTTACCACATAAGTCTTTAAGTGTAACTTATAAACTAATTTGTGTTTAATCACATTTAATCACATTACCAAGTTTGACCCCAACTTCCTCCCTTTGTTCTAGCATGGATGTTTGTTGTAAGAAAACAACCTTGTTACCTTATTCCCTGCAGTAAGTAGCAGTTATTTGTCTAAAACCAATTAGCCAATTTAATCAGCCATGGAACTAAACTGTACAAAACAAACATATGAAGGCAGCAGCTAATGCTAGCTTTTATTGTACAATGCAAAGCAGCATGGTTGGCAACATCATTAGCCTACAAATAACAAATCAACAAAAAAAAACGTAAACATTCACCCAAAAACGAATAGTAGGATAAGATGAAGGCTTTCCCAAGGTGTGTTTATCTGCTTAAAACCCTTTGTTGTACATTCCTAAAGGTGGAGCATTGATTTGTTGATCATTTGTGATTTTTAGTGGATACTAATGTTGCCAACAAGGACAAACTGATTACAAATGAATAATGAGTTCCATTAATAGTGTTCTTGTGATGTTATAATGAAACAGCGTTCTCTTGGCATCTTTCAAAGTCTCAATTCCCTCATTCATTTTGTTAGCATAAATGTGCAACACGGCAGGAAATAGCTTGAGGCAATTTCTTTAAATGGAGTGATGGTGAATTAAGAAGGCTAATGAAACTATTCTCTGACTGCTCCGCCTTAAATGCTTATAATGACTTCATAAATGGGCAAATCTCGGGTCCACCCACCATCCACCTTCTCCGATAACTCCGGCTTAGTTATTTCCAGTTGGGAATGGTTTGAGTGGAGGTTCAGTCTCTTAGGTGAGCGTGAAGTGCATCCTGTGTTGGCGTTTGTAAAACTGCAAATCGACGAGCTAAGCCCAGAAAGGGACCTGCTAAAAACAGAGGCTTAGATTGTTTTCTGTTAGGGTCCCCTGGTTGATGGAGAACTGTTGATGAGCCAGATCTGCTCCAGAAATCAAAGCTCCGTTGGGGTAGCGCTTGCAAGTTTTCAACGCATCAGACTTGAAGTTCACAAGGAAGGAGTGAGCAGGAAGTCAAACAATAAATCTGATCCGTGAGAACAAGGCGTGTCATGGGTCCACTGAGAGAGGCATTGATGGAACAGTTGCGTGTGTGCCAATAAGATAGTCTGGATCAAGAAGAACTTGCGAAGGAGGGGAAATACATGAGGGAGGCAGCATGTAAACTCCTCGTAAGATGAGCACTGAGTGCAATATAAAGATGCTATCAATGGAGGAGGAAAAAAGGTGCAACCTGTAATTCCTTACCTTAACATGATTATGACTTCACAACATTCGGATAAAAATACATACTCACCTTTATTTAATACTTCTAGAGATCATAGCCTTCTATTGCTTTGTGAGCAGATGGTGGCATTTTGCTTCATTTAACGTCCCCAAAATGTTTTTTTACATGCATGACCTTGTCCTTTTCATCATACATGAAGACGAGCACAAACATATTCAGCCACATGCACACCGGCACTCTTACTCCCACACATACTTGCAAAGTAAACAAACAATACAGCTTTCGGAGTGTGTGTTTATGGAGGCAAACAGCTTGTAGGGATGACTGGCCAAGGAAAAATAAGAGAAAAGAGACGAATAATGCTCAGTCCTTGCCGAGATTATAATGTCACTTGGGAGCCGTAGCCCTGCACAAACACCCCGCTGTGCTCTATTTCAATAATTTTCCATAAACCAATTCCATCTCCCTCCTACACTCCTACTTTAAGGAGATTTTTATAGGCTTTTCTTTGAGAAGCAGATAATTCCTTATAAATCACAATGGCGCTGCCTGAATTGTAAAAGGTTTCCAAGCTTAAGGGCATGATTGGCTCACAGCAAATATAACACATATGTTTTGTTTAGAATCTGTGTGAGATGGTATCAAAATACAGAGGTTAACATGACTCTCATGTAGGCGCCTATTTTATTATTCTGTACAATATTCACAAGAGAGAAAAAATGCTTGTTATGTCATGACTTTCTCTTGGACTTTCCTACTTAACCTCACATTTGAATGGGACATAACCTTATTTTTAATATAGTGAAATAATGTCGTAGAAAATGTTCTTTTTAACAGTTTTCTCCTTTTCTCTCTTTCTATAGGCTGCGTTACATCCTGCTCGCTGAGTGTGAATGTGTGGCCTTGAGGTATTTTCGAGGGACTGTATGGCACAATACCACACGATATAGGTACGCTTTTTTCCCTTCACTTTTACTGTTTACTTTGAGGGCTGAAATTACCCCTGAAAAGCCCTTGACCATTCTTATCAAGCTCAGGCCTTTGCAGGATGTATTCGCTAATGCAGAAGACTTTCAACATGAGAAAAGTGACAGAAACCTCAGGGGAAGGTGATAAACTTGAGCCTTTAACACCAGATTTGGTTGGTGAATTCTTTTTAGCTTCCACATTTATCTCTCGCCCAGGAGTGATACTTAGTATCAGGAAATGAATTATTAGCCTTGAATAACCTAAAAAACTGCCACATGAAAAGAAAAATGTCACATGACAAATGAATCAGTCAGGTACATGGCTGTATGCTTAGCTTATATCATTACCACTGTGTAGAAAACAAACAAATCAAACAAGCAAACAGCACCTCCCACTCACTATATGAGCTTGCATATTAAACTTTACAGGTTCTCTTTTTTATAAAACATTGTACTTGCACACCGCCTCCATGCTCTGAGCATAGTCTGCACCTACCTGCATCTGTAGCCTGTCTTTGTACTGGTGACAAAAGTTAATTAAACACATAGTATGCTGCAATCCTTCATATTTCATTGTAATAGCGACTACACATTTACTCTGCTATTCATTGTCATTGCGACCATACATTTACTCAACTTTGCAATATCCATAACACCATAGTATTTAGAATGTCAAATGCCGAATGCCAAAATGCCGAATGCCAAAATGCCGCAAGCCTGCTTCTCGCTATTCTAACCCACAAGTTGAGCAGCGGATGATCTGTTACATTGCTTGGGTCGAGGATAGAGCACAGACAGATGACAGCAGGCATGTGCACACATAGACATCAAAGTGGGCTTGAGCCCCTGCCCTTTTTCTTCCTCCAGAGAAAGTGCCCTTTTTAAATTTTTTATAAATGAATATATATCTACTGCTGTTTGCACACAGTTTCCCTTTCCAAAAATATATTGATTGAATACAAAATTAAAATATCAGGTCGGGAGATTAGACTGTGAAGTTCCGATGCTCTCTCTACCCTCCCTCCCTCCCTCCACGTCTCCTGCACAGCGGTGCGGACAGTCATCGGCAGTCCCTTCAGACAGACAGGTAGCAGCACCTCCCACTTTAATGTCCCATGTTATGCCGGCTTTTCTTGGCTTATTTTGAAGGTGAGTGGTGATGAACAAATTACTAAACTGCCAGTGCCTCGAATTTACAGCTAATTAGCTAAAAGACAATAACAAATATAGTTAACTAAGGTAGGCTACTAGCTCATGGATAAGTTAGCTCAAGGTTTAGCTAAGGCAATTTATCATGGGCATACAGGCTAATGTACTGTACTTAAGGGGAGACACTTAAAGTGAATACAGTAAAATGTGTATCTAATAACGTCATCACAATCGCCACATTGATATGCAAAATAGGCGTTAACTAGGCCTAATTAAAATGCGCTAATTTGCGTGCAGTTACCAAGGCATTGCAGGTGAAAAGGATAAAACAAAAAACGTATCACCTCACAACTTCCACAGATAGTTACTTACGTCAAGTCAGTATTTCCCCCTCAAATGTAATGTTTAAATGCAGATTAGCTTTACATCTATAGATGAATTCAGACATGGTACTAAAACGAACACCATTTATATGTGTTTCTTGGAAGTTTTATTTCCATTAGAGTGAAAGAAAACATGGAAGCAAAATAGACCAAAATAACAAGTACATGAAAAAACGATCTTTTTGCCTGTAATGTCCTTAAACAGTAACTTCATAATTTTGATTGTTGGCTGCTCATTTAATAACTATTAATTGTACTAGTTTGTTGTCTGCTCTTGTGCATTGTGAATACTAAAGAAGACCATTGTCTCTGTGTTAGCTGATTATTTTGTAGAATTCTGTTGAGTATTAAACAATTGCGTGAGTGTGAGGGTCAGGGGCGTCACCTGGACCTGAAAACATTCGTGGCTTAGCCCACAGCGCTACAGTGGAATTTTCTACTGCTACACTCCCCACACGCACACACACAGTACACCCGCGACTGTTACAATGAAGGCTCGATTATCAGCTCACGGCATATAGGCAGGGGTAAAGTGCTATTTTTTATGAGTGGGGGGCGGACCTCACCTCCTCTAGGGGATGCTCCCCCGGGAAGATTTTTTTTTAAATATTGAAGTTAAAAGCATCAATCTGGTGCACTTTGAGAGCAACACTAAGAGATCAATGGATACATCTCTCAACACCCATATGAAACAGAACTGTAAACAGATTTTCTTTTTCTTTATGGATATTTTACAAATCACTCCCCTTTTAAACTCTATTCTTGTTTTACTGCCATATAGTATTTCATGTTTTTCATTTATTGATTTATAACTATAATGATCATATGAAGGTGTGCCGCGGAAATAATCTTTTGAATAATTTGTGACCAAACCGTTTGAGACCCACTGAGATAACTTAGACTAAAGTTAACTATCTAAACACTCAGAGAGTCCTTTAGCTCACCTGAGTTTCTCAGTCTGACAGTAGAGGACTCTCCTCCAGCTTGTTGTGGAACAAACAGCTCCTAATGTCCGTTAGTGCAGCTAGCTAACCAGATGCTAACAACACGGTCCCTGCTGGCACCGGTCCCTCTCTCTCTCTCTCTCTCTCTCTCTCTCTCTCTCTCTCTCTCTCTCTCTCTCTCTCTCTCTCTCTCTCTCTCTCTCTCTCTCTCTCTCTCTCTCTCTCTCTCTGTCTCTCACACTAAATGCGCTATTGCCACACACACAGAGCCGAGTTTGAATGACACAAGCACACGTTTATTTCCATGCAACTCTCTGATTGGTCTGGTGTCTTGCCTCTGTTGCATTCACTGAACACGGGAAATTACAGTCCTGCCGTCCTCTCTTGTGTCATGATGAGGTTCACGTAAAGCACGGTTAATGTATTATATTATTGAGGGAGAATTGTCCGGGGCTACAGAAAAAACATTCGGGGTTAAAGCCCCGAATGCCCAGGCCAGGCGACGCCACTGGTGAGGGTTTTAAAATAAATTGGTCAGTAAGTCAGAGATGTGCAACTATATTTAACTTTTTGTTTTACATTTTTTTTTATAAATGATTATGGGAAGTGCCCTTTTTCTCACTTGAGCGCCCGCCCCCCAAAATGTCTGTGCACGTCCCTGGATGACAGCTCATAGGAATTTCCCGCTGTGAACTGCAATGGATATATGATAAGGTCATAGTTCAAGGTGCAATGTAATGATGGAGCAGTATGAATTAATTGTATGTACTACATGAAACAGAGTTGTAAGGGCACATTCAGTTCATACTAAAAGTTAAAAGAAAAAGTATGCGAGGGAATGCAGCCTTAGAATTAAATGCACATGGGCATTTATCAAGTGTCAATAGAAATCGGGACATTGGATGCATTATGGGATATGTAACCCATCAATATTGCCCGTTAAAGTCATAGATGTAGAAAGAAAACTGGATACAGCGTTGAAGGTGGGGTCCTTTTCACTCAACTAACAATTGCTCACTTGTGAATGTATCTTAAATTGCTTGACTCTTGAGAACAAAAATACCTGGATCGTAGGCGATCTTTCGGATACATTGGTCACATAGAGCATGCCAGCTTTAGCCCTGCCTCCAATCAGCAGCGTCACGGGGGGACTCAGCTAAGTCAGAGGAATGGAGAGGAACATAACTCTAGATTCGGCTTTCAGCGCATTTTACAACTTAGACCTAATGATTTCAATAAGGGTTTTTCAAGTGTTCAAATAGGAGAGTTGGTTAATCTCACGGAATTTTTTTTTTGCTAATTTACAGCCTTGTTTTTCCTCATGTATGGCAATTAGAAAAAGTATGTTTGGGCCCAATGGCATCACCTGACTAACACAGAAGTTGAAGTACCATCTTTTGGCCACTATCAAAGTTAGCAGGCACTCTTCCTGAAGGCTTTGGTGGGTCAATTTACCTTATAATATACTCAACTGAATGTGAAAACAATTATTTAATATCTCTAGTGACAACAATATTTGAAAGATGAAAAAAATATCCTTTTGATAGCATTATTATTTACAAAAGCACCCAGTGTTTAAGGTAGTGATAGGTCAGAACATGTTGTTTAGGCTTTCTAGCCAAATAGTTTTAACTGTGTTGCTTCTCAAGGCTTCAAGAGAACTCTAAGTGGCAATTTACTGCTTGAAACGACAAGTCATTGGTACAACAACCTACATACTTCTTCCTATTTGCTTTTCTGGTCACTGCATTGCTAACCAATGAATATTGAAGTTGTTAGAATTGTTGACATGCTATACATGTATGCAGGGATGCATCCTACATATGACGTGCATTGAATGATACGCAACACTGAGCGAAGGAGATGCCGGTGCAGCAGCTTGTGAAGATGATGATGACAGTGATGATGGTTTTGACACTGTGATCACAGCAGAACACCCAGCTGTTAAACAGCCTTAAAATGATGCCATTGATGTTGTCACTACTGTAAAGCAAGTGGCAATTCCAAGCCTCAGTGGAAGCTGTCCTAGATTCTTGATGAACACTTTTGATCACTGCAGATCAGTCTTCTAAAGGGGATTCAAAGAGTGCTTCAGGCTTTTGAGGCTTTACGCATTCCCACTCAGGGGGTTTGCGAAGGTTACACAAAGTGAAAAAACTAAGAAGGTGATATGCAGAATAATTGTGCCACGTGCTTGGATTCAGTCTTTGTAACACCTGCAGCAAAACAATGCTTAAAGTCGTGCTGCGGGGGATTTATTTTGATCCAAAGTACGTCTAGCTTAGAGTACTTGAAGAGGGATAAGTGATGTCTAGCTTGTGTTGGCACTCAAATAGAAATGATAGATATGGGGCAGGTTCATAAAGAACAGATGAACAGCTAAAAACAATGCACAGCATTTTACTGACCCTGAGATAAACAAGAATGCCGGCGTGGATTGGATTTGCGCTCACTGTATATGAACATAATATAAAGTGCATCAGTATAAATTGAAAACCTCTCCTGCGTGATTCATAAAAGGATATTTCATAACATGGACAAGGCGCGTCACATATCTCCATTAAGGTATAATTTTGAAGGCGGAACGAGAAGGTGAGAATATGTAAAACACAGTTAAAAAGAGTTACATTTTTAAAACGCAATGAGTGAAAGCTTGAATCCTTTCTGACCTACAGTACAAGAGTCGACAAGCTGAGGCTTTATAAAGAAGTTGCTTTCCTCTGAGGAATGTCTTGGGAAATACATCATGCATTGTTTCAATTAGTTCCCCCCTTCATCCCAGGAGTCTGCAAGTCTGATATCTTAATGAAAACACTCTGCAAACACACTGTAGATGTTAACAAATTACTGGGCATGCTAAGTGTGACAGATCCATGTGTTTTAGTCCGATAACATCTACAGTGGTTCAGCTTCTATATTGAATTTTTTTCTAGGTATTAAGTAACACTGCAGAAATTCTAAGTAAGGCATGACCTTTGTTGTAAAACAAATGCAAAATGTCTGCTATATATGGACATTTCACCTCATTTGGACACCGGATGTCAATACTGTGCTAAAAGCTATGCTGCCCCTAAGTTGCCAAAGAATCAATGAATGTAAGTTTAAGAAACAGTACACTATTTTGGAAAACGGTCAAAGGTTAACAAGACGTTTCGTGTCATAAAAATGGTGGTGAAAACTGTTGGTCGAGTAACTAATGGAAGTTACAATCCTTTAAAGTCACATATTCTAAGACGGTGAATTACGTTTTTTAGATTTAGTCTCGCAGTTACGGTAAAATATGTTTTTACTCCAAAAAAAGACATCACAGTATGCATTTTTCAGTGGACTTATTTAGGGAAATCATATTTTGAATGGCATTGCTAGAAAGAACCACCAGACATAAAGTTTTAACAAAGCTTCTCCGACACACTCAGTATGAACCCACCTTCAGCTGCTTCACAGCCCAGCTGCCATGTGCATCTGCAGGATGAGGAAGGCAGGTGTGATGAAAGGGAGGAAGGGCTGGTGGTGGGGGCTGATCAGGAAATGGTGTAGGGAAATCTAATTTATTTTTCATACGCTGCTGAGATGGAAAGTCATATATCATGCAATGCAGCAATTTTTTTGCCAGTCCCAGGCACACAAAAGATGAAAGAATAGTGATCAAAGATACAGAGAGAGAAGTCAGCTACTGGAGTTGCTATGAGATCCACTACCACTGAGAACAATATAAACTGTGTTGAAACAGTCATTCAGACTCCTGTCACTGTTGGTTTTTAGTGTCGGACAACTCACTTCAAACAGCTAACGCAGTAGGGAGCAGGAGGGAACTTTATTTTTTTCGGTCGAGTATACAGACTTGGAAGTAATGTAAAAGAAAACATATTTCGGATTGAATATGGTTAGCTTTTAAAGCCCTGGGCTGACTCCTTATCTTAACAATGAAACAACAACATGTTCTACACTTAGTAAATGAAAAAAGACATAGAACAATTATTATCATATGAACAAATTGCATATAATATAACTATCAATCTTTCCTTAAAGAAGATCAACGTTCTATTGCTAAAAAATTACAAAATCTCCCTGCAACAACAAGAAGCACATGGCCAATTATAAGCCAGGATGAACTTCCCAATATAAACTATTCTGAAATTATTGTAAAAGTTTACTCTGTCTCTCATTTTGCAGGATAATAAGCCATGTGCTTCTGTTTGTAGCATAGAGAATGTGTATTTTCAGAATATTAGACTGGATCCATTTCCAATGGGGCAATGTGCGGACTTGAGGGAATATTATCAAATTGCGCAATGTTCCGAATATTGTGGCCGACCTAAATTTGTGGGTGGGCATTTGATTTCTGAATTTGGACCCAAGGTAAAAGTACCGGGTGGCGCAGGGCTCATCAGTTTATTGATCTTGCTTATCAATAGGTAAAATACTTATATTTGTCTGGAAATTCACTGATCTTAAAAAAAAACAATCATAGTTGCATCCCATCAGGGCTGCAGACTAAGAAATGAAACCACTATCATCTTGGGCAGCGCCAACGTAGTGACCCAGTTTCGGCACAGCAGAGGCATATAGTAATAATAACATAAACATTCAGGCTACCCGGACCTCTGTAGAAATGTCTTGGGGGATTCAACCCTGGGAATACATATGATAAACAAGCTCTATGTTAAAGCTTTTATGGTTACCCTGGCCACTGATTTCCCTGCAAAGCACATGTCTCAGTCATTGGTATATGTACATGTATTACCGCAAACCTGCATGTTTATTTTGAAGATCAGATATGGATTGTGATGTCAAAATATTTACGCTTTTCCCTATCTCATCCTCTGTGTTGCTCAGGGCTGACCACCAGACTCACACAGACAGAGTTACTTCAGGGATCTATGCTTATTCTGACAGGCTGTTATGTTACGACTATTTAACATTCACACATTTTGTTTCTTTTCTGTAAACTGGCTTACAATTTAAAAAACACCGGGGGAGATCTCCATGGTAACTTATGCTGAACATCTAACCCTCTCCAGGAGATAAGAGATCACCTCCAGAAAGCACCGCCTGCTGACGAATCAGAGCTCTGTGCATAGAGTTTAAAGCAATAGAGTCATATTCCAGGCTGAAGGAAATACAGTTTAAACTGAAGAATGCAGGAAAGAGGGCTGGCAATGAATCGCCGATTGTGTGAACATGGTTATTGATAAAATATCACTGCCCATCTATCACATTTGCGGAACGCAAGCTTACTTAAATAACTGCCACAACATAAGTAAATGGAGCAAAGTAATTCAGAGCATTGCATACAGTCCGGGCAGTGTAAGTGCATGACGCGGATGTGTCAGACTTATCATTCCTATCACATCATATATTTCCTTATCTGTGTCAGCTTCTTAATCTCGTCGTGCACTTATATTGCCACATACTGTATGCACAAGTATTATTTTAAACAACACATTAAGTTGAGACAACACTCAAGTTGTAATTAAAGTCACTTGATGGGGCAGTGATATTATAAACCTTGTATTTACGCATTCAAACAGTACTTGGGTTTGGGTTTAAGTCATGGATGTTTGAATTATAACATGATAGTTTAGTCTTCATTCATGAAGTATAACGCTACGCTGTCAATACGCTTGTCTATATTGTGTTCGGTCAAATGTTGCTAAGTCCGCCCATTTCATGGCAACACACTCGCAGCTGGACTTAGAAACCCTGGGTTGATTTACTGAGTTGATAACCAGCGTCGTAGGACCGCTTAGCGAGATGCGTTTGTCAAAGTCAAAGTCAACTTTATTGTCAATCTTCTAGTTTGTGTGACAGACAGAGATCGAAATACTGTTTCCCACAATCCCGAATATAAAAACAAATGTATATAAAATATAAAAATATGTGTGCAAATATGTATATATATACACAGTCAAAGACACATTTTTACATGTGCACACATTTAGACCTACATAAAAACACAACAATCAATATAAAATAACAGTCACTTAAATATTAGTGCAAGATTTTCCATAGAATGTGCATTATTGCAATATTGTCCATAGCAGCGTAAAAAGTGTCTGTTAGGGTTAACTCAAAGATATCCAGGATCTGTTGAACTGGCTTCGTCGTACAGGTCTCTAAAGTCCATTCACATAACCTGTATAAATTATCTTTTATTTTTGTCTAGTTCCATTGATTTATCTGAATAAATTAGGTGAGAAAAAAGTCTCATCATGTTCCATTAGTCACACACATGCCAAACAACCTCTTACTTTTCTTTTTTTGCCACATTCATTTGTACATTAGTAAATACATCATAGAAGCTTCTGAGAGTCACCAGAAGCTTTCAAAGCCATAAAGATATGTTGGAGTTGGCTGTGAATTTTAATAGACAATCAGGGTTATTTATCAACCTGCTGTACTTCAGTTGTTTACCAGAAGTATTCTTTTGGAAGTTCAGCCCCTATTGAACACTGTAAAACAATCCCTTCTATTTTTTATTTCAGTGCTAACCTTCTTTATTGTATAATGTTAGCTCAAGCGCAATGTGGACCAATGCTTTACAAGACAGAAAGACTAGGAAAGCATCCATTTTGTGTATATATTAAAATAAACACAGAGCAATTCAGGGTGTTTCCTCTCTACTAGGCCGTGAAAAAGGTGATTATCTGTACCTTGTTCTGTGTAATGAATTCAAGAGTCGATATCAAGCTATAGGCGCACAGCATATTAACAGAAAACTGAAATTTCTTTTTTAATACTTACTTTTCTTTTACTGATATAATTTGATAATGTGTGGGTCATCATATTCAAACAAGAGATACTGATTTGCATCGGTAACCACAATATTCTTACACCACTGGCAGAAGATTTTTATAGTCAGTCCAAGATGAAACTGTTTTTTCTTTTTCCAAACATCATACAGTTGTAGATCCAATTATCGAGTTACAACACTCAGCAAACCCACACAGTACTTGTCTTTCGCTTTATGAAGATACAAAAAAAATTGTTGTGACTCTGTGTGGGTGTAAGGCTTGATGTTGCCTTCTTACTCATTACTACATTAATTTGGGCTACTCTATTTGCCTCAACATCATCCAAGTCTGTGTGCTGCAAAATGAAAGTCAGTGATTTTCTGCAAGAGTGAGAATATAATGATCGCAAGCAACCAAGTCGTGATTGCTATAGGATTGCTATAACATTTGGACAAAGTTTGGATTAGTTTTTCAAAACATGTAATTTTATTAATGGTGAAACGTTTTTGTCAATTAAATTACGGATCATCAATCATGGAAATCAATGGTCAATAACAGAAACAAAAGAGAACAACTATATTTGACAGAAAGTGTGCAATAAATACTTGGGGTATGGAGTCTCAAAGGTGTTGACGTCATCAGGAAGAAGGTGTCTAACCAAAAACCATATTTAGTTGCATTATTGGAAATGTAGGATTGATAATTTGGGTATTTTGTCCAATAATCTTGAGATAATTGGTTCGACAAATAACTTACAACACATGACGAGACTTCTCATAAAGTAGGTGTGCCCAAAGAGGCCACAGCAAAACAAGCTAAGTACATTAAAATATTAAGATATTATAAACTCATAAACATTACATGGCTAAAATGTTAGCAGGGAGTGCTTTATTAGATGGGTTGAGAGATTATTATCTATTTGGAAATAGGTTTTTATGGCCACCTGGTAAATGTAAGTCCAACATTCTACTTTTAACTCTGTTTTGGTCAACTCCTTAGAGAGATATCTGGCTCTTTAGCTGATAACTGCTACTCTATGCTCATCATATGCAAACTTTGTTTGTCTGTTTATTGGTACTGGGTAGGTAGCATTCAGAGATGTTATGCTATAAATGCGGTGGAGAAAATCAAAACAAAGATAGCCTAATAACATAATCAGTGTCTATACGTTTGTAATCTTTTGACATTTCATGAAGTCATGTGAGCAAATGTTAACATGAAAACATTTATAATTGCAGCTTTCAGTAGTACGTTTGAGGGTCCACAGCTGAAGTTCAAGGTGTTAAGTGTAACAACACATGTAATTATAATAATTACAAAGCAAAAACTAAGCTACATGATATCTATAATGAGCTGATTGTTGTCTAGATTAATCCAGCGGGTTGTAAACAGAGCCTTTGTTGCAATAATGCACACACAACTTAAAATCAGTGAGTGTGTGAAGATGCTGAATACACGAATCAGGTCACTCCCACATCACGGTTGTATAAATTATGTTTTATTTTCCATCGTGCACCAGGCAGTGTGATGTATCCTTGCTTAATGTGAAAGTGAATCAATGTTTTTTTCTTTGATCCCAGCAGGGGTCCTTTGGCACAAAGTTAAGGCACCTATCAAAACTTCAAAATGGATCAGTGACACGTCGTTTCCATGAATGCGAATGATTATTATCATCATAGCATTCAACTAAAACAAAAAACAAATCTATTTCTATATTTGCCAGGCTTAATTGCTAATTAATGCTGGATTACTTAGAGTTTTTGTTGAATGATTTCACATGATAATTAATCAGATTCAGACCACAAAGGCAACTCCTCCCCAACAAACCAATCAGCTAAACAAGCTTAAATTAAGCATTGCAGACTGGGCCACCTCTGACGCTCTTGCACGGTGAACACAATGCACAGTTCCCCAAGAAAGGAGAGCATTGATCTGCGCTAAATCATTGCGACTTTGTGACAAACCCACTGGAGCTGAACTAATGTGTTAAAAAGATGCACCAGCTGCCATTTGCTTCTGTCTGATGTGTTTTCTCGCTTGCTGCCTCAATGGAAGGAAGAAGAGAAAGGGTTGCAATTACATGCAGAAAGGAGTCGAAAAGTATTGTGTCTCACCTGGAGGGGAAATCTATTTCTCTCGACCTTCTGTTCTTGGTTTTATTTTGTGAACTTTTCTTCTTTCTTCCAATTTTGTTCCTCATCTGTCTACAGTCCGTCATCTTTATAACAGTAGTAAAAGTTGTACTTTTGTGAAGAAGCACGAGGAGAGGAATCTTTGAGTAGGGCGCATAACGACGCTTCATGACATCAGCATAATTTTCAGCCTTGCAAATGTTAGACAGTGATTCTTCAGTCCTATATTATCTTCCGAAATGTGTTTTCACAAGTATATAGCAGGTTACATGAGCACATTGAAAGCCTGTGACTGAAGTTATAGACTGATGCAACTGTGGCTTCAAGGTACATATTTCTGTTATGCAGCTGAAACAAATACAAAATGATCAGAAACTATAAATTGATCCACCTTAGGTCTGGGCCATATGAAAAAATCCTCTGTCTCGATATTTTTTTACCAAATACCTGGATATGCTGCTGACATTGTAGGGTTGACCATCGATGCCTTGTCTACACAATTAGAATTTTCCACAATAATCATCAGTAATGCAGAAATAATGACTTAGTGGGTAAAACAAATAATATAACTGCTGGAACTATTTAGTGAATTAAGAAAATTGAAAAACTTTACTGTGTTACAGTCTTAAGAAAACAGGAAAAGACAACACATGATAATATGATTTCCAAAATCTAAGACGATATCTAGTCTCAAATCCCATAGATAGTATATAAATATTTCGCTCCAGTCCCAATTATCCTAGAGAGGAGAGATTCACTGCACATTATCCTACAGCTAGGGATGTGAACGAATATGAAAATAATCTTGGTAAATGAATATATAAAGGGTTATTAACAGATACAAACTGCTCTGAATATTTGCGGAAATATTCCCAATCCCTGACCTGTAAAACCTTGGCACAATTTTCCAAAAGCATAGTCATTAGAATCCAACTTGTTTTCCAGTCTCACAGTAATCCAGGTGATGACTGTGCAGTGCAAACAGCAAGTGACCATTATGCATTTGTATTACACTCTTAAAGACTTTAAACCACTCTTCCAAGAGTAAAATATGAAGCTAAAGGAGAAATAAAGACCACAGAAAGCTTAAGCTGCTATATTATATCGTACAAAGGATGGGGTGTAAAGGTATGTACTTTTTTTTACAGGTCATTGTTGTCCTTCAAATGATCTTCTCTTACTTGTCCAAGGAAGCAGCAAGCCATTTAAGATTTTTAGAAGCCTTCAGCCCTACCATGCTGAGTTTGACAGTCCACACACTCCCCTCTGTTTCACACTCTTCTTGACTGTTATATTTCAATCAATGGACTCCTCTAGTGTCTCTGGTCAGTGCAGCAAAGCTAATGACCCTAGTGGCTATCAAGTGGCTGCATCAATGATCCTGCAACGGAATAGTTATCATGTTAATACTGGTTAGAACTGTACATTCAAAATACAATGGTATATGCAGTTTAATCACCAAAAATATTGGGTTATGTACATTAAAAGTAATGGTAAAGTAATGGTTAAAGCTTTGCTTTTGAGTAAATTGTTGTTAAAAAATGGACTTCAACACATTTGAAGCAATGTGTGCATATATTGCATTGACAATAATATAATTGACAGTATTCTTACTTGGTTGTTTGATTACTTTCCCAACACATCCTTTAAATATTTCATATATTTATATTACTAATTGGATAAATCAAGGCATTTTGTGAATGCCCAAACCCAAAGTGAATTACCACCTGACTCTGTAATTCCCTCTGCTCTAAAATGTTTATACATCGTTCAGCACTGTTTTGATTTCACAGCTTGTAAATGGATATGTACAGCACCTCTCTGCTCAGGACCAAACAGCAGGCAGACAAATGGATCTATTAGTTGTGGTCCTCTATGGAGCATTTATAGCAGATGAGGAGCCAGATTTTCCTCAAGAGTTGGTGAAGATTAAAACAGATTATTGGTTGCACATGGATCCGATGGACAGAAACATGAATCCAAGTGAAATATAATTGAATTTGTGGTAACATATCAACTTTATAAGGTCATTTAAATGTTGTGTTAACAGCTTGATTTGCTCCCCCCTAGGGTTAAAAGAAATTTGACTTTTTCTCCAAACTAAATCTTTGGAACTTAAGTATTGTGGTTAGAGCCAAGACAAGTGAGAATTTAGTCATTCAGAAAGGATTGAAGCACGACAACAATAAAGTCACCATGACTGTTAAACCACCTACAGTAGGTCAAGTTTAAAAAAAATCCAATCTGGAACACAGTCGAGTCCAAGTAAAGGTAAACGTAATTTCTTGTGTTATTTCTGAATAGAGCTGTCCGAAGTGTGATAAATGACTTGGGTGTGTTGGGGCCGAAGACTACAAGTTGGAAAAGTTAGTGTGAAGTTGGGCAGAACTTTGCATACTACATATCTGTAAACCACTCATCTTTTCTGCTTAAGGCTACAGACTGAAGGCTACATTAGCTTCTACTAGCATAACACACCCACATCTCCAGCCAAACTGTCAATGTTAAGCTGGATTTTGGGTAATAGATGCCAGAAACTCCGAAAAAATATGTGTTTCTCCGAATCGAAGGGGAAAAATACAAAAGCATTGTACAGAATTTAAACCAATCAATGTTGTGTAATTAACAATGATAATCTGGTGTTTTTGAGTTGATGAGTAGTGCAGATATCGCTGTAAAATCAATCGACAGTAAGGAGAATACTTACTTCCGGGTGTAAAATTCTCTGTTATCCAATGGGAATGGACGCTCACATTGCCTTTAAGTGCCGCCGTCATGGACCGATGCGGTGCTTCCCTGAGCGTCAAATACCGCCGCCGATGGGAATACATTGCAATCAGTTGAAAGCTCTTTGCGTCCGTTTATGAAGCTGAAGGAGACTCGGCGCGTCACAACTGCACGCCCACGCAAGGACCCTGACCAAGCGTCGCTATTGGACTATCAGGGAGTGAGACTGTGTTGCAACATGGCACAGACCAGGGGTTTTCAAAGTGTGGGAAGGTGAGCCTAAGAAGAGAACATAAGAACAGCCGCGCCCCCCCTCCCAATTATTATTGCTATTATTATTATTATTATTATTATTATTGTTGTTGTTGCTATAATGCAGGGGTATTCAATTGCATTTCAAAGAGGTCCAGTATGAGAAAATTTCATTAAATGCTCTGTTTTCGCTGTCTACATTTCTCTTTTTTGAGCACGCCATTTTAAATTACTCACTGACTGCACCGATTTGATTGGCTGAGTAGCGTCACCTCCTTAAAACATTAAACAATAACTTTTTCAAACCTTTTTATCTTTATGTTTTAAACTTATTTTTAAAACATTTTTAACATTTGCAACATTGTGGATAAATCCTTCCCCGGCAACACACTGAACGTCAACTTTGCCTCCTTATTACACTCACCCCTACTTTAGTGGGAACAATGAGTCTGCGTCTTTGATGCGAACGGGCGGATTATACGGGGATCAGAGTCCTGCATCGAGTCGGGTACCCGACGGGTGACCAGCAAAAAAAGTGATTCGCAGGTGGTATTTCTTCAAACATTTTTTTCTGGGTTCGGTTCTGGGTAAAACAAAGAAGATGCGGGTCGCGGGTGTTGCATAATAAATATATTTCAATAATAATAATTTAATTTAATGTTTAAAGATTCCTCCGACCTCTCCCCCGCGGGACCGCGCATAATCATAACCTCTGCACCGCATCAGTCTGCTGCTGAGCGCACCACATTCGAAATGGCTGAGGTGAAGCTCTCTAGCGGAGAATACAGCATTGTAAATAACTCTTCCTCAAGAGCGTAAATCCAACGTCTGGGAGGCTTTTGGTGTCATCCTAGATGGAGAAAACAACCAACATCCCACGCTTTTTGAGAAAATACGCAACTGCGTGTGTTAATAATTGCATGTTTTCACTGCTCATATATGCGGGTTCGGGTCGGTTTGCGGATCTTGTGCCGACGGGTCGGGTCGGTTTGCGGAACTAATTGGCAATATGTGCGGGTGGCGGGGCGGGTTCGGTATTGCACGTCGCGGGTATGGGGCGGGAGCGGGTCTTGAAAATCAGACCCGTGCAGGACTCTGGCGGGGATGCAATGGCCTCAGCATGCACTGAAAATGTTCACTAAGCACTATAAATTACCAGCTGTCTTTGTTGTACAATACAAGACTCTGTCGATGGGAGATCTATTTCATGTCTCTGGGCCAGCTGTACCACAAAGAAAAGCAGCAGCAGCATCTGCTCTGTGACAGGGATGTTTACTACAGACTCTGAAGCAAAGTGCATCTCACATCAATGGGAACATTCGGTTTCGGAAAAATATATTGGCCAACTTCAATCGTACATTACTTTGTGTTCTTTTATCATTTCTGAAACTAATTAAAAGAGGACCTTATCAGGCTCTGAAAGCAAATCAAATAGTGAGTTGGGAACAAAAGTTAATCTTATTATTGTAGCCGGAATATTAGCTGACTGGATCACATGCAGATTATTTTTATTTGATTTGAGTCCGCTCTAGCTGCTCGTCTTCAAACACATTTGAAACTGTTCTGTCCAGGAGGAAAGGCTGACATCACACATGTTCCTGTTTGACAAAAAGCTGGCTGACAGCCCGCTGATTGGTTTTGTGCCCCTCATATTCTCTTACTATTGTGTGTCCCTGTGCTGGGCATATTTCTTCTCAATGGCTTCTTCCCGTCAGCCATTTTGTGAGCATATGGTGCATAGTGTATGAATGGCCCTGTTTCAAAGCTGCTTGTCTTTCATTCAGGAAGTCTAAGCTCTTTAACACCTGCAGTATGAATTATATAACAGTCCCCCATATGGACAGTTGTCTGGATAAACAAGCATATATTTCTCGCATGAGAGTTCGCATTATCTAAAAGATGACTTATTACCCGGTATCATATCTGCCTCTGTTGGCTTTTTCCCAGACCTAGATTAGATTTACTAAAAGTTCTTTGTTTTTAGTTTTTTCCTTTTTGGAGAAGCAGATGGGATGGATTTACTGCCTCTGAGATTTTAATTTTGGGTAAAGTTTGAATTGCAGATGGCTGTTATTTTCTTCTTCCAAACATTTCTCCAGACACCTGTTTGTCTGGAAATGTCAGACTCACAAAGACTCATTTAAATAGTTGTTCAGACACCTGGGGCTTCATTTATAAACGGTGCGTACGCTCAAAAGGTAGCGTATGCCAGTTTCTAAGCAATGTTTGCGATTTATAAAAAACAAACTTGACGGGAAAATGTGCGGTCCTCCACGCAAACTCTGACCCATGCTACGCACTAAGCACAAAAACGGGAGAGACGAGAAACTGCGACACCGTTAGCAGAAGGAAGAATGGAGATAAATATGTGAAAATAATACCATAAATAAAATGTTACCTCTCATGTATCATATATGAAGAATTCATTTGCAAACATTGATTAAAGCCAATCTTAAAATTATTAAACAAACGCCTGTTTGAGACTCCTCAGTGCACACAAAAACCTAACATGGAGAAATAAATATATACGGATATGTTATTGAAAACCACCTCGAATATGTTGTCTTAATGTTATGACATGTATTCTCATAAATGATGCGGTATGCAGAAGGACAGAATTACGTCTAAACTGAGGCCGTTTAGCTTTTCTATAGGTTGTATAGATACGAGCATGGTTTTATATACTATCATGTTTCATGCCGTTTGCTAAGACTTGATAAGTCGCTCATAAAACACAGCAGGTATGGAAACTAAGAACACCATATATTTGGTAGATTTGGCAGCTGATATAACTCAACACATTAGTTTTATTTCCTTTAACTGGTGGATAGAGTTGCTGCGGGGGGGTTGAGATCCAAAGGCTGCAGTGGAGATGCTGCGCACAGCTGGAACACAAACCACCAAATAAATAAATAAACATTAATTGATTCCACTCCGCAGGGATCCCCGATAATTTCTTACAGTTTCTCATCATGGGGGGGTCTCCTGTCCCCGGCACAAACACACTGACACACTGCCTGAGGAAGGTTATGTGTATTTTGTCATTCACTTTTTTCGGACCATTTATTCATTTATTTTGGTGACGATCCAACCTCCATGCTGCTACTCTGGTTCAAACTGCATCCACCAAACAATGTGATTTGTCTCCACCTCCCCAAAATAACCAAAATCTGACACGGTGTGAAATGTCTTTTCTAGCTGTTCTGTCGTAATTTCCTGCGATCTTCTTCATGCAGTCAGTCAAAATGAATATTAATACGGGGCGTTTCTTTGACTATTTAAAGGCAAATATGGGCATTACGTGAAGCCCGAAAATGCTGCGCCGCATTTCGAGTTGATTGTGATTTATAAAGGGAAACCGGCGTCGGACGTGCCGCACGCAAGTCCTACGCCGGTACGCAGTGTTTTATGAATCGGAAAATGTCTGTGCGTATTTATTTGCTTTGTCCTATGTAAGCAACCTTCCCACGTGAATCCTACGCAAGGCTTTAGAAATGAGGCCCCTGATGTCCTGACTTTAAGATATATATTAGAATTTTGGTCTTTGAGATCTCATGAAGTATACTGCATGGATAAGGCAAATATTCAGTATTTTTTGCTTACTTTAAAGGGGCCCTATTACGGTTTGGGGGTTTTCCTTTACTGTAGTGTGTTATATAGGTTTTTGTGCATGTAAATGGTCTGCAAGGGTTAAAATCTCTCCCACAGACTTGTGTATTTAAGTTTCACACCATCCTTATACCAATAAACCTGTGGGCAAAGGATTCACATCTTCAGATTCTTGGTGTACGGAGGGAGTTTATCTAGCTGTTGCTATATACACTACATATACCGGGGACCGCACACTTCTATTGGCTAGCCGCTAGCGCATCAACACATTGTACTTGATAGGCTAAGGGGTGGGACATCTCTAAGCGGTTGGCCAATCACAACTGCTTTACGTTATCTATATTGGCTGATTGAGAAGATAGATTGGTCGATTGATAGACCGTGTATCTAATAGAACACTATTTCCTAGTTTCTTCTCAAAGAAAAGGTTATTCTGAATCTTCATCTTATACCCTTCTGTATTGCAAACACGTTTGGCTTTTGGAGTGTTGGTCAGGTAAAAAAAAGGCATCACATTGATATCTGGGCAGGTGTGGCTAAGCAGGTTAATGCCCTGATCACTCATCTTCAGATCAGGGGCGGACCGGTTCAATCCCCACTGCAGTCAGCATGCCACTGTGTCCTTGGGAAAGACACTTCACCCAAAATTGCTCCTTTTTATTCCCTTACAATGCTTGAGTTCTTATACAAGACTCAGTGCCATTCGTGATGGCTTCTTGTACCCGTCTCTCTCTGTCTTCCACACTTACTCACATTTTATGCTCACATACTCAGCTAGCTGTTTGTTTGGAGGACTACTGGTGGTGGTAAACAGCTTTCACAGGCAGCGTGAAAAAGAAGCTGAGGCGGTGAGCAGCTGCCAACCATCGTGTGCATGAGTGTGTACGCCTGTGCGTCTGTCAACTGTGTGTGCATCTGAATGTCACCACAGATAGTCGTCTTTAAGAAGAGAACATGAGAAAGTGAAACAAAATTCAATTTTGGGGCTGTCAACCAGAACGTTCTCAGCAGTCTGTCAAAATTCTAATCACAGATGGCTTGATTAGAGAGGGTTTCGCGCTCTGGTAAAAGGTTTTCTGCCTTGCACATATACAATTTAGAAAGCTTACACCCACTGTGAAAGACTGCCAGTGGGCCTTGCATACAATGTGTGCATGATTGGCTTTGCTGCTGGGCCTGTGCTGTAAGTTGAAGCTGTAACAAGGGTGATGGATGGAGCTTGTTACTCACAAGTGATTTGCATCATCTTTACTGTTGCCACAAAGCTGCTGGGGGAACCACCGTAAAACGTATTTTTGTTCTCCTTTTTGAAAGTAGCAGATCACTCTGTCATCTGAAGTTCTTTCATCTTCAGGCATGGTGGGGGAAACAGAGGAATTGGTCTTTGACGTTACAGATCCCCTTTTTTCGCAGCATCCCTTTGCTCCAATCGACCCTCCTCCGCACCGTGATCCACTTTTGGTTCCAAATGTTTCCAGGCTATACGTCTCCTCTCCCTTTTACTGTATCTCAGGCTCTCCCGCGCTCTCCCTCCCCAACGCGAAGGCTTCGTGTTGCGGTGCACCTTCAGGCGGTGTGTGGGATGGTGTTGTGGGCTGGCATCTGGCAGCCTCTGATAAGAAACGAGTGAGCTGGCGCTATTCCTTCTGAAACGTTTTAAAATTATTATTTTTTTGTCGTCCAGGAAGACCATTGGGAAATGTTTTTGGTGATGTGTGAGGAAGTTTATAAAAAATCGACCTTTCAATAGGCTTAGACGAGTTAATGCAGTGAGCGTATGTGCACCCCACTTAATATGTCTCTTTTAAAGTCGTGTCATTTTTTGCTCTTTTGATATTTCCCTACATGCTGTACCAAATGCATAACTGAGTTTAATGGAAACACAATTTTTGACTCACCACCTCATAAATTCGGCATGGCAACAGTTCTGATGTATATACATCCAGCTTCTTTAGCAGTAGGTTTTATATCCACCACTTGAAGACAGATCACCCTATATTTCCTGCCCTACAAACTGCTAAATGCTAATCTATTCCGACAAGCTTGTTGCTAAATTTGTTTTAGTTTTTTGGCTTCTAGCTGATGTATAGGTGGATGTGCATTGTTTGTTTGAATTAGCTTTCTTTGCTAATACCATTCTTTGGCTGGACATGAGGCTAATTGGGGAAGAGCATAACAATGCTTAAAGCTGAATAAACTTTAAAGCTCAGAAGGGGTAAAGGTTTCTAAACAGTTGATCTATAAGGCCCCATATAAATTGCTAAAAGGGCTAACGTTAGCTTACCAAAAAACGTATCAACAGCCGCCTTACAATTTGCTTGGGTCAACAATGGGGAAAAAAGTTGACAGGTGCCATGAGTAGAAGTTTTTGGAACCTGAGGCATAGGTCGCTCATGCAAAAACATATATTAACCCAACAGTATTAAGAAAAACCTAATGTTAATGAAACACTTATGAAAAGCCAGATCTGTGCCAATGGCTGCATAGTCAGTCAGCGAAATATTGCCACATAGCCATTTGATCCATTGTTGATAAAAAATGAGTGTGTACTGCAGCTTTATGAGTGGCCTATTTATCATCTTCTGTCAACAGAGATGAAAAAAACATGCCTAAACTTTTGAATAATCAGCTAATTATGTTAAGTTTTGATTTTGAGTGACCTTGGGGAGTCTAGATCTTCCTGATACTACTTCAGCTTCTGGCGACTAATGTCTGGCTGGAACACGCTCCAGGCAAACCCTAGCCACAACTTCTTCTTGCACTTTTTGAATGAGAATATATAATCTGAACCACAGGCTGTTGTTTATCACAGTTGAAATCTGTTTCTAGGAAGTTTTGGAATTAATCGCTTAAATGAGTGGTTAAATAATACAACATCTGTATATTAATTTAACCCCTGAGGCCTTCTTTGTTAAAAAGAATACGTGCCCATTGTTGATCAAACTATTTCCCCCGTTGCACTTTTTCACTGCCTTCATTTCGTGTTTGACATGGGGCTGTGGTTTCCGGAGTATAGGGACATTATTTGTCATTCTGCAATTAATTGCAAATGGAACTCTGGGGAAAGAGTCAGACAGCTAATTGCTATGATAATATCCATGTTTCTGAGGCATCACGGGCCACAGATTGATCGTGGCTTTGCTAGCAGTAGTAATGGAGAACAGTTGCCAGACTGGCTGGCTAAATCACTTTCATTGTATGGCTCCATCGACCGCTCAATTGTGTCTCAAAATCTCAATTCATAAAAGTATAAGATATTTTATAAGCTTTTATAGTCTGTGGTCAGTGGTTATGGTATTTTCACAACATAGCTTTCCAAGAGCATTGAAAAATGAATACATCTACACAAAAATATGCATTGTTAGTGAAGCTATAAGATGTATGACAACCTTAATTTCATGTGTTATTAAAATTATCAATTCTTAAGACAACAGATACATTGTGTAGAAACGTAATTTTTGAACAAAGAAATTCTCCAAATGAGGAAGTTCTAAGACATTTTTACATATAACTGATACATTCTTAATGCTCATTAGCCCCTGGAAATTGTAATTCAAACCTTAAACAAGTTTCTATTCATGAGTAAATACGCAACAATTAAAGTAAATGTTTAAAAAATTATCCTTAGGTAATTCTTTCTCAAATGTTTCAAAGCCAGCATATATACTTCATGGACCACGTGTGTGGTTTGAACAGATGTGTTGACAATGATCTGTCAACAAACAACCCAAGAACTGCCATTATTAATCTGAATAAAAACATACAGAAAGTCCATATTGGAAAATAAAAAAAACACCTTGACACAAAAATGTTGTTTTAAAAGACCCAATCCCTAAGAAGCTGATTTAATGGGCTTTTACCTCAGTTTTGCTTGTATCTATTGAAATAAGTCTTATTATGCATTGTATTTATAGCAGAAGATTTTTTATCCTGAGCTTTGAAAAACAAATCTATGTAGCATTTACCAGTGGTGACCCAATTAAATATGACCATTGGCTTTCTATTTAATCTTAGTCAGATCGCCACAAAAAAACATCATCACCAATGAACCAATTCTTTGTTGTACATCTACCCCTTCCTATCAAACTTCCTCTGTTTCACAGTTTTGATTCTCCTGTTAGACATGATTTCTCTCACACACACACACACACACACACACACACACACACACACACACAACACACACACACACACCACACACACACCACACACACACACACACACTTATAGAATCTTGGCCTTGGATCTCACCCGTTGCTCCATCTCACGCTTGAAAGAGTCAGAGTCTCTGGCCGGAAAGTTCAGCGGTCAGGAGCGATGAGATGAGCCGGGCAGAGAGCCAACCAAATTTAAAAATGAAGAAGAGACATAAGTGAGATGCTTTGACTGGATAAAGGGAGCGAAAGCAGGAGGCGTACCTTGTCAATTACCCATTTAGGTCTGATATAGCGCAGAACCTGTGACTTGCCTGGGGGGGTGTGAGGGCTGTTATGTGATGGAAACAGGAGCGTATCCAGCACTGCAGATATATAGTATGTGGACAGCTCTGTGTGGGAGCTGTCTGAAACTGTACTGCAATCTGACTCATCCCTAGATATCTGCACTTCTACCGTCAAACCTAACCGATCTGTCCTGGGTAAAACAGTAATAATTCAACATTCTATTCATTTCTTTTGTGTAACAGCACAGGTTTATGTTTATTAAAACTGCTATATTGATTGTTGGTTTTCCCCTGATGTTTTGTTTGATCTACACATAATTGTCTCTGACTGCACAGTTCTTTAAGATGCAATATAAATGAAAACAGGAATGCATAAAAACATCTTTCTGAGATCTCATGATGCTCTTTCAAAATCTAATCTCTAGAACCAAACAGTGGTGAAAAGTACATTTATTCAAGTACTTTTCTTTCTGTGCCACTTTATACTTGTGTTCCACTACAATTCAAAGGGAAATATTGATTTAACAGATACAGTGACTAAATGAATTCAGATCTTAATATACAAGGAAGAGCTTATACATCATTTTGCTTTTATATGAATTGACCATCCAACATTACCTTCAAGAAACATTGAGTGGGTTGACAGGAAATTAGTTGGTAGCAATTTTGCTAATTGTTTAAATTGTTTTGTTTAAAAAAACATTTCAAAGTTCCAGCTTCCTAAATGTGAAGATCCTGTTTGTGATGCCTATGTGTTGTGTAATTTTTTTATTTCCGCATATCTGAAGAAATAGACTGGAGACAGGAGCATACGATTTTGGTTGTTTACTTGCAAGAAAGGCATCAGACATCCAATACAATCTATTTATATAGAAACAAATATTACATGACCTCACATCATTCACTTATTGACTCTGAATCTGTTCTTTGGACAGCTGGGTCATCATGTTCTGGTGTCACCATGAGAGGACATCTCATGCGGTCCCAGATACACATGTTTACTAAACAAAACTCAATTCAAGATATAGTCTTAAATTCATATACTATACTGCTTTTCCTTTGAAATGTTTTTCATAAGTTTCTAAACATACTTTTACTCAAGTTCTATATTCAATACAATAATTGTAATGGTGTATTTTAATATTTTACTTAAAGGATCTAACTAAATGTACCCCTTCTCGAACACTAAGATACAAACACTTTTTCCCTCTGTTCTTTGCATGTCATCAATAGCAAGTTGGAACAACAATGTGGTGTTTCAACTTAATACTTGACAACCATTAAGATCTGCTAAAAGTAAACAATAGGATCAAATGAATTAAAAGGTGCCGAAGGTCTTAGGTGACTAGAGCAAAATGCCATTGACAAACAATTATTTCACATTTATTTTCAAATCCATCACAAAACTAAAGCAAGGCCACGTGCTCAGTAAACATGTGACAAACTCCAGATGGTCTGAGAAACCTACATTATTATGGTGGTTGAAAATATTCTTTCTTAAAAAGCTCAGATGATTCAGCTTACCTCTACTGGTACATGTGCTGTTGAATATAAATTAGGCTGATATCAACCAACCCAGACTGCCAATCCACTTACAATATCATCGCAATGAATCTGCTCCTTACTTATCCATTAACCTTCAATGCTCCCAACTCATACATGTTCATTTTTCTTTTCAATTATTACCTTCATTTTTAATTACTATGTCTTTATTTTTGTCTGAGGCCGTTATCATCCCCAAATGACTTTGCTGACCTTAAAGGGGCCCTATTATGCTCATTTTCAGGTTTTTATTTTTATTTTGTGCCTCTACTGTGACATGTTTACGTGCTTTATTTTTCTCAGACTGTCTGTGCTGCAGCACCTCTTTTCACCCTCTGTCTGAAACCAGAGCCCAGTCTGCTCTGATTGGTTAGCTGACCGGCTATGTTATGATTTGTCAATCGCTTGGAGATGTCCCGCCCCTTAGCCTATCATGTACAATGTGTTGGAGAGCTAGCCAATAGAAGCACAAGTGTTACAAATGTATGTCACTATGTTATGGAAGTAAACAAAGGAGTCCAATGGAGGCATTTCAGGCAGGGGGGGGGGGGAGTATTTGGGAGAGAAACTCCTTCTGGAGGGAACTTTGGGATATTAATCTTTGCAGACCATTTACATGCACAGAAACCTATACAGCACACTGCAGGAAGGGGAAACCCCAAAAAGCATAATAGGGCCCCTTTAGCACTTAAATTCTAAAAAGGTTTACAAAACAGTATCATGTCATTGCTTCATTGCAATGATAAGAGGCATTGGAGACGTGTAAAGAATGTGTTGCATTCAAGGGCATAACAGCCACAACAAGATGAACCAGACACAACAAACAACGATAAATAGACACAGTCTAATCCGATAAAGGTTAATTAGGTCTGCAACAGTTAAAATATAAAATGAATACAAAAACAATTTAATTTATTAACTGCAAGCTTCAAGCAGAATCAATTAATTTGATCCTGTTTTGGGCTGTGGAGACGCTCGCATTCATTATTGTGCGCGGGGGGATTTCATTAAATACCAAGCACGGTTGTGAAGTCTGCTTTAATTAATCAGCGTGTGTGTGTGTGACAATGTGTGTTTGCAGTCGAATGTCAGAGGCATGTATGTAATTAGTACAAGACCATGGTAAACTACAGAAATGAAGAGGGTACACAGACCTAAAATGTCTGACCTTTTTACTACCATGACGGCTTGTTCAAGAGGCAGATGTCTCATTGGTTAAATGAAAACACCACAGATGAACAATGGCACAAAGATCCTCGTTAGTTCGGTGTAATTCCAACAAATTCCCTTTTATCCCGAGCAAATATGATATGATATGCTAAAATGAAGCTAAGACATGCAAACTAGCACCTTCTCATTCTTAAATATGGAGACTAATAGATACATTTTAAGTCCTTTAAGAAACATCAAGTTTGGACATTAGAGCTTATTTACCCAAAATGTAAGCAGACCATTAATGGTTTGGGGATTGTAGTCAATTAACAGTTTTCATGTTGCACTATCAATATTTGTTTGACAGTACTGGGCTCTGAATGTCCCACCAGTATTGTTGTTCACTAAAGCACCCATCTATCATTGGGTTCGGTGGCAGTTGTGTTGAATACTGACTTTTGAAAACCGCTGACCCAGACTGAGTTCTCCATTGTTATTTTGAACGATATCTAGGGTCAGATTTTAAAGAGCAACTTGCAGGTTAGAGACACCAGTGAATAAATGTGTAGGAAAATGATGTATACACTAGATTTTCAAAAAAATATACATAAATATACACTACAGTGACATCTGGCGTCGTTTTTGTAAGACATTTTTACTTCCGCATAAAAAAAGCCTCCCCATGTGACCTCCTTCGTGTGACGTCACATGGGGGAGAGCGGCCGGTCTAACGTAGTAAAAAACATGGATCACAATGCTAGTTTTGACACAGAAGAGGTTGAAAATGTATATTCGAATGCATATGACGGACCACAACCATATAATTATGAGCCTGCTAGGCTTACAAGAGACCAGGAGCAGCCAAGGATTAGAAGAAATAACGGCCATCGGCGAGAAATGGAGCTGTGGTGTGAGGAGAACCAGTGGAGAACAGGGCAGCTGTCTTGGTGAGTGACCGGCGTTAGCTACAGTTAATGTTAGCTAACGTCGGTCACATCACAACATTGTAAAGTTAGCAGGCTATAACTAAAGTAGTATTGATAATATAGTAACGTTACTGGCAGGACTGTTGATACTGATCCATAACAGAAACTAATGCGCAAGTATCAGCCGTATCTCGCGTTACCTAATGCAACTCCACACTACGTCTTACGGTGCTGTGTACCGGAGGGGAGAGAGAGAAGAACGAATGGGGGGGAGAGGAACGAAGGGGGGGAGAGAGATGTAATACGGTTTCCTGATAAACGTTTTGTTTGATAGGCCTCAGCTGTGGAGAGTATGTGCTGCAGGGAGGTGGATGCACCTCGCACAACGCGCCCAGGAACGAAAGCTAGCTCCGGTCCTTTTCCTGTTAGGGAAACTGTGGACTCGATGTCCTGACACGCTGGAGTTTGTGCAACCTGCACAAACTCCAGCTCACCATGATTACAAATGGTGAAATGCAATGTAAAATTACCGAAAAAATACCAGCTCACTAAATCACAACCGCTCAAACCAACTACAAACTACTACCGCGGATTGGGCAGAGAAGGAGTCCGAGAAAGTTGCTCCCCCATGTGACGTAATGTGACGCGTTTGACGTTAAAAAAAAGCAGTTTTTAGTAGCAGAGCTCAAAACGGCTCCTTTCCCTCTGAATTCTTGCCCTTATGTCTCGTAAAACATATCAAATCCTGCATTAACTTTTTTAATTGTAATTTTCAGGCAAGGTTAAGCATAAATCTAGTAAAAAAAAAAACCTGCAAGTTGCTCTTTAAGTTTAAACTTTTAGAAACAGAAAAAGAAAATTGCCACTCAGAGTTCAGTTTCTTCACAAAAAGCTACTTTGTTGCCACAAAGGAGTAAACTGTGGAGTTCTCTTGGTTAAAAGTGCCAGCCCAATTTCAGAGCCCCCTCAACCATATCATGACTCTGGGCTTCAGAGGCTTTAAGACTGTCAAAAACAAATGGTATTTACCAGCAAGTTCAAGGCTGATTATAGAGCTTTCAAATAAAATTCCACTTCTGTTACGCACACAACATAATCTTAGGCTTAATGAATCAGTGCTTCTTACTGAAGAGAACACTTTAGGTGTTGTAGTTTACTTTTCGCAGTTTACCACAGCACTTAGGTTGCATAGGAATGCACAATATTAACAGGATAAAAAGTAGAAAACTGACCACAAAAACCTTTGGTGACGATGAATACCACCCAGGAACCTTTGGTGATAATGAATACTACCCAGTAAACATTTGGTGAAAATGAATAATACCCAGTAAACATTTGGTGACAATGAATACTACCCAGTAAACATTTGGTGAAAATGAATAATACCCAGTAAACATTTGGTGACAATGAATACTACCCAAAACACATTTGGTGACGATGAATAATACCCAGTAAACATTTGGTGAAAATGAATACTACCAAGAAAACATTTGGTGACAATGAATACTACCCAGTAAACATTTGGTGAAAATGAATACTACCAAGAAAACATTTGGTGACAATGAATACTACCCAAAAAACATTTGGTGACGATGAAAACTACAGAGGAAACATTTGGTTACGATGAATACTACCGAGGAAACATTTGGTTACGATGAATACTACCCAGAAAACATTTGGTGACGATGACATTTCAATTAAAGCAACATCAGTTTCTCTGAGCAGTCAATCAGAATTAAGAACCTTTTTTAAAAAACCTGTACAAATCCTGATCTTACCAGTGCTAAAAGACAGCTATCCTTATCTCAAAGGTGTTAGACTCCCAAAATCTGATTGAATAGACTAAGGATAAGTTTGTACATCTGCATCAATTCCATAGATCCTCTTCAGAGAAACTTGTAAGACAGCGTAGCAGGAAAAAAAACTCACAGCTGGTTGATGTAATCCTGTCACAGTTCTAGAAAGTTACACCCTTTCAGGTGGTCTTTTCATTTCCAGCAGACAGAGACAAGCCTGTAAATGTGTTTGGGTATATGTGATTGAACAGATAGATCACTATTATCCAGTGTCAGGTTTCTGCCATGATGTGCTGCTTCCATTTTACACTCTGATAATCTCCATCTTTTGTCAAGATTTTCCGTGATGCCAAGATTCTTTTTTATAAATCCTGTGAGCAATTTTGCACTTATTTTCACATTTAATTTCCCCAAAGATGCAAGATGCCAGGAAGTTAACAGAAAAAAAACCGAATTTTGTCAGCTTCACAGGGGCATCTTTATATGTGCAGGTAGCTCCAAATAGCAGTGAGAGGTGTAACTGTTGTCATGTTTCATCATGTGTGCTTGCTGACGCTCCGGCACTCAACATTGTGACATCAATGGATTGTACACATCACACCAAGGTTTACCAAGCTGTCTACATGTGACACATTCTATCAAAGTGTTACAGAGGAAAGAGAAAAGGCAGAAGATGTAAGGCTGGTGAGTCCAGCTCTCTCTAGTCAGTATTCTCACAATCTTCTGTAAGAGTGGGAGTAGTGTATCCCCCACCCCCTCCCCCTCAATTGGGTGTTGGGAGATTACACCACTGAACACAGCTGACAACGGCAAATAGCACTGAGGCAAAGGGGGCGCGACTTGGATTACTTTTTTTGTAGGTCCGGGCATTGAAAAGATAAGTCAGATACAATGAAACATGACCAATTTATTTGGCTGTACAGCATGACATATTCACTTGGACTGATATAGAATGTTCTTGGTAAGAAGAAGCCATCAGACTGACCGTCCTTCTCCCCCTAAAGGAGTACTATTGGATTTTTCTCTAACAGATTGCAAAACAGCTGTGCAGTAGGGCTGCACGATATTGGAAAAAACTGACATTGCGTTTTTTTTTCCCCCTGCGATATATATTGCGATATGAAAACATACAGGAATTGAAGAAAAGACCGTTTTTTTCCCGCAAACCATCCTTTCTTGAACTTTAATGCTATACAATTGGTATTTTTTTAACTATATTTAACCGGATGAAGGATTTTAGTCACGGACGTCTGGATCTTAAGTTATCAGAGCAACAAGCTGAGCTAGCTCGGTTAGCAGCGCCGAACTGCCCTGGAGAAACACATGAAACGACTTTATTCAGTGTTTTTACCTTTAATCACCCGGTCCGTTTGCTTTGGAGATTTGATTGTGATTGGTGGTTTCCTGTGCATGCAGAGCCTGCATGTCACTCACTCAAGTACCCCTGACATGAGAGCCGCATAAGTTTTCCTTTTGTAGCAAGCAGCAAAATAATTGTAACATGACGTGTTTGAGTTCATTTGCCTACTTAATATGGCACATCCTAAAAAAAAAAAAAAATTTTTTTTTTTTTAAATCGCACGTCCACGCGATGTGGTCACGACACGATATATCGTGCAGCCCTACTGTGCAGTCATGTTCATGTGATGGTTAACCTTGTACAACAAACTCCTACTCACAAAAGACACCTTGTTTTTAACAAACCTGCACTATCTTTCTGCCGTGCCAGCCTGTCTTTGTCTGTTTCTTTTCCCAATAACTCGTAGATAAGTTACAATGCATCCTTGTATCTACATCATAAAAGCTGAGCTTGGCAAAAAGCCTTGAAGCAGTAAAAATAGCTAGTCTGCTGCTACCACAATATAAATCTATTCATTTAAGGACCAAAGGACAAAGTACAATACATTGAATCCTCGATTTGTTTGTATGGCAAACAATTTCTTTAAAGTTCAATGTACATAAACCAGTCTTCATAGAAGAAAAGAAACACTCAGAAAACACTGTTTGAACATTTCTTGTATGTTTCACAGCACTTCATGTTTAAAGTTTGGAGAAAAATGTACTTGCCAACTGTATACCATTTGTTCAGGGTTTTGTTCACAAAGGAAATCAGTTCAGTAAATACATGTTCCCTTTTTATGATATAGACAAAGACAAATGTATCAGAATAATTGAGAGTTTCTCCACCTGTATAATATGTATTTATTTTTCAAGAGAAGAATGTGTAGAGCAGCATGTGGAGATTTGACAATGCCTAATGATAAATAAGTAGCTTTTCCACCTATGCCTTTTCATGTCTGTTTACTTTTTTCTATATTAGCGTTTGATTGATGCTAGCACAGCTGACACAACCAAAAGCTATTAAACCAATGGTCAATTTAAAAACCTTTTAAACTGCATTTGCTGTTCTAAATGCCCAATGTTGTACTTTCTTTTTAAAAAAAACAAGAAATCCCTGTTCAGCTGATAAAGCGATGTCCTTTAACATTCACAGAGGCAACAGCAGCACATTTAATTTCACGAGTGCATGAAAGCAGAAGTAATTGAATAATTTGCAGTCTGCGCTGAATGCCTTTTAGAACCAGTCTCTGCACAATCATGTACAACTCTAAAGAATGGCTGCATAAACACATTTCAGTTCAACCAAAGTTTGTTGGTTCTCAAAAGTGAGTGAAAAATGTGTTAAAGTAACTGCCAATGCATGTACAAACACTAGCTGCAGTCTTTGTAGTTTCCTTACCTGCAACTGAATTATAATATTCCACTATAGACGCTTCCTCTGAGTTCTTATTACTATTAATAGACTATTGCCAAAGTAGGTTACTTCCATCTGTCTTTCCATTCTGCATGGTGTATCTTTTACAGAGGAAAATAATATAACATCAAAATTCTTAGTTTAATGCATTTATTTCAGCAATGGGTCTTTGCGTTCAGACAGAAGAGAGAAAAAAAGGGTTCTCATTTCATAAATTTCAAATGGGTGAAATCATGACTGTCAATCTCCTGAGACCCAGAAAGAAAAAGGTTTAAAATGTCCTTTTTATTAGATCACACAAGTGTTATTAACATAATGACTAACAAAAACAAAAAATATATATTTTTATTTTTGTTTTATTGTGTTTCCTCTGTAAAGGACACCAGAGGCCTGTACGACGAAGCCGGATTTTCGCTTAGCGAGCTAACTTCAGGGAAACTCTGTGTTTCCGGTCCTACGACGCTGGTTCACTTCTTAGCGGGCTAGATCTCCATGGTAACTTATGCTGAGCGGCTAACCTGGTCCGGAGCAGGTTAGGTTGCAGGCTAAGAGATCAAGTCAGTGAAAGCACCGCCTGCTGACCAATCAGAGCTCAGTGTGCAGAGTTTAAAGTGATTAAGTCATATTACAGGAGAAAGGAAATACAGTTTAAACTGCCGTTGCAGGAAAGACGGCCAGCAAAAATCACCAACTGTGTGAACGTGAAAATGAATAGAATATCACCTCCCATCTTCAGAGCAATCTGACTATTATAGCATTAGCGTTAAGAAAGCTTACTTAAATATCTGCCACAACATAAGTAACCGGATCAAAGTAACATTACGTACAGTCCGTGGCACTGTGAGTGCAGACGTCGATGTGTCCCATTATCATTCATATCACATCATATCACATCATAATGTATCATATATTTCCTTATCTGAGTCAGCTTGTTGAGCCGTATCTGGCCGTGCAACACTCACAGTGTCACATACTGTATGCAGAAGTATTATTTTAAGCAACACATTAGTTTTGGCCATATGGACTCCATTTGTGTTGTGTAAAATAGGGGGAAATAAAAAGTTAGCAAATCCCCATGTCCTCCTCAGAGGACATTCATAATCTTTTTTAGTTTTAGGTCAAATAATTATTACACTGCTCTGAAACTCACTACACTAACTCCTAAGATGTTCCCTTACTATAATTAATAAAAATATTGACCTCACAACACTGGTAATTACAAAATTACAAACTTACCATTTCTCTTTCTATAAATAGTGGTTGTGTTGATTGACGCCATTTTGAAATACAATGAAATTATCTTTCTCAAAGCCACACCCCCACATATGTCACATGTCTGAACATCCCAGGATGTCCTCTGTGGAGTACAATTGGACTTAATGCTGTGGCATGTATAACCTCATAGTTATGGACCAAAACCAAATGTCCTCCTCAGAGGACAAAAATGAATGGGTGGGTCTCAGGAGGATAAACTTACGCTATAAGTTACTTGAAAACACTGTCTGTGAAAGGTTCATTAGATGTTTTCATACAGGTACAGCTCAATAGGTCATTGTCCTTGTTACATTGTTACATATATAATAGGGAAAACCTACCTCTCTGGTTTTGTTCTAAGAAAATCACTGTTTAAAGCTTGAGCTTGCTAAAGTAACAAAGCTAAGGTTCGATCGTTAGCTTGAAAATCTTTGATTAATGCTTTGAATTTCCTCGTTTACAAGTAAATAAGACTTTAGGTTAAGGACTTCCTCTGTAGATTGAGAAGAATACTTGTTCTGGTCTAACTTTGGCTAAAGGTGATAATGTAACCTTTAAACTCTCATATTTCAGGTACCAACTCTCCCAAAATGACCAGGTTGTGAAAATTAGCTATCGCCACACAAAAAGGTACAAATACAAATACAATTATGAATGAAAAATGACATAATCAACTAAATTTGGGCAGGCAAACACATATCCTGGTGTGATATGATGCTAAGAGGATGACATAACAAAAATGTGAAGCAGCCCGAACGCAGTGTATTTTTTATTTAAAAAGTGTGTTAAGAAGGGACAATGCGGGACAATGCACATCAATTGACTCTTTAAGGATTTAAAACTGTGAATTGTAAAAAATGACACCAAAATCTTTTGTCTCAAGTATCATCCAACAATCACCCTAGTTACAGTTGCTAAGCTATATAAATATATGTTATCCAAAGAAGAGATAAAAAGAGTGCTTTAATCACCAAAGAATCCAGGGTCACAACGAGGTTAATAATGGATTTCACTGCTTGTATAATGCAATGCCCAGTGGAACATTCTATAATGTGGCCTTGTTGGTATTTCCACATTTCTTTGTCCCTTAAATTGAATTGTAGACGGTGTTGCTGGCTTGGTAAAGGCCACGAGTAAATGGATGTGGACCTCAAACATCCGTGGTTCTCGTCTCTTTGTGACTACTATCCTTAAAAGGTCACCTCTGCCTCCCCTATGCGCCTGGTTTTCTTTACCCATCATCTCAATACTCTCCACATATTGCAGACACTCTAGTCTTCACTGACAGCTCTCACCATGAGGCCTTGTGGGAATTAGCTCCAGAGTGCTGAGAGAGTCAGAACAGTGTGCATTAGATTTGCAATTATTTTGCTCAAATAAACCATTTTTTCACAGAGTTTCACACAGTTTACTGCAGTGCTGATTGAATGCTAATTTAATGGGTCAAACAAAAACATATTTTTGCTGAGAAATCTGTATAGTTCAGTTAGCTTTTTGGTTGAAATTCTAGGCCTTAGTTACAGCTTCCCTAAGATTAGTGTTCCCTAGATGGAGTGAATTCACACTACCAATATTTTTGGTAATGTAATATAATTTGAGAGTAATGTATCCCATCTGTCTGTATGGTGATCTGAATCACCAAAAAAACAGAGTGCAGAGATTACATAGCTCATTGTTGCACTGAGTTTTGATAGGCTAGTCATTTGCTATCACCACAATAAACATGCCAAGCTTGCTAGCATGTTTTAAAAGACAGCTTAAATCACTAGACATAGCTAGCAAACGTTATGTGGGCTTGTTAAAGAAGAGAGACAATGCTTAATGGGCAGATACAAAATGTTGCTCCCCTTAATACACTCTGGGGGTTTAAAGCTGCAATTTCTCTTGGTCTAGCATTGTAGCTAATGTTAGCACATTTTGGATTTTTCCATGTCATTGACATCACTGAGATCTGGCTTTGTCCGTCCACTTTAGTTCTGCTACTGTTACACTACATTTAAGCACCATTATCTTAAAGAGCCTGTGACAGCCTCCCAACAACTGTTGTGCAATGAAATATTGGGCTACTAGTAATCTCGAACCGTCAGCTTAAAAAAGAAGGTGCGATACCGTTCCGATAAATATCAATAATTTCGAACATCGCGGGGAAATTCCTTCGACTCATTTTGAAGTTTTGGGGGAAGCCGGAAGTGACGTCAATGCAGGAATGCTTCACTGTGCGGCGAGAGAGCCAAACACGGACAAAGTGTGTTGTCATGCGTAGAAATGGTTCGACGATGCGTTGTGTCTGGGTGTTCCAATACAGCAAATGACGAACTAAACATCAGCATCCATAGCTTTCCCACAGATGTCAAGCGTCAGCTCACATGGAAGAAAAACGTCCAGAACACAAGGGCCGAATGGTCTGTGAAGAACCCCCGAACGACCTACATATGCAGCGCCCACTTTCTGCCCGAGAATTTCGAGAATGCACGGATTATGATTTATGATCATGATTATTATTATTATTATTCCCACTCCGATCGGGCCACTAGGTCCACCGTTTCCCCGCAGCGAGGCTCCCCCCGTTGACAGTTTACGTGGGCTGGGCTGGGTGCAGTGGCGGACTGGCCATCGGGGGCCGGTACCAAAGTGGGCCGGTCGGATAAGTCACTAGCACATCCCCCACTCCCCCCGTTGACAATTTACTAGCGGTACCGAAGTGGGCCGTTCGAGAGTCCCGGGCTGATTTTTAGTCCCAGTCCGCCACTGGCTACATGACCGTATTATCGCCCATATTGACGCACCTAATTCCTAAACTTCTAACAGATAAAACATAAACTGATTAGTGTCCACTGCCATTATTTTAAAACAGAATCGTTATTTAGTCAAACTCCGTAAATAAAATAGTATACAAACCATTCCACATTGTTCAAGCGTTGTAGATCGAGAGGTATCTCACGATCGTCGGGCAGGTTGTCGTCTCCACTGTCCGACTCGGAGTTCGTTTCATCCGATTCAGACTCAGAGGCATAATGGTTCGAATCTGTAGGGCATACAGCCAATATCGTCTACGATGTCATGACTATCACTTTCCGATCCTTCAGCCTCATATGAGCTCTCAGACACGTTCAAAATTAAACTGTCATCGCTGTATGAGCTTGCTGCTGTGTGCGTTTGCATGCAGATGCTGGGATCCGGAACGGTGCAGCTAGAGCTCTTGGCCTGCAATGACGTCACACATAATTTGGCGGGATTTTAAGAATCCCCGAGAAGATCCAGAATATGGTCAACATTGAAGGGCAGATTAATGGTTATCAAAGTACAAATATCCCAAATCAGTTCAGTAACTGTTTCAAGGGGACAATATTTACTAAAATTATGAGTTTGGATGATGGGGGAAACCCGTGTCACAGGCTCTTTAAAAACCATTCGTTCCCACAGATGCTGTTAAGATGCTGAAAGTCTAGCTCTTAAACGTGCATCTTTGAAGCAACATTAAGTGTGTCCACATAGCTGCTTGGCTAAATCTACTGTCACAAAAGTACCTGTTGTAAGACTTATTTGCTTACCTACATATTTTCCCATTTTGTAATTTTAAAATGTTTCTCGCTCGCCTTTCTGTTCATTATTTGGCTGAGTAATTATTTTATTAAGAACAAATCAAATAATAGTACATGATTGTAAAATGTTACTTGGTCTTATTGTAAATGTGGTGAAACATATGAACAGACTGTTTTTGTATATGTCTGATATACATTAATTTCTTCAGGGATTCAGACTCCATGAATCACTTTTTTTCCATATGAATTTCCTTCCTCATTATCTCTGTGTAATACACAGACCATATGCAGTGGCACTCCACAATACAACTACTACTTGAATCAAGGAGAGGAGGGGTTATTTATGCATGTTTCCTATTGTAATTATGAGTAATGAAAAGTATAGAAAACACATTAAAGGGTTGTAACAACTTAGTTAAGATAAATAGGCCATATACTGCGACTAACCTCTCACACACATGAATAATGATAAATAATAGCATGTAGTTAACGTACAAATATTACAATTGTGCCTCCCTTTGGTTCTAGTGAGAAACACAAAGACTAGAAGGCAGAGTTTTCCATTAATGTTGCTCATGTAAAACAAATCGAAATTGAAATTGATTTTAGTGTATTAGGAATGAATGATACAACTGTCTGTGGGAATTTAAAGACCGTTGGATGAAGCCAAGTTTGGCCAACCATTCTGCGGAGTCAGTCAGGTGTGAGGTTCTGTTAAAAAGCTTTTGGAATATTGCATACAATTTTGTCTGAATGGTACAGATATGATAGGAAAAGGGTACTAATAAGGCAAAGGTCGAAAAAAACATACTCCGTCAGTTAACACACAGACCTGAACTCATCCATGGCTTACAGCCAACAAGTCCTCCAACTCATACGACCAAATAGGTAGTTTGTTCAAGCGCTTATTACGACCTATAATCACGTTTTAAAGTTTTCGACCTCTAGTGCTCCCGTTGATTGCAAACGCTCCGGAGGGTCGTTTATTCACAAATAACCCTCTCTGGAAAATCCTAAATTGTAGGATAGTTTGGCCATTAAAATGCTTTTTGATTAGATTTCTAGCGAGAAGTGTATATTGTACTTTTAGAAACCACGTCCAGTGGATGTGTAGGATCTATAGTTTGATAGATATTACGAAGATGATTTGAGGTCTCGCCAGGAGAACGTGTATATGCGGAAGCTTCCATGTAAAGTTAGCGTCAACCCTCACAGGGTGAAAACAGTATTTCCGGTCTCGAAGTTTTCATAATAAAACCGGAAGTATTCCCCTCACTGTCAAATGATTACACAGTGATATCTGCATTACTCATCCACTAAAAGACATCAGTTTATCCTTGTGAATTACACAATATTGATTGGTTTAAATTGTGTACAATGCTTTTGTGTGTTTAACCTTCGATTCGGAGAAACAAATAGTTTTTTCGGAGTTTAGACACTACAGAGTTTCCGAAGACACTGCACTACCCAGAATCCCCAGCTATCGTTTGGGACTACAACATCCGCCTTGCTTTACAAACCCCGTGATTAGTCCTCAAGCTCTGTGATTGGATGTTGGAGTGGCAGTGCGACAAGGTTACGCCGAGCGTCAAACAGCTCTTTGAAATGGAATGGAACCACGGCAGACTATCCAAAACTGGATTTAGGATTTTCCAGAGAGGGTTATTTGTGAATAAAAGAATCTCCGGAGCGTTTGCAATCAACTAGAGCATGTTGTTTCTTACACGACCACTAGAGGTGCTACACTTTAAAACGTGAATCTGGGTCGTAATAAGCTGCTGAACAATCGACCTATATGGTCGTTTTTTGTAGGAGGACAGGCTGCTTACAGCATATACATGCACTTGCCCCACTTTATCTAATTTCCATTGCATGCATAACACCCTATCTGTATTGACAGCTTATAGGTATGTGCGTCATTAAAAATTCCTTCTTAGCTGGCTTATTCAGAGAATCCTCATGTGATTTCTCACACATTATTTGCATTGCAAAATACATGCAGATTCATTTTATAGTGAAGGATATTAATGTAGAAAATCCTGAAGTATGATTGATAGATCTGAGAAATATTTGCCTCCGTGGTCCAAAGGTCATGGTGGAAATGTATTTGAACTGTGTTAATAGGTCCTACACATAAACACACACACAATGATGGATGCGTAAGTGTGATGTTATTGATGTTTTGATTAAACTATGAGATGAAGTAAAGTGTGAACAGTTTATCTTAGCTGATCGTTATCTAAAAATGTGTCTTTTTTTTGCTTTCGTTTTTGCAGGTCCCTTTCTATGAACTAACATGGACAAAGTGGTCATCAGTCTCCTGCTTCTGGGAACCGCAGTAACGATGGTCCATGCATGTCCAAAATACTGTGTCTGCCAGAACCTCTCAGAGTCTCTAGGGACTCTGTGCCCCTCCAAAGGCTTGCTCTTTGTCCCGCCAGACATTGACCGGCGAACTGTGGAGCTCCGGCTGGGCGGCAACTTCATCCTCAAGGTCACCACCCTGGACTTTGCCAACATGACGGGTCTTGTTGATCTCACCTTGTCCCGTAACACCATCAGCACCATCCAGCCTTTCTCTTTCATCGACCTGGAGACCCTAAGATCCCTTCACCTCGACAGTAACAGGTTGACTGAGCTGGGACCCGACGACCTCCGAGGACTGGCCAACCTGCAGCACCTGATCCTCAACAACAACCAGCTGAATCAGATCGCTGACACAGGCTTTGACGACTCGTTATCGACAATGGAAGATCTGGATTTGTCGTATAACAACTTGCGCAATGTGCCTTGGGAAGCCATCCGCAAGATGGTTAACCTCCATCAGATAAGTCTTGATCATAACCTCATATTGTACATTTCTGAGGGGACTTTTACAGATCTGGATAAACTGGCCCGCTTGGACCTCACCTCCAACCGTCTCCAGAAGCTCCCTCCAGACCCCATCTTTGGGCGCTCACAAAGCAATGTAGTGATGAGCACTCCTTATGCACCTCCGCTCTCTCTAAGCTTTGGAGGAAATCCATTGCACTGCAACTGTGAAGTGCTTTGGCTTCGAAGGCTAGAGCGGGATGATGATATGGAAACTTGTGCATCTCCTAATAGTCTAAAGGGGCGCTACTTTTGGTCTGTTCGTGAGGAGGAGTTTGTTTGCGAGCCCCCTCTGATCACGCAACACACACATAAATTACTAGTGCTTGAAGGCCAAACGGCTAGCCTGCGCTGCAAAGCAGTTGGGGATCCAATGCCAACTGTGCATTGGGTTGCTCCTGATGATCGTTTGATCAGCAACTCCTCCCGAGCAACAGTATACGACAATGGCACCCTGGACATTTTAATCACTACATCCAATGATTACGGGATTTTTACCTGCATAGCTGCCAACGCTGCAGGGGAATCTACGGCCTCCATTGAACTGTCAATCATTCAACTCCCCCATCTGAGTAATGGTACAAACCGTACAACACAGTCCAAGTCAGGGCTTTCAGATATAACCAGTTCTACCAAGATCAGTAAAGGGGAGCCTAAACCTCTACCAGAGAAGGTGGTTTCTGCATCAGAAGTGACTGCCATCTCTGCACTGGTCAAGTGGACTGTTAGCCAATCAACTCCAAAGGTCAAAATGTATCAGCTTCAGTACAATTGTTCTGAGGATGAAGTCCTTATTTACAGGTAAGAATGCTTTGTGAAACTCCATTACTTGAGCCGAGGCATTTCTGGTCAGAGTGGTTAATTAAGCCTGAGGTATAATCTTTAACTTCAATCTTTTTCTGTTAGGCCTCTTCAGTCAATTGCTAATTGTTGCTGAGTACTTATGTCAATGTTTGTTACTGCAAGATATACATACAAATGTTTTCCTCTTGAATGAAGAAATTGCACACTTTTAAGATAATTGAAGTCCAAAGTGTAATCCTTTGCCGTGAACTATTCATTAGAAATCCAATAAGAAAAAATATTAAGGACCCTCATTTTGATGCATCTTTCTTAAGGTGCTCAAGTCCATAAAGTGAAAGTGTGGAGATCTTCGTGCTCGGTGAAATCACTTTTCTTATGTCAAAGGAGAAAGTCAAAGTAGTGACTTTCCATCATGATAATCAAGTTTGAAATATAGAAAAGAGCCTCGTTGTAAAACATTAAATCATTTTGGGAAAGAAAAAAATATGTAGGAACAAACAAATAGATACATGTTTGATGAATCCTTGTTGTGAACGTAAAGGATTCAATTTGTCTGACAGCTCTTAGATATTTTCCTGACTTTGCCAAAGACCACCCTTAGAATAATAAAAATGGTATTCACGGCATCAGAATGGAGGGAAAATTGTTGGCCTGTTGTGGTCAACATGTACTGCAATTTCCTGTCAGCTTCATTGTTCCTTACGAACCGACAATGGATGGTAAATCCTTTAGCACCACTTCATGAATTCACTTACTCTGTGCCGTAGTCCTACGAAATGTTCCTGCACTGCGCATCCCATCTAGAGCCATTCAATGAAAGATCATTGAGAAAATAAGAGAAGTCTGGTTATTAGCTGGGAATATGAGATAAGAACTGTACACAATATTGAAGAAAGATATTACTTTGTTCAAAAACTGTCAATGCAACTCACTATCCATGCGAATTCAATAATAAGGTGTTTATCTGATTTCCTTGCTTGCAGTGCCAGATTGTCATGCCAGAAAAAAAGAGAACAATATGAATTTTCAGTATCTTTTTTCCCCCGGTGATGGAATTGTCAGATGACTTATCTTGTTTTTTTCATGGATTTTATCTAATGCGCAAACATACCACTGATATGTGTGGTATATTTACTGATATAGCTTATCTGAATTATTTTCCTTAAAAAGGTGATTATTTTAATAGCATTCCTGATGTCAAGAATCATTACTTCATACTTCCAAATTGCCCTCATGATTCGCTGTTTAAAAAATATTTTCTACTTCATAATCACCACACACAATATGCAGTAGAAAAATGACCGAAAGCAATTGATTTATCTGGTCTTGTATAATAACGGCTGTGCAGCACTTTTGCATGTCAGAAAACAAATTAGGAGCTGGAAGGAAAAGATTACGTGCACAGAGAGGCCACCACTGTCTTAGAATTAACATCAGTATGACTTCATTGCTTGCACACGCACACCTACTGCTCTCCTCTTGTTGGCTGACACAGTTTCCCAGGGTACTGCCCGCACTCAAGCAATGGCATGATTAAAATCAATCAGAGCCACGTGGAGGAGGAGAAATATTGCATGAGTTCTCTCAAACGTGAGCCAACGCAGCTTCTTCCTAGTTATGTAAAAATACAATTATGGATGAATAATAGACTGCAGCCCCTCTGGTGTCTGGGCTCTCTGCGATTCAGAGGGATCAAAGATGAGGATACATACTGTAAGGGAACGGCAAGCTAATAATCTATAGACGACTGAGGAATCTATTTTACACATGGTGAAGAGTCTATAAGGGCCATTGTCTACTCACAGTTTGTTACAGCCATTGATTGCTACTCCATGTTTTGTGGTCTCAGTAATAGGCTATATAGCAATGGTTTCCAACATCTTCCTTCAGATATACCCAAGCTCAAGATCTGCTCCACTGATACCACCCACCAAGTGAAATTTATATTATACAAGACATTTTGATCTTAGCATTATTCAGTGATGGAAGGAGTAGAAGTGAAAGGAATATAACCCCATTGTAGAGGTAAAAGTGTGGCATTAAAAATGTTACTTAAGTGAAAGTACAAATGAATTAGCATCAAAATATACCAAAACTAAAAGCACTCATGATGTAGAATGGCCATTTTTTGAATAATTGATACATTATATAACTGGATTCTGATAATGATCCCTTATTTCAAAACAGCTTTAATTATGTTCTTATTTACTCTGCCCCTTTGGCATTGTTTTAGCTCAGGCCCTTTCTTTCAAGTTTGCAATACCAGTATTACCACTTTACGTTACATGTTATGCTAAACCTTTCCGACATGTATTCTTGAATTTTGGTTACGTATTTCCATTTCTGGTAACACTTTCTATAAAACTCAAGGCTATTCGATATAACTGTAGAATTATAGTAATACACACTCATATTATAACGCATTGTTTAAGACTTTTAACTCAAAATACATTGTAATTGCTGTTCACTCACTGTGTACAATAGATATCAGTTGTAATTGCTGATTTTATACAATGCATTACATTGCATGCATTATAACACGTTAGAGGTTAAGGTTTGGATATGTGCCTTATGCTGTATTTCAGCTGTTACCATGACAATGTAGGACTTTTGATCAGCCCAAATGCTTCCTGAGTATATTCCCCAAAATAACTGTTCTTATATTCTTGCTTTTAATATGTGAAACGAAACTTTAATACAAAGTGGTTGACTTTGAAACACGGTTTATATTCATTCGTACAGAGCAATGATCTCAGAAACAGATGTTTAGAGTCCTATTCCAGCTTCCTTAATATTTCTGGTACATCGCAGTTCGAGTACTGTATGTGCATTGCCAGTCGGGCCCATCCAACAACCAAACCTCCACACATTTCCTGTAGTGGCATTAAACATTGGCATTCAACAAAAATGGAAATCAAATGTGTCCAATATGTACGGAATTCCAAGAGTAATGGACTGTGTATACAGTGTCTGCAAAGGGCTTACATACATTTGATATCCAAACGCTGTTTCAATCTGATTTGATGAGTTGTTTTGGAAAGGTTTATAACACTTCACTGTTGTTCACGAACTGCATTAATCAAATTGCTTTTTTAATGAGTTTAGTTGCTTACATTATCTAAAAAAACGTTAATATAACTGTTTTTGGGATGTGTTACATGTGTATGTCACTGCAGTCTGTGTAGTAGGATTAATGTTGGATAAAGGCTTCTATCATTGGCTGTCTACACAATTCAGTGTTTCATGCAGCATAGCATTGATTGGCAATACAATTTAGAGAATTAATCTTCTGCAGATTGACGTTCATTTCAGTCAAAAGCAGCGAGGCTTAGTATTCAGTAATATTTAAACATCTGACATTGTAACAGATTGAGTTGAAACAAATGAATGCTTGTTAAATGGAACATACAATAATTTACATTCAGCCAAAACAATGTTCAAAAAGTGGCCATTGAATACTTATCTCATTGCTTTTGCCTCATGCATGTCAAATGGGATACACTGGGACCAATGAAGTCATCTTTCTGAATTACTCTGTGCATATAAATAGCTACTTAGCATGCTTCATTTTGGCAATTCCTTTGATCTGCTCTTGTATAACGAACCATGCCAGTGTTTCATTCAAATTAAAGTCTTCTACCCTTGCACTTCCACAGCAAGAGGTCTGTATTTTTCATGCTGTATCTTTTTGTGTCTTGTCAGGATGATTCCCACGACTAACAGAGCCTTCATAGTCACAAATCTTGTCCCAGGAATGCAGTATGACTTGTGTGTCTTGGCCATCTGGGATGACACCGCCACCACCCTAACTGCCACCAACATCGTCGGCTGTGTCCAGTTCATAACCACGGAGGACTACCCGCAGTGCCAGTCTCTCCACAGTGGCTTCCTGGGTGGCACCATGATCCTAGTCATCGGCGGCATCATCGTGGCCACGCTGCTGGTGTTCATCATCATCCTCATGGTGCGGTACAAGGTGACAAGTGGCATCCAGACCGATAAACTACCTGCTGTGAGCAACACGTACTCACAGACCAACGGGGGGTTGAACCGGTTCAGCGGTGCCCAGCCGCAGGTCAAATCCACAGTGGTGGTCATGCGTGAGGAAATGGTAGAGTTCAAGTGTGGATCCCTCCAGAGCAGTCTATCTTCATCATCATCATCTTCTAACTCATTAGACAGCAAAATAGGAAGGGGGGCTGGCGACCACTACAGCATGCAGAGCAGTGAATGCAGCACCTTGCCCAGCAGCAAGTTCAGGAGGCATGGCACCAAAGCACGGCCAAACCTGGACCACCTTTTAGGGGCCTTCACCTCACTGGAGCTGCGAGGGGTAGCAAGGGACCACCACCGGGCTTCTGGCCCCACTACCTCTTCCAATGCTATGATCACGGTAGCAATGGTACCCCCGTCTGACAAACAACCCCTGCTCGGTAGGGCCGAGTCAACCACCATGCTGGGACGTCTGTTAGGGATGCCCCAAGAGGGTAAGCCCAGGAGGAGCCACTCGTTTGACATGGGTCACGTGGGGGCTGCACAGTGTCGCGGCAGCCACCCTCGCAGAATCAGTAACATCTGGACTAAGCGCAGTCTGTCTGTTAACGGCATGCTGCTGCAGTACGATGACAGTGAGGAGAGAAACCTGCTTTCGAAAGCGCGGAGTGGGTGATGGAAAGCACAGTTTGAGTGGGTCTTACTATGAGGTCCATGGCCAATAAATCTATATCAGGAGCTAAAGGGACATGAGTGTTTTGGCAGGGTGTTGCAAATGGGAATCTGCCTTTGGGTATTGCATGAAGTTCATCCATGTGAATACTGTCTAAATTATGTGAGAAAAGACACTCAAATCCATAGATTACTGGCCATGATATCAAATCTCTGAAAGTGTCTAACTGTATTTCAATACTGTTCCCATGTCAAAACAACACCGATTCCTGGATTGTGCAGTGGGAATAATTTCCCAACCACAAGGCATATGAAAGTGTCTCATAGAGAAAGAGGGGGAAAAAGGATGATCAATTCTGAGTGGATTTACTAAGTCTTTATCGAAAAACTGAATGCCAAGAGGATTTGCCTCGGCTGTGGTGAACTGAATGTGCGTCACAATGTCTTGGACCCTCAGCATGAAATGGGACTACTGCAACAGAAAATGGGACTGCTGCGACAGTAGCGAGAAAGACTGGAAGAGCGAATAGAACATTAAAACAAAGTCATTTTTATTTTCATCTTGGTTTTTCTACCATTTTTACTATTTATTATTTGAGGTAATTCCTCAGCAGGCACAGCTCTTTTAATGAGATTATACACATACACAGTTATCCCTTCACATCACTCAAAATTACACATTTCAATCAGTTACAAAAAGAAAACCTTTTTTACAGTAAGGTCTTTAGGCCTTAGATATTAGAAACACTGAGGCAAAATTAGCCAGTATAACCCAGCCTGGATTTCTACCTCAGGTTATGGATCATATGTGGTTATTTAAATATGAAAGCAAATGGAAAAACAACAAACAATCCAAATGCACAAGAGGATCACAAGCAGCTCAAAACACAAACTTCTTTACTTGTTTGCAAACGCTTCAAAGAATAGTTTTTTACCCGATGAAATTGAGTTTGTTTCCAGCTCAGGTTTATTTCCGAAATGTCTTTTTGAAAGCTTTGAATGGCTAATATTGACGACAGGTTCACCTTTAGGCTCAAAGGACATTGATGTAAGCCCAGTGTTATCCTCAGGATACTGTCTCAGATGCTTACAGCACATATTAGTGTCACCAGATGGGAATAGTCTTTGAAATACATCAAGGCCACACAATAATTTGCTTATCCTCACAGCAGGATGTATTCGGCTCTAATTCTCTTTAGTTTACAATAACAAGGGAGTACGCCACTTATTCATTTAGCCAGGTTAAATGGCGGAATGAGTCCAAATTGACTTTTATTAGTTTGATAAAGGTCATTATGCTGCTCAAGGGAGGATGTTAAGTGGAGAAAATGGGAGAAAGATAACTTTTTAAAAAGGGCCAAACAGCTGCAAACTAGCTTGAAATATATCTCACAAGATTGCGTGATACAGAACCACAGTTGGTTTTTGTATTATGTGAATTGATTCATCAAAAGAACCATTTATCTTTTACCGTCTTTCATTCGGAGCTGTACATTGCAGTACGATTCTTTGAATTAGTGGCTATTGGGATTACTGCCAAGACATCCCTACACATTTTGATGCCTTTCTCGATATATTGTGGGTTTCTGCTGCATTTAAAAAATGTCGGGTGGTCATAATTTTTGTATTATTTTCATCCTAGGTGTACTGTTCTGTATATTGGCATTTTTTTTGTACAAAAACTGGGTGAGAATGTAAAGGGGGGGAAATTGTGCAGTAGTACTTTTATTTTCATGTGAAGCAAACAGTGAGAAGGTGCTTTACTGTGGTGTACCAACTTGGTCATTGTTAGTTGGCTCACTGAAATAGGATTTTACATGATGTCACATGTAAACTACTGGCTGTTTTAAAGGGTCAGCTAAAATGTAAAAGATAAATTCAAATGTCTTGGTTTATTTGCCAAGGATTTATTATCCCACTATGAAATGTCTACCTCCACCGTTGGTGTGCAAAATAACATTATATACCAACAGACAGTTTTCAGAGTTGTAACCATAACACGTATACCACAGAAGCTCTCTATTTAATACATATGGGGGTATTAACTCTGTGTGAGCTTATAGCACTATTTGTTGTATTTTATTCAGTGCCATTGCAAAAGTTTGGCATTATTTCTCCCATTTATCTTAAAGAGACCGATACAACAATGAATCAATCCTTTTGAAATATGTGTTGTCCTCTGACACAGAGCTTGTTTGCTATTACACAAACAGGGGAAATGTTCTTTTTGACCAAAATCACAGGAACTTTAGTTTATTTTGACTAAATCCTGAAAAGAGAATAATTAAAAAAAAATCTCAAAACTTGAGTAAATGAAACGGACATTTCTGTATGAATGGGAACCTATAAAGATGAATACGAACATTCCTTTTTCTTTTATTTGGGGGAACTGACCCTTTAACCTGCTCTCTTTACCTGTGACATCATGTGACATCCTCTGCCACTATGTTAACTGACAATACAATTTAAGTGTTTACTTGACTTGACATAGTCATGACTCTCACCTGAGGTTCTAGGACAAAAACAAGAAAAAAACATGTTTCTGTGTGAAAACATTTTGCTACAAAAGAATATAAAATATTGATCTATTCCTATGAACCAAACTGGCTCTTCTGTGTTTTCTCTTCTCAAAACATCTTACACTAAACATATTACATTCCTTTGATTACTAACCTAACCCTAACCCTAATCCTTCTATGCTTGAAATGTTACCTTACTGTTCTGTTCAAACCCACAATACAAACTAAATCAGTGTGTTTCCTATCCTGCTGTCTTTGTTTACCGGGGATGGGAAGGGTTTGCCTCCTAAGGTCCAGCTGCTGTAATCAGGCCAGTTGCTGCTGACTCACCTTATCGCTGCCCTTATTACAAATCACCGGTACATGCAGCTCCTGGCCAGAGCCCATAATAAGGCCCTAATTCATATCATTTGTCAGGAAAGGTGCTTACGGCAGCACAGAGTAAATATAACCTCCACAAGGGCCAAGTGTTGCATGATAAGACTGTGATATGCACCTGCCAAAGGCTGACATGACGAAGACATAAACACAAACTGTGGCTACATCCACATTAATACCTTTTTTGATGGAAAAATAAACGTCTGCTTTTTATACCTACAGCATCCACACTACTCAGGTGTTTTAGAACCTTTTTAACTAAAGGTTTGCCATTTAGTCTGGCTAGGAAGAAACGGTTACCTTTGAAGACGATGACACAGACACCCATGATAGCTTTTTGATAGGGTCCTTTTAGTCATGATGTGTCCTTCCCTGATTCGTCACACCCCTATCACGTTAAAACTTTACCGAAAGAAAACTTACAGTATCAACTTCAGGTTACCCGCAACTACTACTGGTTAATTCACCATAGAAAAGGCATTGGGTTCAAAAGGTTCATTAAATAAATAGGCTTCAGACCTATTCAAAGTGTTAGGTAGACACAATATTTAATCTCTTCCATGATATGAAGATATTTCTAAAGGCAGTTGTGTGTGCAAATGCCTTATATGAATTCTCCGGCAAAACTATTTGAAAAGTAATAGTTTCCTGGATGGCTTTGGACACTGAAAACCCAATGCAATGCTAAATGTTGATATGCCAGTCCTTGCTATGTTATTGGATGGTCAGAAGGACCTGAATGCTGACTGAAGGCTGGGGTGACAGTCCATGGAGCCCCTCTTGAGGATTCTGCCATCAAAGAACACGACTGGTTACATGAGGTATGTTTGCTGATCTCAGTCTACTGGTTGCCAAAAAACATATCTTACAAAATGGTTTCAGAATGGTGCCTACAATCTGCAGATTGGTGCTCACTAGAGCCAAGAAAATGGAATCCCTTTGCCAGGAGGTCATCCCACGGCCAACCGCTGGAGCACTGGATGAGGTTGGCAAAACCATTGCACGGCCTACTGTTCTTCAGGTATGTGGATGCCATTGATGCCATGTCTGCATAAAGACTCCCAAAAGGACCCAAGTGCCAGGATTACCTTGGCAGAAAGCTCTTTCCATCATAAGCAATAATTGATGGGAAGGGCCTTCATCAACACCTTTGTGGGTATCCTGGCTCCTTAGATACCAGAATCCTGGAGCAGAGGCTCTTTTTCATCCTTCAAGTGAGGCTAAATTAAGTTGTTTCTACATGAATATCAATCAATTATTAGAAATTCTTTAATTAATTATTAGTTTCCCACTCTGAAGTATATTTCTTTTTATGGCGTTAGAGGCTATCCCTCCATTAAAAGACCCTCAGTCATCGCCCAACCCTATAGAAAGTGGGCATTTGTTAACCTGTTAAGCCCCGCCCGCGGGGGCAAAACGCAACATCTTGCAAGTAACAGCGTCTGACAGCTTCCTAACATTTAACAAACTATGAATGTGTCATATCCCCTTAACGGGAAGAAACTCAGCTAACTGATGATGTGAACCATTATTAGCCAAACGAAACACTAGTCTAAAGCCGAGCCTCTGAATTAGCCCTGAGTGAAAAAATGCTAACAAGGTTCAAGGTTCTTTATTTGTCAAACGAACATAGCTACAGTGTAGTTATGTCGATGAAAATATTGTGTCACAGGCTTCTCCAACAGTGCAACACAAAACACAGATAAACAGTAAAATAAAGTGCAAGTAAATAGTAAATACAAGAAGAAAAATAGTTTAAAAAAGTGAAATAGTGCAATAAGAGTCTATATTCAAGTCATTGAAATATGATATATTAGGTAAATAGATAAATAATGTTTAAGTAACAGCCAGATGAATATTGTGGATGTTGTTTCAACAGTTCAGGTGTTTAACAGTCTTATTGCCTGTGGGATGAAACTGTCCCTGAGTCTGGTGGTTTTAGTCCGGATGCTGAGGTAACGCCTGCCAGACGGCAGCAGACAGAACAGTTTGTGGCTGGGGTGATGGGGGTCTTTTGTAATCCGGAGGGATTTTTTCCTGAGCCGCTGGGAGTAAAGGTCCTCCATGGATGGCAGCTCCGTCCTGGTGATGTTCTGTGCAGTTTTCACCACCCTCACGATTGAGAGCGGTGCAGCTGCCGTACCAGGCCGTGATGCAGCCAGTCAGGATACTCTCTATGGTGCACCTGTAGAAGTTGCAGAGTATCCTGGATTCCATGTTGAACCTCCCCAGCCTGCGGAGGAAGAAGAGCCGCTGTCGAGATTTTTTGGTGATGGTGGTGGTGTGAAGAGTCCATGTCAGGTCCTCAGTGATGTGGACCCCGAGGAACCTGAAGCTGCTGACTCTCTCCACCGTAGTCCCATTAATGGCGATGGGGGCGTGTCCCTCTCTCTGCAGCTTCCTGTAATCCACAATCAGCTCCTTGGTTTTGCTGACGTTGAGATGGAGGTTGTTATCCTGGCACTAAGATGTCAGGTTTTCGACCTCCTCTCTGTACGCCGTCTCGTCGCCGTCGGTGATCTGGCCGATGACGGTCGTGTCGTCAGCAAACTTCACAATGGTGTTGGAGCTGTGTGTGGCCATGCAGTCATGTGTGAACAGGGAGTAGAGGAGAGGGCTGATCACACAGCCTTGAGGGCTCCGGTGTTGAGGATCAGGATGGAGGATGGGATGTTTCCCACCCGCACTGCCTGGGGTCTGCCCGTCAGGAAGTTCAGGATCCAGTCACAGAGGGCGCTGTTGAGCCCGAGGTCTCTGAGCTTGATGACCAGCTTGGAGGGCACAATGGTATTGAAGGCTGAACTGTAGTCAATGAACAGCATTCTCACATAAGTGTTCCTCTGGTCCAAGTGTGAGAGGGCAGTGTGGATGGTGAGGGCTATGGCGTCGTCTGTGGACCTGTTTGCTCTGTAGGCAAACTGCAGGGGGTCCAGAGAGTCAGGGAGGGAGGAGGTGATGAAGGTTTTGACTAACCGCTCAAAGCACTTCATTATGATGGAGGTGAGTGCTACTGGGCGGTAGTCGTTGAGACTGGTGATTTTTGTCTTTTTGGGAACAGGAACGATGGTGGAGTGTTTTAAACATGTGGGGACTACAGACTGCAGCAGGGACCTGTTGAAGATGTCTGTGAACACCTCTGCCAGCTGAACTGCACACACCCTGAGAACACGGCCAGGGATGCCATCAGGTCCAGGAGCCTTGTGTGGGTTAACCCTTTTAAAGGATTTACACACATCTGCCCTGTTTAAAACAAAAGGGCAGGGCTCCTGATCCTTCTGTGCCTCCACAGCCTGGCTGCTCTCAAATCGTGCAAAAAAACTGTTCAGCTCATCTGGGAGAGATGCCCACGCAGACACTCCTGCAGCACCCCCCGCTGCTGCTTTGTAATCTGTAATTGTTCTTAGTCCCGCCCACATGTTCCGGGTGTTACAGCCTTTGAAGTCAGATTCCACCTTGTCTTTGTATTGTCTCTTTGCGCTGCTGATTGCTCTCCGGAGTTCATACCTAGATTTCCTGAACTCCTCCAAATCTCCAGCTCTGTGCGTTGCCACGCACCTCACCGTTTATCCAGGGCTTTTGATTCGGGAAACCTTCGGTACCACGTCATCGATGCATTTCCCAATTAAGCAGATGACCGTATCCGTGTGTGTGTTGATATTGTTGTCCTCAAACACACTCCACTCCGTAGATGCAAAGCAATCCTGCAGTGCTGAATCTGACTCCTCACTTAGATATTGAAAATGCGCCGCACGCACGCACTTAGCACAGAACTCACGGTAGAAACACTTCACCACTTATCGGATCTTCACAAACAAGACAACAGCTAGCAAGAGATTCCACAGATTCCAGAAATATAAGTATCATCACTGAGCGACCAGAACTCGCGGCATGGGAGGCAAACCTATACATCACACAACGTAGCTTTACGGAGCAAACACGCGAATCAATCAATCAATCAATGTTTATTTATAAAGCCCAATATCACAAATGTTACATTTGTCTCAGTGGACTTCACAGTTTGTACAGAATATCAGTATGACAATACGACACCCTCTGTCCTTAGACCCTCACATCGTACAAGGAAAAACTTCCAGAGAAAAACCCACAGTTTAAAGGGAAAAATGGGAGAAACCTCAGGGAGAGCAACAGAGGAGGGATCCCTCGCCCAGGACGGACAGACGTGCATTAGATGCCATGTGTAAATCGAAGAGATAATACATTTTACAGCGTAGGTAGACCAAATGTTTGGAAATGCATGTGTCTATAATAAGAAGATGAATCCACGAGGAAGTCAACAATCCTGTGGGAGCCATCAGGGAAGTAGTATGATGAGAGTCAGGCAGGACCGCAGAGACAGGTTCAGCCACGACTCGAAGACCAGGGCTCTGATCCAGAACTCAGGATAGAGGATCCAGGACACAGGACCACAGCAACAGGATCAGCCTCGACTCAGGATCCCGGCGTAGATATAGACACAAAAAAAGAAATTTGGGGGAAGCTGGGTTATTCGGAACATGAGAGTACACAGGTACAGACAGACAGAAGGAAGAAGTAAGGTGTCCCCCGACAGTCCAAGCCTATAGCAGCTAAACTAACGTGTCTACGTACATGCACTCCCTTAGGATAGGTTGAGGGATAAGGGGTAGCAAGTAAGAAGTAAGGAACAGAGGTGGAGAGGCACAATGTGTCTACGTACATGCACTCCCTTAGGATAGGTTGAGAAGAAGTAAGGAACAGAGGTGGAGAGGCACAACGTATCTACGTACATGCACTCCCTTAGGATAGATTGAGGGAAAAGAGTAGTAGGTAAGAAGTAGGGAACAGAGGTGGAGAGGCACAACGTATCTACGTACATGCACTCCTTTAGGATAGATTGAGGGAAAAGGGTAGCAAGTAAGAAGTAAGAAACAGAGGTGGAGAGGCACACGCAGGGAGAAAGGTCCCCACTGGAACCTTAATTGGAATTGGTGAGAGGTAAGGAGGTACGCTGTGAATACGGACTAAACACTCCCCGGCCGGAATAGGCCTCTCTGCAACCTATTACCCTCTAATAGAACCTTGAGAGGTCAGAGAGGGGAAAGGTTTGGATAAAGAGAAAATAGAATAAATAGATTACAGAAGTAGAGAGTATGAGAAGTAGAGAGAGAATAGATTTAGAAGAATGAGAAGTAGTAATAACCTTAGTTTTAAATATAAGATCTAAGTTTTTAGGATTTAAGTGAAAGAGTAAGAACTAAAAATGTATAGGTGAAGAGGCACAACGTGTCTACGTCAATGCACTCTTATTCGATTATTTTATCAACTATAAGCTTTATCAAAAAGGAAGGTCTTAAGCGTACTCTTAAAAACGGATAGGCTGTTCTGCCGCACGAGCACAAACTGGAAGCTAATTCCACAAAAGTGGAGCTTGATAAGAAAAGGCTCTGGCTCCCATTGTACTTTTAGAGACTCTAGGAACAACCAACAACCCTGCATTCTTGGAACGCAATGCCCTAGTAGGACAGTAGGGTATAATGAGTTCTTTAAGGTAAGATGGCGCTTGCCCATTAAGGGCTTTGTAGGCGAGAAGAAGAATTTTAAATTCTATCCTGTGTTCTATAGGGAGCCAGTGTAAGGCAGCCAGAACAGGAGTAATGTGGTCCCTTTTCCTAACTCTGGTTAGTACGCGTGCTGCAGCATTTTGAATCAGCTGAAGCGACTTAACTGACTTTTTGGTACACCCTGATAATAAAGAGTTACAATGATCCAGCCTAGAAGTAACAAATGCATGGACTAGTTTCTCTGCATCGTTTTGAGGCAAGATATGCCTGATTTTTGCAATGTTGCGTAGATGAAAGAAGGCGGTCCTTGAGATTGATTTTATGTGGGCGTTAAAAGAGATAAATCCTGATCAAATATAACACCGAGGTTCCTTACAGTCTCACTGGAGGCCAAATTAATGCCATCCATAGTTAGTATATCGTTAGATAATTTGTTTCGTAGATAGATTGGGCCGAGTACAATAACTTCAGTTTTAGCCGTGTTTAACATCAACAAATTTAAGGTCATCCAGGTTTTTAAGTCCTTGAGGCAGTCTTGAATTTTATTTAGATGATTGGTTTCATCAGGCTTGATGGATAAATATAGTTGAGTATCATCCGCATAACAGTGGAAATTTACAGAATGATTCCTTATAATATCGTCTAGCGGAAGCATATATAGTGTGAACAAAATAGGTCCAAGCACTGAGCCCTGTGGCACTCCATGGCTAACTTTGGTTTGCATGGAAGAGTCATCGTTGACACACACAAACTGAGAGCTTTCAGATAGATAGGACCTAAACCAGCCTAAAGCAGTTACCTTTATGCCAACTAAATGCTCCAGTCTTTGCAATAGGATATCATGATCGATAGTATCAAATGCAGCACTGAGATCGAGCAAGACAAGAATAGAGACAAGTCCTTTGTCTGAGGCTATTAGAATGTCATTTGTGACTTTAACCAGAGCTGTCTCTGTGCTATGATGTGTTCTAAAGCCAGACTGAAAATCTTCAAATAAATCATTGTTTTTTAAGTAATCACACAACTGTTTTGCGACCGCTTTCTCAAGAATTTTTGAGAGGAACGGAAGATTAGAAATAGGTCTATAATTGGCTAAAACCTCTGGATCGAGGTTGTGCTTTTTAAGAAGAGGTTTTATTACTGCTATTTTAAATGATTGTGGAACATAGCCTGATAATAAAGACATATTCGTAATATTTAATGAAGAAGTGCTAATTAATGGAAAAAACTCCTTTAACAGCTTAGTTGGAATTGCGTCTAAGATACACGTTGATGGTTTAGACAAAATAATCATTGAATTCAATTGTTCAAGGTTTATGGGTGAACAGCATTCTAATTTACTATCTAGTGTAATATTAGAACTTAGGTTTCCGGGAGCTGTTGATAACACTATACTGGTCAAATGCAAGAGGTCATTGATTTTGTTTCTAAGAGTAACAATTTTATCATTAAAAAAGCACATAAAATCATTACTACTGAGTGCTATGGGAATAAAAGGCTCAATAGAGCTGTGGTTCTGTCAGCCTGGCTACAGTGCTGAAAAGAAATCTTGTATTATTCTTATTCTCATCTATTAATGAAGAGTAGTAAGCTGCTCTCGCTGTACGCAGTGCTTTCTTATATTCATTGAGAGTAATATGCCAAATTAAACGAGATTCTTCAAGTTTAGTGGAACGCCATATCCTTTCAAGTTGTCTCGACTTTTGCTTTATTTTGCGGGTTTCGGCATTATGCCATGGAGCTAGTCTATGTTGTTTTATTTTCTTCTTTTTCAAAGGAGCAACAGAGTCTAATTTTATTCGCAGGGCATCTGTAGCACTATCAACAACATGATCAATTTAGGGTGGTGTACATGTTGTATAAGTTTCCTCCCTTACATACAGACATGCTATCGAGTTAAGTATTGGTGGAATCTCTTCTTAAATTTGGCTATAGCACTAACAGATAGGTTTCTGCTGCAGGAACTTTTGACTAATGGTTTGTAGTCTAGTAACAGTACTTCAAAAGTTACAAGAAATGGTCGGATAAAGCAGGATTATGCGGTTCGACTAATAGTTGCTCAATTTCAATACCATAAGTCAGAACAAGGTCGAGAGTGTGATTATACAGTGGGTTGGTTTATTTACACTCTGACGGAAACCAATAGAGTCTAATATAGAGTTAAATGCAACAGTAAGGCTATTTTTATCATCGTCAACATGAATATTAAAGTCACCTACGATAATTACTTTATCTGTTTTAAGAACCAAAGTTGATAAAAACTCAGAGAATTCTGTTAAGAATTCTGAATAAGGACCTGGTGCACGGTACACTGTAACAAATACGATTGGATGCAAAGTTTTCCAGGTCGGATGCGTAAGACTAAAAACAAGACTTTCAAAGGAGGTATAATTTAATTTTGGTTTAGTATTGATAAGTAAATTTGAGTCAAAGATGGCTGCAACTCCACCTCCTCGGCCTGTGCCTCGAGCAATATGAGTATTGATATGGCTGGGTGGAGTGGCTTCATTTATGCTGACATATTCTTCATGTCTCAACCAAGTTTCAGTGAGACAGCATATCAATATAATCTGATATTAAATCATTTACCAATATTGCTTTAGATGCTAGAGATCTTATTTAAGAGACCACATTTAATCTTCCTGTTTTGTTGCACTGTAGTAGTTGTTACATTTACTTTTATTAGGTTATTATGTATGACACCTCTATTAGGCTTCATCTTAAATTGTCCTTGGGCAGACACACACACCGTTAATATTGGGTATTTTATTGGAGAGAGCGCAGAGAAGCGTGTAAGACTGCGACTCCGCCTCCTGGTCTCAACTCCAGTTTGTCATGGATTAAGTCCACAAATCCCTGAAATGTTTGCCGAAATGAGATGTGCACCTTCCAAAGTAGGATGAATGCCGTCTCTCTTAATCAGACCAGGTTTTCCCCAGAAGGCTGTCCAATTATTTACGAAGCCCACATCGTTTGCTGGGCACCACCAAGACAACCAGCGCTGAAATGATGATATGCGGCTATACATGTCGTCATTGATCAGATTGGGGAGGGGACCAGAGAAAATTACGGTGTCCGACATTGTTTTAGCATATCTACACAGACGCCACATTAAGTTTGTGCATTCTGATTGGCGTAAACGAACATCATTACACCGACGTGAATAACATCCTACTGTATTTACGTTTTTTTAGCCAGCAGTTTAAGATGCGCCTCAACGTCGCCCGCTCTGGCCCCCGGAATGCATGTGACTGTGGAGGCTTTGGTCTCTAAATTCACGTATCTCATAATAGAGCTACCAATAACCAGAGTTGCTCTCAGCGGGTGCTCGCTGAGTGAAATTGTTAGATACGTGAACGGGTTGGTGGGGACCTGTGGGTCTCCTGTATGCCTCTTCTGAACAGTCACCCAGTCTCCCTGCTGCTCGGGAGTTGCCGGGGGACGGCTAGTAGGAGCTACCTCTTGCCGGTCCGCACCGACTAACATGGGCTTTACTGTAGCTGAGTTACTTTCTAAAATGCGGAGCCGGGCTTCTATGGCTATGATTCCCGCCTCCAACCTAACAACTATACTACATTTAACACATGTATCGGTACCAGTAAAGGAGGTAGGGAAGTAACCAAACATGAGACATAGAGCAGGAAATAGCACCCGAGGGTGGGGAAGGAGCCATGGCTAGCTATCAAGCTAAAGTAGCTACGTTAGCAAACGAAGAGTGAGCAACTGTGGAGTTACAGTGCTAAGAGAAGGAGAGTTGTGGTGCTTAAGCTGTAGTAAACGTGTGATTACAACGTCAGGTAGCTGCCGTGATCAAGAATTGTAAAAACGATCTATTTAGTTTAAGATAATATAAGCTATCAGCAGCAGAACAGGCACACAGGATAGCCCGGAGGTGAAAACAACAACCAGAAGTGACAACACGCTTACCGCAATAGTGAGGGTCCGTGTAGAAACAACACAAATAGTCTTACCTTTGCTGTTGTTCTGATCAAAAGTTGTGTTCAATGGCATCAAAACGATAAAAACGCTGCTGAAGGTTAATCCAGTCTGTGTCACAAATGATTACTGATAATCCACCTTCCTATTTACTAGTTTGAGCCTAGGTTTCAGTTTTCAGTTTTCAGAGCGTAACATAGCTTTCGACTGCGTGCGCGTCACTCTCACTCATCAATGGTAACGTGTGTGTGTATGTGGAACTTCCCCTTCGATTCTATTGGCTCTAATGGTTCAAAAGAGATGTCAATCACCAAAATCGACCAATGGGTTCCAGAGAAACGGCAAATCCACCCAAATGACCCCAAAGGTGGGGTTTTCTTTTGCTAAACCTCTCTAAAATGTCTTGTTTTGCATCAATCTTGATACAGGGTACTTATTATATGTTATAGTTTGGATTCCTAAAGCTTTTAGTCTACTATCCCATGCATCATTCAAGGGTGGTTTTCACTATAAGTAATGTTTTTTTTACATGTACTATGTTCAATCTGAATTTACTTTAAAATAAAAACAATTCTATATTGGTTCTGACTTTTTTTACATCCAACACACAGGTTTATAATTGCTTTGAGAAAAAAGAGTATTACTTTAACCCTTTTAGAAGTGAAGTTACGGTTATTTGTTCTGGAAATGTCATTTTCGAGCCTGAGGCCTGAAAAACAGGATTGGGGTTAACAGGTTAAATAATCTGTGGAGATTGTTTGACCAGACCCTTATCCCCTCAGTCATCAGAGCCTATGTAGTGCTTCATAACTTCTGCCCCACAGCAGGAGACATCTTTGAATCCATCAAGGATGTCAGCGACGTTGGTTTGGTTCCTCTACGTCCAGCGCCGAACAATACTCTATGTCAGGCATCCTCAAAGTCCGGACTCCGGTCCGGATCCGGACCGAACCACAACTGTCTCTGGACTCTGAGCAAATTATACTTTTCATATGTATTATCTGTATTATCTGTATTATCTGTGTTATCTGCGAGACATCGCCACAACGCAACGAGTCAAATTCTCCGCTATGTCCACTGCAAACAGCGCTCTGCATGTCCGACTGTTCCAATGTCTGTGTGTGTCTATCAACGCATTGGTCCAATCACATTCAGCATCCCGTCAGCGTTTTTGTCCCCCACCAACAGTCTGCGAATCAGAGGCAGAGTAGGGCCGGTCTTCGCGGAATGCGGGTGGGGAAAAATGCGTGTCTCGTCTCTCCCCAGCTGCCACCCCAGTTGGCAGCTTTGTTTGAAAGAAAAGTTGTGGCTCATTGGACATTTATGAGAGAAAGTCTCTAATGTCCGAGTGCAAATGAATGCAGCACAAGACGCATGTCTTGTAACCCCTCCGCCGGCCCTGGCGCGAGCGTGGAAATATGATTGGCGGCGATTTAATTTGAACGGGACGGTGCAAAACGAGAAGCATTCGGACCCAAGTACTGAAGGAATGAGGTATTTGCGGTCTACAATGACAGAGAAGAGACTGTCAAGTTTGGCTGCACTCAGCATTGAATCAAAACGCACTAAAGCTGTTGATCTTAATAAGTTTGTGAGGCGTTTCGCTGAACAAAATGGTAATCGCCGCATTCAACTGAAATAGACATGTCAACTTGATGCTCTGCTCACGGATGAGCATACAAAACTGTTAAGATGATGACCTTACGTGTGTAAATATATTTTTTTCTCTGTGGGGTCTGCCCCCAAAAAACAGTTTTAAGTCCTGAGAAAGTCAAATAAGACGGTGTGTAAAACTACACTGCCCAGCCAAAAAAAAGTAACCACTTTGATTTAACTAGGCCAGTAGGTAAGGACTTTCCACTGGATAATAACTGAAGTATAAAAGAATGCATGACTGAAGTGTTTGAAGGCAAACAAAAAGAGGAAATAACAGGTCAAATCAAGCAAATCCCCCTCTCAGATTCCACAGCAACCAGAAGAACATAAATACTGGCTGGTGATTTGATTAATCAGCTTTGTGATGGAATAAAAAATGCACTGTGCATTTCCTTAGCTGTGGATGAGTCTACTGACACCACTGACAATGCTCAGTTGCTGGTGTTTGTGAGTTTTTATGATGAGGCATAGTTTGTTGAAGATGTGTTGGGCCTGACGAACCTCAGTGGACACACAAGGGGGCAAGACATTTATAAAGCAATAATGGGAATGCTGAATGAAAGAGGGTGCAGCTGCCTTTATTCATAACTGTGCAGCTCTTACACTGCGACTCTGAGGGATCAAGCACAGACACAATAACAATGAAAACTTCTGCATACAGATTATTTTTGTTTTTGCAACCTCGTGTTAAGAATCTTGTTGCAATTGTTTGAATGACCGTAATAAACGGACCTTTGTCTTATTGAAAAATGTCTTTGGACCTTTAAGATTTGTATTTGAGTACCCCTGCTCTATGTGCACCCTGTGGAGTTACAAGAACAGGTTTTTTTTGGAGAGCTTGGGGACAATGTCTACCACTCTTTCCTATAAACTGTGTGCCATGAAGCTCCTTTTGTTTTAGTTATGTATGGTGTACTACTAAATTGACTCTAAGTTTGAGCTTTGCAAAGGGATTTGTGAGAATACCATTGTTTATTATGTTACACCTAGGATTTAATTAACACTAATCACGATTTGAACACTGATTCAACACATTTTTTATCTTTTTAAAAGGTCTTCTATCATGTAAAGTGCACTTTTTGATGTCTTTCATACATAAAAGTGTCAGAAAATACAACCTTCTCTCTTTTCCTCCGTACCCAAATCTCTTAAAACGGGGGTTCAACGGAGCTGATCCAGATTTTCTACCGATATGACGGGCTGGCGTTACGCCCACGGCCCTATCAGAAACGTTGCTATCAGATACAATGCGCAACGTGTTTTGGAAGTAATATGGTCTTTGTTTACATTAGCAAGCATCGCTAACACTCAGAACTAAGCTGTACTGGAGAGAGTAGGCCTATGTGTAAGAAGCAGGAAATAAAAAAAGGAACTCACCTTGTAGTAAACCCGCAAGAGAAAAATTTGAGATCCACACTGTTTCAGAAATAATCCTTGATGTCGTTTGGAACATGATATGGCATTTAATCACGGCAGCATTTAGCTGTAACTATCTCTCTGCAGCTCAGATCTTGCCTGCATGCTCCAAAGGGGGCGGGGCCAGCAGCTACTGACCCATAATCAGCACTTCTCTAACAGGGCTGAAACAGAGGGATATGAGGGATGTCTAAAATACATGATCTGTCTATTTTCAGCAAAACACATCATAGACATGTTTTTTTATTTGTATATATCTGAGACCAATAATGTATGCCTACAAATAGCATAATAGGAGACCTTTAAAATGTTCTTTGATGGTTTCCGCCTTTACTCTTTTTCCCTACATGCATGGCCACCAGCAGCCGCCCCAGCTGCAGAAGAAAGGGAGCCACCACCACTGGGCGCCATGTCAGCCAAAGGCTTATTCCTCTCCCAACACATGGGTCCATTAGGACAGGGGGCTTAACAGTAGGCAGCCTCCCGATTGCCTCACAAGTCTTTTTATCTGGCATGAGGCTACTGATTTGACTAGACTTTTGCACATGTGATAACACCATCAGCCATCACTGGTTTGATATCCTGTCTGATCGAACAAAACAAAACATTTCTTTGTAAGGAAAATATGTTTGATGCATACAGAAAAAGAACAGGATCATCGTTTGTTTGACTGGGCTGCCTACCAGGGACGTTCATCATTTTATTCGTCTCTTATCGCTGACCTTCGCTGTTGCTGTTTTAATCAAAAAACCTCAACCAAATGTGGTTTTACTGGGCAACAACCCCTTTTAGGTTGTCTGAAGTACTTTTTTCAGCAATTTGTTTTATGCAGCTTTTTCACACTCACAGCCCTGCAGTGCGTCCATGGATCATCTTTTATGCTAGAGTACAGGCCGCAGGAGTGGGTTTTCTCTTTCTATAGAGGGAAAACACACCATATTCGAGGTCTTGACAAAAAAGTTATCATAAAGTGGGAATCTCATATTCACAACAAAAGTGGGTGTCCATTACAAAGAGCTCTGGGAAAGCAAACCTTATCTATCGTCTGTGTCTGCAGCCTCATCACCACTTCCATGGGGATTTTTTATTCCCAGAATCCTATATTAATAACCTCATGATTAATAATGCCTGAGGGAATGGCTGACTGTGAGGTTTGTTTATTTCTCAGACAAAGTTGTCTTGCTGGAGAAAAGTTGAAATGTGAGCCTGCCAGAGTTTATTTAGTCATGTCTCAGCTGGTATACCATCACTCAGTCTTAATAAGCATCTCATCCGCTGTCAATCTTCCTTCCACTCTATAACAAGGAATTAAGTGATATCTGCTGGATAGTGTAATAAGGTGTCAGAATGCAATTAAACGCTCCTCTGGACAGCTATGAAATGCAATCACATCTCCACATTATTACATTAACTGTCATGTATGCTATTTCTTCATAAAGGTGCCAACCCTTTTTAATGTAATTCCACACCTGATCAGTCTGGCATTTCGCATAAATTACATTGGAATATTTGGAGTTATTGCAGGAATTTTGTTAAGACATACTTTTATAATTGGCTTCACTAAAAGTAGTACTAGCACAATGTAGTAAATCATTAAAAACTTTACCTAAAGCTGCACAAGTAATATTGTTTGTATGAACAATCGATCAAATTACTCTGTTTTAGCACTCCATTGGGAATCATCATGCAACTTAGCAGTTCCCATCCGTTCTATTAAGCATTTTAGCATCTTTCAGCTCAATGTGTCAGTCCTGACCTGTCTCTGTGTTGTCTCCCTGTTTGATAACCTGATTCTATTCACCTGATGGCCTTTCGTTGTTTTCCTTCCCCCTGCGTCTTGTCATTATGATTACCTCTGCGTGCATTTTTTTGTCAATATTTGTCAGACCGGGGTTGTTTGTTTTTTGGCTTGCCCAATTCTATTCTGACACTATTAAAAGGTACGTTTTCAGCCAAATTATTTGGTTTCCTGCTTGTGGATCCTGTCGGCTTTGCTCTCCAGTGTGAATGTTTTTGTTTCACTCTGTGCAACTTTTACTGTTTTGATTCAGCCTTACCACTCAACAGTAGACAGAACAAGTAAGCAAATAGCAAGTGAACTGTATGGAGCATTTAGCAGCTAAACAGACATATCTAATATACTCAGGAGTCACCATTCATCAGGTGGCGAAGATAAGACTACAATGATTGATACAGTTGTTCGAACGTCGTTTGGATGTGTAAATGAGCATCTAGCCTTTTGACATTGAGCTATATAAGTTAATGTACAAAAGCATCAGATGAAACAATCAAAATATCAAAAACATTGATGTCCTGTGAACACTTTTATATACAACAATGCCTCAGATCAATTAATCACATGTTTAGTATGTCAAGCCTTAAGCCCTCTAAGCCGTCCCCAACCAATCCATTGTTTGCTATTTTACAGCGTGTAACCCGCTTGGGCTTCATTTTGCACTTCTAGCGGTTTTAAGACATATGTTCACCATGTCTGTACTTTTTAGTCCCTTTTGACCCAGGCAACCAATAAAATCAAGTAAGAGGCGGGCTTTCTTACTTCATAAATGCTATTCCTGTTTTGATGCAAGTATCTAAACCAAAAAAGAGACAATAATAAACGGGGCACTGTAACAACAGCAAGAGCTCTACAAATGTGGTCACCCACACATTTGTTTTTAAGGCATTTATTATGGCAACATATCTCTACGTATGTGATCACAGCCTTCATCCGCAAAATAGGTTGGTATGGTCATCAGTTAATTGAAGTGAATAAAACCCCTTAAGTGCACATTCTTTAAAATCGACACCACTATAAAAGTCAAGGATCACTAATTTTTATGAACTTTTTTACTTGGTTACCTACTGTTTTATCATTATTTAATCTATATAAAGAGATATTATTTGTATTGATTTGGTACAGTGTTTCCCTTATAACACAGAGTTCTCCCTCACAGATATCCTGTTTAATCTTTAACTTCTGGCAAGTTTTTAGTGATCAGGGGAAGAGATGTATACTTTGACGGATAGACTTCCTCTCCTGTGATGCACCTCCAGATGCCTTTTCCTGCAGGGAGATGTTCACTTGGCAAATATCCAATCATCTTGCGGCTGGTGTTGCACCAACACCTCACCACCTCAATTCATTCTTCTTTCATCAGCGTCAACTTCTCACCTACTAAAAGTATGTTGAAGCCCAAGGAATGCTGCAATTTCTTTGGCAATGAAATCCCCTCTGTTGGCTGATGGTATCTCTCTCTGTGTACTAGCAACTTGGGATGCTTTTATCTCCGTACAACTAAAACTAAAATCTCCCTTATTGTTATTATCAACAAACACACATTCCAAATAATTGAAGTCCCTTTTTTTGTTTTAATCTTGTCCTTATAGCAGTTGTACGACGGCCAAACCAACCTAGTTGGCAAATACATCAAAACACTTGACAGCTCATACATCTGATTATAAGCAAGCTTGAAAACATTAGGTGTCTGAATGTAACCACAAGAAGATAAAGAAAAAGTACTTATAATTGCTATGCAGTCTGGAAAGAAAAAAAATAGACTGGTTTAAACTTTTCGAGTTACAGTGAAACAGCATTTGGACACCATATTGCTTCCTTAATTTCCCAAGTTTCCTATTGTAACAGATTGTTAAAGGTAATGCATTCAGCAGCTTAAATCAGCAGGATACCAGTTTGTCTGACAGAACAATTGTTCAACAATGTGTGACAATTGGATTGAGTTTTAAATTAAAATGTTTGTATTACCACAACAACATTAGTTTCAGCCTAAGCAGGCAGAGACTTTTAGCAAACAACAGAAAATAGAATACCCTGTACTCTACTAACCCAGCATCCAACAGCAGTACTAGTTTGCAACCAGGTGGTAAACAAGTGGAACAAGAGCCAGGAGTTTAATAAACCAACCGGAGAATGGAATGGAATTTCGAAGAAATAAAGACATTTCCAAATTAATAAAGCTGATTGCTGACATGTTAACCCTAGGAACTTTAGAAGGTGAAACAAATCAATGTTTGCTTTTTAAGCTTGTTTCACAACCGTCAACAATTTTCATGTAAATAATGTGTTGGAGAGAAACTCCCTCTGGAGGGAACACAGGGATTTTAGCCTTTGCAGACCATTTACATGCACACAAACCTATATAACACACTACAGGAAAGGGAAAACCCCAACAAGCATAATACGGCCCCTTTAAAACTGTCATTCTAAAAATCTTACGAAACAGTATCATGTCATTGCTGCATTAAAATGATTAGAGGCATTGGAGGCTTTTAAGGAATGTGTTGCATTCAAGGACATAACAGCCACAAGAAGAGAACCAGGCAAAACAACAACCATGAATCAACTAATCCGATAAAGGTTAATTAGGTCTGCAACGGTTATAATGTAAAATAACACAAAAACATATTCATTTATTAACTGCAGGCCTCAAGCAGAATCAATTAATTTGATCCTGTTTTGGGCTGTCGAGACTCTCGCATTCATTATTGTGCGCAGGGGGATTCAATAAAATATCAAGCACTGTTGTGAAGTGGGGCCCTTCAACGTCAAACCGCTACATCTGTCATGTTGGTCATGGATTGCACTTACATGGTATAACTGGTTTTCAATAAATATTTGCCTGACCTCGCCCTAACCTTGAACAGTTCTTGCACCATACACAAAGAAAGACCAGCAAAATTCAAACCTTAAACATGCAAAATAAATGTTACTATCCAACGTTCGATTTTGATGGAAAGTAATTTGTTGATTCATTTCGGAACTGTACGTCAAACAACAGAGAGGCCAGTATAATGAAGCTCAGCAGGACATCTGAAGCACAGCATGACGCATCCCGGCAGCACACACTGTTCAATATTGTGTAAATGTCACTCAGTAAATAGAGCCGAGGAAGTGTGTGTAACCTTGAAATATTTCTCTCGTCTGTAATGAAACGCCATCCGCCTCTGTGTCATCCAGCTGGTTGGCGTGATGAATGGGACTGAATCACCTCATCCAGCTGTAGCAGGTATATGTGATTAACTTGTTTGCAAATCTCATGCATAAAAATGTCGTCTGTAATTGAAGCGAGATATTTCCTTTCTCAACAACATGCATTATGAATATTTTATGGCACACATTCAAGTGGTAAATGGTCCAGGAAATAAGCTCAATTCAGAAATTGTATTAACCGAAATTATATATTGTCAGGCCTGTCTGCCAGGTGAGCACTCGTCCTCTGGTTATATCTATTTTTTTTGCCTTTAGTTGGGAAATTGGATGGAGACCAGAAACCATTCAGGTTTTTAAAGGTGTTTCTCACTCATTCCCCCAAGAGGAAAATGATCAGGAAAATGAATTAGCACCAGTGTGGTTGTTATGTGCCCAGGTGTCATGGGACATTTGTATTATGTACTAACGCTTTTCTTTCCCAATGTCATTTTTCTTTCTTCTATTTTTTCTTTCATGTTATAATTGATTGAATTTGGTCCAAATGGATTTAAATCCATTATCTGATAAATTGACTACAATAAAAAAAAGTTTTTTCATAGAAATGTACAAGTTCTTGGAAAACAGCTTATGAAATCTGCAGTAAGCAACCATTTAATAAAGTGTTATAATGTAGTGTTACTCTAATATTTCTTCAAATATATAAATATTAATGCAATAATTATTAATAAACTACACAAACACACTTAGATTAAGTAAATGTATAAAAAAAAAAAATGTTAAACCAAACACACCTTTTAAAATTGCCCAAAAGCAGGGTTCAGTATTCATTTTTTACGTTTTTTTCATTTCGTCTGTTGTGCATGTTCTACACCACAGTTTGTTATTTTGAGGGATGTGGAAAATCTGCTTGGAAACATATAAAAAGAAGACATTACAACCTTTCTGTTTGGCGGTTCGTCCAGCCTGAATAATCGAAACAATTGTATCTCCAAAAAATGATGCATCTGTTACAATGGCCTATCTTCCTTAAAACACATTTAGATCAATTCAAAACTAAAAGTAAAATGTTGACGTAAGGTGTCAAGTTTTCCTGAAGATGCATCCTTCAGGCAAACAGCGCTGAGAGGTAATAACCAAAACCCAAACAAGAACTAATGATCCATCTCTGTATGCAACAACATAAAGAGTAGCAAAACATCTTCTGCGATGCAATCACACAGTTTGTCTCAGTGTGGCAAAGAAATAAAGACATAATGATATTAACACACGCACTGCAGCTCCATATGGCTGATGTTTAGTGCTGTTGTTTGCATCATTAACCTGCAGCATTTAGCTACAGCAGGCAACTATACAGCCTATACATGTGGGTAATTAGTGCTCTGATTTCTTGTTCTTCTTCTTCTTGTTCTTCTTCTTCTTCTTCTTCTTCTTCTTCTTCTTCTTCTTCTTCTTCTTCTTCTTCTTCTTCTTCTTCTTCTTCTTCTTAATGTTGGGCTAACTGTGTAGGCTGTATTTTTAAAGTAGAATATCTAAAAACTTCACTAATTTGTTTTAATGTCATCAGTTGAGCATTAGAGAAGTCTTGGTGCATCCAGTAATAAACATATCGCTGTACACGTCTAATCAATCCAAAGATGGAGCATATAGCATACCAAATTTTCTCGAGAACATATGGCGTAAATTTCTAAAAAACATCTTCTACAAAATTGTACCTAAAAAACATGGAGTAATCATTTTAAGAAACAAAATGGATACCAGAGAAAACTTGGGAGAGAAAACTCCCTCTGGAGGGATTTTAGCCTTGCAGACCATTTCAATCAGGAGAGACTTCATTTTGTTTAAAGAACATTTATTGACACATGTCATACGATAAATGTTAAATCTTTGGCGATTAGACCCCGATCCTGAAATCGTATATCTAAAGGGGGAAATGCAGCCGTGAGCATATAGGGAACCCCCCGGGGTGTAGACACTGGTGATGATGCTGAAGATCTGGATTTGATGAGGAGATGGGATGAAGAGGAGGTGTGATGAGGTCTTTGGATTAACTCTCCTGGCACTGGATATGAGGAAAGGAGGTGGATGGGGAGGAGGCGGGCTGCAGCATGAATACCTGAAATCACAGCTGACTGCAGGAGAGAGGAGAACCATTTTAAAGTTTGGCTGCAGCACAGTGATTGGCTGCTGGAGAATGAGGTGAATGTAATACTGTAGGTTATAGACATCGCCCGTGATGAACTGATTATATGCAGCTGCGGAGTGAATGTATATATACCCAGTCTTCCTGAAAGAACTTGCGCTGAGCTTCATTTACATGATACTTGTAATTGTATTGCAAATTTGTCATACAATAAATAGTTTCAGGTGTACTTAAAGTAATTAAAAGCTGTAGAATTCATGTAGTGACCTGAAAAGTACAATATTTTCAAAATGCAGTATAGTAGAAGTGTAAAGTGACACAGAAAGAAAATACTTTAGTAAAGTCCAAGTATACCTCAAAATTACATCACAGCACTGCCAGCAATAGTAAGATCTCCTAATCCTTTGAGACAGTGGCAGGGGTTGGGAGAGTTTCTCCCAGACATAAAAGTAGGAATTGGAATAAAGCTGCCTTGTCCTGCAAGCATAGCGTACCCCCAACCGTGTTTGAAATCCCTCCGGACTTCCTGCGGAATATGCTGACGAAACACAAAGATAAATTGGAGGAACATGATATAACTTTATTTATTACATGGCTTAGTTCAGGGGTCGGCAACCCGCGGCTCTCGAGCCGCATGCGGCTCTTTAAGCCCTCTGCTCTGGCTCCCTTGAGTTTAGACATAAATAAGAAGGAAATTATCTAAAAGTATTTGTAGGACTATTTATATTTTGTTGCACGTGTGAAAATGTTTCGTATCTTGTATTTTGAGGTGATACTGTGACACATAAATAAAAAACAAAACGGTTTTAATTAGGTCAACTAAAATATGCGTCATATCCTGCTACGGTCCCGCACCAGCGCCTTTTCTTGCAGGTGAATAACCTGACCCCCGGCTCGATGAGCGAACTATGGATAAATCAAAGAAAAGAAAAGTATCGGAGGAACACAGGATTTAATTCTGCGTGGACAGAGTTATCTGCTTTCACAGCAAACGATGCTGGCTTACCGGTATATTTGATATGTGGAGAGAAGTTCGCAGCACATTATCCCTTACTTAAATATATATATAACTAAAAAGTTGAAATCACAGCTTCCAGTAGAAACTCACTATGGGAAGTTTACTGCATATCCGATGTGTCATATTGACGTCAAGGCCACATAATTGCACTTCAACTAAACTGGCCCCATGACTTGTTTATTCATTCTTTTTCTATAGCTGCTTAATTAGAGTTCAGCGTCACAGCTGGAGTTTATTCAAAGCATGTGACTGGACAGAATACAGGGAAATATCCTGGACATCATATTTTTTTAGCTGTACCTTTTTGTAGAATGGAAAAAATAATCAGCATCTTTCCTGCCCTATAATTATTTGACAAACGACAAAAATAAGTTGATTAACATCAGGGTCTCAGCCAAAGCTTTAGTTTGTATCTAATACATTTGGTTCCAAAGCACCTCCTGAATGAATTAAAAGCTCTCTCAGTAACAGGAACAGTAAACATATATTTTATTGGGTGGTATAAAATCAGTAAAGTAAGATGTTATGTGAGCTGTTTATTCGTAATTCACTTTAACTAATCAGCATTAAAATGTATGCAGAAGATTCCTGAATATATACACCAGTTCCCACGTCTTAAAGGGGCCCTATTATGCTTTGTTTTTTACATTTTCTGTAGTGTTTTTTGTGCATGTAAAAGTAACAGTGACATCATTGTGTAACACTGACACTTCTGTTGGCTAGCGCTCCAACACATTGTATGATAGACCAGGGGTTGCGACATCTCTAAGCGGTTGACCAATCACAACAGTGTCGGCCAGCTAACCAAGCAGAGCAGACTGGGCTCTGGTTTCAGACAGAGGGTGAAAAGAGGTGCTGCAGCACAGGCAGTATGAGAAAAACAAAGAGCTTTTTGAACATTAAAGCATGGCGACATATCATAAAAGCACAAAATACTAATATTAACCTGAAAATGAGCATTATGTTCTCTTTAAATGTGGAACTTAAGACAATAAATGATTACGTAACAAACATATTAGTTATGAGAGGGGGAAGATTATCAATATGGGATTGTGCAGAACCATCCCACATTAATTGTCTGATTTATGTTTATGCCCTTTCAATATTTCAATGTGTATTAGAATGCATTCTGCAGTATATTTTAATAGCAACGTAATGCAGGCATTGGATGCAAATTGTGAAGTGTGGAATTGTCCAATATGGATTTAAAGCCAAGGATACAGGGCTGGGAAAATGACAGCCCCATACAGTAGATGGTATAAAAGAAGTGGATATAGTCAATGTGAAGTCACTGTCCTTGCACCTATTGCAGCCATCATACTTTTTAATTAAGAGGTTGATTTCACTGCTATCCTAAATTGGCAGAATGTTGGAAAATCTCACGGTTTTGTGTCGAGTGAGGAACGATTCCTGATTTGTATAGACAATTCTGGTTGGAATGCTCCTTAAATGGTTTGCTCATATGGCAAAAGTTCCTGTTTAAATGTACCTGACAAAAGTTTCCAATGAGTCTGTCAGGAGAAATTTCCCGAATCGTATTTTTTCATGGCAGTGCAGATTTTTCTAAATGTAATGTTTCCTAACAACATTGGTTGCTATTCACTAATGTTTTCCTCAACTAAACAGAGTAGCGTTGTGCCTTAGCCAAATCAAACCAGTGGCAACAGTCATGAATTGTGTATTTGCACAATGTACTAAATAAAAAAATGCTATATTAACAGTGTGTCTACAAAAAGTTAAAAAATACGCAACAAATCATGTATTCCCAAGTCTATTTCATCAACTTCACATGAACTCTCGAATGCAGCTGTTCATGGATTCTTTCTCTCTAAGTCTTAAATTATTGATTGACAGCGCTAATGGCATTGCACATTTGTCTTTATTCTCCTCCTCAGGAACCAGCAGACACTGGTCCTCTGCTACTGAGCATTAATGGTGCATGCTGGGAAAACTGTGCAAGGCTGAAACCACAGGGGGCTGTGAGACATCAAGTGCCTTTATAGTGCAATGTTATCCCCCAGCAGTCTGCAGTACAGCTTGGTGTGTGGATGTACTTGTGGTGTCTTTATGTTCTACAAAGCAACCTTCCCTTCCAACAGTTTTCAGTGACACATAAAATGTTGGGGGTTATTTCAGAAAACTAAGTCATCTTTTATTTTTACTGAAAAGAGCATTTGGATTTTAAAATCTTGCTCAAGCATAATGCTCTTAATGTTCAGCAGTTTCTGGCAGAACTGGGACAATTGTAGAGGAAAGTATTATTTTGGCACACCGTAGCAATAATTTAGTTTCTTGGGATGGTCAGAGTGTGAGCTATTTTCAGACATAGCACAACATTGAGGCCTATCCTATCACTTCACAAACAAGCTCTCAAAGTTTTGGACAGAAAACCTAAGCTATACCACCACTGCAAAATCCTGGACAAACATAACCTGCTCAGCTGGGAAAATCTTTTAAAACACACTGATGCATTTCTAATTTTTAAGATTATAAACGGCAAGGCACCCCCACCACTCTGCACTTTTATACAGCAGAAAAATTCAAACAGCAAAACCACAAGGTCTGCCCTAAGAGGGGACTGTGTAGTCCCTCTTAGGTCCAGTTCCTTTGGTAAACACTGTTTCTCTGTGAGGGCATCAACACTTTGGAACACAATACCGATACAGATAAGGAATAACACCTCCTATCATACATTTAACCACTATCATAAGAACTGGCTTTTAACCAATCAAAAATGTGAACACTTTTAACTGTATCATAGTATGATAGTATTTCATCTGTTTGCATGTTTGTCTGTTCCTATTTATTGTTGTACTGCTGTTGTCCGTTGTATTCTATTTAATTATGTTTTTATTTCTCTAGTCTAGTTGTGGTTATTTAACATCTTGCCAAGGACAACAGTTGAAAATTAGCCTGCTGGCTAATACTGGCTCATTTACAGCAATGTGGATTAATGTGCACTGTCCTTTAAATAAATAAACAAACAAACAAACATGCCAAAAAAAGGCCTAGAAGAACCTGTTAAAGTTAAAGCTGCAAGCAGCAATGAACGGGTCTTCACACATCCACGCACGTCAGGGGTACTTACGTTATTGGGATTCTTGGAGACCGGACGAACAGGTAGACATCTTGTCTTGTGCAAAGAGTGTTGCCATGGTATTGACAACTTGCGCCACTGTCTATGTCCACTTTGCAATCCCATGAACAAGTCCCTAATATTACATACATGTTCACCAGGTTTGATATTGGTGCTAAGTTTTATCCAGTTTTAGTGCATATTCAGACAAAGAAATCATCAAAAATAATAATTCCTACAGTTTCAATAGGGTCCTTCAACCCTGACTTTGTCGCTGCTTGGACCCTAATTATGTGGCTTAGCTCTGCCAGCTAATTAATTTACTAAAAGGTAAATCCATACATTCATCTGAGGACTGAAAAAAGAAAATCAATGTCAAATTAGCATATATTTTGGATGGTTGAAGAAAATCTTCAATAAAGCCTTGGTAGAGGTCTGAAAATGGCAAATACAAAGCGCTAATAGGCAATGGATTTAAAAGACATTGAGTGAACTCTGGCTTAGTCCATTGCTGGGTGTTTGGTTACGAAATAACTTGTAAGCACACAGTACTGTACGAATGGTGGAAAGTACCATATTGATCATAATTGAATGTATTCAAATTGATTTTTATTTTTATTGAATATTTCCTATTTCATTGAGGAGCATTCATTTACATGTAGTTGGGCGATTTTCAACAAGAAAAGTCCTACCGGTGAAATCGTAGAAATGATGGCTAGGTTTTGATGAGGAACCAGTTTTTTTTCAATAACCCCATCATTTAAATGAGCCATACAAAATTGTCAGTGTCTGCTGTGATACAATTGGACCTAGCATGTGCATCATGCTAGGTCCAATTGTGTAGCACTTACCTAGCATGTGCATCATGTATCAACCATCTTGATTCAGAACAATGGACAGCAATATGATTCATGTAGCGGTGCAGCGCTGTCCGTATTACTGAAACGGAGCTGAGAAGATCGAAAGAAAGTCAGACAAGAGTGACATGAAAGCCACAACAGCTGTTCATGGCATCACAAATCGATTGGATCAAATCTTCAAAGCTTCTTAAAGCTTCAGTAAAGGAACATACTGTTGGAACCCTAACCCCAGCCCATAGATCTGATGTTAAGCTTTTTCTTGCTGATCCATGAATGTAGGTTAAGCTAAGCATCAAACGTAAACCAAGCATCAAAATAGGGTAAATCAAGAACCATCTTCCCAACAACTTCCCTTATCATACCTATAATACTTAACAAGCTCTACAACACGTCTACATGGATTCCCTTCTGAAACATAAAAAAGCCCTTGTCTTAGCACATCATCAAATATGCAGCAACTAATACGATCGAGTAGATGTATAGAATTGACGAGAACAGTTTTTATTTTAGTTGGCAAAATTGAGAGCCAGAAACCAATAAAGAGGAGCCTCTGTCTAAAATCAAGGATGTATTTATGTCTAACATCAAATTTCATTAACTGAACAAGATGCAGTTGAATAAGTGGTTCAAACATGGAGAATAGTTCAATCCCAAACGTCATGGCTTCTCTGTTTCTGATCCTCACAGCACTGAAATCCCCGATCAAGCAGCGTGAGGGTTTATTCATCCTCCTATAGGCTCTATCCACCACTGCTCTTTATGAAATAAGAATAAATTGAACTCCATACCAAAGCCCTCTCTTAAGACGTGCCTAGTGATGTTGCAACAGGGGGGATACATATTTCCTTTTGCATATAGTGAACCTCCCGCATGGATTACTTAACTTGTTACGGAAAGGTCAGGTCTCACAGGAGCGGGGATGCATAGACAGCACAAGGGGAAGGTTGCAAGGAGAAAATGTACTTCTTACATTTTCAAAACAGTCTGGTTACTTTAGTTTTAATCTGTGTTTGGTGGCGTGATCATTATTATTTAGAGTCATTGCGTGCCTATTGATTTGAACACGATCCGTGCATCCATCATTTCCTGGTCTTCTCTAAAGAAGAGGGACCAATGAAAACGTTGTCATTTTGCCGTTGTTCAGCATGGAAACATTCATTAGCTAACAATGACATTATTGTTCTATTAATATAAAGGGAGGTCAGTTACTCTATAAAACAGATGGTTGTTATGGGTACTTTTTACATTTCGAAGCCCATACTTCTTTACTTTTACTTGAGTAAAGAAGTTTAGTCAGTACTTCTACTTTTACAGAGTATTTTTAATCATGAGTATCTGTACTTCTACTTGAGTAAACGATGTGTGTACTTTTGCCATCTCTGAAAATAAGAGATAGTCCTTTGAATTTCAGTCATAAATAACTGCATGGATATTTATGTACTAATACATCCTAACATCCACTCCTCTCACATACTCACACATAAATTCCTGCTGTCATTTTTTCGACGCCAATCCACCTCTTCACCAGTCTTTACAGCTTTATCAGCCTCATCAGCCTCAGTCCCCACCAGTGTCTGGACCCCATGGGGGGGTTTATCTCTCTGCTGCTCAGAGCACACATCCCTAGAGCCTAAGCGCCAAAAAGTTTCTGTCAAGACTTTATTATCACATTTTATCTGATAATAAAGAATTTACTTCATTCACTTATGACTTCTAAATAAAATTTGGGTTTGATTGTGGTAATGCTGGCAATGGACTGAGTGCAAAACGACTGATTACATTGATGCTTTGTCTCTAGTTCAAGTGACCTGGACAATAGACAGCAACACCAATACCGTTGACATATGACAGTAAGACAACTAATGTATAATGGATCATTATGCAAATTTGAAATATGTGCAGTGTAAATATTCTCTGCTTAGCTCCCCATAAGTCAACACCAGGTTTAGCATAACACGACGTGACAATAGTTACTTTGTACTGGCAAATTCCCAGGGAAGGTTACTGCTAATTTAATAGAAGGTTTGTTTGCACTAAAAGGACGTGCCACTAAATCCTAAAAAAAACTGGCATACAATGGCCTTAAGCTTCTTAATAACCCAACCCCGAGGTCTTTTTTGAAAAGCATCACTGTTAGAATTTAGCTTTTTATGTTTTCTGCTAATGTTGCATATTCCCAAATTATTGTACGATTCTATAATAATTTGTGGTCAGATCAAGTCTGAAATGTTACTTGCATCACAGCAGAACCATTTGCAACATCGAACAAGCACAAATAGTAATGCATGATACAAGGAAAACAAACATTTAACATAAAGTCACAATGACTGAAACTAAACATGCTCAAAGACCCTCTATCATACATTAGATCTGGGATTTAGCTCTGTCTTTAATTTGATTGTGTGTTTCATTAATTATATTTTGAACTAGAATGGTATTGGAGAGTCAAGTCCAATGTTGTGTTCACGTGCTCCTTGGCTGATCTCATTTTCCAAAATGGGTAGAAGTTTTTCCAACTTTGGTGTGTTTAGGAGTCATCATGTGGAAACAACATGGATGCTTTAAAAAAAGATGTGTTGTAATTTAATTGCTCAGTGTTTGAATAACAAATTTATATCTGTTTCAGAGTTGTTGTTCCAAATTGAGTGGGCTTTAACGTGGATGTTCTCCAGCCAAATGTATTTTCAGATTATATCAACACCATATGAATGCAGCACAAAGCCACAAGCCATATTCAGACAAATGTTTCTACAGGGAGTACAAGTTGAAAACATCATAGCAAAATCTGAACTCTTTGATTAACCCCAAGGAATGCAGTGATAGAGCACTAAACATTTTTGTAGTTTTTCTTTTTAAATGCATCAAATGACTGAGCCTTCTGATACAAACTCAGATTTGGACGGTGTACTAAAAATGAAAAAACAGCTGCTTTTCCTCAAAGAACCACAACATAAATGTTACATATTGTTTGTTTTTTTGATTGTTGAGCGTTTGGCCATCATCCGCAATTCTTCTCTCATCTTTCAGCTTGAGACGTTTCACACTTATTAAGTCACGCTGAGCCACGTGTCCTTGGTGGGTAACAGCTGCAGATTAATCATGTGGGGGATTGGCGGGGGGAAAAGGTTAATACCGCCCCCACATCAACCTCTTTTCCCCTCAGCTCACCTTTTTGATCTTACCTGATTCCTATTTCATACGCCACGGGCAGTAGAAGCTCCTTTTCTCTCCCTTCAGATTCCAGGCATGAGAGGAAGTGGGCTTTTTAAATAGAGCCTTTAGACTCCCGCTGGATTGGAGCCACGCTGGGGCTTCTTGCACATCTCACACTTTGCAATGATTTTCTCTGAGTCATGATATCAGTGCCTGACCTCTCAAGCAGCCAATCTAACTGTGAGACGGGTTCAGCTGGTCATCTGACTGTAAATTAAAAACTTAACTGAGACAGTGACAGTGAATCCAGCATTTCAAAATCAGATTTGAATCTCATTTATCTACCATTTTCTTCTTCCTAAGTGTACTTTGCAATTATTTTGCACTTTATGTTGAATGCATTGCACTTGACATCCACTATTTCATCGCCTTTTAGGATAACAATTTGACCGTGTCAAAACTAAATTACCTGCTGCCCCCGCAAACGGAGCCACACGCGAACATAAAGTCTCTAAAGTGACATGTTGTGAGTGATTATTTTCTCAGTGACACATCCATTCCTTTCTGCCGTTGTCAGCTGATTGACAGCAAGCAAATCGCACAGTGCAGCACTGAATTATAAAAATGGTCTTTGTTGTTGCACTGGTATAAGAAGTTACCAAAGCCTGCGACTAGGACAAAAAGGCACTATGATCCCCATAGTTTAGAGAAATATTTAGTAAAAGAAAAATAAAGAGGGTAATAGGAGAAAAAAATCCCCTTGGTAAAACATTAAATAGTCAATTAACAGTTGTGTTGTAATGGTTAATACATTTGATTATCAACATTTTAACTTAACTTCGTTTTATAACAAGAATAGAGTTCTGCCTGATCTGCTGCAGTACCTCTTTTCACCCTCCGTCAGAAACCAGAGCCCAGTCTGCTCTGATTGGTTAGCTGGTGGACTCTGTTTTGATTGGTCTACTGCAGGGGTGTCCAAACTACGGCCCGGGGGCCAAATGCGGCCCACGGACCATTTCGAATCGGCCCTCACTCAACAAATTAAAAAAGTATAATGACTTAAGTATAATAAACTTCTGCTTGTCTTATTGTACTTCTTAAATATATATGTTCAAATATATTACACAGTATTCATGTGTTAATAGGCCCCATTTTCAAATACATTCAGTCAATTAAAGTTGAAAACAAGTTGATAAGAAAAAAGCCCAATAAGAAACTCACATAACAACCTTGAAATCTACCCTTCATATTTCCTCTTATTATAAGCAATCTGAAGCTTCTGTTTGAAGGAATGAGCTGCCAACACAATAAATGAAACCCTATGGAGAGCTGTGATAGAGGCTGTTTTTTTCTTAAAGTATTTTCAAGTATCAAGAATAATAGACCTACATTGGATTGACTTTTCCAATTTATAACAGAACTTATGAGGCTATAAAACCATTAGTGAGTGGCCCAGCCCTTCGTATATTTTTCTGTATGTGGCCCTCGGTGAAAAAAGTTTGGACACCCCTGGTCTACTGCTTAGAGATGAGTCAGAAATGTCCCGTCCCCTGGCATATTATGAAAAAGAAATTGGAGGCCTAGCCAAAGCACATAAAACAACCATGCGGATTTACTGACTAAAAATCCCATATCTAATATGGTTTTAGTGACTGTATTCAAACAGAAAATAAAATGTATTCTCTCTGAGAAAACCCTTAAAATTCACAAAGCTGCAGACAATTCTAATATGGGTCATTGTGTTCTCATGGATAGACTAACTGTCACAACATCAGTGTCCAACACAATTCGGAGATTGACAGTGTGTAAAGTTGATTTCATGAAAAGGAACTTTAAAAAAAAGTTCAGATTTTAAGTTATTCCAACAGTTCTCATTAAATATGTATAAGGAATAACAATGATGCTTTGTCCTTGAGGTAGGGTGGCCATTGCTGCTCATGCTTACTACACAGCCACTCTGTTTATTCATCATTAAGGCTAAACCCTTGATTTCAACAGCAGGCGATTGTTTTCAACATATTAATGTTATAGCTGTGGTGCTATTCTTGTTAGAATGCATTCAATGCAGTGTTTTGGACTTCCTGTACATGGTTTGTAGCAGCCCGCTTCCTCCTCCAGCTCAAACTCTCCCACGACTGGCAGTGAAAACAGCAGCGTGCTCCCCCCTCAAGCACCTGATGTTTGTGAATTCCAAAAGCATCAAAACATCCTCCCTCCCTTTCTGTTCCCTCATCTCTCACTCTTTCTCTGACCACGCTTCACTCTTGCTAGATCACCCCCTCCCTGTTCCGCCTCGTAGTCAGAGACACATAATCAATATCGTGGCTCAGCGTCCCAACTGTTATTGACTTTGTTTTTCAGGAAGACTCCATAAACAGTCATCGGGGAGATTATGTCACTGCTTGTTCCATCCCCTGGCATTAAAACCTACTTCATTGCCGAGAAGTTGTGGACAAGCTCGAGCTGCACGCATGACCACCGGAATAACAAATAACCGTGTTTGGAGACAGCGGTGCCACTTTCCACTTGCAAGAGAGACAAGGTTCAACACGGTGTGATGAGAATACAAACAGCACCCCGGGGCCTTTAGAGATTGAAAAACACTCTTCAAATGAGGGCCTGCAGGATATTTAGATGATTTTACAAGATAAGCTGCAGTGTGAGGCTAACCCTAACCCTAGGGTTCGTGAAGGGTTAGGGTTAGTATACACTCTATGGGGTTGTTGATCAAACCAATGACACAGCAAATTGCTGGCTTTGATTATTTTTTGTCAGTCCCCTGAAGTGTCAAGGTTTGCCAGATTTCTTTGACAGAATTTCATTTTTATGTTTTATTTTGTATAATGTTTAGCTATGGCCTTTGTGACTTTGTGTGTGACTTTGAGTTTGTCCACATAAGCACTTTGCTCACATTGATAACTTATATTTTTACATAAAGTATAAAGAAAGCAAAACAAAGATCCAGGCCTCATCATATGTCTTAAATCCAAAAAAAAAAGGAACACCATGATGATCAAAATAATTAGTATATAAATTATAATACAACATGAAAAGTTACATATTTAAAGTTAAATTAAAGCTGATAACGTGGCAGTGATATGCAATTGAACAAAAATATGTATTTCCTTTTCCATTTGCTACCCCTGGCTTCTACTATACTTCATCAAGGACCGAAAAAACAGAGGGATCATTTTATTAACAAATATGCTCTGCAGAATTTCTTGCAGGGATGTCTGAAGTCTTTCTGGCAGGAGATAGATTAGTAAAGGTCACAGTGGACTTAATGTCACTTAAAACATTTAACAGGCTTTATCAATCACCTTTCACACATACCCTACATTTCAAATTAAAGCCAGAACTCATGATATGCTCCAACAAATAAAGTCTGGTCCCGAATAAAGAGCGGTAAAAACATTTTGTAGGGATTGAACTTGCCGCAGTATAATGGCTCACATGGTTAATTCATCACTTCCATTAAGTTAATGGGCTCAAAGGAGACACATTAAATAAAAAGAAGTTCCCAAATGTTCACCAAAAGCTCATTTAAATGGTAGCACATCAGAATATTGATGTATCACTCAGTAAGGAAATCGACTTATATGGCAGGGAACATCAAAAATAAAGGCATGCTTTACAAAGGAGCCTCAGGCCTTGTGTGTATTGCAGATGATGTAAATACATGTAACACTATCTGTAAAGGAACATTATGTAGGAAGATGGAGTCCCAGCAATCCATCATCAAACAGATGATTCCGAACAACCTACACAGCCCCTATGGTGAACAAAGTGGGATAATCCCATTAAAGGGAAGCCACAGCTGAAGACGTCATAATGAGGGGGAATAGAACAGGTGACAAAGCTTCGAAGATAAGCGAGGATCATTTTAATTTGCTTTAAAATGCACCTTAAATACGGAACATGCTTTGTTAGCAAGAGGTGGGAGCGTTGGTGTTGCTGCATGTTTTTATGTGGTGTGCTAATGGAGGCCCATGCTGTCAGTCAAACAGCTGGGATAAGTCTTCGTCGTGATATGCACTTCAGGAGATCAGTTGGGCCTGCATCTATTAATCTTCAATCAAACTTAACTTTCCTGGCTGCCACCTCTTAATTTCACCCTGAGAGCTCATGCATGGTGTTTACGCACACCATGGGTGCCACTTTGTTTTGAAAAGTGGGGGGGGACAGTTTTTTAAAGCATTACACAAGTAATGTTGGCTTACCTTTTTTAGGCTACACCACTGCTTAACTACCTAAACAAACACCATCTAACGTTACTATAGCGCTGTTTATCAATTAGGTTAACCTACCCAGGGTTTCCCAGTTTACCTACTCTAGGAATGGTTAGGTGTCCAGCGTGGTGTTACCGTGGTGATTTAACCAAAGGAATGCTGCATTCAGATGAAACACGGTAAAACAGCTCAACTTCTATGAAGAGAGTGGTGCCGCCCAACTAGGTGGAAGCGCTACCCTCGGCATCGTTCATCACTTGTCACCGGTCGCTGCAGTCAAAATTACAATTATTTCAAATATGACCTAGTTACCCCTGCCTTTTGCTGCTAGCCAATCAGATAAAATATGTACATAGCTATGCAAGCTAGAAGAGAAGGTAACTTTAGAAATGTATCATGTGAATGCAGATTAAAAAGCGAATTTCCGTTGTAGGACTGAAAACCCAGAGGTGACTATAAATGAAACTCTATAATCCCTTGCTTCGTAGTACAACCCTCTGAAGACCTGCCTTTGCGCTTCAATATCGCAAACCTGACTCAACAGGACCAATGTAAAACTTGGACAAACTGTGTCAAGAATTTGGTAACGTTTCTGAACAGCTCATGTATGTTTTCGGGTCATTTTAGAATGAGTAGGACTGAGGAATTCTATTTAACTTTTGTTGACAGTGCAGAGCCTGTGTCCTGCTGCTGGAAAGCAGGAACAATATTTGCTTTTCTACTCTCTATTCAAAGTTCAACAATATTACATTTGACCAAATTGCACCGCTTGGGTCCCTAAAAACAGACATCAAGTGTGATTGGACAAACTGTTCTCGAGATTATACATGTTGTCTTGTGCAAAGAACCCTCTCTCAAAGTGTTCTCAGTTAATACATCTATTTGTGCGTTCTATTATTCAGAAGAGGTTTAACAAATGACACTTTTTAAAAGTGGTGGGGACAAAATGTGTCATTTTGAAAAGTGTTATGCTCCCGGCACAAATGACACAGACAGAATTTCTCTTCTGATGTTGACAAAGAAGCAGGTAAAGTTTTGTTTTTTAATATTCCACTCTGTCATGCTGGACTTTGAATGACCTTGTTTTAGCCTGAAAATGTGTGAGAGAGAATATGTTATTTCATTTAGAAAAAGATGACTTTATATTGCTTGAAACCTATGAGGCTCAAAAGTCCAGTTATGAGCTTCCATAATCCCTGATGATATTAGTTTATACCCGTGTTGGCAAGCAGCAGGATGAGATTGCTTTGCACCACTGCAATATGTAGATCTAAAAATATACAGCATATTGTAATATTTTACTCTACATAGGGAGGAAGATCACAGCTATAGTGTGAGAAAATAATTTCTAATTTGGGCTCACAGGTCCCACGGAGGCATGCTGGAACAGTAATCCATACTGTAATATATTTTTTATTATTGCCTCTAACAGAATCCCATTAATGCAAAAAATGTGTCTAGCCGATTGGAAAATAGCATCAGCTCGATACCAGAAGTTTAGTTGAACTTTACCGCATTGTGTCTCTCCGTTTTCGACACTTATGCAGAAATGGATCTGTATTCATCAACGGCTGTCTCTTGCAGGAATTAATCACTAGTTAATAATTTAGTTTTTGGATTAATTGGAACTTAATCCGATTCCGTCACATTCTTTTCACAAGAGCCTAACTGAGTCAGGTGATCTCGAGACTAAACAAAGTGTTGCTACAAAAAATGTGTTCACACGAGACGTGAATACAAGCATTACACCAGTCTCTTACAACATGTAGTTCCCATACAAATAAACTGTATTATCAATTATTTTACACAAAAGAAACATGATTCCTGCCGGATACTGTCGCAGTTTTTTTTTTGTACATTTAAATTAAACAAATACAACAAAACTAGCTGGGTAGGTTTAGTAAAAGATCATGGTTTGGTTAGATGTTCATTTAAAAAATAAAACATAGTTGATTTTTGGTTTTACACGAGTAACGAAGAGCGGCCTTCTGGGTAAGAGTTCCTGTGCGAAACGTAATTGACAATTTCATTATATTGGTACCTCATTTTCTTATTAAAGAGACAAGGCTGGAGGAAGAGGCATATTACAAATTACATTTCTAAATTATTGTTTTCATGTTTTACTACATTTTTGGAAATTCTTTACATATTAAGCAGTATATAAACAAGTCATGTTTTATAACCAAGTATTATCTTGTTAATATAATAAGTGTTAATGATTGTTAACAATAATATTGTTTCCTATTCACAACTGGAGCATTCACAAACGATTATAGGGCACTATCACATAGCTGTAGATCAGGGTTCTCAAAGTGCGGCCCGCGGGCCAATGGCGGCCCTCGGAAATGTTTCTGGCGGCCCGCGATAGTTAACCTGTTAAACCCCAAGTACCACGTAAAATTATTGATGGTCCATAAATCCATTTTTGTGCAAAAATCGGAGAAACTAAATGATAGCATTATGGTAGCCACCGGAGGCTAGCGCAGCTTCCGGTTCCTCTACATGTCACTCTCACTCCTTATTTGGTAACCTGAATCTCGCAAATCTTGCAAATCTCGCAAATCTCGCGAGTTGCGGTTAAGCGGAAAATCTGTTGTAAGTTATCAGAATCAGAAACGGGAGTTAGCTAGCGATTTTAGCTAGTCACTGTCTGTAGATAACCCAACTTTGTGTCCTCTGAGACTGAAGGAGATGTTGCATTGTTTTTGTTGCTTTCGTTGTAGTTTTATGTGTATTTTGGATGTAATTTAGGTTAACTTCCAGTTTCGTTTGCATGCTTTTATTTTGAAGGCGAGATAACGTGTTTGACAGGAAGTTGTGGTGGCATTGGAGACAACTTGACGGATAAAGTAGTGTCTTCTATGTAACGGCAGAGAAAGAGTGTGTGTGTTTGCGTGTGTGGTTAAGTATATGAACGCACACAAAAGTCCGGTTATACAATAATAAAACAACAAGCTGTCTCTCCCAACGTCCACACTCAGGCACACTGTTATTTCCACTGAATACCCCCAGCGCGAGCATCCCCAAACTCACTCCCTGATTGGATGCACGTCCCAAAGGCGGCAAAGTGTTCACGTGAACAGCGGAAACAAAAGTTGTTGGAAGTTTTCGTTGTGTAAGCGAGATGGAGGAGCCAGGGCCGTCGCGTAAAAAACGTTTTGTCAGTGAGGAGAAAAGGAAGTTCCAGGAGAAATGGAGCAACGCTTACTTCGTTTTACCTCAGGGGTCGGATAAAGTGATATGCCTCATCTGCAAGCAGGTGAATGCAATGCTCAAGGAGTATAACATAAAACGCCATTATGATACCAATCATAAAATGTATGACAAGTTCATGGGCAAGGAGCGCAGAACTAAACTTGAACAACTTCAAAGAGGTTTAACTGCCCAGCAGTCAGTTTTCACAAATCTTGCAAAATCCGGTGAAGCTGTAACACAGGCTAGCTATGTGGTAGCTCACGAAATTGCCAGGCGGAGCAAGCCGTTCAGTGATGGAGAATTCGTGCGAGACTGCATTTTGAAAGTGGCTGACATTGTATGCCCTGAACAAAAGTCAAAGTTCCGTGACATAAGTTTATCGAATGACACGGTGACACGACGAATCGAAGATCTGGCCAATGATCTCAAAGAGCAATTGGGACTACGTGTGGAAGGCCTAGGCAAGGGGTCCTTTTCTATAGCACTGGATGAGAGTACAGACATTTCTGATACTGCACAACTGCTGATTTTCATTCGAACGGTCACGGAGGACTTTGAAATAGGCGAGGAACTGCTAAGCATGGAGAGTATCAAAGACAGAACAAGGGGAATCGACATTTGTGATGCTGTGTGTCGTAGTCTCGATGCATACAATGTGGAGCTGACATCCATGGTCGGTGTCACAACAGATGGAGCGCCAGCCATGGTCGGGAGAAAGGCGGGTGCTGTCTCTTTGCTCAGCGACAAAGTGGCCAATAACGGAGGTGAGAACCTAATCAAATATCACTGCATAATTCACCAAGAAGCCCTTGCTGCTCATACGCTTGAAATGAAACATGTCATGGACATTGTTGTCAAGACAGTGAATTTCATAAAGTCCAGAGGTCTGAATCACCGTCAATTCAAAACTTTTTTGGTGCAATCAGAGGCTGAATTTGGTGACGTCATATACTTCACTGCTGTCAGGTGGCTGAGCAGAGGTGCCACACTGAAGCGTTTTTTTAATTTGAGGAAAGAAATCGCTGAGTTCATGCAATCAAAAGGACAAGATCTGCCACAGTTAAGTGACACTGAATGGCTTTGTGACCTAGCGTTCCTTGTTGACCTGAACACCTTTCTCAGCGATCTCAATGTGAAGCTGCAGGGCCATGGGAAGCTCATTTCCACATTGTTTGACAGCGTCAAAGCTTTCCAGCGAAAACTTCAACTAGTGCAGGGACAGCTCAGAGAGGGGGATCTAACCCATTTCCCCGCCTGCAAGGTGCTCGCAGGTGAATGTGACGTTTTACATCACCTGTGTTCAGACAAGAACCACAACCTCATGGAAAAACTCCAAGAGGAATTCCACCACCGCTTCTCGGACTTCAGTGACCACGAGAAGTCATTCAACCTATTCCAAGATCCCTTCACATGTGCACCCGAAGAAGAGCCTGCAGAAATGCAGTTCGAGCTCATCGACCTGCAGGAGAGCTCTGAGGCCAGAGCAGCATATCGAGACAAGAATCTCATCGAGTTCTACAAAGGACTTTCCCCATCTACGTACCCTGCACTTCGCCAACATGCCATCAGAATGGCCTCTCTGTTCGGAAGCACATACATTTGTGAGAAAACCTTCTCCACCATGGCCATCAACAAATCCAAGCTGAGATCCAGGCTGACGGATGCCCATCTACATGCTGTCCTTCGTATAGCAACAACGGAGATGGAACCGGACATCAAAGGAATAGTAGCCAACAGACGACAGCACCATAAATCCCATTCAAAGTAGGAAAAGGTATGTTGATGACAGGCAATAATAGCCGATTTTTGTTACAAATACAACAACAATAATAATAACAATGATGATGATGAATACTGTGTTATTGTGGTCTTTGGTAAGCTTCTATTTTAAAAGTCTCTTTCTCTCCCTCCCCCCTCTCTGTTTCTCTGTATTTGTCTTGCAGAGACTATCCTGTGGTGCTTGAGTAGCTGGAATTGGTTCTGAATCAGGGCCCTGCTGATAAGACAGGAAATCCACAGCATATCACTAACTCCAGCGCAATACTCTCTCTCTGTGTGTGTGTGTGTGTGTGTGTGTGTGTGTGTGTGTGTGTGTGTGTGTGTGTGTGTGTGTGTGTGTGTGTGTACAATAAAGAAAAGATTTGTTTTGGAATTTTGTGTTCCGTTTTTTCTTGGGCGGCCCTCAATCCAATATTGGGTACCTAAATTGGCCCTCACTCATCAAAACTTTGAGAACCCCTGCTGTAGATGTATTGAATGGTATAGGATTAGCTATGTTAGAAAATCATAACCGTGTTTATATTTACAGTATGCACAGATCATTGACAGGTCTGTTTTAACCTTTATGAATTTGTTACAAAGTCACAAGACCCTTTTCGGCTATTTCTTGACCTTTGAAGTAGAATTCTGACAAAAGATATTCAACTCAAAGATAACTTACTAGATTTTCCCTAGTGCTTTTAGCATCGTCTCATGGTCTTCTTTGGGGGTGGGATTTGCTACGTAATTTTTTAATGACTGCTTCATATGATAATGGTAAAGAAAAAGTACTAATGAATAAATTATTCATAACAGAACTATTTTGGTAAGTGTTGGACAATTAAGTGCGCCTCAAGCTGAGTGTGACTGAAGAGACTTCATCAAACATACTTTAAATTTGTCTGACTTCTCCTTTGTCATTGGCTAGCGTCTCCAGTCTTCCACAGAAGGAGAATAAGCTGCTGACCACAGAGTGACCATCCCGTCAGACATGTCCAAGTGAGACATTATTCAACAATGTCGAGGAGAATCAAAATGGACAGGGCCGTGACTTATTTTGTGCAGTTGTCATGAAACACTGACAGAACTGTTACTGTTGTGTTCTTTTTATATCAAGGTCTGTCTTTCCCTGAAAATATAAGGTTGTCTGTTTCTCTTTCATTCAAAATAATCACTACACATTTTTTATAACAGTTTGGCACAATTGTGTTTCTTATTGTTTTGTTGGTGTAAATATAGTTTGTGTTCTAAGTGTCCCCGGATGATAACATGCATTACTGCCTTTTTTCCCCAAGTGCTTTTTTTTTTATCGAAATGTAATATTGTTTGCTTTCTGCTTCTCCATTAAGTACCATTTCAAAAACTGAACAATAACTGAGCTAAATAAAATGTATAGTGGTGGGATAATTGTGAAGGAAATAGTATTGAAAATAACTAAATAAATACAAAGCCATACTGGTTGATGTTAAGTGCAGCTGATGTTAAAGAAGATAACACTTTAAACCAGGACTATGTTTCACATATTTTAATATCCTCTGATCCTCTCTGTGCTTGAGTGAATGAAGTCCAACTACACTCATTCAAAAATGTATGTGAAAGGCTTTCCTTCTGCCTTTTATTTAATTAATTACATTTTCGGTTGGTTTAATTGGTGTCATATATTGTGTACGCATCTTTAATTTGGCCTGTATAGAGCGGTGCAGGAACACCGGGGAAATCCCATTGCTTTTTTTCTATGGAGCCCTTGTGATGCTAACTTCTGGTTCGACCTACAAACATAAATCATCCCCGCTGTATTTATAATCTAGATTTGTGTAGTGCTATCATGTTCTCAACGACTCCCATAGACGGGAGGTCAGCAAAAGTCATCAAACTCATGTTCCAATCTCCTGATGAGAGGCAAATGTGGCAATCAATAGCCATTAATCTAAGGATTAGAATTCAGGATTTGGCGTCACAAGGATGTTCTCACTTTATTTAGTCAACACTTCTCATCTCCCCACAAACACTCTCCAGGTAAGTCTATCGAGAGGCTGTGTTCCTTGCTTGTGATTGCATTCTCACACAATGCCAAGCAGAGGTCAACTGAATCCTTCAAAGCCAGCAGACAGCCGTACTACCCCGACAACCTTCTCTTGCCTTAGACCTCTCTCCGATAGGGCCAGCAACCCTCCCTCCGGCTCCATTATTTCCCCCCCTATGATAAAATGGATCAAGAACCTCCTGTAGTGTGAACAGATGGTCAGAGCTGAGCGTAACCCAAGGTATTTCGACCCATGGCTACTTTTATTTTCCTCTTTTGTATTAGGCTTTGAGGGAAGGAACTAAAACATTTTTTTTCAGAGTCAAGAGAAGAATGGTGGTGGCAAAGATTGCAGGGTCCAAGAGAACTTCAACCGAGCCTGGTTGGAGTAGATTTAATCCCAGTTATGGAGCAAGAACCAATATATACATTGTAATCCGGATTTGAAAACAAATACAATTGTTAATTCTGTAGACATACATGCAATAATTGAAAATATCATATACACTTCCAGCCACATACCTTAATTATCTAAAATAAATGTTTGAATCCATAAAAGCCGCAGTACGGCAGGGGTAGCAATGAAACAATCGAAATATTTTATTAATCCCAGCAGCAATTATGCACAGGAACGAGGCAGGACGTTCTCCACAGCCCAGGCTCAGACTTATGGCAATCGTACAACGCGGCAGAGACTACTCCAGGACGACTCTAATCACTACTCAACGACAACGCTACTCGGTAAGCTAACGTTCGCTAACTAGCAATGTGTTTCACGCTCACTATACGACCAAAGTGTTTCAAGTATTTAATTAATTGTGTAGCTACCACTTTTACGTATTAAAATATGTATGCTTTTGTTTGTGTATTTCAGAAGTTAGGTCGCCGCCGCAGACCATGTGTTTGGATGCTCGACCGAGCTACCGAGTGGTGGGGTGTGATTGTTCCATCTTTCACAGACACTCAGTGGGTGCAAGACTTCTGTGCTGCTGCAGAGACATTGTTAGTACCGGAACTAATTCGTTCACCAGACCGGGAGAAGTTTGCAGAAATGGCCGACTACACTGAGAACCAGTGGCGAACCGTCAGGGCCTTCAAGGTATTCAGAGAATACCCTGGAACACTCAGATAAAATAAACAAAAAATCGATTTAATTATATAAATAAAATGTAATAAAATGTATATAAAATGAATAAATGAGAATCGTATCTGTGTTGTTGATCTGTAATATTACAGTGTTACGTTGATTTGTTTGTCCTTCTCGGACCATGCACTACGCATTTCAGTGGTTTTGTGTTAGAAAAGAAAGCAACCAATCAGATCTTGTTCTGGGTCTCTGGGTAGAATATCCTTCAACCAAGGTATTCTATATCCTTGATAGAATGCCCTGGCCGTTGCACTGAATGAGAGCGTACGTTTGGACTGACAGTTTGATCAACCAATCATATATTGATTTGTAGCCAATGGGTGTATTCTTTCAGAGCTTCCCTCGGTTCCAGGGTACTCTAGAAGGCCCGCTAGTTAACTGGCTCGAGACAGAGGATCTAGATGAATGCGACGAAGCAATTCATGCCGTTTTATTGTTTTTAACGTTGAAATGGCAAGTGCAACAGGTGAAGATGAAGTTGTTGCGGAATTGTTGTGAGTACCCTTTTCAAGACGAAAATTCAGTGAAAAGACGGACATTATAATGCCGAGGGGGGGGGCGGCTGGGGGTGTGTGTGTCTACAGAAGGTCCAGTTGTGATAGACACGGTTCGCCACTGCAGAGAACAGGTGGGGGCTCCCACAGTGTGTAGGTGCTATTGATGGCTCACACATACCCATCTTGGCACCACAGGAATACCACTGCGACTATTTCAACCGTAAAGGCTGGCACTTCATCATCCTTCAAGGAGTTGTAGATGGAAAGGGACATTTCTGGAATGTGTTTGCAGGAATGCCTGGAAGCTTGCATGACGCTCGGGTTTTGAGGCTGTCCTCATTGTGGGAGTTGGCCAGTCGTGGCAACTACTTTCCACCTTGCACCAGGAACATTGGTGGGGTGAATGGTGGCTATTACATCCTGGGAGACAATGCCTATCCCTTGCAAAACTGTCTCATAAAAACGTTCCCTGACAATGGACGGCTGACAGCAGAACATGTGATCTACAACAAGAAAATTTGCAGAGCACGGGTAGTGGTCGAAAACGCTTTTGGTAGACTGAAGGGAAGGTGGCGTTGCCTCATGAAAATAAATGACTCTGATGTGAAACTTGTCAAATCTATGGTGGTGACATGCTGTGCTCTTCATAACCTTTGCGAGAGTCATGGAGAGGCCTATGATGATGAATGGGATGCACCAGCAGTAGCAGAGCCTGGGGTAGCAGTGGCACAAGGTGCAGAGGAGGAGGAGGGCACTGAAATACGAGAGGGTTTGATGCACTACCTGAATAGCTAAATATTCATTGTATACAGGAAACTTGAATGTTTTGGTTCATAACATCATGGTTCAGTAAGTTGATATACATTTCTTGTGTTTGTAATTATAAACACGAAATTGAAAGATTGTGGGCCATTAAGGCTAGTGACATTTTGTTTTGTTTTTTTATTGTTTTTATTATTACTACATTGTATTGAACATAAATAAATATTTTTTTCTCTTTCACATACATGTGTTTGTCAAATGATTTAAACAATTTTTTTTTATCAGAATTAACTATTTAGTAAATATTTGAATTTCAAGCACCAGTAAGTACTGCCCCATAATAAGAACATTTGAGAAAATATCAGATCATGAAAAGAAAATCTCTCTAATAAATTAAGCAAATATCAAAGTAAACTATAAACATAAATACAAATGATCTCTTATCCTCCTTCTCTTTCTGTTTTTTTTCTAAATACCCCCTTCCAGTTTATTTATAAAAGGAAATCTTTGACTTTAAGTAATGATTTGTGTCAGTTACCAAATAATGTTTTAGAGGAGGACCTCAAGCTAGCAAACTCAATTTCTTGCTTTAAATCTCTTCTTAAAATTAACTTTTATCTTATGGGCTTTTTCCTAACTGATAGTGGTTCTTATTGCTTTATAAATTCATGTATAATGTTTATATCTTCAGTTCTAGATCTTAATTGGGCTATTTTACAATTGTTTTTGAGAATGATATTGTAGGCTTCCTTTGTTTTTTAAAGATCCACATAAATGTTATTAGTAGTAGTAATGGTATTAGTTGTAGTAGCCTATTTTTATTATTATTTAGAAAAAATATAGGCCTATAACTTCTGCCTCAAAATTATGTGAATCTGAATTTTTTTTAAACGTTGGACTACGACACAATTCTCAGTGTTTTTGTTCTGCTGATTTAAAGCCCTTTAATTAAACATTACATTTTTTTTCATAAACAGTACATTTCATTTCAGTTTATGATTGGATTCCAAAACTGATTAAAATTAACAAAAACAAGAGAGATGAAACTGAATAATATTAATATTAAATTGCAGAGGTGGTTCGTCTTCCTGAGGAGACGGGCCGCGTCGGCTGCCCCCTAGAACCTGGCCAAGAGTGCGCAGGAAGGCTAGGTTAAATGCCTGAGTTTGAGCGTTCTCCTCCCTTCTCAAGGCCATTTCCTCCTCCCTCGCCCGGGCAGCAGCCTCCATGGTCAGCTGCCAGTGCCGATCCACCTGGGCCAGGTTCCGTTCCAGGTGCCGTTCCTGCTGTACTAGATGCTCGTCTCCTCCTCGTTTCCTCTTGCCTATATGACGATAAGATAATTATAGCAATAAGAATTAGCAATAAGAATTAAAAACAGAGGACAGGTAGAGGTCACACAAGGATATAAGAATAAATGTATAAGCAGAACAACATAAGGATGAACTAAAGACAGTTCTGCCCTAGATGTTTACAATGATTGTGAAAGTGAATTACATTATGTCCAGCCTGTTGATAATGAATATAAATATATGTATATAATAGGATGTCACACACAATTGTACTAGCTGCTTACTAGTTAGTTACTTACTTGTAACAGAGCATTTCCACACAGTGGTATAGCTTATTTTACTTACTGACGATGGATGATCTAAAGTTTAAAAAAAGTCACAATTCCAGTCGTTTTGCCATGCCTATTTCGGTACCACTTTATAATAAGACTACCCTTATAAAGGATTCATAAAGGGTTTATAATTAGGTTATGAATTAGGTTGTAAACACTTTATTAATCATTAAGAACCATTTATAAACAAGTTCTAACGTAGTTTTCATACATCAACACAGGCTCACTATTTGGCAAAATGACTAAGCCTTATATTGGCTACTTAGCGAGAATCAACTCAGTGAGCAACAGATACCAAGGATGCTGGCTGATGAAGAAGAAGAAGTAAGCTAGGTAGCCAATATAAGGCTTAGCAGTACAGATACATGTGGGCTCACTATTTGGCAAGCAACCGGTCCCAGTTGCCCTGTTTATCTCATGTCTTATAAAAGCTTATTAATGATTTATAAAGTGTTCACAACCTAATTAATAAATGAATTACAAACTATTCGTAAACCCTTTATAAGGGTAGTCTTATTGTAAAGTGGTACCCCTATTTCTTACCTAGAACCACACGCTGCGGTGTCGTGATGGCACTCGGCGTTGGTGTCGGTTCTTCGGCTGGTGTCTGTGGTCGAGTTGGTCGAGTTGGGGTCCGTTCTGGATTCGATGACGATGTTGAGGACGGAACACTGCCATCACCCGTTGTTCGGGACTCTTCCTCCTCACTAGTCCCAATGGCATCATCTAGAACAGCAACATGACTTGTTAATTCCACAAACTACTGCAGCACAATACTAAATAGAAACAACAACTCTAGAAAAGAAAAACTGAACGTAAACAATGGCACATGTGGTGTTAGCAAACATTAGCTCTAGCTAATGCTATCTGCCTTAGCTAGCTATGTAGCTCTTCGGGGCTCCATAAAAGCATGGGTTGTTGTCGAACATAAATGTAAGGATAAAATAGACTTGTTTGTTAGAAGTGAGCTTTAGAATAGATAGGGACACAACGCTTTCAAGCAAATAACAGAGCGTTAGCAAGAACTTACCATGCAGGGAATCCAGTAATGCGGTTGCAGAGTCCAGGCCTCTCCCTCCAAACGTTAGCCGGTCTATGGCCGTAAATAGCGTCCAACAGGTCGAACCACTTCCAGCTTTTCCTATCTGAACCACTCCGGCCGTTGTGGTCCTTGACGGCTCTATACTCAGTCTTAAGCTTTTTCAGTTTTTCCCTACACTTCTGGAAAGTCCTTGAGAATCCGCATTCGGACAACAGTGCAGAGACCTCCTGAAAAACTTTTAGGTTGCGAGTTGCGCCGTCGAGCTCCCGCTGGATTTTATCATCTGCAATCAGATGGAGGAACGTCGTAACTTCGTTAATTGACCACGGTGTGCTTTTCTTTGCCATTTCTTCTTTTAGCTTCTCTGTTTTTAAAAATGCTGCAAGCGTCCCTTATGCTAGGGATTAACTCGCGCGAGAATTTGATGATTCTCTCTGACCAATCAGCAGTCGTCACTAGTTTAGCATATTCAGCCCGGTTGTTGGCCCGCTTGTTGGGCCCGATAGAACCACGATTTTGTCGGGCCAGAAAAAAGGTGAAAAAGTAGCCCCGGGCCGGAACTAGGCCTAGTGGAAACGCAACCAAAAACGGGCCCGGCACGACACGGCACGCTTAAACCGCGCTCCGCGCCATGGTGGAAATAAGCCATAAGGAACCTTTGGATAAAGTGTTGGTGGAAGCGTTCTTGATGTGAATGTTGCCCAAGTAGTCTGGAAGCCATGGATGGAAACATTGTCGTCATATATCCTGGTGGAGGTCAGAACATTATGTTCCGACATGTTTTCGTAAAGCCCATTAAACTACTTTACTCTAGATACTCCGTCTGACTCATAGCTAACAGCGTTAGCTCGTCTATCTGAGTCCTAGCTAACGCCATTAACTAGTCCTTTCCAATGAGACAATGACTTTACGTTGCCCATGAGACACAGCTTTTATCAGGACTCTCTTCTTTTGTCTCATCTGTTTACCCTGCATCCTCTGTGTCATTATCCAAATTCAGACTAGCCATTGTTTTCCGACCACCATGCTATAATGTCTCTTGCAAGTAATATGGCCACAAAATGATAAATAGAAATTCTTTTTTTTCTATTTTCAAAAGTGCTACAATAGCAATAAAGGGCCCCCAGACCTGAATTGATTATCAATGCATGAGAGAGTGCAAACAGGGTGAGAAAATGACTTCCTGTTATTGTTTTTGATGCTGACATCTTAGTGTGTGACCTTTTTCTGGGTTATGAGAAATTAGAGCTGTTATTAAGAACCACCTCAGCACAGCAGCAGCACACACACAGGGAGACACAAAAGTAAAATACCACGGGTTGTGTGTCTGGGTAAATTATGGAAGGACCAAACAAAGAGACATGACTAGCTTTGATTCCACCAGAAGCCAGAAAGAAATGCAATAAGTGACCGCGAGCACGGAGTGGATTGGAAAAAATGCAATTTGTCCGGGGTAAATCCTTCTCGCTGCTTGGCAATTCACACAATGCAATGGTGCGACTGGTATTCATGAAACAAGCCGAGCTACGCGTACACTTTCATAATTAGTTTGCTATGGAATCTAGTGTTATAAGGTGTCATTGCTTCATTTTTCAATCTTCTTCATTTCCATCATAATACATTTTCACATTGTTGCAAAGGGATGTGTAATTAGCTATTTTCATCTGCTAGCCACAGTCCCTATCAGCAGGTCATTAATAGTCCAATCTTGTGCTTTGCTGTCAGCTTGTTTACCTAATCTCATTCCACAATCCAGCACAAGAGAATAGAAAAGGCTTTACAATTATATTTCTAATTTGCACTTTTGTTATATCTCTGTTGCTGAGAAAGCACTCGACATTGGAATGATACTCTTTCAAACAGCATTGGTATTTTTCATAATCTTTAACAGAGATTAATTGAAAGTCAGAGTATATAGTACATCTGTTCAACAACATTACAAGACACACACAGGAATACATACATATATTGGACATACGTTTCAATTCAATGTTAATTAAAAGCTATTGCTCATAGCAACATCTATACAGTTGAGAACAATAGTAAAAGTAAAGCAGTAAAGAAAAGTGAGAAACTTAGCCGCAATATCTTTTGGGCCACTTGGGAAAGCAAAGACCAGTTTTGAACACCACATTGACATATTTTGTGATTAAGTTATGAGGACTTGTTGGTGCAGTATCTTGTTGGTGCAGTATCTTGTTGGTGCAGTGTCCAAACTCTTTTCACTGAGGGCCACATATAGAAAAACATACGAAGGGCTTGGCCAGCTGCTAGAGGTGAGGTAGATTTCATTATAAGTTAAGTCATAAGTTAGCAAATTCAATCAAATGTAAGAAAATAATACAGCGTACATCACAGCTCTCCATAGGATTCCATTTATTTTGTTACAAAAAGTGTTGGAGCTCATCCCTTGAACAGAAGCCTCAGATTGCTCATAACAAGGGGAATTAGGAGGGGTATATTTCAGGCTTGTTATGCAAATAAGTTATTTAGCTTTTTTTTATCAACTAAGATTTGTTATGATTTGTTGAATTGACGGAATTTATTTGTAAAGTGGGCTCATTAACACATGAATACTAATGTGTATTATCTGTTCCCCATACATATATATTCTTATATTGGGCCAATTAAAAATGGACAACAGGCCGCAGTTGACCCCCAGGCCTTAGTTTGAACACACCAAGGTAATAGAAATAATACCATATTGTAGACATACTCTGTTACAAAGAAAAGTCTGTCATTTAAAATGTTACTTAAGAAAAAGTACAGAAATATTAGAATCTAAATATACTAAAAGAACCAAAAGTAAAAGTACTCGTTGTGTAGAATGGGCATTCTTTGGAATAAAGTAAATCACTGGATTCTAATGAATGATTCATTAATGGAAAACCGTTTTAATTTAGCATCTGGTAAGGTTTAGATAATATGAATCATTAGTCAGTTTAATTTGTGTAATAACAATAAACCTGCAAGTAAGTAACTAATCTTGGAAACTAAATGTGGAGAGCAAAAAGTACAATATTATCTTCAAATTTGTAGTAGAGTAAAAGTATGAAGTAGCATACAAAAAGAAATACTCTAATTAAAGAACAAGAACCTCAACCTAACCAATCTATTGACTGCCACAACATTTATACTTTAACTCAATCAAATAAGGTTATTCAGCAACCAAACAAGATACAATATAACTGCCTTTATTAGGTATTACATAAACAGACTTGTATTTAGCAACAGGCAGGTCTCTTTTGTCCTTTCAGGTTAGAACAAAAAATCATTCATTAAAGCAATTAAATGCATAATGAATCCAACTGTTCATCTTCTCTCACCGATATTTGAGAAATCAAGTCTCTAGTGCAAGTAGCAAATTGAGTTGCAATTATCATTGAGTAAACGTGAGGTTTTGTAAACCTGATATGTTTTCTTACAAAATGATTATGTAGCAACAAGAGGCTTAATTAAAAATGATTGACAGCATAAGAATTGGACTGATAATTTAAGTGCTTTCTCGAGAGGAGCAGGTACCTCAAGGTGATGAAAACGATAAGACTTGAAGATGAAATGATACATTTGCAAAAGTAATTATTTCTCAGCACCTTGGGGATAAAATTGCTCTTTTCATGCATTCTTTAACAGTCAAAACAGGTAGTTCACTCATAAAGAGACTATCTTCATATGCCTTTTCAACAGTGAATTTCCAGAGCATTTGAATCGTGTACCCATGCCAAATTATAAGTGACAGGAAAACAATTCATCGTGTTCTTTGCAATATTTGAGTGAAGTTTAAACTGTACATCTTGCCTGTGTGTGTATATGTGTGTGTTTCACCAGGAGCCTTCATGCCTCTGAACCAATTAATCTAGCCCCATAATAGACTGTATGCCAGTGGATTATTTTACTGATTGGAAGGTTCAGACACAGGCGGTTAATTAGCTTGAACGAGTTTGACTGACATCCACATCTCTCTTAACTGTCTAATTTAATTTTCAATCCAAATGTAATTATCCCACGGAAGCAATTATTGATCCACTGCAGGTATACTGACATTCAAAGAAAGGCTTTGACCAAAGAATCATTTTTCCACCAGAGACTGGCAAAAAAACAACAGCTGCTCTTGTCTCTGTCTGTCTACACTTAGAAAAAAGTAACATGAGGATTGGATACATATTGTGTGAGCAGACGGGGTTTCCGTACAATGTGATGGGAACTAATTGGTGGCGACATGGAGCTGATAGGCGGACATGATCTGGGTCATGGTGTCGCTGGGAATCTTTCAACATTCACTATTGTCCAGCACTGTGTATAAAACAGAGCAGATTTGTGTTGTTTCAATAGGGCGTTTTTATTAATACAGCTTTAGTTCAGTAGAAAATATTGTGATGTACAAAGCATTATCTTATTTACTACTCAAACATTCAGACAGTATTTAACACACAGTATATCATTTAGGCCTCTACGGTTCTCTTTAATAAAACATGAATTAAAAGGACAGACTTTGATGATGTTGTGAACATGCATTGGATTTTTAGTTTTCATTGTTAACAACCACAATTGCCAAAAGTAATAACTAATGTAACCGAGGCAGACTGAGGTAATGTTTTAAGTTGTATTCATGTTTAGTCACGTTTATTAACGTTATATAGCCGTAAGTAACGTAAACTAGCGTAATGTTAACATGCTAATATAGAGGAGGATATGTTATTCACATTTATTAACATTATGTCATTGTATTCTAATGACATAGGCCCACATAACGTAATGTTAACATGCTACCATAATACAAGTTGACCCAGAGCCAGGGCCGCCCCTCCCTACAGGCCGATCACGCAGACTGCGTGGGGCCTCACCTCGCGGAAGGGGCCTCATCTCGCGGAGGGTTCTTCATTTTGCGGAGGGAGCCTCATCTGAAGCGCAAATGCGGCGCACCTACAGTCTAAGCGCGCCACATTAGCACCCCCCCCGCACAGAGGGCCTCAACATATAACTTTGCGTGGGGCCACAAGTTGCCCTGCACAGAGCTCTTGGAGTTAACGTTAACAATTTAACGTATTGTTTGCCTATTAACACTATATACATATCAGTTCTTCAAGTAATTACTTCAACAAAGTTGACATGTACATTTTACATTGGGGAATGTTACATAATTAAACATTTAAAGTATTTTTGTAGCGTGGAGTGTATTTTGTGAAACTTGGGAAATTGAATTGAAAATGTTCATAAATAATTTGTTTTAAGGTGGAAAAAAAGAGGCTGGAGCATATGTGTAACCTTTAAAAGTGACAATAGACAAAAACGTTCTATTCAAAGTAGCCATTTTCACACATACTACACCTTAATGCAATGGGGCCATAATTAATGTCATTAATTACACCTGTGTTTACCCTGCAATGGCAGGTCAATTAGCTGCTGTAAAAAGGGCATATGGTTATAGACAAACACTCTCAAACTAGAACAGATGAGCAAGAATTATTTGATAATCGGTTGAACAGGATTTGTTTTCAAAGAAGAGAGTTGACACAGGCAGTGTCCCAACAGCCATACACTATGAACTGAAATCGTGGCAGGAGCAATTCCTCAGATTTAAGTTGATCGAAAAGAAGCCTGAGAAACTATTTTCTCAACCAAATTATTTACAGAGAGAAACAAATTTCACAGGTCCCTCCACAATGAAAAATGCCTCTTCAATAATAAATAAACGCCTCTTCCATAATAATAGAAGGTGTATTAAGGGGGTCTCGGTAAATAATAAACCAACAAACAAACTAAAGCCTTTTGGTGTTATCGTCAGGCAACATAAACACTTACACAAATAGTACTAAAATATGCCTGGATGCAGGTAACCTAGTAGAATGGTGCTGTTCAATATTCACTTAAGCTAGGTTTTAATATGGTCAATATCAGAATCAGAATCAGAAGAAACGGGTTTATTGCCAGGTAGGTTCACACGTACAAGGAATTTGACTAGGTGTCATGGTGCATACATAAAAAAACAAACAAAGATTTATTACACAGATAGCAAACTATATTAAGAACACAGTAAAACAAAAATATATATATTAAGATAGCAATAAAATAAGCAGTAATTTACATCGAAATAGAATGAATGCAATAAATTATAGAATATAAAATATGTGCATTAAGCAATATTTAAACATTGTGTGCATTAATGTAATACATATAGTCTATGATGTGGCAGAGGTAAAGTGTCAGTGGGGGGGCCGGGCCTTGTTGATGAGGCCGGTAGCGGAGGGGAAGAAACTGCTCAGGTGGCGAGAGGTATTGGTCCCGATGGAGCGCAGCCTCCTGCCAGAGGGGAGGGGGGTGAACAGTTTGTGTCCAGGGTGGGAGGGGTCGGCCACTATCTCCCTTAGTCAGAAATTTGAAGGCAGCAAAAAGGGCTTAGAGTGTTCCTGAAGAAAAGTGACAACATCTGGAAAATTGAGGAAAAATCTGAATTTGCAACACTTTACCTCTCTGAAGCCCTTTTGAGAAAAAATAAATGACAAAAAAAAAAGTACCAAACAATGTGGGACTGCCACTATCAGATCAGAAATAGAAGAACCCAGATGTCTTTATGGCTTTGAAGATCACATGTATAAAGTATAACTGCATCCATTGAGTGTAAAACATCATTTAGGTTAAGTTTCAATTATGGTTTTGTTTTATTCTTCACAAATGGCACAAATTCTTCTAGGGAATTGATGGTGGATTGCTATAAATGGTCAAGATTACAACCATAGGGGTTGTAGCCCAGGGGAAGCTCTACGAGTCTTGAGTAAATCCAAATGATGTTTGAAGCAGCTCACAGGCAGAAACTTAGTTAGTCTGTCCTCATACTTGGCAGGAGGCAGCGAATAATACAAAATAAAACATCCAGGTTCATCCATCCAAGTTTGCCACATTTGCATGATTAAATAGACCCAAAGATATAATGTGAACTTAGAAAGACGACGTGAGTCCTGTCCAATAAAGAGAACATTTGTGACATATGGAAGTAATGCCTCAAAGTCAGTTATGGTGCATGCATGATTTAAAACGAAATAATAAAGTCAATAACTCTCAGTGTATCCCCTTTGAGGTGGTTATTAGTTTTCGCTCTCATCCTTCATACCCTTTCAAATCTATCTCAATCACCCGGCATACTATGCTCTATTGGATTGGATTAGATTTGCTAACTTTCATAAAGCAAGGTGGAGAAATGTGCGAGCGGAGGACATTACTGTGAGCACCGTGATTAACATGACGGGGTTGTAGGTAGAGAGCAGATTGATGCAGCACTCATTCTTTTTTCCTACTGTTCATTAGCAATTTCTGAACCGTAGGCTCTTAGTGCTGTTTTAAAAAAGAGAGAAACACCATCCATCATTTTCAGACTATTGGCTTTAACCTGCATCGTGCAATTATTCTTTCTAACACTTGACTCAATTGTCTCGCTTGCTTGATCAGTTGGAAAGCCTTTTAGCTCATCCACTAAAAGATTTATGGAGAGGATTTACATGTGTCTATGTAAAAGGGATCGGAAATGTATTCCATGGCAGCCCAGCGCACCATTGAATATTTCCTTACTACTCGCCGCTAATTCAATACTAATCTAGGTTAATACACAGGAGACAAGCTCTCTAAGGGGAATCAAAAGGTTAAGTGTACCACTTAGGCCCTTGTGCTGTGGGTGAGACATCACAAACAATTGTCACTAACCCGAGAGTCAGGCATCTATTGTCTTGGCCAGCCACTCTGAGTGGCCATCGAAGGCTCAAGTAGTGATTATATATTCTATTGGCTCATTTAACAAGCAACAGACTCAGGAGAGCTAATTAAAGAGCAATAAGTTGAATCCTTAAGATTTCTAATTGCATCCCGGGGACCAAAGGGCTATGAACTAAAAGAGGAGAGTAGGAAATTAAACTGGATTTATATACTGTATATAAAGAAAGACAGATTTAATAAAGTACTCTGAAGAACAATCACACTTTGACTGTAACAGGAACAGTATAAATGTTAGGATAGGGAGATTTAGAGTAAACTGATATGTAATAATGTTACACTATAAATGTAAAATGGAATACCTGTATCACAGAAACACTGACCTAATTTAGCAAAAGGAGCACTAGACAAGATGGACTACCCAGTTAGCACAAGTAGGTTACCAAAAAGACTGAAAGGCTTTCTCTGTCTGAAGATAGACCACAAACTGGCCACCATATTCTCCAAAGCTAAACAATTAGCATGTCACATTTTGTGTCTTTAATGTGTAGGCTACAAGCGAATTCCCCCTGTTCCCAGACTTTGTTCATATAAACTAATCGGTTCCTGGATGTAGATTTTAAATCTAGTACACAGATATGAGTGAGGTATTGATTTTATCATCTCAAGTGTCAGCGAAAAGCCGCTAGTCTAGCATAGCGCTAGCATATTGCGAGCATATTTTCTCAAAATGTTTTTTTTTTCTCAAAATGTTAAACCTTTTCCTGTAAGTTGTCAACATTCAGTTAAAACAAATAGATAAGATAATATTAAATAATGAATAATGAAAGTGAATATTGAACTTAGGAATGCTGTGAAATCTAACTTTGCCCCGTAACTGTTACATGTATAAAAAAAAGCTGTTGGCTAACACGTTAGCCCTATCAACTAGCTTGTTGCTCTGCTATAAAGACGCCATTGAGAGATTAGGATCCTGGCAATGGAAAAATGGTTAAGGTAAGCTTAAAAATAGACAACTAAAACTGGTAATGGGAAAGAAAAAATCATCTTAATGAACTCTAGAACATGAACCCCATGGTTTCAACGTCAAAAGCTTTGTAGTTCTGCAACAAGTCACACTACTTCTTGCATCAGCAGAATATATGTTGAATTATCATCTGCAACTCACGTCCATACACGTCATATTCAACACTATTCTTTATGAAAGTCTTTACAAGTTGTTTCTGTCAGTTATTCCACCAAGAAGCTCACAATTGTATGTCCTTGAATTTTATGCTCAAGTTTTGGTATTCTTTTGTGGTAAAGTTTTTCTTTTTATTTCAAACTGGCATCTTGCCCATCTGTTGGGGAGTTTGACTTCAGTTTATGTTTCTTGGAGTGATTCTTAGAAAATGCATGCAGAGGGCTTCCTAGGGAGTAAAGTGCTTAGACTGAGTTATTGTGGAGAGGTTCTGACTCGCTGTCATTTGTATTTGGCTGTAAAGCTGTGAGCTTAAGTGTAAATACAGGGTAGTGTTGATGAGGCACTGTAGTGCTTTTGAATGTTGAGTGCAGAAATAGCAAGTGTGGGTAACACTTTACAATAAGGTACACAAAATGTGCTTAGTTACTGAGTAGTGAATAAGGAACGACTAGATAGTTAATGGTTAGTTAATGAGGAGTTCCTCAGTGACTGCGATTGAAGAACTGATGGTTAGTTACTGGTAAACAGACTGGGGGGTACTGTATTAATGAATGATTAATGAATGGTTAGTTAATGAGTTACTTTGATGGAAGAACTGATGGTTAGTTACTGGTTAACAGACTTGGGGGTAGGCTACTGAGTTTCCTGTCTTCTGTTTTTGTAGTGATGTGATGTGCAACGTGGATGTTAAAGGACCTTGTGTGTTTGTTGTCCTCAGGTATGTTTGAATTATATTTGATTACTCAAAGATACCGTATTTTCTGGACTATAAGTCGCGGTTTTTGTACCTGTCTGGCTGTATCCTGCGACTATACTCCGAAACGACTTATTTATTGAATTTCTCTGACTGCGTTCAAACTCCGGCCAATAGATGGCACAATCTACAATCGTGATAACTGAAAACTGCTGTACCACCGAAGAAGAAAAAAGTCACGTAACTTTCCAGGATGTTGTGGGATGAATCGACACAGCATGGGCTTCAGTGACGACCGACACCATCTTGTCGGTATTCAGAAAGGTCTAATCGGAGCTGATTCTGATGGAGAGTCTGAGCACAGCCCGGAGCAGGACATGCTGCTTCATCGACACCGGAGTTAGCGGAAGTGTTTAACAGCGACTGTATAAATACAGCGAGAATTCCGAGTGGCTAAGCTAATTAGCGGCTAGGCTAATTAGCGTATCAGTATTATTTGCCGTAGCTCATTGTGTGGATTATTTTTTTTATTCAGCTCAGTCAGACGGGCAGTTAATAACAGTGTGCCATGTCTGTATTGTGTTTACAGTTTCCCCAATTCATTCAACTTCAGTAAAGCTGACATCTGTGCTGGAGTTTCGTTGAAAGTGTTTAACTGGATGGATAGCTAGTTCGGTGATAGTGAGACCTTCACAGCGACACAGAGGATAACGACTTCAGTGGATAAATGCGATTTATACACCAAAGCGACTTATATATGTTTTTTTTCTCTTAACGACACGTTTTTTGACAAGACTGACTTATACTCAGGTGCGACTTGTAGTCCGGAAAATAAGGTAATGTTATCTTGGCAATTTCATAGTTATTCTGCAATTCTGTAATATGTGTATATATATACTATGACAGTGACGTGAGCAGTGATGTGGTGATGTGACGTGCAACGTGGATGTTAAAGGACATTGTGTGTTTGTTGTCCTCAGAATAATTGCCAGATGACATAGGAGATGCTTCGCTGTCCATTCTTCCACATGCTCTATTGATAACGAGTCACCTGCAGTTGTGACCCGTTAAAACATTGATGCTCTCTTGTTTTTTGATAGATTTTTTTTATTTGCCCATAATTAAAGTGCAGAAGAGTGCAGCTTTGGGTTTTGTTTTATTTTATAAAAAGTGTTTTTTATTTTCATTTTTCATTTTTTGTAATGTTCCTCATGTAAACAGTATATAATCATATATTACTTTTTTCAAAATGTTTAAAAAGTTGAGTGGCTGTAGATCCTTCATTGTCATCAACAGTTTTTGTTTGGTAAAACGCTTAACTAATGATGAAGAAATTATGAGTTAATGGGTAACTACTGTTTTTGATGCATTGCTTTTCTTGAGGGGACACAAACTGCTTAAGTAATGGTAAGGTAATCCAGGGCTGGTTTTTGGCATAGGCGGTCGCCTAGGGCGCCAGATCTGGGGGGGCGCTGCGCTGGTAGTTCTGGGAGGGAAAAAAACATTTTTGACTGTTTGGCTCATCCTAATTTTCAGCCTTGATGTAACAACATTCATAATTAAGTCAAGGTAACACCCTTTTCACCCCGGTTACACTTTTCATTTGCCCTGTACGATGGGCGCCGTAAGTGATGAAAGTGGGGGATGTTGACTTATCAGGCGCCCACAGCTCACAGCCAAAGGGCGAGCGAGCCTCCGAGCGAGCAAGAGAGAGAAAGAGAGGGTGTGCATCGGTACCGCAGATCGTTGTTGGATTGAGGGTGATAAATACAGCTCAGTGAGGTAAAGGACTGAGTGTTTAGATAGTTCACTTTAGTCTAAGTTATCTCAGTGGCTCTCAAACGGTTTGGTCACAATTTATGTAAAGAAGTATTTCCAAGGCACTCCTTTATAATTATTGGGATAAACAGGTTTGAAATCATTTCAATGTATACTATAGGACAGTAAACCAAAAATATCGTTTAAAACTGGAGGTAGAAAAAAAAATGCATGAATAAATAAATGTTAACTAGGTAAAATAACATAAATGAACAACAAAAATAAAATACGTTACATTTATTTGTTATTGGCTATGGTAGGTTATTGGTTATGTTCACATACTTATTTGATTATTAAAATGTAAATCGATCTTTTTCATATGGGTTTTTAAAGTTGTACCCCTAGATCTGGTCTCTAGTAATTCTGCTCAAAGCGCACCAGATTGAAGCATTTTACTTTAAAATGTTAAAAAAAACATTTCCACCCCCCAATTAAAACATGTTCATACAATACTGAATACATTTGAAACCTTCTTTATGTATATATGTCAATACGTTTCAGTTTTTGTAGTGTATTGGTCTTTTGTAGAGATTTTTCATTTATTCTTTATATATTCTATTGTGTATTCCTTGGAGGGGGGGGGCACCAAATCATAATCTTGCCTAGGGCAGAACCGGCCCTGAGGTAATCATTAGGTAATGGGTAACTACTCTTTTTTTATGCGTTACTTGAGTTTACGGTATCCAAACTGCCTAAGTAATGGTAAGGTAGGTAATGATGACTTAAGCAGTAACACGTGAGTCGGATCCACATCCACCAGTCGATCCAGTGTGGGACCCAAGCCAGCCGAAGATGGCCGGTTTAAAATTGCCCTGCTGCAGCGGACCATTGCTTCAATCAAACTCACCCAGGAACTCCTCATTAACTAACCATTAACGAATGATTCATTAATACAGTACCTCCCATAGAGAACCGCAGTGACGCGTCCTAAAACCCGGAAGTAAGTTAGCATTTTTACCACTTCCGGATCCTTCGTCAAAAAGCAATGCAATTTCTCCATAGGGTTTTGGAAAATAGCTCCAAATAAGGTCTGTGTTTGACACAAAATTAAGAGATAGATCACGTTTTGTTCTACCACATTAAATACATCAGCAGTGACCCCGCTGGTGATTTCTGAAGAGTTTACGTGTCGGAAAAACGATGGTTGTTAACAAGTGGCATTAGTGGACTACAGAAATGGTCGAGGCCGTTGTACGTCATTACGCCGATTACGTAAACACTCCCGCTAAATTTCTTTCCCCCTGTGTTCTGCTTGAAAGAGAGTATATGCCTATCTTAAGTATCTGTAGTATACCTGTGGGGTGGGATTGTTTCATTATTTAAAATATATTTACATTTGTAATGCCTTCCCAATTATCCCTTTTAATTTTTTATAGCCTACTGTATGTTTATTTCATGGATATTTCTGTGTTTTCTGGTGTGTAATATTTGTAATAAAGATTTCATGTGACACATAAAATGGATTTGTTGATGGGAATTAATATCACTAATGTGAATAAATTAACTCTAGGTTAACGGTGCTCTTACTATCACTACTCACCGACTCTATAAACCTTGTCCCTCATGCTAGCCCTCACAACACCGGTAAGCACACCTTCATCCAGGCTGCACTGTTGTACGTGTCCTGACTTGTAGTGGTTCTCTCCTCTATCTACACTCTTCTTGTCATCTTTGTAAAAAGATATTAGACTGGTAATGTACAGAGCCATGACTTCTAGTTAAATTCAGCGTGGCTAAAATGAAAAGCTTTGTTAAAATATGCAAGCGCGCGAAAGTCAGTTGAGGCGATCTTAAGTTGGCGTGACGTTGACTAGTGCGACCCTGCCGTTCTAGCTTGTAGTTCCTTTATAGCATAACGTTAGCATTTTGCTTCTGGCGACTAGATTTATGATTCGAAAATTATAAAAGTAGCGTAGATATGTGGAGATTATCTGGCTGAACAAAACGTGATCCCTCTCTTAAATGTGTTTCAACCACAGACCTTATTTTGAGCTATTTTCCAAAACCCTATGGAGAAATTGCATTGTTTTTTGACGATGGAACCGGAAGAAGTTTACTTCCGGGTTTTAGGACGCGTCACTGCGGTTCTCTATTCTGTTTACTAATAACGATCCATCAGTTCTTCAATCGCAGTCACTCAGGAACTCCTCATTAACTAACCATTACGTAACTATCTAGTCTTCACTACTCAGTAACTAAGCACATTTGGTGTACCTTATTGTAAAGTGTTACCCTTATTTTAATTGGTATACAAATTGTATTGGACAGCGTTACTACGTCTACAGATTTAATTATAAATGTAATACTTGCATTAAGCACTTACTGCACAGGTGATTCAGGAGTAGGGGTGGTGGACATACATTAGAATTTAATTATGATTATTGACAAAGGAGTACAGTAATGCCCTTACGATAGGTTAGGAAGAGAGATTACATAAAATGAGATCAAATCCTTGAGATTTCATTGGATTGCTCAGAAGAAGTCACATTTCACTGGTTGTGCTTGCTTCATTATAAAAATAACATTTGTTCCTTTGTTTTCTTTCAACTGCCCATCTGCCGTGTGTGAAAACCTGGAGATGAAGGGATCGGCTCTGATGTCATTTGAACGCACTTATGTGCATAAATCATAAACTTCCCACCCACCCAAAATAATAATTTTCTCCCATTTGGAGACATATTGCCACATGGTAAATCCACCTCTGCTGGTCCTTGTAATATGTGTTAGAGCAGGGCTTCTCAAACTCCGGACCAAGATCCGCATCCGGACCGAACTGCAAATCAATCCGGACCGAACCCTGTGTCCCATTGTAAAATATAATAAAAAAAGAAAAACTTTCTGATTCTGATGTAAATTAGATTGCTTTGTTGGAGGGTAAGGAGAAACAGGAGATGTCTGAGAAATGAGCGGAAGCGCTCTCTTTTCCTCTCTCCCTCTCTCTCTCTTTCCTCTCTCCCTCCCCTGACAGCCCGTCAGTATCTCATGCAGCTCACTGATCCAGTAATGAGTGACCCGACAGTGAAGAATAAACATATTTATAACTAGTTTAGCTTGTTCCAGAGGTAGATAAAATAGCTAAATGTGTTAGGTCTAACTAGATGTGTGTGTTTTGCTCCGCTCACCGGTCCATCGCAGCGGCAGGATTTCTGCTTCACACACGTTGCATACCGCTATTTTATTGTCTTTTTCGGACACCTTAAAATACTGCCAGACCGGTGAAGCCATTTTGGCGATGTTGTTTCGCCAGGCACAGAGAAAAGTGTCATGTGTTTTACGTCATTTGATCGGCTCTCCTGATCGGCCTTTATAGAGAACACCGATCGATTGGCCGAGAGTGAATATCAGCCGATAACGATCGGCGGCCGTTCGATCGGAGTATCCCTAAAATAATGTATATTTTCTTGTGTCTGACGCGTTGTGAGAATGAACGTGCATATACATTTACTTGTGTGCGCGAGCGTGACACGCATTGCAGACCGCAAGTTAACCGCAAGTTTAACTTGACTTTCTAATGCTCCCATAATACATTGGTAGCATTCGGGAGGGGGAGGAGCGAGGGAGTTTTTCCCCAATCAGAAGCGCAGCGTCATTGTTATGATATTTTCCTGCACACGTTATTGCGAATGCTGGTAGCATGTCGTTCGCAAAGTTCGCAAAGCAAAGGAAAGTTGATCAAGAGAACCGAGAATTCAAAGAAGAATGGACAGAGAAATATGCATTTATTCTCCCACAGTCCAGCACCAAACCAATGTGCTTGATTTGCACTGAAACCGTGGCCATCATAAAGAGTGGTAATGTGAAACGCCACTATGAATCGAAGCACAACTATTTTGAGCGGCAATATCCCCAGAACACAGAGGTGAGGACAGCAAAACTTACTAAGTTAAAATCTTCGTATCAAGCTACAAACAATTTGTTTGTCAGATCTATGACAATGCAAGAGAGAGTACATGAAGCCTCACTCAGAGTGGCCTGGGTTTTGGGCAATCACAAAAAGCCCTTTTCTGATTCAGAAGTAGTGAAGGAGTGCATGACTGAAGTAACTGAGGCTTTGTTGGAGGGTAAGGAGAAACAGGAGATGTCTGAGAAAATTAAGCAGGTACCCTTATCAAACTCCACTACAACCAGGAGAACTGAATTACTTGCTAATGACCTGGTGACACAGCTGACGGATGACATAAAAAATGCAGAGTGCATTTCATTGGCTGTTGATGAATCAACTGACAGCACTGACAACGCCCAGCTAAGCGTCTTCGTTAGGTATTACAGTGAGGCAAAGGGAACATTTTGTGAGGACATATTAGGCCTCAAAACCCTCCATGGCCACACCAGGGGAGAGGACATTTATGAAGCCATCATGCAGATGCTGAATGAAATGGGAATTGACCTCAAGACTGTGGTGTCCATTGCAACTGATGGAGCTCCAGCCATGATTGGGAGAGAGAAGGGAGCTGTTCAGCGCCTGAAAGAGCACCATCCAGACCTGCTGTCATACCACTGCATCATTCACCAGTCAGTGCTGTGTGCCAATCTTGGAAAAGAATACTCAGATGTCATGGAGACAATTATGAAGCTTGTGAACTACCTGAGAGCCTCCTCAGCCCTTCAGCACCGCCTTTTGCGTGCATTTCTGACAGAGGTAAGTGTATTACTCTTGGTTGCATTGTATGATGGCCAGCCATCTGTATTAAACAGACTAAGGTTTACTTTGTTAAAATAATTACTCTTATTTTGCTGTGTGTGAGTATACTTGACATTTGGCTAAATCAAAAATGAAACAAATATATTTTGAGTTCATAGTAAAGAAAATTGTGTGTGTGTCTGTCACTGTGTGTCATTCTCTCTCTCTCATTCTCTCTCTCTCCCTCTCTCTCTCACCAGGTCAATGCAGCTTATGATGACATTCTCCTTCATAACAACGTGAGGTGGCTGAGTAAGGGAAGGGTTCTGGAGCGATTTTGGGCCATCAGGAAAGACCTGCAGATGTTTTTGTCTGAGCAGAAAAATGCCAAAGCCAAACAGTACCTTGATTTTCTGCAGGATGATGAAAAGATGGAATGTGTGGCCTTTTTGGTGGATGTGACATCTCATCTAAATGAGCTCAACCTCAAACTCCAAGGCCGAGGCAACACAGTCTGTGACCTTATGTCAGCAGTACGTTCTTGCAAAGAAAGTTGGAGATCTTCAGGAGTGACATAACAGAGGCACATCTCCACTTTCCAACTCTATTGGAGCAAACTAATGGTAATCACCATCACACTCATGTTGCATTCCTGGAGAGGCTGGCTGAGAATTTTCAAAACCGTTTTGATGATTTCAGTCTTGATAAGCAAGTCCTGCTCTGTATTGGATCTCCATTTCTGGTGAAGAATGTTCAAGAATTCTCAAGAGAGGCACAGAGCATCTTCCCGTGGGCAAATGTTTCATCTCTGCAAACTGAGCTCATAGATCTCCAGGAGAATGTTGCTCTGAAGGAAGTGGACTGTGACCCTGTGACATTCTGGACAAAGATGGCTACTGCAGCAAATGTCCCCCACCTTCAGAAGGTGGCCATTCATTTGCTCACCATGTTCGGTTCAACATATTGCTGCGAGTCTGGATTTTCCACAATCAACATTGTGAAAAACTCATACCGCAGCAGTTTGACAAATGAACACTTGGGTCAGTGCCTCCGCCTGGCTATCACACCTTTTGTGCCGAGGTTCAAGGCATTGGCTACAGGCAAACAGTGCCATTTCTCCCACTAGCTCAATACAATGTATGTATTGAATGTGTGTGTGTATATGTTATGGATGTTGATTTATGTCACGCACTTTACTGGCATTTTTCCGGACCAGTGACCTTGCTTAAAATTCACAAGTGGACCTTTAATAAAAAAGTTTGAGTACCCCTGTGTTAGAGTGATGAAGGGGGTGCAAATGTATATTCCCTTAACCCTAACCCTACTGCAAGAATATCTGGTGACCCATTTTAGCATTACATTTGTTCTTCTTCAAATGATTGACTTGTGGACTAGTGGCACAGATCTAGAAATTAATATAAAGCACAGGTTACATTTGCCAAATTAGTAAAAGGTTATGTGGAGCATATATCTATATTCTATCTTTTGGCACCCACAGTTGTTCCAAGTTTGATGTAATGTCTAAAACAATCACTTGTAACTTATTTAAATATGATTAAAGCACTGTATATTTAGTTTTATAAGCACTCATAAATATTCATAATGCTTCATACAATTATCTTTATACACACATCCGTAAGTGATCAGCAATCATGAAGTATTATGATATTTGACCTTATAAGAAATTGTTAAATATTTATAAAATGTAATGTGTATTGTTATCCAGCACTATGATCCCTATTTATAAAGCACTATAAGCAGATTGAAATTAAGAATCATAGTGTGTTACCTTCATTTCTAGTTTATTGCTTTTTTAAATAGCCCACTGAGATTAATTGGAGTGAGTGAGTGTGTGTTTTTTTAATAATGTTTGCCATATGATGGACCAGCAAACAGTCTAGGTGTTTCTAGCCTTTAGCAGGTTTTCCACCAATCATTTTTAGACTGAAGTACACTAGAAGGCTGTGACTTTGATGAAGTTAGTGGCTCACTTTAAGACACCTCTGGTGCACTGGCCTGTGCTGCTGCTCCAATGTATGTCCCAAGATGTCCCCTGGTCATGAAGCAGCCAAAATGAACAATGAAAACAGATGAGGTGACAGAAGGCACAGGTTTATCTGAGACAAAAAGGTAACTGTATTCCCTTAATCCTTCCACATATTAAAAAGCACAACACGCTGCAGTTTCAGAATAATGCAAATATAAAAACACAAATGTGCCAAAATACATGAAAATTAAGAAACATCCCCACCAACTTGACAACCCATGCGCAGCATTTAGAAAAGATGTACCAACTTTACGAAACATGTGCAGCATTAACAAGACTTGCGGCATAAACTAAATGCTGCAAACTAATTGTTCTCATAAATATACGCCGCAAGAAGCTCAAAACACAATGGAAACCAGGGGATTGGCTGGACCATAGTGCTTGTTGACTTTGGGGATTTTATAGTTGGATAGTTTTGTCAGTATATTTGTAATGACTGGGTTTGCTAGGTTTGCTAGGTTAGCTTGCTAGCGTGAAAGCAGATCTGCAATAATATTGTGAGTAATCATGCAATCACATTGTTAAAATAAGCAAATCAAACTTACATTTTAGCTACATTTCCACTGACAGTGAAAGTTTGTGAACTTTATAATTCCTGAACGTTAATGATGGCTTACCAGCTGTGTGCATCACTTTTTAGTGTCCCCGTTTCCGTTGGGTTTTGATCTGCTTGCAGCGTTACATTTATGCGAACCCAGTCTCACGGCATTTCGTGTTATAGTCACGACATTTAATCCATTGATTCGTGTTTACCAACACGATTTTCCCCTTTTTTTCGTGTCACACAGAACGATTTTAAAAGCAATGTATTTCTATTGGTAGTATGTTTCGTGCCTGCACACGTCTTTTTGTCCGGTCGGGTCTTGGTAGACCGGAAGCTGTGTGGTTCATAAAAACATTTTCTTACTCAATATCAAGCCACGATTATTGTTTTTATTATTATTTATTATTATAAATCGTATAATGTCTGACTTTTTTTGCCGTCCGCGAGGAAAATAAATGGGGCTCAGAGCCTCAGAATACTGAAATCTGTATTTTTATCTTTTATTCCTTCTAATTTGTTATTCTTTTCTAAATAACACACTGTTTTTACTCAACACTAACACACAATTATCCTTGTTTTTATTTATTTGTTTAATTCTATAATCTCGGGCTTTTTTGCCATCCGTCAGGAACTGAATTTCTAAATAAAGTCACCGGAAACAGACGTAGGCCTATAAGGGACATTTCGAGCATCATTGCGATACACACCCACTGAACTGATTACCCAAGATCCTCAGCTATGGTTTAAGCTTGGGGATTGGATGTTTTAGCCGCAATGCACGTTGGGATATGGTGTTTATGCAATATGAAATCCCAAAAACATTTCGGAGTTTAGGATGGCCGAAGACACTACACTACCCATAATCCTCAGCTATCGTTTGGGACTACAGTCCCGTTGCTTGACAAACCCCGTGATTAAAAAAAATAAAAAATCAAGAAGACACTGTAAGTGATCTCTACAATAAAACAGTTTAGTGCCGGATGTACAAAGATATTAATAGGAGGATGTGCAAAACAGAAAAACTAATTAACCTTTATTTAAACATTAAAGAATACTTTAGGTTAAGGTCTTCTTTTAAATAAGAAAAAAGCTTTTGGGGGTATCTACAGATAAATATTGAGCCTGACAAAGTACTTAACGTCTAATATATTGCGGAAGGCAAAAAAGCCAGAGATTATAGAATTAAACAAATAAATAAAAACAAGGATAATTGTGTGTTATTGTTGAGTAAATAACAGTGTGTTATTTAGAAAACAATAACAAATTAGAAGGAAAAAAAGATTTAAAAAAAATTCAGATTTCAATATTCTGAGGCTCTGAGCCCCATTTATTTTCCTCGCGGACGGCAAAAAAAATCAGACATTATATGATTTAAAATAAAAACAATAATCGTGGCTTGATATTGAGTAAGAACATGTTTTTATGAACCACACAGCTTCCGGTCTTCCAAGACCCGACCGGACAAAAAGAAGTGTTGCAGGCACGAAACACACTACCAATAGAAATACATTGCTTTTAAAATCGTTCTTTGTGACACGAAAAAAAGGGGAAAATCGTGTTGGTGAACACGAATCAATAGATTAAATGTCGTGACTATAACACAAAATGCCGTGAGACTGGGTTATTTATGCAGTGCTTTTAGTAAAGATGTTTGCTCATTTGAATGTGTTTTGGCCCATTTGTGTTCTTCTAATTCGCACCGTATTTGATACTGCAAAGCTGTTTTCCTAATGTTTTGCACCTTTGTAATGCCTTTGCACCCTTCGGCCACCGTGGACTAGTATTTGTAACGGATCCCATTTAAAAACTAACCCTCCCACCCATGATCTGAGAGAACCAGTGCTTTAAGTGTACGGAAAATGTCTCTGTATTTTGATGGGGTAGACTAGAAAGACTGCAGACACTGGTGTTCCTTGGTTTAGTCCTTTGTTGCTTTACATGCACAATACAGGCCAATGTAATTTGATGAAACCTCTTCGCTCCTATAAAATGAGTGTAAGCACTGCAGAACACTATCAGGAGAACATTCATTATTAGGCGCTCTCTGGGAATGAGCTTTGGGTATTGAGCGGTTGTTTTCTCAGACAATGCCTCTTAGGCCCCTGCAGCCTCAACACCTTCCTATTCTCCTGCTGCTCCCATGGGCCGACGTGGATTTGTTTTTCTCCACCAGAGGATATTGTACTCCGAGGCGCTGAAGGTGGTGCTCAAAGCCTGACCTGTCTTTGTAGTAGTTTTCTGCACATCAATAAGCGGTGTAAAATGGTAACATTTGCATAATGCATTCCTGCATTTCGATGTGTTATCATCACCTGCTTTGGTTAGGGGGAGGATCCTTGAAATATTCCACTTTAGTGCATATAACCTTTGCCATACAGCACGTGACTACCTTACATCTTTAATAGGAAAGGACACACAAAAAATGATATAAGAGCTTGACTTGACTGCATTGAACACATAGGTGACAGATATAATGCAATATGCATGTACATATGCTATACCCAGCTCCCTAGTTACTGTTGCTATGCAAGTTAAAGCTTTACCTCCTCCCATATGCAGCTCATTGTGAATAACATGGCAGATTTACAATCATGTTTGACAATGATGATGACAATACAATGCTATCTGATACCAAATAATGATCAAATATGTCACAATATGAGAAAAACTGTTAAATATAGCAGGAATAAGGAAACTGTAGTTCCAGTAATCCAAAATTCGATTCACAGGTAGCAAATAAGCTTGACTCGGACAAGATACGTCTCAGGATAGTTTGTTTGACTCTTTACTTAAACAAAAGGTATCAAATACAAACACATATTTTCTCAGGTCAAAAACGATGTTGCTCTTTGCTTCTTTCTCCTTCTCACACACAATCACAAGCAGCTGCCGTTGGCTATAACGTCTCGTAATCACAAACAGCTGCAGTCGTCTATGCCGTCAATTCCACACGGCTGGTTCAAATAAATGATATAATAGCACTAACAACAAAGGATTATAATATTCAAATATATTAAACTATACATTTTTCCCAAGGGTTGTCCTCCTCTCCGGTATATACACTCTGAAAAAAAAAACAGCCATTTCATGTTCTAAATCAGTTTTTTCTTCAATGCTGTTTGGTGTGCATGAACGTTTGCTCAGATTTTTTCTCTGATAACGTAAAGGTCCCATGACATGGCCATTTCTACTGATCATAATTCAAACATAATTGTTGAGGTCTACTAGAATAGATTTATATTGTGCAATTTTCCAAACTCAGATTGGTTTCTCATACAGCATCTCTGTATAGTATGTGTATTCACTCTCTGTCCTAAACGGCTTGTTGGAGGTCCTGCCCCCCCCCTCCCTGTGAGCCCAGTGTGCTCTGATTGGTCAGCTCGCCCACTCTGTTCTGATGAGTCCACCAATGTTACAGCGGAACATCAGTGATTATGTGTTACAATGGCGTTAGCAACCAGAAAATGACACCAGTATTCACAAACAGATGAGAATGCTGCGTGCGGTCTGGGTGCCGTGTTGGTGGGACGTTGCGAGACTCGCTGCTATTAGGAGCGGACAGTGTGAGCTGGCTTACTGGTGTGGTTTCCTGGTTGCTGCGTGGGGTCGGCGAGATAGCGAGACACAGCGAAACCCAGCCCGAAACCAGCCCGAGCACACACACACACACCCGCAGCCTCGGCCCGTCCCGCCGTCTCAGGCTGAGAAATCCGCAGAGCTCCAGCTGAGAAAAGATTGAGTGTGTGTGTGTGAGGAAGTCTTAACGTAACGGCTCCGCAGACGTAATGTAACGGCTCCGCGGATTGGTCCATTTGGACCAATTGGTAGGAAGAAAAAAATGGAAAATGAAAAATCTCCAACGAGGCGTTCTGGGGCAGCACAGACAGGTAGTTTCTGTGTTAGAGTTTTACTCGCTACAGGGTCTACTTTGAGGGTTTTTGACTCTGCAGACCGTTTACATGCAGAAAAAGCTACATAACACACAAGGGGACGGGTAATAACCGGAAAAGCATGTCATGGGACCTTTAAAGTCACCTATTATGCAAAATTCCCTTTTTCATTGATTTTAAACATAAACATGTGTCCCCTCTGTGTAAAGAGAAATATTCTCTCTCTTTTTGGAGTGAAAATGAGCTGATCTGATTTTGGCCACTTTGTGATCTCACATGCTTTTTTGGGGTTGCGTAACCATTAGCCAATCACCAACCAAGGTAACACCCGCCCACCTTATCACCTGAATCTCCACCTCGAGCACCATTGTGTTCTTTTTAAACCAAAAACTCAAAGGGGCGTGGCCAGCAGCAGCTCATTAGCATTTAAAGCTACAGACACAGAATCAGCACTTTTGGAACAGGGCGGAAACAGAGGGTTTTATGGCATGTGTCGTGTTTCAGAATTTCTCTGCGAAGCAAGTGGTCAGACCAGGCAATTAGGTTATAATAAAGTTGATTTATTTCAGTTGTGATAAGGAATACAATTGCTCAGCTGAGGAAATCGGTGATCCACAGACTGCAAGTCTCACACTTCCTTCCAGAGCCCTGAAATCAGTAAAAACACAGTGTCATATACTTCATGAATAAGAGGGGTGTCCTCTTTTGATTGGTTATGTATATTTTTGGGTTGAGTGCTGGAGGTTTCTTGTTGGAGCACAGGCGAGTCCACGCCTCTTGGCTTCACGAGGTCCGAGAGATCCAGCCTTCGTCCGAGGATGTGAATAGCTAAATGCACAATGTAAATAAAGTAGCAGAATGCAGTTCCTTCCTGAGGTTTTTGCTCACCATGAAGCTCACTTCTCTTCATAGTTTAAGACCTTTTGGTAGCATATTATTAATTAGGGCTGTACCCGAATATCCGAATATTCGTTCGTTGGAGTACTATTCGGGTTTCAATTTCGTTATTCGGATATTCGTTTTTTTTTTTATTTATTGAAATCTCCAATATCAACGTAAGAGCTTGTGCCTCTTCGGGGGTGCTAACACTTAACCATACATTTATCCTTTACTTTCTCCGTCTTTATATGTAGATATGACTTTTCTCCGTTAATCTCCGTCACGTTGTTTCCATAGCAACAACAACTTCCTGTCAACAGCGCTAACTCTCCTTCAAAATAAAAGCATGTCCATACAAAATAGGAAGCCAAGCCAAATTACACTTAAGACATACACATAGTGCTTGAATTGGAATAAAAAAGGTGCCAGTACTCTAAATCAGCAACTGTTTCAAGTCAATTTTATTTACACAGCCCAAAAACAAGAATTTGGCTCAAAGGTCTTTACAATCTGTACAACATGCGACTCCCTCTATCCTTATCCTCATATCTTTGATTCAGTAATTAAAAAGAAACACAAAAAAACTTTAACAGACAAGGAAAAGGTTTTTTTTTAAAACTGAATATTTACTGTAACGTTCAGAAATGGCATGTTTTTCCACATCAGACAACATTTCTAACACAGCATTCTCTGTATTTGCAGTTGCATCAGTATTAACTGGAGTTTCTTTCGGCTCCTTGTCCGGCGACAACCGCTTTCTTTTCGCACTATTAAGCCACGCTAACATTTTCGAAATGGTAGCTAACGTTATGTCTTTTCTGCTTTCCTTCTCTCCCGTGCCTGCTATCGAAGTCTACAGAGCCACCTACTGGGTGGGAGTTGCAACTAAGCATAAACACAACAAATATGCGTACCGAATGCGTCATGAGGTGCCGGTACGCAGTAAGAAGTAACGGTACACAGATGGCTAAAAATCAGAAGTCCCGGTACTGCGTACCGGTTAGTACCGGCCCAATTCAAGCACTGCATATACAACTGCAACGAAAGTAACAAACACATCTACGGCTATGCAGACGATCTAGCCATCATGCTGAGACGACCAACATGGAAGGCAATGGAAGATGGCCTTAACGACGACATGGGCACCCTGGTAGCATACTTTCAAAGGTGGCGTCTACAGCTCAACATCGGAAAGACAGTAGCAGCGGCATACCATCTTAGCACCAGAGAAGCTAGGAGGGAACTTGAGGTGCGTGTCAACAATAAACGTCTGGAGGTCCAGCAAGCCCTGAAGTACCTCGGTGTGCGTCTGGATCGGACACTGTCCTTCAAACAACACCTTGAAGAAGTCAAGGCCAAGGTAACATCAAGGGTCGCACTGATCCGCCGCCTCGCTGGAACAACCTGGGGAGCCTGCGCTAAGACGCTGCGATTATCGACCCAAGCCCTGGTCTTCTCTGCAGCGGAATAATGCGCCCGAGCCTGGAGCAGAAGCCCTCACGCAAGTAAGGTTGACGTGGTCATCAACAACGCCCTCAGGATTATAACTGGATGCTTGAAGCCTACCCCAGTGTCCCTCTTGCTAGTCCTCGTGGGAATAGCTCCAGCCGGCCTCCGACGGGAGGCTGCCACCCTCACCCTGGCCAGGAAAGCCCAAAAGCATGACTGGCACATCCTGCATAACACGACAACGAGAGCAGTGCCTCTAAGTAGGCTCAAGTCCCGCCTCCCCTTCAACAAGGCAGCACAAGAGATTCTCACAGGGTTCCCACGCTTGCCTTGACATTTTTTTCCATGCTACCTCCTGATTTTCCAGGTACCATATTAAGTGATGATCTATAGGCCCCTGAAGCTTTCCGCCCCCATCCGCGCCCCCCTCCCCTCACACACACAACCCCCTAGGACACCTGACTACTTACTTGATTTAAAAGATGTGCCAGTCAAGTCTACATTTTAAATGCTTAGATATTATGTCTTATTGATAATATCAATGCATGAAATAATGCAACAAGCTGTAGATGAACAACAATTTATTGAACTGGAACTTTGAAACACATGAGCACTGGGATTGATATATGTTCTCTCTTCCACTCCTCTCCTATCTCATCCTGTCCTCTTCTCTCCACACCTCCCCTCTTGTGTCCGCTCCTGTCTTCTCTTCCTACTCTTCTCAACTCCTCTCCACTCTTCTCCCTTTTCCTCTGTCATCCTCTACTCTCTAATCCTCCTCTTCTCCTCCTCTTTCATCTTCGCCCTCTTTCCTTCTGTGCCCTCCTGGCTCCTCCCCCTCTCCACTCCTCCTCTCTACAGTCTGAAGATCTGAAACAGAATGTTATTTTGAGTTAAAATTGGTCATCTCCATAAGCTAAAATGGTGTTATGTTTGTCTTAAGAAGGGTGACCAATAAATATTACAATCTTTCATACATCCATAAAGGCTATTGCGCATACCTCATTGCTTTAACTTATTGACAGACTCTTGCAGCTCTTTCAGGGCTTTGTCTAGAGCTGCCACCTCTTCCTTTTTATCAGCAACCCCTTTCCGATAGGCATTTGATTTTGACAGCAGTGTAAAATCGTGCTTCTTCTCTGCCATGACTGCCATTTCATGTGCTTCTTTCTCCATTGTTTCAGCGCTAGTCATTACTTCTGCCGCTTTGTTTTCACTTTCTGGATTTCCTGGGAGAGCTCCTTTCTTTTCTTCTCTTTAGTGGTTTGCTCTCTCAACTTCTTCTGGTCTTCCAGATACATCTCATATCTTGTCCTTGCTCCTCTGCAGTGTTGCTTGAGGTCTTTTGGAAGAGCTCCATCTGTGTGCCCAGCCATTGCATCGTGGACCAAGCGCATTGCTATTAGCGTCTTCTCCTGTAGGTTTTCAACAAGCATATCCTTGTTAACAGAGTACCCCCTTTCTACTGCAGCTTGTCCATGAGACAGCGTGAAGAGACATTGCATGATGTTCCAAAGTTCTGCATACTCTTCTTTGCCACTGAGATATCTTCCGAAGAATTCATCAAGTCTGCAGCTGTAAACAAATTCTTGGAACTCTGCTTTGTGGTTTGTGTTGACATCAAGTGAGAATGCTTTATACTGAGAAAGGACTTTGTCACACTCTGTGGCAGGGCACCATCCAGCATTGAGGAGAACCTGAAGGAGTTTCTCAAACATTGCTGTTGTACTTTCGGTTTCTCTCACAATCATCACAGGGTCAAGGGACCTCATATGCCGCACAGCTGGATACATGAGAGGACTTCTCTCCATAATTTTCTTGCAGGTCATTGCGAGTAAGGAGACACATTCTTTTTTGAACTCCACGATTTTCACTGGATTTTCCTGGAGCTTCTCAGATGCCTTCTGCAAAGCCTGCTTAGTTGAAAATCCTATGTCCAGGTGTTTGAGTGGGACATGGATTTGCTTCTCTTGGGGGTCCAGTTTAGTGAGCTGGAGAGGTGTCTTGATCTTTGCCAGCTCTTCTCTCTTGATAAAGCATGACAGCAGGCCTGTCAGGGTGCTTTGGAGCTCCTTTGCCAAGAATGGCACCATTGGGGCATCTGTCTGAAATACCTCCAAAAAAGGCTTCAGCTGTCTTGCAACAAAAGCGAAAAACTCAAGTTTAGCCAGGAAAAGAGGGTCTTCGGTTACCTTCTTGACTGTCAAGTAGGACGCAGATGTTGGCACTTTACTCTTCGGAAGTTTCTTGTGGCTGTGGATGTACGCCATCACAGCTGGCCACACTTCGATTGCCCGCTCAGCAACTTGCAAGTCTTCAACCCATCGAGTGGCACAGAACTTCAGAGGAAATCTTGCCGTTTTAGTCAGCTCACTGAAATCCTCTCGCCTTGCTGGCGAGTCATGGAACACCTGCCAAAGCGCTCTCAGCGCATCTCCGATTTTCCAACCTGTTTCCCTCTCTCCGGTCTGGAAACTTCCATGCACAACATGCAGACCACAACTTCCCAGGTTGATGAGCTTTGGTGCATCTGGGTCCTCTTTGCTCTTGTCCTCTTGGAATATTCTTAAGAACTTCCAATTCACTGTAGGGCCGTCCATCGATATTTGCAGGAGCTTCTTGGGGTCCAGAGGTGACAGGGATCTGTTGATACTCTCCAAGAGCTTCTCTGCCTGAGTGTGTCCTAGGAACTCTGAAGTGAAGTAACGCACAGCTACTTTCCCTTCGCGTTCACTCCAGTAGCGCAGAATGATATCCATCTGTTCTGTTTGTGTCACTTTGTTAAGGCATTCGTCAAAAGACACTACATGACACTTTGCTTTTCTTACGTCTTCGATCAGCTGCTCTTTAAAATGAGGATACAAGCCAAAACATATAAGGTAAGCCGATTTTGTTGCGCCACATGTAAATTGTTTGGCAATTTCGCTGTCTGGGAACATCTGAGCAAAAGTGTTTGAAATGTCAGAATTGGAGTTGAACGAGAAGTGTGACCTGACCATCTTCATGACCCAGCGAATCTCTGCTTCAAATACAGCTTGGCTTGAAAAAAATGTTTTCCCCTGAGCTCCAGAGCCTTTTTCCGTAGGCTGTTCACTGCTGGTACTGGGCACCTGACTGTCACTTTCGATATCCTGGCTTGTTGGGCCGCTTCTTCCCTCTCCTGTTTTTGTAGTCAAGAAATCTGTCATTCTTCTTTCATTATTTAGCTGTCCAGCTAACTTGGTGTGGGTTTGTCCTTTTGAATGGCTCTTGAGGGAAGCGACCCCCATATTGCTGATGTCAAATGACTTGCGGCAAAACTTGCAATAAGCCTTGTGGACATCTCCTGGTACCTCTCCAATCCAGTCCTTGTATTGAGAGTCATCTTTCCAATGTGACTTGAATCTGCCGCGTGTCATTGTCACTCACTCCTGTAATGCATCACACATTTGAGATAATGAGTCTTACGTAGAAGGGGTAGTATGCCTACTCTTACTCTGTAAAAGCTTTTGTAAATCAAACTAATGAACCTAAAATGGAAAACATAAGGCTGGTTCCCCTGTGGTTCCTCAGTACAGCAACCCCACTAGTAAGCTTAGCTTAACAGTATAGATGTATAGAATCAGTCTAGGCATGATCAATGATTTTTCAAAAATGTCTCACCCCAAATGTTCCTATTTAGTAGTATCATTTTTTTTTAAGAAAAAAATGAAAAATCACAAAATAGCTAAAAGTAGATATAATAATGAATGTTACAAAATTGATCAAGACTAGACTATTCATGTCAACTAGTATAGAAGTAATGTCACAGCCTAATGTGAACATGTATTGGTAGTTAGCTAGCAATGCAAGCTAGCCAACACTAGCTAGTTAGTTAGCAAACTGAATGTTGGCTAGCAAGATTGCACTCCATGTGCTTGCTAACCATCATTAACAAATCCAAATTCAAAACAAACTCAAACTCAAGTTGCTAGCTAGTTAGCAAGATTGCACTGCTTACTAACTAACGTTGATAAACCCAAGTTTATCACAGTTAAAACACAACTACTTACATTTGAGGATAAACTTGCATAAGAAGTTTCACTGTAGATGTCAAGGCTCCCGTGTTGGCTGGGAAATGCATGTATTTGACCCTTCTATTGAGATCGCGAGTAACGTTATTATTCCTGAAGTCCACCAATCCGAAACTATACTTTTAAAGTCCATATCACCAAGTTGCCTGCATCAAATTCCAACATCCAATATACCATATAGGATGCCAAGAGCATGCTCTACAACATGGGATCATCCATTTCTATCTACAGTAAAAGCTGTTCACATGTAAAGGGTTTTTATAAACTCATCTTAATTCTGTGCTCAATAGTTTCATTTTATTACTATTTTACACCTCATCCAATAAAAATTTCCAGGACAACTGTTTCTATTTCCATGTAAGTGTTCACTTTTGCTCAGTTTCCATGACTTTTCCATACCTGGAAAATGAAAAAATTAATTCCATGTTTTCCATGTTTTCCAGGTACCGTGGGAACCCTGTCTCAATTCCACCTCTGAGGACCTCTCCAGAGATGCATGGTTGGCGGCTGCTTGGAGGCAGGAGTGGGAGCTAGCCGGGCCCTCCCGCATCCATCGCTACATCTGGGACCCAGGAGATGGCGCCATAGGAGGAGACGACCTACCACGCCGGCAATGGACCACACTAAACCGTCTACGAACTGGGGTCGGTCGCTTCAAAACATCAATGAAGAAGTGGGGCCTGGCAAACTGTGCTGCATGCGAGTGTGGTGACCCTGAACAGACTGCCGAACATATAATAACCACCTGCCCTTTATATAGACCACCCTCGGAACCCAGCCTCTTCGACTTAGGACCAGAGATGCGGGCATGGCTACACGACACTGAGTTGGACCTCTGACGTTACACGAAAGAAGTAACAAACACAATGCAATATCCTTTTCAATTTCAAAGAACACAAATTGGGTTATATACATTAACAAATAACTATAAAACAACAATACTGTAGAATAACAAAATGAATGCCGTGAATAAACCGAAATACACATGTTGAAGCGGAATTCAATTTGATAAAGCTTATAGTTGATAAAATAATCTAATAAGAGTGCATTGACGTAGACACATTGTGCCTCTTCACCTATACATTTTTAGTTCTTACTCTTTCACTTAAATCCTAAAAACTTAGATCTTATATTTAAAACTAAGGTTATTACTACTTCTCATTCTTCTAAATCTATTCTCTCTCTACTTCTCATACTCTCTACTTCTGTAATCTATTTATTCTATTTTCTCTTTATCCAAACCTTTCCCCTCTCTGACCTCTCAAGGTTCTATTAGAGGGTAATAGGTTGCAGAGAGGTCTATTCCGGCCGGGGAGTGTTTAGACCGTATTCACAGTGTACCTCTTTACCTCTCACCAATTCCAATTAAGGTTCCAGTGGGGACCTTTCTCCCTGCATGTGCCTCTCCACCTCTGTTTCTTACTTCTTACTTGCTACCCTTTTCCCTCAACCTATCCTAAAGGAGTGCATGTACGTAGATACGTTGTGCCTCTCCACCTCTGTTCCTTACTTCTTCTCAACCTATCCTAAGGGAGTGCATGTACGTAGACACGTTGTGCCTCTCCACCTCTGTTCCTTACTTCTTCAATCAATCATCAATCAATGTTTATTTATATAGCCCAATATCACAAATGTTACATTTGTCTCAGTGGACTTCACAGTTTGTACAGAATATCAGTAGACAATACGACACCCTCTGTCCTTAGACCCTCACATCGTACAAGGAAAAAACTTCCAGAAAAAGGAAAAACCCCACAGTTTAAAGGGGAAAAAAAATGGGAGAAACCTCAGGGAGAGCAACAGAGGAGGGATCCCTCTCCCAGGACGGACAGACGTGCAATAGATGCCGTGTGTAAATTGAGAAGATAATACATTTACAACATAGGTAGTCCAAATGTTTGGAAATGCATGTGTCTATAATAAGAAGATGAATCCACGAGGATATCCATCCAGGACTTATGATCCAGGACCACAGCAACAGGCACAGCCATGACTCAAGATCCAGGGCTCGCGATCCAGGACTCAGGACCACAGCAACAGGATCAGCCACGACTCAGGGTCCCGGCGTAGATAGACACCAAAAAGAAATTTGGGGAAGCTGGGTTATTCGGAACATGAGAGTACACAGGTACAGACAGAGAGAAGGAAGAAGTAAAGTAAAGTGTCCCCCGACAAACTAAGCCTATAGCAGCTAAACTAGGGGCTGAATCTAATCAGCCCTAACTATAAGCTTTATCAAAAAGGAAGGTCTTAAGCGCACTCTTAAAAACGGATAGGGTGTCTGCCGCCCGAACACAAACTGGAAGCTGATTCCACAAATGTGGAGCTTGATAAGAAAAGGCTCTGGCTCCCATTGTACTTTTAGAGACTCTAGGAACAACCAACAACCCTGCATTCTTGGAACGCAATGCCCTAGTAGGACAGTAGGGTATAATGAGTTCTTTAAGGTAACATGGCGCCTGCCCATTAAGGGCTTTGTAGGCGAGAAGAAGAATTTTAAATTCTATCCTATGTTCTATAGGGAGCCAGTGTAAGGCAGCCAGAACAGGAGTAATGTGGTCCCTTTTCCTAACTCTGGTTAGTACACGTGCTGCAGCATTTTGAATCAGCTGAAGCGACTTAACTGACTTCTTGGTACACCCTGATAATAGAGAGTTACAATAATCTAGCCTTGAAGTAACAAATGCATGGACTAGTTTCTCTGCATCGTTTTGAGGCAAGATATGCCTGATTTTTGCAATGTTACGTAGATGGAAGTAGGCGGTCCTTGAAATAGATTTTATGTGGGCGTTAAAGGATAAATCCTGATCAAATATAACACCAAGATTCCTTACAATCTCACTGGAGGCCAAATGAATGCCATCCATAGTTAATATATCTTTAGATAATTTGTTTCGTAGATTCTTTGGGCCGAGTACAATAACTTCAGTTTTGGCCGTGTTTAACATCAAAAAGTTTAAAGTCATCCACGTTTTTAAGTCCTTAAGGCAGTCTTGAATTTTATTTAGATGATTAATTTCATCAGGCTTGATTGATAAATATAGTTGAGTATCATCCGCATAACAATGAAACTGTACAGAATGATTCCTTATAATATTGCCTAACGGAAGCATATATAATGTGAACAAAATAGGTCCAAGCACTGAGCCCTGTGGCACTCCATGGCTAACTTTGGTTTGCATGGAAGATTTATCGTTGACACATACAAACTGAGAGCGTTCAGATAGATAGGACCTAAACCAGCCTAAAGCAGTTCCCTTTATGCCAACTAAGTGCTCTAGTCTTTGCAATAGGATATCATGGTCGATAGTATCAAATGCAGCACTGAGATCGAGTAAGACAAGAATAGAGACAAGTCCTTTGTCTGAGGCTATTAGAAGGTCATTTGTGACTTTAACCAGAGCTGTCTCTGTGCTATGATGTGTTCTAAAGCCAGACTGAAAATCTTCAAATAAATCATTGTTTTCTAAGTAATCACACAACTGTTTTGCGACCGCTTTCTCAAGAATTTTTGAGAGGAACGGAAGATTAGAAATAGGTCTATAGTTGGCTAAAACCTCTGGATCGAGGTTGTGCTTTTTAAAGACCCAGTGAAGTGTGCGCCGGTGCATGATCTGTTATGCTAATACGTATAGTAATGACCAAAATTGTCCATTGGAACCCATATGAAAGATGTTGGAATAGCAACGAATTTGACGAGTTGGAATTTTCCGCTGGGAAATCCGCAGTCGACCTCCGCCTTCGTGGGCGTGGCTTGCGATCTACTGCGTGACGTCAGAAGATGGGCTCAGCCGAAGTGTTTACATTCACCACCGTTCATTTTGTCTCTGTTTCAAAGTCGAATTTACCAACGTTTTTGAGCGAGTATTTTATTGGAAAGTGTTTCACAGTCGACTGGAAGTGATTGCCAATCGAGGAAACCTGACAATGGAGGCGACAGTGAAGAAAAAGGGAGGAAAAACACACGGGAAGCGATGCATTGCCGCTGGCTGTGGTAATGTCAATTCTGCCGAAGTGGCGATGTTTCTGTTCCCAAAAGATGAAGGTGAGTGGCTGGTGTCATTGTTTCGTAGATTCGTAGATTGTTTATGAAAAATAAAGGCCACTGTGTTTGTGTTTACTAACAAGACTATCATGGCGGCGGCAGAGCTCAAGTCGAGTTTCTCCGCCTGGAGATATTCTCACTATTTCACTTTTGTCGAGCACAAAGAAAAGAACGTTTTAGTTAAATGTAAGTTGTGTCTTGGCGGGTCAAAGATCCTATCGACTGCCCAAAACAGCAATTAAAATCTGTTGAAACATCTGCAGAAAAAACATGCTGGGACGAAGCTAGTAGCTAAGACCACAGACCCAGACTCATCCGACGCCACTCCACCTCCACCTAAGCAACAGCGGCTGGATTGGCACTTTGAAACATATCTTTGTGTTTGTGTTTGTATAGACCACATTGCTTAGCAGAGTTCAGTGATGCAAATGCATGTCAAGTTGATCAACAGGTTGTATTATTCTCCGATGCAATAACAGTACTGAAATGAAGGCTACAGTATAAGGGCATTAATGGGTGCCCTTTTTTAAGTAACTAAAAAGTTACTTTTCACAGTAACGCATAACTTTTTGGTGTAAGTAGTGAAGTAACTAGTAATTGTAACTAGTTACTGGTTTTCAGTAACTAGCACAACACTGCATGTGAACATGAATGTTGCATCATGCTATGAACAGATGAATGTATGATCAGGTGATGGCCAATCCTGTGTGTAGATCTACTCTAGATCTATGACAAAATATTGTCCTCAACTAAATTGACTTCCATGGCCACTTTCCTCATCTATCCTGTCCGAAAAGCTGTCAAAATCACTCATTTCTCTCGCACCAGTATCACTTTCCGAAGTCTCCGCCATGTTTACAATCCAAACTGGGCCCATCTTGTGACGTCACAGCCGCTATCGTCTGCAGCAGCGGTAGGCTCAGACGGCCGTTCACGGGATGAAAAATTTGCGATGTTTATCTCGTCCCTCGCACTTCCTAAAAAATTATTTTAGCCATGAACAGGTACAATTATATGTAAGAAATGAAACTGCCATTTCATTTTGGCGCAAAATAATGCACTTCACTGGCACTTTAAGAAGCAGTTTTATCACTGCTACTTTAAATGATTGTGGAACATAGCCCGATAATAAAGACATATTCATAATATTTAATAAACAAGTGCTAATTAATGGAAAAACTTCCTTTAACAGCTTAGTTGGAATCGGGTCTAAGATACACGTTGATGGTTTAGAAGAAAGAATCATTGAATTCAATTGTTCAAGGTTTATGGCTGAAAAGCATTCTAATTTACTATCTATTTGTAATATTAGAACTTACGTTTCCGGGAGCTGTTGATAACACTATACTGGTCGAAGGCAAGAGGTCATTAATTTTGTTTCTAAGAGTAACAATTTTATCGTTAAAAAAGCACATAAAATCATTACTACTGAGTGCTATGGGAATAGAAGGCTCAGTAGAGCTGTGGCTCTCTGTCAGCCTGGCTACAGTGCTGAAAAGAAATCTTGCATTATTCTTATTCTCATCTATTAATGAAGAGTAGTAAGCTGCTCTCGCTTTACGCAGTGCTTTCTTATATTCATTGAGAGTAATATGCCAAATTAAACGAGATTCTTCGAGTTTAGTGGAACGCCATATCCTTTCAAGTTGTCTCGACTTTTGCTTTATTTTGCGAGTTTCGGCATTATGCCATGGAGCTAGTCTATGTTGTTTTATTTTCTTCTTTTTCAAAGGAGCAACAGAGTCTAATTTTATTCGCAGCGCATCTGTAGCACTATCAACAACATGATCAATTTGGGGTGGTGTACATTTTGTATAAGTTTCCTCCCTTACATGCAGACATGCTATCAAGTTAAGTATTGGTGGAATCTCTTCTTTAAATTTGGCTATAGCACTAACAGATAGGTTTCTGCTGCAGGAACTTTTGACTAATGGTTTGTAGTCTAGTAACAGTACTTCAAAAGTTACTAAGAAATGGTCGGATAAAGCAGGATTATGCGGTTCGACTAATAGTTGCTCAATTTCAATACCATAAGTCAGAACAAGGTCGAGAGTGTGATTATAGCAGTGGGTTGGTTTATTTACACTCTGACGGAAACCAATAGAGTCTAATATAGAGTTAAATGCAACAGTAAGGCTATTTTTATCATCGTCAACATGAATATTAAAGTCACCTACGATAATTACTTTATCTGTTTTAAGAACCAAAGTTGATAAAAACTCAGAGAATTCTGTTAAGAATTCTGAATAAGGACCTGGTGCACGGTACACTGTAACAAATAAGATTGGATGCAAAGTTTTCCAGGTCGGATGCGTAAGACTAAAAACAAGACTTTCAAAGGAGGTATAATTTAATTTTGGTTTAGTATTGATAAGTAAATTTGAGTCAAAGATGGCTGCAACTCCACCTCCTCGGCCTGTGCCTCGAGCAATATGAGTATTGATATGGCTGGGTGGAGTGGCTTCATTTATGCTGACATATTCTTCATGTCTCAACCAAGTTTCAGTGAGACAGCAAATATCAATATTATAATCTGATATTAAATCATTTACCAATATTGCTTTAGATGCTAGAGATCTTATATTTAAGAGACCACATTTAATCTTCCTGTTTTGTTGCACTGTAGTAGTTGTTACATTTACTTTTATTAGGTTATTATGTATGACACCTCTATTAGGCTTCATCTTAAATTGTCCTTGGGCAGACACACACACCGTTAATATTGGGTATTTTATTGGGTTCGGGATTCCTATGGATGACTGCCCAGGAGAGAGCGCAGAGAAGCGTGTAAGACTGCGACTCCGCCTCCTGGTCTCAACTCCAGTTTGTCATGGATTAAGTCCACAAATCCCTGAAATGTTTGCCGAAATGAGATGTGCACCTTCCAAAGTAGGATGAATGCCGTCTCTCTTAATCAGACCAGGTTTTCCCCAGAAGGCTGTCCAATTATTTACGAAGCCCACATCGTTTGCTGGGCACCACCAAGACAACCAGCGCTGAAATGATGATATGCGGCTATACATGTCGTCATTGATCAGATTGGGGAGGGGACCAGAGAAAATTACGGTGTCCGACATTGTTTTAGCATATCTACACACCGACGCCACATTAAGTTTAGTGCATTCTGATTGGCGTAAACGAACATCATTACCACCGACGTGAATAACAATCCTACTGTATTTACGTTTATTTTTAGCCAGCAGTTTAAGATGCGCCTCAACGTCGCCCGCTCTGGCCCCCGGAATGCATGTGACTGTGGAGGCTTTGGTCTCTAAATTCACGTATCTCATAATAGAGCTACCAATAACCAGAGTTGACTCCTCAGCGGGTGCCTCGCTGAGTGGGGAAAATTTGTTAGATACGTGAACGGGTTGGTGGGGACCTGTGGGTCTCCTGTAATGCCTCTTCTGAACAGTCACCCAGTCTCCCTGCTGCTCGGGAGTTGTCGGGGGACGGCTAGTAGGAGCTACCTCTTGCCGGTCCGCACCGACTAACATGGGCTTTACTGTAGCTGAGTTACTTTCTAAAATGCGGAGCCGGGCTTCTATGGCTATGATTCCCGCCTCCAACCTAACAACTATACTACATTTAACACATGTATCGGTACCAGTAAAGGAGGTAGGGAAGTAACCAAACATGAGACAGGTAGAGCAGGAAATAGCACCCGAGGGTGGGGAAGGAGCCATGGCTAGCTATCAAGCTAAAGTAGCTACCGTTAGCAAACCCGAAAAGAGTGTAGGCAACTGTGGAGTTACAGTCGCTAAGAGAAGGAGAGTTGTGGGTGCTTAAGCTGTAGTAACGTGTGATTACAACGTCAGGCAGTTGCCGTGATCAAGAGTTTTAAAACGATCGATTTAAGTTAAGATAATATAAGCTATCAGCAGCAGAACAGACACACAGGATACCCAGAGGTGACAACCGGAAGTTACAACACGCTTACCGCAACAGTGAGGGTCCGTGTAGAAACAGCTCGCCAAACAGCTACTTCTTACTTGCTACCCCTTTCCCTCAACCTATCCTAAGGGAGTGCATGCACGTAGACACGTTAGTTTAGCTGCTATAGGCTTGGACTGTCGGGGGACACCTTACTTCTTCCTTCTGTCTGTCTGTACCTGTGTACTCTCATGTTCCGAATAACCCAGCTTCCCCCAAATTTCTTTTTTTGTGTCTATATCTACGCCCGGATCCTGAGTCGAGGCTGATCCTGTTGCTGTGGTCCTGTGTCCTGGATCCTCTATCCTGAGTTCTGGATTTAAGTCCTGGACTTCAAGTCGTGGCTGAACCTGTCTCTGCGGTCCTGCCTGACTCTCATCATACTACTTCCCTGATGGCTCCCACAGGATTGTTGACATCCTCGTGGATTCATCTTCTTATCATAGACACATGCATTTCCAAACATTTGGTCTACCTACGCTGTAAAATGTATTATCTCTTCGATTTACACACGGCATCTATTGCACGTCTGTCCGTCCTGGGAGAGGGATCCCTCCTCTGTTGCTCTCCCTGAGGTTTCTCCCATTTTTCCCTTTAAACTGTGGGGTTTCTTTGGAAGTTTTTCCTTGTACGATGTGAGGGTCTAAGGACAGAGGGTGTCGTATTGTCATACTGATATTCTGTACAAACTGTGAAGTCCACTGAGACAAATGTAACATTTGTGATATTGGGCTATATAAATAAACATTGATTGATTGATTGATTGATTACTACCGAATATCCGGAGCCCGAAAAATGGTATTCGGGACAGCCCTATTATTCATACACATTTATTTATGAGTAAGCAATAATATCCTTCACATGCTACAATGATCTGTTTGGTATTTCGAGCCAAACACTTCAGAGACATGTTCTGTATATATCTGAGACCTATAATATATTTTTCATACAGTATTATTTTGCACATTCCCGTTACATGCTAACTGCATTTAGTTGTACTTGTGCAATGACATTGTGCAATGACATCTAATATACTATCATACCTTTAATCCAATACTAAACTATATGACTTAAAACACAAAATATTATACAATACATAGACATTTTATATAACACTTTGCTTGCGAGCCTGGCTGCAAAATCTTTCTAAGCTGTGTGTGCATTGCATCCTCCTCTCCATCTTTACACAGCTCTGATGCTGAGGAACAGCGGGCCGCGGGGGAAGCTGCACCACCTGCCTCGCTGCGTTTCCCCCACCACCCTCTCTCCACCCTGCTCAGATCCTCCCATCACAAGCAGCGCCAGCAGGACCTTTACCCCGCACGCTGTGTGAATCCACAAATGACCCCACTGAGGGTTGAGTGTTTAACAAATAATATGTCCCGGGTGTTTTCACCGGTGCAACCCCAAATTACTGAAATAAAGATAACACTGGATATAATACGACTGAGAACACCAGAGATCCAAACACCCCAGAGTGCATTAGACAATCAGAGTGAATGTGTTCAATGGCCATGCTATGAGAGGAGTCATAATAGTAAATCACAGTAAAACAACATATTGTTATAACATGTAGCGTGCATATAATGATGCAAGTTGTTTTACTGTATGAGAGGAATTCAATGGAAAATGCAGCACACAGTAGCTCTGTACGAACTTGGCATGGTAACCGAAGGATCGCCGGTTCAAGCCCCAATTCGACCAAAAATGCTCAGCCTTTTTGTTCTTAAACTTCTCTATTTACACTTAAATGGTTTCTATATCCTGTAGGACAAGCAATGTCAATGTGTAGCATAGTTGTAATGTAATTTTAATATGGATAATTGGTGTAAGAAGGGTGTAATAAAAGTGTAACATGGGTGTACTAATGGTGTAATATACAAGTAATATCGGTGTAAAATAGATAGGTTTAATAATGCCCAAATGTTAACCCTAAATGGGCAAAATATCACACCGTGTGATTGTAAGCCGGAAAATGTCATATTTTGAAGAAAACTCTTGACTCTTGTGCCATTTTTGCCTAGATACATGCAAGAATTGCCTCTAATTCATTTTACTAAAAATGTATATGTGCTTGCCTATTTAAGGGTTACATTGCATGTGTTTGGGCATGTGTATATTTAGTGTCATATTGTATAAAGGTCATGTGCATGTGTGCATTTCAACAATCAGCAGTGACCTGTCGTTAGTTAAGGAGATCCAGACTCGTATCGGGAAAGCCGCAACGTCTTTCAGTCGTTTGCGCTCAAGAGCCTGGAGCAACAAATACCTCACCGAGCGAACTAAGACACGTATCTACCAATGTTGCGTGGTCAGCGTCCTGCTGTATGGTTCCGAGGCGTGGTCAACTTAAGCGCGGCACGAAAGAGAGCTAAATGCTTTTCACATGCGGTGCCTGCGCACATCCTCGGGATCACATGGCAGGACAAGGTCACGAACGAGGCGGTGCTGGTGCGCAAGGGCAGCAAGTCAATTTTCCAAACACTGAAGGTCAGGAGGCTGTCAGATGCCAGATGGCCGCCTGCCAAAGGGCATCTTATACGGCGAGTTGAGCGCTGGTTCCAGAGGCAGAGGACGACCACTGCTGCGCTTCAAGGATGTCGTAAAGCGTGACATGAAGGCCCTGGACATTGCGACGGACAACTGGGAGAGGCTGGCGGAGGACCGGACAAAGTGGCGCCAGCAGCAGCTGCGCGAAGGTGGTGACAGACTTGACAAATACTGGACTCGTGGACTTGCTCTAAAACGTGGACATACTGTATCTCGCTGATTGCACTGTACAATCTCTTGTAGATTGTCTTGCCAATATATATAGGCATGTGTGCATTTATATCAGAGTGAAATATTGCATTTCCCCTTGCAGGATTAATAAAGTAGCTTCTTCTTCATATGAGATGGTAAGGCTTTGTACATTAATGAGTCATATCATTTATATGCAATATGTATATAAGGCAAAACTACAGAGATGGCTTGAATTAAACATTTGAATATAATTACAAATTCTGCCTTTCCCCTACAGCCCACACCGGACCTAGCCTGCGGGTCACTTACTGACAGGGAACAGGAAAATTAAAACAAGACCAAAGCAATCACATGTCTTACGCCAACTCTCTACAGACGATAATCATTTCTCTGTGTGGCTATTAGCGCTGATCTTTGTGAATTGGGTCTGCAATGAGGCTCATTTCCATAGAATGGAGGGCAATTCCGCTGCAAATGACTTCATAAGATATAATTGAAATATGTGAAAATAGCACAGGAGCACCTTGTAGTTGAATGTTGCATAAATATATAAATTGCTTAGCAGATTGATTATGCTTCCTGAGCTTTCTCGTAGTTTATTAGAATCCCAAAGATCCCCCCAGAGGGAGTTTCTCTCCCCTGCCTGAAACGCCCGCATTGGACTCCTTCGTTTACTTCCAGACCATATTGACATCACTATGTAACACTCACGCTTGTATTGGCTGGCGCTCAGTGTTTTCACAGAGGGTGAAAAGAGGTGCTGCAGCACAGGCAGTATGAGAAAAATAAAGAGCTTTTTGAACATTAAAGGATGGAAACATGTCACAGTAGAGGAACACATTTCAAATATGGACCTGAATATGAGCATTATAGGGCCCCTTTAACCCTCTTGTTTCTTATAGAACCAACGTCCAACAGATGTTTCATGTGCAAGTCCATGCTTTTTTTTTCACGACAGAACCAAATGTATTGGAGAGCGTCACACTGTGCTTGAAATACACAAGAATACATTCACATCTCCTCAGGTTTCACTTACACACAACTTTCCTCTACACTATTCAATATGTGAACATTAAAGCATGTAAACATGTCACACTAGTGGCAAGAAAAATATGAACCTGAAAAGGAGCAAAATATTTGCTCCTTTGACACTGGACAAACCTCCTCTATCATAGTTAGGGTTGGTCTGTAATAGTGTGGATCAAATGCACTGGGTCATTTGTCCTTAAATAGTCCTATGATGTAACTTATGTTCTGATTTAAAAGCAACTCCATTCTACGTACCTTTTCTTGTAGAAGTTTTTGCATTTTAAGCGTTTATTTTCCAGAATTTAGCTAGGGCTCCTGTTGCGAGTCAAGTGTCTTGGTTGTGAGATTACAGTGTAATTTCATACCAATTGGCTGTAACAGGCCTTTCATCTCAATGTTCTACATGAAAGAACTGACTGTGCACTTAAACTCTGTAACCTCACAACCAAACATTAAATGTGAGATGAAGAATTTAAGAATATCTTTAAGAAAATGATCAGAGATGGGAGAAAGAACAATCCAAACACAGGTACGAACAGAAGATAATGAGTCTACACCATCTAACACACTTTCATGCTCTTGAATAAAATGAAAGAAAAACACATTTCTCTCAACTTATTAACAACACAAAAAGAAACCCATTTGATTCCCCTCTCTCCTAGATGAGCACGGTTCTTGCTTGACTAAACCCGGCCTCATTTAATTTAATTCAAGCAAAATAAAATAAACAGTGATGCTTATGTACCTCCTATCATCCTCCTGAGTGTTAATGCCCTCTTTTGACACAGTGGCACCAATGCAAATCCCTCAAAGCCCCAAGCATAAAGGATCAAGCAGCTCCGAGTGGAAGGTTATTAGTAATGTGTCTAAACCTAATAGGCATGAAGATGCATTCATTACAATGGCTCTTCATGTATGTGAAGCTATTACTGTAACCACAGACCATTGACTATTAACCTGTCTCCTCTGATTAAATGCAGCTATGAAAGAAAAAGAGATATGGGAAGAGATAGAAGACAAATGGTTGGGGTGTGTACGCATGATAGAAATGTATAGTTCAAGTATGGAATTTATGCCAATAATAGTTATTGTATCTGCCTATTTTGTAGGCCTTTTGACATAATTGCAACACTGAACTATGATAACTGGGGTGAAATGAGCAAAGAGCAGGTAAACACAAGAACTTGATGCTCTAAACTGGTTGTCTGATGCCTTTATTTATTCTATTGTATTGTACTTCATTCCAACAAAGTCTTATTGGATTCTACCTCTTTCATTTGACACTTTACACTTATTCCTTGTGTTTATATTTTCCCCTTGCATGATGGTTTAACTTTAAATGCAGAATGAGTAGGATTTTCGAGAAGACAAAAATCACTTATGATCCATTAGAAGTATTTGTTGGTGTCTGTATCTGCTAAGACTAAGTCCTCATTTTCATTCATTATTAATAAATACATTATTATTTATTTAGCTATTTTTGGGAAATTTCTAAGTGTCAACTTCTGTGAAAAGGTAGTGAGCAGGTGCCAAATCAGAGGCACACATTCCAATAGAAAGCTACGAAAATATCCGGCGCAGTCCGAAAAAACAAAAAATGTATCTCGGCAATTCCGCTGTGGAAGAGCCTTAAACTGGCCATCAGGGGGAATTTCAATGGGTCAAAATCAAGCCTGATTACATAGAAGTCTATGAGAAAAATTACTTTACTTCTAACTTGATTTATAACCTCTATAAAGGTTTTCTTGACACGTTAACAGTTTTTATTGCTAGTGTTCTTTAATACTACATATAAGAAGAAGAGTATAGAGTCAAATAGACAATAAAGCAGGCGTGGCTACATTGTGATCGACACGTATACTACTTTGTTGTGCTGTTTGGGTGTTTCTTTTATAGAACTTTAACCCTTTTCCTGTAGTTTTTTCACTTAATGAAGGCTAATTGTAACATTTTGGTTTCCTAGAAATGTCTTTTCCAGTGTTCTGTTGTACTTAGCTCCACTCTTGCGTCACTGTTGGTTTCAAAAACCAAGATGGCGACTGCCAAAATTGAGGGGCCAACTTTGAAGGCTGGCCCATCTAACAAATCCTTCTCATTCTGCCTGTAAAGATAACTTTAAACATAAATGCAAGTTGCTAAATGAAAGGTACATAAATCCATGTGTTGAAAGTTACAACCAGAGCTCAATCTGAGCAGTGTTGCATTTCACTGAGAAGTACATCTTTAAATTCGAGAGGGGTCTGCCTGCAGGCCTCCACTCTCAGGACAGTCCCGGTGTAGACTCCACTGTCAGCACACCTCCACTCTCAGTACAGGAAGTGACGATTCTGACAAACACGTTTTTTCCCCCGAAGGAATCGTCTGATGGAAGTTTTCAAATCACAATGGAGACTCATCACGGGGGTGATGAGTCCGCTCACCATGCACTTTGGGTCGGCCTTGGTCAAGCCCTTTTGACCCCCCCAGCCTGGTTCTCCTAAAAGTTGACTTAGCCATTTTTCGCTCAAATTACACCATGGAGGAATATAACGGGAGTTGACAGGGGACTCTGCCCGCCTCACGAATGCCTATTTTCGGCACTTTTTTTTTTCACTTTCCCCCCTATTTTCCCCGGTTTTATTAATTTTAATTTTTTTGGCTATTTCACCCGGTTCCTTCTACCGGGGACACTGCCCGGTAGAAGGAACCGGGTGAAATAGTGTGTTCCCCCACGGCCTGTGTCCAGCCGTTTCCCCCCCCCCACTCATCCATATATTAACGGATTTTGAAAATTCTTGTTGCATTTTTCTCCTCTCCTCTCACTGATCGAATGGCAAACGCGATCCACCATCGGAGGGCCTCCACCGGCCCGGCCTAGTGCCGGTGCTCTGGCGGTCGGTTCCTCCGAACTGCGGGTTCGACTCTGATGGCCGGGAGGGTGTGCTGCGTTGGGGTGGGGGACTTCCCCCACTCTGCGTGTCTCTTCCTTCCCGGGCCGGCTGATATGAAGTGTGACCAAGACGCACCGTCTGACTCAGGGGTCCCACCACGGGTCCCGCAGCGGGGTGGAGGTTCCCGGCTGGAACCTCCCCACCTCCGCCGCGGTGCACCCGGCAAACACGGTTGTTTCTTGAACCCTCCACTGTTGTCTAGCGGGTGTAACTAAAATACAAGATGCCGTTATTTATATATATAAATATATATATCTATATATATATAGATAATAAGTGTCAGTGCAATTTTATTTTGTATTAGCGTGCATTTCCTGTTCGGAAACTGGTGCTGTACTTAGCGTAAACAATACAAGGTGTCCCTATTTTTATATATATATATATTAGGGCTGTCAAGTTAACGCGTTAACGCGTTAATAAAAATTAACACCACTAATTATTTTTACGCGATTAACGCAGGTGTATTTTTTGTCCTCGGCCGCCCCGTAGTTTCAGAGCGCATCGAGTTTAAAATACCATCTACAAGCTGATGCTGACAGCCAGGGCCGTATCTAGGATTTCCAAAATACCGAGGTCCAAACCTTCTAGGGGGGTTCGGGGGTATCCCCCCCCCGAGATTTTGGGGATTTTCATGATCTAGTTAGGTGCTTTTTAAGTCCTGTAGGCATCATTTCTATACGTCTGTGTCCAGAGGCATCCCAGCGTTTGAGGACTTTTTCAGGATCCAGTGCTCTGTTCCTATGCACATACATCATTGCAAGTCCTGATAGCCTGTCATTACCAATGCTGGATCGCAGCCAGGTCTTCAGCCGCCTCAAGGCAGAGAATGACCTCTCACATGAACAGGTGGTCACTGGAAGTGTGAGGTAGATGGAGAGGATACAGTGGATGTTGGGGTAGTATTGAACATTTATCATATTCAATGTGTCTTTTGCCGTCGATACCAGGAGTGTTGGAGGTTGGTTCTTTACCTTCCATCTGTGAATCTCCTGGTCAATGGAGTCTGGCTGAGGTAGGTCTTCTCTGTACCATGACACCATCATTTCTTGCTTGTCTTTTGTGAGTCTGGACAAAGCTGACGGAATTTTCGATTGACTGTGAGGGTGTGTTGGCTCTGTTTTGCTGCCTAATGGTAACTCACTTTTTTGATGGAACCACATCTATGGTGCTGGCCAGTTCTATTGACTGTGCATAAATATCACAGAATCCTTCCTCATTCCTTAGAGCAGAAATTACCTGAGCCACCTCTCTGGCCTCTTTGTATGCGGTCATAAGGTCAATATTAGGTGACTGTAACTCTTTAGTCAACGTCTGGATGTAGCCTAGAATTTTGTTAGTTGTGACAGCCGTGACAATTGTGTCAAAGGACTCCATACTATGTCGTAGGTTGTTAGCCTTGTTTGAGTTTGATGATGTTCTTGATTCCAAATCTGTGAGTGCTGAGTGGGCTGATTTGAAGTGGTCCAGGAAAGCACCCACCGTCTTCCCTCTGGAGCCCCAGGGTGTGTCCGACATGAGTGGTATACCTCCTGTTTTCCTTTTGACACTTGAGTGTGTTTCCATGCTTTTGGTTCTTGTAACATGTGTTTTCTGACAGCAGATGCTGAGAAAAACACTGCTATATTCTCAATGGTAGACATGGTGTTCCTAATAAGGGGGATGTCAGAACATCCATGGACTACCACAAGATTGAGTGCATGGCTTCGACAATGTGTGAAAAGGGCCCGGGGTTGAAGCTCTTTCATGCGTTGCTGTACTCCACTCACATGCCCACTCATTGCGCTGGCGCCATCATAACCCTGTCCTCTGAGATAGTCAATCTCGAGACCCCACTTCTCCAACTGAGAGAGAATTGCTTCTGTAATTGAAGCAGCATCTTGTTTGGCAAGAGGACAGAAACCCAATAACTCCTCACATATTTCGGCTCCATTAACATGGTTAATGTAGCGAATGCAGATAGACAGCTGTTCTATACCGCTCACATCCATTGATTCATCTGCAAGGACTGTGAAAATCCTGGTTTTTTGAATTTCTTTTACTATGTCCTCCCGAATCTCAGATTCACAACATGCAATTAATTCATTCTGAATCCCTGGACAAATGTATTTGGCATTTTTTACTGCTGTCTCAAGGTGATGTTTCAGTGTGGGATCAAATGCCTCTTTGACAGATTAATGACAACATCAAGAATGGAAAGTAGAGCTTTGCGATTCATTCCAACCTTCTCTGCATATGCATCACTCAGAACAGAATTAATGCTTTTCTGTTGCCCTTGGGCTACTGACAGAACATTTTCAGCCAGCTCCGAGGCATGTAGGTGTGCTGGACTACAACTGTGGTTAGAAATTATGCCCCGCTTCTCTCCAATGGCATTTTTCCAGTCTCGAAATCCGTCATTTATGAAGATTGTGTTTTTTTGTTTTTTACTAAATGACATACAAATGGAACAATAGGTGGAATCTTCTGAAACAGAATATCTTAGCCAAGGATATTTCTCCTCCCACTTCATGTTATAGCGTAATTGCTTTTCACCAAACTTTGTTTTGGGGTAATTATGTTCATGTTTGAACCACTTATTTTTGAGAAGGCAGTACTTTTCTTCATCAGTTAGTGCTTTATTTGTATACTTGGCTGGATCAAATTCATGTAGAATTGTCTCTCTTTGACCGTTATCAGCTCTCTCACCCCTTATCTCTCTCTCATCTATTCCTGCCACCTGTCTTCCGGCCTGGTCTACTCTAGTATTGGTATTTGGTCTCTCTTGTCCCTTTGTGTCTCCTGTGCTATTTCCCTCAGTCTCCATTTCAATGTCTCTCTCCTTTCCATAACCTGCACCCTCCCTTCCATCTCTTCCATTATTCTCTCTGTCCTCTACTCTTTCTCTTTTTTCAATCTCTCCCTCGTTGTCCTCACTTGTCGCTCCTGCCAGTGCCAAAAGCAATTCAGCAATTTAGTTCATTTCACGTGTTTGTTTGCATTATTATTTTTATTTAAATCTGTTTTGTTTGATTCTCAAAAGAGAACAAAGATGTAAGCAAATTGTGTTTTATACAATTGTATGTTATTAATACATCAGAACTGCAATAGATGTATGTTGTTTTAAAATAATGCCTATTGTCTATAAATGAAGATTGTTATAGATGATATAAATAGATAGATAGATAGATGGGGTTATTAAGCCTACATTCTTTTGTGTGACTGTACCTGCAGTTCCTCCCTGACTTCTTCCATCACTTTCTCTCTCTCTCTTTCTCTCTGCCTGTCCTGTCTCTTCCTTGCCAAAGCTGAGCTTCGACTGACGTAGTCTTTTCATTATATCTGAGTCAGTGTAAAAAGAAAACAATACAATAGTATATCTTCAATATCTTACTCAAATTGAAATGAAAGAAAAGCATTATAGCGTTTGTTAAAAGGTAATCCTTCTGACATTGGATGAATGTAATTAGCTTTAGCTCTCAAGCTAGTTTATTCATGCAATTTAAACCAAAGTATAGCCTATAGCTGCAATATAAGTTAGTGTGCATGTTGTCGGACGTCCACTGACTAACGTAGAGCGTTCACACAGGATTTGCTGGTCATATGATGTCCTGATGAACAGAAACACAAGCAGCCCGCTGGACTCAGATCTCTAGATACCTCATCACTCCTCCGCTGCAACGATACAAGCCCGGGCTGCGGAGGTTTGTTGATACATGTTGTCTTCTTCTGTTTGCTTTAATCGAGGCTGCGTAGTTGTGCAGCGCCCCCATCGTCAGTAAATGGAAGTACTACAAAGAACCCCGTTTAGTGCAGTTATTTCACAAGTTTGGTTATATACACAGCTCGGAAAATATTACCGAGGTCCGGACCTCGGTGACCTCAATGGTAGATATGGCCATGCTGACAGCCCCGCTCCTGCCGCCCGCTTGCGGCAGACCAAACTTCCACGCTCACCGGCAGGCCCGGACTGGCCATCGGGAGGACCGGGAGGGTGTGTGTATGTGTGGCGTGAGCGAGCGAGAGAGGGAGAATGCGCACACCTTACGTGTATTGTTGTTGTTAGCATCTGGTGCTAGCTAGCTGCGCTAACGGATATAAGGAGCTGTTTCAATGAAAACAGAGGAGCGACATTTCGCCGACAACTGCGCCGAGCACTTGACTTTATGTAGGTAGCCAGACAGTGGGACATTGTCCGAAAAGTCAGCACACTCAGCACGGATAGTGCGCGCAACATGCTTGCAGCGTCCAGGCAGCTCCCGTTCGAGCATATGCCTTGAGTTGCACATAGCTCCAATGATCCATCACAGTGTCTCTCCACACACACATACACACACACACACACACACACACACACACACACACTTTGTATTGTATTATTGTATTGTATGAGAGAGGTTCCAGGTTGAATTGAGGCGAATATTTGTAATGTTCAGAGGTTGTTGTGTTTAATATTCATGAGAATATTTGTCAGTGTTCAAATGATAATAAACAAACATTTGCATAAAGCATATTTGCTCACTCATATGTTGATAAGAGTATTAAAAACTTGAAAAATATCCATCTAAGGTAAATTTAGAACATAAAAAATGCGATTAACTATGGACAATCATGCGATTAATCGCGATTAAATATTTAAATCGACTGACAGCCCTAATATATATATATATACATATGTATATAATAAGTGTCAGTACGATTTTATTTTGTATTTGCGTGCATTTCCTGTTCGGAAAGTGGCGCTGTACTGATAGTGGCAATTTTATTTTGTAATTCTTAGCGTGCATGCACTTCCTGTCCCGAGAGTGGAGGTGACCTCAGAGTGGAGGTGTCCTGAGACTGGCGCCTGCAGGCAGGCTCCCATGTTAAATTCTGAGCACAACATGCCAAGAATCTTTCCAGAGGTTTTGGCTGTGTTATTTCACTTTAAGTAACACATCTTTAACTTTAAGAAGAGTCTAGTTCCCAGTGCCTTTCATGAAGGACATGCAAGAAATATTTAAGGCAATAAGTGTGCTTGTGCTTCCTCTGGCTGTGTCAAAAATCAATCTTTATCGCTCTATAGTGCAGTATTTTACCGTACACCTTTTCATTTGAGTGTTTGACTGTGAGTCAGATTTTTCCTGTATTAAATGGTGCTTTCAAAACAGACATCCAAGCAGTGTGAGGAAGTAACACAGGCTCTAGATTCAAGTCTCTGCTGCATTGAACTGTTGATTTGGACTGATTCAAATATGCAAATATATTTTCCGCTGGTGCAAAAAGTACCAGCTGAAAACTCAATTTAATCCTTAATTGTATTTTCAAATAATTAATAAATATGAAACAACATAACAGCAGTTATTTACTATTCACATATTGGATCCAAAGTTTCAAGCATCTCAAGATGTTTATTTGATATAAATAGGAAGCCAACAAAGCAGATAATGTACATTTAAAGACACAATTTAGCTTTTTCCCTACATTTTTGTTGGTACTTTCAGCATTTTGCAATCTGTTACTATAACACAAATTAGAACATGACATGTATAGTGAATTTTTATTAAAACAATTAAAGTGTTAGGTTCTGAGGCCTGGTCACCACTTGATAACTAAGTCATTTTTGTGACACGCCAAACATGACTGAATATATCATACAGTATGACAGGGATGATGGAGGCATGTATGAGTCAGTGATAATGTCAGGTGACAGGGTGTTGCTAAGGTTAGGTGGTATAGGGCAAATGGTGTCATATGTCAGTATAACGGCAAGATGTCAATGTAGGTCACACATGTTAAAGAGTAAACACTTAATGTTAGATAATACATACAAATATTTTGATATTAAAGCCTTTTTAAACAAAATATTCTATTTGTTTAATTGGACATTTTGCTGTGAGAGATTCATTAGACTCATTAAATTGGTGAACCAATCAAAAAGCTCAAATGATTCACTGACATGTGTTTAGTCTAAGAGTTGTCAAACAGCAGTATGGTCCTGCACACAAATATAAGAACTCTGGCAGTAAAAAATATGCTATTTGAAGACGATTTTAGTCATCATCCTTGACCAAGAGTATTTTTTGTCCTTTACGCTCCTATTGAATTTGACATGAGCAATTGCTATCGATGTGGTCCATTTTTTAAGAGTAAAGTCCTTTACAAAATTCAAGGATGGCTTCAAAGTAATGTCTCTCACACTTTGATCAAATTGGACTCCTCTGCATTTTCCTTTCTCTACACAATTTCCTTCTGAATTCCAGTTGTGTGCTCTCATGCCACTATTGCTCTACATTGATTGAACAATTTGACGCCAAAGGAATTCATATTACCTAAATAAATACGTGGAAATAACACTTTTTATATATATGCTGCTTTAAGTTCTTGTTCCTTAGGTATATGGAGCTTACAGAACACAAAATGTTTTACAAGTTTGAAAACTTATGACACTTTCCCAAATCAATGTATCTGAAGAAGAGTAATGGAAAGTGTCAAAATAGTTAATGAGGAAAAAATGCCGACCTTAATACATTTTTGAGATTCAACTGCGATAACAAATGATTCTCTGCCGCCTGTCCTCCTGGAGTCTGTGTCAGACCATAAAAACGCTGACCTGAGACCCGCATGAAAGAAATAATCACCAGGTGCGCCGAGCAATATCTCTTGATTTATTGAATTATTGATTTTGTTACTCAATTTTAGAATGGGGTCGTGGTGACATATGGGGCGGCAGATGAAAGATAAATGTTATAAAAACAGACGTACCAGCAGAAAGCATGATTTACTCATTGCATCAGTGTTGTACTGTATGAAGCCAATATGAGGGAGGCATAGGAAACATACAGTGTGTGCTCTTCACACAGCTTCACAGCAATCATTTATCACGACCCCTGCAGAACCCAGATTAAATTATGGCTAAAAAATGAAGAATAGCGTCATGGAGAGTCTCATCAGGCATAAAAACATAATGTTCTTCAAATCCCCCTTCAAAGAAGTCACTTAGGAATATTTACTTCAATGTTCTGATGAATAATTGATGTAACAGTGTCTTCCTCTCGTCCAAAACGGAATAAAATGATATTTAAGCTTGTTTATTCTGCAACTAAATCAACAGGCTGTGTAATATTTTTTCATTTTACTTGTGTTTCTCTCATTCTGTTCCTGGCAGCGGGCCTCTGTATTCACTGCAATAGCAAACAAACAGTACATTTAGAAAAATGTTGTTGTGATTTACTAAGAGCATTTGAATGTTCCATTAGTGTAAGCAGAAATAGCTTATGGTAGAGTAATGAACTATATACACCAGTGAAAGCCTGTAATAAATGAAAAAAATATGCACTTTCTGTGAATACAAAGATTATTCCGCACATATGGCAACCTAGCGGCAATGGGTGCTGTAATTGTTTTTCATGCTCAATAAACTACCTGGCTTTTTATTTTTTGTATAAGTGAACATTATTGCTGACAATTACGTTGTGTCTGCTCGGCTCCTCGGAGGAGGACGCGATGCCTCCCAGGACTGAGTGGTAGTAGAGGTTTTTTTAAAACAATCAACACTTTGGAAATGACCGCAGCCAAATTGTTTTTGATTCCATCAACTGTGCACCAATATCTCTTGGAAGGGATCAATAAGCATAGTTATTCAATCTGAGAATGGAGACAATGCTGTAGTCAGCAAAACTGACAAAAGTGTCTGCCCGGAGTTTGCCCGAACGCCTTTTCATAGATGACCGGGATTCAGTATGTCAGCCAATTAGGAGTGATGTAGCAAAATGATGCCTTACTTCAGCAGATGTTAACCTTATTTATTGCACGAAAAGCAGCTGTGAAGGAGATCAGTCTGCTAAAGTTGACATCCAAAATCATTTTCATTGCAATTTACTTCTTAGTAATGACTAGTTCAGACGTGTTTATTGTACCTAGTGGCAATCATTTTGTCAGCTCTTGGACTCATTGCATATGCCCTTGGATTCTTATCATGTTATTGGGAACGGATCAGCGACTACGATATAATACAGCTTTCTATGCACCCATAACTTGTTGGCTAGGCCTTATTAACCTGTCAAGCCCGATAAGTAAATATTAGGGCTGTCAATGTTAACTTGTTAACGCTCGCGATTAATTTGGAACCTTAATGCAAATTATTGAGAAATTATGCTACATTTAAGGAAAGAACTGTCGTATTTGTTTTACCAATTTGTCATGCATGTCTTCAACACAACACCACACATGTATTTGTTTTACCTCCCTCAGAAATACAAGTTAATACTTGTTTTTTAAACTTGTAAATAACTATGATGATTCACAGATCTTTTTTGTGATAAAAGCAATCACATGTTTTAATCAATTGACACCATTTGTAAAAGTATAAGAAACACCGTGCCTTGGTTCAGTTGAGAGCTCGAGGTACATTTTGTGTGAGAAGCTCAGGTTGTATAGGTTGATAGATAATCTTATACTGATTTGTATTGTATTGTTTATGCAGTTGGAGAACGAACTTAACACTTAACACATTAATACCCCCTATAGCTGCTAAGGCCTCTATCACATGTCATTTAAATGTTCATGTTCCCAAGCTCGTTCACCAACGATGCATAAGTTGGATCAGTCAAAATAAATGATCGGAGATAAACAATGTATCACATAGTGATAATTATTTTCTTCATCCTGTTCCACTTTACATTGATTGCATTAATCTATTTACTGCTTCTAAATAGCCTCTCTATTTCATGCTTCATTTGGAGAAGAGCATAGCAGTGACTTTTGTAAACGTTTTGAAAACACATCGATTATGATGAGTCCAACACTTAATTTCTTCTGTTTTTATCTATAACATTTTCTGTGTTGAAAACCTGATTGCTATTGTTAGCCGTCCAGACAAGCAATCCTTATGCACTATCAATCTGAAACTCTTTGCACAATGGAATAACACAAAATCGAAATACCTTGTATGATAATAATTCATGATTTGTTATATGAGGGCTTTGGTGGCTGCAGATATGCTTAAAAATCGTATAAATAGGATATACATTGGTAAAGTTAGAATGGACTGGACCAAAAGTAATTGGTAACTGCTTCAAATGGCTTCTGGGTACAACTCCAGTTGGCATAATTAAGTAACATCAGATCATATCCACAACCCTAATCCTAATTATTTTTCCGAATGTCTAACCACACTTCGATATACGAAGTTTAACAACAGACCAAGTTATAAGTGAACTTTAAAGCCCATAAATCTCCACTTAACGTGACAGCATTTTCCTATAAATGGTCTCATATGGTATTGTCAGGAAGTAATAGTCCGGCCGATGCTGGGGCTTGATTAAGGGTTTAGTCCAGAGATTTCAATCAATAGAGGAGAAGACTGAGGCCAGGCCCAATTAAACGCATGGGCCCATTATATCAGGACTGATTGCATCGGCTGCACAGCTCCACACTCGGCGAAGAGCGCAGTGATCAATAGACAACCTCTCAGGCTTAAGATGGTAGATTTGGAGGCAGGAGTGAGAAAACTGAAATCCTTTAACTACCTTTGAGTTACACTTCTCTATATCGTACATGGATTAATAGATGAAGAGGACTGTCTAAGAGGGAATATATGATCAGGCAATATTCAGAGATAAGTGAGTTCCAGGCTGATATAATCTTGATATAAATGACTCTCCTACTGTATGTGGATTACTTATGACAGGTCTTTTAGAGCATAAATGACTACTGTTTATTACATGGTTAATATATTTAGTTTACATGTTACTTGAAATGCCATGTTGTAACACCTGCATCATCATGCTAATTCCCTGTCATCTTAAGTATCAAAATGTACGCAGCAGGACCTGATTTACTGTCGAGTAAAATGTATTAGAGCTACTTTAAATCTTTCATTTTTAATTCAGTTGTATGTGTTACTGTGATTTCATGCACTTCTGGATTTGTCCTTGATTGTGACCCTTTAGCCCACTGTTGCGAGCCAATGGATATTCCCTCCTCCGATGTTTAAGCTTTCCCAGCACTGCTTTGACAAGATATTCGTCCAAATGGGGGAGAGATGTTTTGCTCGGATGACATAATGAGCAACAACATGTTGGCGGAGCTGCTGGGTGCTGCACTCCTCATTAATCGCCTGAATGTAGCAGCAAACGTAGCCTCATCAGAATGCTTTCATGTGCATGTAATGTATCAGCGATAAAAAGTGTGCAGCTAATTACATACCTTTAATAAACTGGCAACTCAACCAGTCTAATTGCTGCTGAGTCGATGGAAGGCAGGGGTTTGAAAGCCTTGTAAACATGTAATTTGTAGTCGTACAGTGCACATAATAAACAGCATTTATAAATACAAGAATTACATGTGAGTTCACATATTTGTCTATTAACCTTTTGTATAAATCGGACTGTGTTTTGTGTTGCTGAATGCAGAATACTACAATTAAGCTGTACTTACTGAATAACTAATTTGTTCATTTGCATAACTTCAGTCTATATGAGTCACTGTGTAAAAGTACAGGCTTGTTTTTAACCAAAACTAGTCCGGCTGGCATGCAAACGTTAATCATGGTAATACTACTGGCATTGAGCCAGTGCTTTAGTTCAACTCAATTTTTTCAACTCGAGCGTCAAAATCGTATGACGGTCAGGATCAATCCGGCGAGTCGGACGTTAGTGTCCGCGGGTGGCCCCTACACACGGCGGCGTGCGTTGTCGCTTGCCGGCGGGCATGTCTGAAGCTAGACCAACAACCAATCACCTGAATCTCCCACCCCGGACACACAAGCAGTGGTTTGATTGGCTAGAGCTTGTACTGGCATATGATTTGATTGGCTGACGCTTCCGTCGAAGCTTCAAAAGTAGAACATTGCTCTACTTTTGCCACACAGAGCTCACAGCACCTCATATCTGATATACCTCATTCACACCAACGCAACTCCGGTTCAAGCTCCGTGCTAGAGCTTTTCAGGTTCAGAACCGGTTCTTCGGTTTAGCTCCGGCTCTTTTCACACCGCTCAGAGCCCGACTGGTGCTGCGTCATTGCGTCCTCGTTTGCGTCATGACGTAACCGTTTGCGTGCCTGCTTCATAAAGCCAAACCGCGCGGAAACCCCTCACAGCTCACACCGACAACAACAACAATGGCCGATTGTTTTGAAGCGCTACTCGTTTTGGTTTTGGTAAAAACCAGCGGTTGCCATCTCTTTCTGCAATTGTTGGAGAATTGCTTTGGACCGCGTGCTCCCCTCCAGCTACCTCTGTACCTCTTCGGAAGACCAGATTCCCAGTAGGTAGCTGGTCTCTTCAGTGGACCACTGCTGCTTGTTAAGTTTCTCCATCGTTGTGTACAAACTGGATAAAACGCGGGCTTTTTGTTGTTGTTCAGGAGTTGATCCCGTCCCTGCCCCTGCCCCCGCCTCGGCGTAAGCGTGACGTATGCGGTGCTTTTGCTCTAGCCGGAGAATTTTTTGGTGCTTGAAACAAACCGGATTCCGGAGCTAAGAGGCTGCTCCGCTGCGGTGTGAACAGGAAAACCCGGTGCTTTTCAAGCTCCAGCTCCGAACCGGCCCTGAAACACCGTTGGTGTGAATGAGGTATTATACAGCTATGAAAAGTTATACATGCACAAACCACAGACTGTCTATATGGCATGGCGAATACAGTCGCTGCTTTATTTATGTCTGTGTGACGTTGTTGTAAGTGTGGACGGAGCAGATACAGGTTAGTTTAGCCTGATCGATCAGATCTCCATACAGGAAACACACATTTAAAACGGTGTCTCCTGCCATCTTGTGTACACACGCATTAATTAATGGTATTTACAAACCGGTATCAGTATGTTGTTACTTGGCATCATTTTGAAACGTGTATTAAGAATTAAATCACGGTAAAATATGTTAATTATGTTGTAGTTGGTATCTACCAGAGCCCTAGAGAGATAAGAGTTACGACACTCCCATAGACCTCCGTTGTAAAAAATGGCGGCGCCTACTTCCGGGGTATGGACACCGAAATAGTTCCAAATATCGTCATTCGGGCGTTGGACCTCATTCACTTACATTACGGCGCGTCGATTAGTTCCAGAGGTAAGATGCTGAAATATCGAACTCTTTTGAATTGTCAACTGTCTATATTGTATCAGAGGCCCTTTATGATGCTTATACTGGTCTTCATTTGTATATGCACAGCGTAATTATCTTTATTTTATCTTGGTTGTTACAACCAATTTGCTAGCATTGCCTGCTAGTTAGCTAGCGCGACTTCGTCAGCTTTGAAGGTAAGATTTCAGTAATGAATCGCTAGCAGCTTATATATCAATGATGCTGGGTAACTAACAAGCAGGATTTAGATTGATTATGTGTTTTTTTTGTTATTTTGGTTTTTATCTTTCGAACCTGACCGTGTCAGCCATCCTTAGTCGGCTTTTTCTGTATGATATGACTTAACTGCTAGCACTAGTAGAAATGAGATGGCGTTTGTGATAAATATTTCATTGAATTTTGGGATATACTAACATTTCATTATGTGACATGTTGACTGTACTTAGTTTTTTTTTGTACTGTTCCGTGTTAACTCATCTGTATTGTACAACTAGCCTAGCGCTACTTTTTAATGCTTGATGGCATGCTAGGATAGATTCCTTTGTATTGTAATATACACACTAGTTTAATGATTGTTCTTCAAAGGTATTATTCAGTCTTAAAAAAATAATAGCCTACTGAACAGGCTACTCTACAGCAGTGAATGAAGGATGAGCCTAAAACATGGTCATGCATCCAAAATGTTTATTTTTAACAAAATAAACACTTTTTAAAAAATAATAAGCACTTTTTTTTATTCAGCCTCATATGTCAGCCATGGCTGTTGCTGCTGCTGAAGGAGGGTGCTGCTGCTGAAGGAGGGTGCTGCTGCTGGAGGGTGCTGCTGCTGGAGGAGGGTGCTGCTGGAGGAGGGTGCTGCTGCTGAAGGAGGGTGCTGCTGCTGGAGGAGGGTGCTGCTGGAGGAGGGTGCTGCTGCTGAAGGAGGCTGGTGCTGGCAACGGCTGCAGGTGATGACTGCTGAAAGAAGAGGAGGCTGGAGGCTGCTGACGGTGGACCGGGAATGGAGATGCCAAGTACATCGATGGCAACGAGTAAGGTGTTTGGCAGTGGCCTAGATGTTATGACCTTCGGTGCAGAGGTCTGTTGGGTCTTCTTTGCTTATTACTTACATGACAGAGTTTTCTGCTGTTGTTGTCCTCTGTCAGACACAGGTTTTGTCTGTTCACCATTGCCATCCATCTCTTCCTTTGCTCTATGTCCTTAGGGAAGCCATACATCCGGAACCCCTTCTCGGATCGATTAGAGCATCCAAATGCTGCACATCCAACCATGGTATGACAACTGATCTATTAAAATGCAATATAAACGAAAGTGCCATAATTTAACATGAATATTGCTATGTCCTCTGTTCAGTCTGCTCCCAACTGTATTCTCTCCCCTTATTCACCACTGTTCCTATTCTTGCTCTGCTTTTTAGGGCCCAGGAAACAGATGAAGAGGATGTCCCTTTCACAAAGGAACCTTTTTGTTTTTTTCAAAATGGTTAGGCTCCTGGATGCCCTAGAGTTCTGTATTGCTTTTTTGTAAATAGTATTGTTTTTTTGTAAATAGTTGCTTACCCTAACCCTTTCTTGTAAATAGTTGCTTTTTTGTAAATAGTTGTTTGTAAATATTTGTAATAATTGTTGTTCACAATTATGCTTCTGTTTTTCACTTTTTGGTGTCCATTGTTCAACCACTGTATTGGTAAGCAACAATTTGTTTTGGCCAAAATGTGTTATTCACACTCCTGACTCCAGTTTGATGTGCTGCATTCTCCTCTGAGTGGTCCTGATTTCAGGCAGAGGTCATGGCTTGGAAGGTTTTATATCCTGTAGTGCCACAACAGAACCTAATATGAATTGCTTTTTTCAGTTTCTCTTTTTTTTTTATTGTCTCGTCGCTGGATCACCTCCCCCTGGCAAAGTGGCCTCGTCATTTTTATTTTTATTGTTGACAAACCTGTTTTTGTTGCTCTGTTGAACCATGGTTCAACAGGAGCTTCTGTGAATAGTTTTGTAAATAGTTTTAATATTTATCATAGTAATCATTTTCAGTCTCCCACTCTGTCTCAATTTAATTTATGGTTTCTTTGCCCCACCATATGTGTTGTTGTCCAAGGGCACTAATTTGGTCTGTGTTGAAGATTGTTTTACACTTTAGATTAATCAAATTGTGTTTTTTGGCTGAATTAATCTTTTTCTGTTTAACCCTAACCCTCTTTGTTCTCCTTCTCATTCATTTTACTTTGTTTTGTTCTAACACACATCACTTTTTCCATACACTGTTCTTAATACTTGTTCACACATTTGTTCGTCCCTTTTACTTTGTTCTTCCTGTTGTTCTTGTTCAAACACATATATCAATTGTTCATCCACTGTTGTGGTAAAATGATATTCATAGTCTTAACATGATCATGCTACCCATGCTAACATGAATACAAGCGTTTCCCTCCAAAAATGTAAAACGTATCTAAGTAATAAGCTACCAAGCTTTCCGTTGTCACCCTGCCTCTCCAAATGCAAAACTGTCAATAAAAAGTATGCAATAATGCAATTACAGCTGAAAAAGTACTTGGGTGTGTGTGTTTTTTTTTATATATATTTACCATACAATAACTCAATCGCTGCTGTCTGTCTGTCCCATAGAAGAACATGACAGCGCAGCGCAACTATAATACGGACGTGACTGCCCTGGCAGTGACATCAACATAGCCTGCTTGTGCTACCACACTTTCCCCTCAAAATATCGTTAAATAACGAAACTTGGAAATAGTGCCAATCCATACAAAGTGTAACCACATCATGTAAATATGAAAGCAATCTTTAAAAAATAACAGCGTTGGTTTAATCTATGACTATTTTGACCATGTTCGTGCTGTTTTTGCCATAGAGAAGCATTGCCACGGAAGTGCGTTTGGAACTATCCCGGCATACATAAACCACGTGACCGGCTGGCGGCGACATCAGAGAGTGTCGTAACTCTTATCTCTCTAGGGCTCTGGTATCTACCATAGTATCTATATGGAGATAAGCCCCGCCCCTTCGCCAGCTCGTCCTGTTTGAATGAGGCGAGTAAACACAACTGACAGCTGTGTTGAAACTCGAGCGATTAGAGCGATGTGAATATTCGCATCAGGTCCTGTGTGAGGACTAAGAGGAGAGGACTAGCTAATGCAACAGTTAGCTTAAATTAGCCAACAGCTAATGTTACGGTTCTACATGAACATTTTTGTCACTTAGTAGAAGAGGTTGAACTTTTTGTAGGACAGTCCCAAAAGTGTAGTATAAATGTATCAAGTTATTCCTCTGTAGGTTGAGACTGTTGACAGAATGTGAAACCACATGGAAACCATATGCACATCACATGGATATTGGAACGAGGGTGCTACAGTAAGTGGATTTAAGCACCGCCTTAAAGAGCCTGTGACAGCATCCCAACAACTGTTGTGCAATGAAATATTGGGCTACTAGTAATCTCGAACCGTCAGCTTAAAAAAGAAGGTGCGATACCGTTCCGATAAATATTAATAATTTCGAACATCGCGGGGAAATTCCTTCGACTCATTCTGAAGTTTTGGCGTAAGCCGGAAGTGACGTCAATGCAGGAACGCTTCACTGTGCTGCGAGCGAGCGAAACACGGACAAAGTGTATTGTCATCCGTAGAAATGGTTCGACGATGCGTTGTGTCTGGGTGTTCCAATACAGCAAATGACGAACTAAACATCAGCGTCCATAGCTTTCCCACAGATGTCAAGCGTCAGCGCACATGGGAGAAAAACGTCCAGAACACAAGGGCCGAATGGTCTGTGAAGAACCCCCGAATGACCTACATATGCAGCGCCCACTTTCTGCCCGAGAATTTCGAGGAAAGGCCTACGTTGATGGTTGGAAGTGGGATAGATGTAACGCAAAAACGGATTCTGAAGCCGTCAGCAGTGCCTACTCTCTTTCCCACACCGTCGCAAATCCGTCAAGGCACCAAAGACTTCGCCAACCCCCCAGCAAAACGCCACAGAAGTGCCTACTTCGAGAAACGAGAGAAAACTCAGGTAAAAAAAAAACAACCTTTAAACGTGATGTATTTTTTAGGAGTGTGTGTGTGTGTGTGTGTGTGTGTGTGTGTGTGTATGTGTTTGTGTGTGTGTGACCAAGCTACTTCAGTGTTTACTGCTACTCCGCCATTATTTTAAAACAGAATCGTTATTTAGTCAAACTCCGTTAATAAAATAGTTTACAAACCATTCCACAATGTTCAAACGTTGTAGATCGAGAGGTATTGTAAGAAATTAAAATCAATATTGAATGACGTAATTTAGCTTAAACACACAGTAAGCTTAAAACTGTTTTATTCTGAAAACAGATCCGTTTAAAGTTTATTTTGAAAAGCTGTATTGAAAGACGGTTTTACGTTAACAACGATTACAGCCGTTAAAATTAGAGATGGCAAATCCAGATCCTTTTACGGACTCAGGGTCTTCTGAGTCAGTCATTGAAGAGATCCGGATCATACAAGTCATTTGAGTCATATGAGTCAGCAGCACCAAGACTGTAGAAATCCTATCGGTGAAACCGAAAACTTGTTGCATTTCACGAGCATATTAAACTGACGTTACATTAACCTCCGCTACAGTGTCTTTTGCTTTAATAAAAAATGTTGATCACAAAAAAAAAGGGTTATTTTGCGATTTGGCGAATCTGAGTCTGCTCTGCTGTGCTTTGCACAGTGAGTCAGGATTTGCGAATCTGAGTCTGCTGTTGACTCGTGCATGACTACGAGTCTGCTGGATCTCTGGATCTGCTGCTATATGGTTACGGCTCTGAGTCCGCACAAGTCTGCTGTGTTTTGCACAGTGAGTCAGGATTTGCGAATCTGAGTCTGTGAAGTTCCGCTGACTAACTCGTAGGCTACTGGTCTCTCTCGATCATTGACCTGGATCCACGGATCCCGCGATTTTGATTAAGTCCATTATGTTTCCGGCTCTAAATGAAGTTTCAGTGTAGACGTCTAACAAAATTGTCATGTTGTGCAACAGTCTCCTGCGTGTAATAGCTGCATTTCCAATAAGGATCTTACTTGGCAAAACGTTTATTTTGAACATAGCACACAAAAAGAAACAAACAATGACAAATGATAGAAAATTGCAAACAGTTAGAATATATAAAATGTCTTAATTATACAATTATTATTGTTATTGGGTCAAGGGGGCTGGTCAACAAATCACCACTGCAACAACTTCACCCAGTATCTCCACCCATGATAAAATAACTATGAAAAATAAAAAATTAATTAAAATGAACATATATACATATTTGGGTCATGAAAACAGTGTGTATGTAGATCTAATCATATGCCCCCCCCCTATTTTCTCATGGACTGCGTAATCATTGCAATACTGGTGTTTGTAGGCCCTATGTGTTAATTTGTGTAAAGTGGTGTCTTTTGCTTTAATAAAACATGTTGATCACAAAAAAGGGTCATTTTGCGAATCTGAGTCTGCTGTTGACTCGTGCATGACGACGAGTCTGCTGGATCTCTGGATCTGCTGCTATACGGTTACGGCTCTGAGTCCGCACGAGTCTGCTATGTTTTGCACAGTGAGTCAGGATTTGCGAATCTCTGAGTCTGCTGTTGACTCGTGCATGATATAGCCGCGGGAGCCGGGTGCTGGAGGAGGGGCTGCAACATGTTACTGTTAATCTATCCCCACTTTTGGCCACACCCCCTAAGTAAAATGTCTTCCCGGCCGCGGCTATGCTCGTGCACAATATGACGAGTATGGATGGATCTCTGGATCTGCTATGCTATTACGGTTAGGAGCCGTAATTTACGGCTCCCCTGAGTCCCCACGAGTCTGCAGGAAGTTTCACTGATCCGCGTCCCCTCCCCTGAGCCAAACGATAACTTCTGGCAGCTATCCTACTTGCTAAAGGCTAGGCAGATGGACTGGGGTACGTTGTAATGTGATTTTACATGTTATCAAGCGAGTGACGCAATTTATAGTTTTAATTTGTACGTCACACCAGGTGTAGGACTCAAAGGACTCGGGTTAATGGAGAGGGGAGACTCGTCACGACCAGCTCATTTCTAGGATCCGGGTTAATGATCCGGATGAATCAGGACTCGCCCATCTCTAGTTAAAATGCATTAAATAAAAAGTCATGAAAGAGAGTATGAGGAGAAAAGGCGTGTGGAGTTATACAATGAAGACACTACGTCTAAATCCTCTGTTTTACGCGATATCGGACACAAGAAGAAAGCGGTGGGAGGACCCCGACGCCACGGGAGCCATGCGAGGAGGAGTCACGGAGGAGATATAGCTATCGGGAGAGGGTTTTTGTCGCTCTCTTTCCATCGCTGCAACTTCGAGACAACATCAGCTGCTGTTGTCCACTAGCCTCTGTTGTTTCATTACCACGCTACTTAATTAAAGTAACCAATTTGACCCTTTTCAGAGACACCATAGTCTCTTATTTTTAAACTTCTTCCTGGACGCGAGAGAACCAACACGGATCTACAGTATCTCACGATCGTCGGGCGGGTTGCCGTCTCCACTGTCCGACTCGGAGTTAGTTTCATCCGATTCAGAGGCATATGGTTCGAATCTATAGGGCATATAGCCAATATCGTCTACTACGATGTCATGATTATCACTTTCCGATCCTTCAGCCTCATATGAGCTCTCAGACACGTTCATTATTAAGCTGTCATCGCTGTCATCGCTTGCTGCTGTGTGCGCCATTGTGCGTTTGCATGCAGATGCTGGGATCCGGGACGGTGCAGCTGGAGCTCTTTGCCCGCAATGACGTCACACATCATTTTGGCGGGATTTAAAGAATCGCCGAGAAGATCCAGAATATGGTCAACATTGAAGGGCAGATTAATGGTTATCAAAGTACAAATTTCCCAAATCACTTCAGTAACGGTTTCAAGGGGACAATATTTACACAAATTAATGGGTTTGGATGATGGGGGAAATCCGTGTCACAGGCTCTTTAAACCAGCTATCATCAAAACCATATTCAAAAGCTTAACATTTGTGTTAAAATCATAGTGTTTTCCCTTTCCTACTGAGATTCATACTGATGTTTGTTACCTCCGCCAAGGACATTTAGTTTTCTGTTCTCTACCCTTATTTTCATGAAAATGTGAGAAAGGTTGTAGCTTGGTAGCATATTCAAATCAAACAAAAATCGATTAACTTGGTTTGCCCATGCACGCGTTATATCACCTGAAAGAAAACCTGCGTTATGTCCCATTTAGACACAGCATAAACACCAGTTATAACAGTTAAAAGAGCAAAAAAGCTTGTACTTATAATTATCCTGGCAAAACCTTGTTTTAACCTAATCTTAATTTATATACATTTAAAATAAAACAAAAGTCTTAGAAAATGACTCAACACAATTAAGGTTTGTCTTACTTGCCTCACAGGACTTATATATATTTCCAAATGTGTATCCTTTGTCAAATGAAACTAATCTTTCTCTATCACCAAACCGTCACCACCATAAACTGTATGCCCTGTCTTCTAGTTATAACACTTTCCAGCCAATTTTCCCTACTCCTCTACCCTTGCCCTTTTCTATCCACATTTGCATTCTTGCTGTCATCACACCTTTTCACTGAGAACTGCTGAACTAATGATCCACTGCGAAAGTTTCCTAGACATATCCTGTATTTCATCAGTGAGAATTTAAAAATACTGGATGTGCTTTTTGAAATGTAACAAAAGCATCTTTCGCTATGATCTTAAATCCATAAATAAACGGTCCATCATTGTCGCAAACAAAACCTGATTGTGGTTTAAATGCAGTGTTTGTGAATGCTTTTTATTACGCGAGAAGAGCATTTTACAGACTCAAGAGGAAACATTATGTCAGCATCAACATTATTACGAGGGAAATAGGTGTTGCCATGATGGCCATCATTTTCATTGAGAATATTACAGCACAAAGCAGCACCACTTGTACCGGAGACGATTTATTCTTTAGCAGCACTTTGTCGAGAAAACTTGATGTTACCTCTTGGGAGTTTAGCTATTTGTTTCTTTCTCTTTTTTTGCCACACTTGATGCCTTTGCTTATTTTCCTGGAACTCTTATGAGAAGCTTTGCCAAATGCCACTTCAGTTTTTTTTACCTAAAAATGCCCTTAAAGGTTTGCAGTAAGTAAGAAGTGTCCATTGTTGACCGCACTGAGGGATGATTAAAATGATCGAACAGGTACTGTGAGAGCCAGTTTTGTTTAGTAGCCTATAAAGGCCCATTATGGGGGCCCCAGGCTGTTGGAGTTAGAGTAGTTACATTTTCCGTTGATTCTCTGCTTAAGAAGCATGTAATAATAGACTTATACAACTCAAATAATAAAGGTCTCAAGAACAACTAAGGCACTGAAATATACCTCAAAAACTGCACATTGAGATTACATTGTGTACAAACAGTCACGGTGCCAAGATGATGTATGATGTTTTATGAAATGCCACCATGAGGTTGACATTTATGGTTTTGAGTGAAACATCAACACAATTGAATGGATTTACAGACATTTGTTGCAACAGCCATTACTTTTCACTTAAGTTATGGATTTTAGTGATACTATGTCTTGAAAAACCAAGGAAAAGGGGTTTCCACAACAGACAATGAGGAATGTTACTTGTTACTCCTGCAAAACAAAGTAACCCACCTTCGCAACATGAACACAATGTCAGACTGGATTAATGAACTGAAAGGAAATAGCAATTAATTCATACTGAGCTCCCACATTTACCCAGCGTGGAGGCATTTATGCTTGTTGTATGGCTGGCTCTTCTAGTCACACGTTTTTCTGTTTCAAATATCACAAATAAAAGAAAAACAGAGTTGTTAAATTGAGTAATAACTAAATTAAAGTGAGGTCCCAGTGGTTAGAATACCTGTCCAAATGGTTATGAGGCTTTATCTGCAACTGGCAGGGGTCTTGTTAAAGTCTTCATCAGATCCTGATGCCTACAAGTCATTTATGGCACCCTTGACCACTACGATTACAACTGAAAAATGTAATGCTTTAATTTGAAGACTTAATAAGCAGACAGAGCTCATCGCTTCTCTTATCCATTAAGTCGAGTCTCTGAGGGCTGCAGATTCTTATTATGTTCGACATCCTATTCTGTGCAGCTGTTTTATGGTACTGTATGTGATATAAAGACCAATGCTACTTTGTGTTGTCTGTCAGATTCTGCTGCAATAATATATTAACATAAATTCTGTATCAAAATTCCATTTCCAAAAAAGGGTGTTTTTACTGAATCCCAAGATATAACCTCCATATCTCATACTCCTTTGTATACATTGTCTTTCCTGAGTTTTTGCTGACTTGCTCCTATCTGGGTCTTGAAAGATGTTTCCAGTTAAATGTTGAGTCATATAAAAAATCGCCACTTCCCCTGGCATTTTTCTTCTTCAGGGAGGCATCTGTTTGACACGGTGGTATCACCACTGAGATTTCTGTCGCAGCGGCAATAAGATAGAGGAATATACGTGTGTGCGTGTCTAGTCTTGAGACAGAGAGAAGGAGCACCCTTCCACCTCATCTCTCTCCCTCTCCCACACACCCATTTTCTCTCCTCCCACGCCATCCGTTCCATTACAATGATAATAGGATTTGGAGGGCTGCATTATTGCTGCTGTCTGAGCTCGGGCCTTGTGATATCCCTGTCCGCAGCTCTCCTCCTGACTTGCATGTTAGTCTCCTGATTCATTCTCTATTCGCAGAGGCCACCATTAACAGACTGAGGGGAGTCATTTGGTTCAGGGTTGTTATAGCCCTCTTCTATATGGACTGCTGAGTTTTATTCTTGGCAGACTGACCAGTCAAAAAAAACTGATCTGAGCTACAGGGGACTTCTGTTTAATGGCTGCTTTGCGGCAGCCCCCAGCGCGGCTTATTTGTTCAGACAAAGGTTATGTTTATGGTCATTCATAAGGGCCATTTCTCAAAGCCATAATTTCCAGTGCACAGTGCAGCCTTTAGAGTTGTTGCACTCATTTATAACAACTGAGAAGTGGAGCGGAATTGCCAAGGTCAGAACTGAGGCCAATCCCCACTGGAGTCAATATGATATGGGAACCAGCGATAATGTGAGCTAAAAGCTGCTTTGCAACATGGTGAGCAGTTATTTTATTCACTCAGATCTCTAAAATTCATGTATTTTTTTACGAGTTTGATTTTCTTTGTTATACAGCACGGTAAAATAAATACTGTCTCAGAGATCATATTGAGGCTGTAATTTGGTACAATTGTGCTTTAAGCTACATATTAAAATTAGCATGCTGTGTACATGGTCACAATGACATACTAATAGGCGCTTTCACACCAAGTACTTTTCCCAGGAATAGTTCCCAGAACTTTTCCCCGGAACTTTTATTTCCTGGAACTATCTAGTAAATAGCGTTCACACCGGAATAAGTCCCTGAGGGAGGATTAGGCAAATGAAGCCGCTGACGTCACTACTTCTTCTTCTGCTTTGGGTTTACTGGCAGGCCGCAAACAACTTCACGGCGTATACTGCCACCCGAAGTCGCCGGCCGGAAGTCCCCGGAGTTGGGGACTGGCTTCAGTAGAAGCTGCTGGGACTCCCAGCAGCTTCTACTGAAGCCTTCCAAGTAAATCGCCAGAAGCGCCGACACCTCCTCATCTCCACCGCTCCCATGTTTTTTTTTGTGTTGCCATAAGTTAGTCTCTCTCCGTTGGTGCGCTGGGCTAATACTAATGCTAATAATGCTAATCGAGCAAATAAAATGGCGGCTTCACAAAACTTTTCAGAGTTTTACGGGGCGTGGTTTGCAATTCGCCCAGCCAATCAGAAATTGGAACCTTTTCCTCCCCAGGAAAGTACCACCTCTCTAGCAGGGACTGAAAAGGGCTGAAAGGGTTCACGAAAAAAAGTTCTAGTTCCAGATTTTTTTTGGTGTGAGCGCAAAATTCGGAACTATTCCTGGGAAAAGTACTCCGGTGTAAAAGTGCCTATTGTTTAGTAGGTAAAGGTTACCACGTTGCCCATCTTCTATTTTCCAAGTTTTGTTACAGGTCCCATGACATGGCCATTTCTACTGATCATAATTCCATTGTTGAGGTCTACTAGAATAGATTTGCATTGTTCAATGTTCCAAAATCACATTGGTTTCTCATACAGCATCTCTGTATAGTATGTGTATTCACTCTCTGTCCTAAACGGCTTGTTGGAGGTCCTGCCCCCCCCCCCTCCCTATGAGCCCACTGTGCTCTGATTGGTGAGCTCGCCCACTATGTTCTGATGAGTCCACCACCGTTACAGCGGAACATCAGTGATTATGTGTTACAATGGCGTTTGTTAGCAACCAGGTAATGACACCAGTAATGACAAACAGATGAGAATGCTGCGTGGGGTCTGGGTGCTGTGTTGGCGGGACGTTGCGGAAAAAAAATCTCCAACGTGGCGTTCTGGGGCAGCATAGATAGACTCGCTACAGGGTGTACTTTGAGGGTTTGTGACTTTGCAGACCGTTTACATGCATAAAAAGCTACATAACACACAACCGATGTCATGGGACCTTTAACAAAATAATAAAAGGCTGTAATGTATACCTACATAGGCTTCAAATCATGAACTATTGGCAAATACCAAGAACTTATTTGTAAAAAGCCTGAATGGAACGATCCTCTGTTTCCAACCATTATACATTGATATATTATTACATTAAATAAATAGATGACATTACATTTCATATAGCTGACAGTTTTATCCAAAGCAACTTACCATACATGCAATAAACCATGAATATACAAACTCAGAACAACAAAAAAGTGCTGGTGCATATGTCTCCAATGGGCTTAACCCTTTAAGTCCTCATTTTTGTGTGGGTGTGTTTGGCTAAATGGCCAAGGCACAAGCGCAACCGTTGGGCAGTCGACTTTTCAGGGTCACCACTTAAGGCAGTATACACTTAGTAGGAATTACATGGAAATCCATCCATAAGTTGGTTAACGTGAACCTAAGTGGTTGATAGATCAGCGACACAACAAACTGAAAAGTGTGGCTAAATATAAAAAGACAGACAATGATTTGCCTCCTTGAGCAAGATGTAACAACACTAGAACAGCAGAGGCTCCTACTCTTTATCATGGCAGGGAAACCACTGCGGAGGAATGTCACGCTGTACTCAAAGCTGAAGCAATTCAGAGGTAAAACATCAACAGGCTTAAACCCCTCTTCTTCAGTCACTGTATGGCAGAATGTGGCACTTCTGACTGTGCTCAACAGGCTATTTCCTGTCCAAGGCGTAGCTAGATCAATCACTGCTGGCCTTACGTTGAGGGCACTCTCAGAAAACAGCATCTGTTGCTTGCTGTGTGAGGAATAGGCTGGTCTTTCAGGGGGTCACAGCCAGCCATTCCTAAAAATGTGTCCCACCCGGATATTTTTTGTAATTAACACAGAGGCAATTTCACTCTCACTGCGGGAAAAAGAAAAGATATTCAGGTATATTTCGGTATAAGTGTTTATTCCTTTCTTCAGTACTTTACAAAGAACATTGTGGAAGCTGTCACTATGTTAAGTCTACAATGTCCTGCATTACTGTATATCTTGGCCTTTCTCTGGCATTAATGAGCACACTGCAGCTGCATGTATGCTCCACACACTCAGGAGGTGTTTCAATATTTCTCATGAAGTTAATCACCTGGCTCCTTTCTCGCGACCTAATGAGGCTATTTTCAATGACAACCTGGTTTCCGCCACCCACATCTCAAATGTGTGTAAGTTTTAAGCTTGATTAGGCAAAGTTTTAACTTATTGGGAAGGGCCAAGCATGCCGTTGGAAAAATACTTGTAATCCTCCAATGCCAAAGATATCTATGCATGGCATAAAATGGAGAAAAAACGATGTGTCTACATTAAACGTGTCGGACCTAAATTTGGGATGTACTTTTCATGACATAACAGAGGTTTCTATCGCAAAAAATAATAATTCCATATTCAAAATTTGCCCAACAAAATGCACCGCAAACACATGGCATCCGCACACTTTCCAATAAAGTGAAGTCAATCGTTTTTTGAACGTATTTGTGGTTAGAAGCCTGAATCAGTTCTGTGGTTAGGAGGATTTCAAGGCTAAGAGAATTTTATGTTTTTGTTCTCTGTCATAATACATTAGTAATTACCCCAGTCGTGAATAGCCAAAGCTTCTGTGTGTCATTAAAACGACAGTAGCTTATAAGTGACTAAAACAGTATATAAAATGTCATCACGCCAACACGAGACCGCCTTTAGCTTAGCGGTGGTGTTGTGCAGCCATGGGACCGTGATGTAATTAGTTTATTCCCTAGTGTTAGCTTTTAACTTCTGGGGATCACATTTACGCTTCCAAAATCAAAATGTGGCATTTGTGGAGATTATTCTGCTGAAAAAAGGTGTTAAGTATCATGAATGTGTGAAAAATACAAATAACCCTAACCCTAACCCTCATCACTGCAACACTATGTACTGCCAATCATAATGAGTGACATAATCTGTAAATGCAGATCTAGATCCTACACTGGGAACCTTTTTACATTCTTGCTTTTCTCTTTCTTTCTGGGCATCATCATACATTTTTTAAGCTTTTCTCTTCTTCCTCTGCTCTACTAAGGCTTTTCCCAATTAAACTAAATGAAAGACCTTTGGAAATCTAGGCTCAGTACTATGGTGCAGCTTTACAGATGGCAATATCTCAACAACAATAAGATGGATAAGCATGACATGTTGCCCAGATAACCCCGAAGCAATGACTTTGGTGACTTTTCATCTTACATTGCAATGAGGTTGACATTTTTGTTTCTAAGTGAAATGTCTTGGTAACTATTGGAAGGATAGTAGTGCCTTCTCACCTCTGCAGAGGATGTTGATAGTTTTCTGGTGCATGTTTTGAGCAATCTGTCTGACATTTGTTCCGCAGTGCACAATACAATTCGGGTGAACAGGTAATGAATACAGACAACCCTTCACCTGATAGGTCAATGAAGCTCCTACAACCCCTGCTCCTCTCTTTGTCCGTTTCTGGCCTCGGCTGATTCCTTTCTAACACAATCATTGAAGTGATATCAGCCTGTGTAGCTGCATGTGAGTTTAAAGATCTCCTATCATGCTATTTTTAGGCATATATTATGGGTATCAGATATATAAAAATATATAACAAATATATCTATGATGTGTTTTGCTCAAAATACCAAACAGAGCATGCATTTTAGACAACCCTCATATCCCTCTATTTCAGCCCTGTTAGAGAATGGCTGATTCTCTGCTGGCCCCGCCCCCTTTTGAGCAGCAGGCACACTGAGTTCTGTGACGAGCAGGCTGTCTGCTCTGCTCAGATTCAGCTAAATGCTGCCATGATTAAACGCCATATCATGTTACAAACCACTTCAAGGATTATTTCTGAAACAGCATGGAGCTCAAATGTTTTTTATATTACGGGTTTACCACAAGGTGAGTTCCTTTTTGTATTTCCTGCTTTTTTACACATACTCTCTCCAGTACAGGTTAGCTCTGAGTGTTAGTGATGCTTGCTAATGTAAACAAAGACCATATTACGTCCAAAACACGTCGTGCATTGTTTCTGATAGCGACGTTTCTGATAGGGCCGTGGGTGTAAAGCCAGCCCACATTTCAGATATTATGTCATACCGGCAGCAAATCTGGATCAACTCTGTCCCCATTTTTAGAGATTTGGGTACGGAGGAAAAGAGAGAGGGTTTTATTTTCTGACACTTTGTGAGTTCCCTGGCACACCGGTGGGGACACATATTTACGTATAAAAGACATAAAAAAGTGTAAAAGTGTACATATAAACAAGCGAGCAGATGTGCTTCTTCGGTGGAACCTCTGGCTCATTAAGATGCTGTTGCTGACGGACTTGAGGAGTCCACTCAGGGCTCTCCTCAGTCTGATTACTCTCAAAAGTCTCTCTGAGGGTAGCATAATTGTAATAACCAGCTTCGTCATCTCTGTCACGATCTGTCTGTGTTGTGTTTTGTCTTGTCTACATCTGTCTTTGGTTTCCTGTCTGTGTGTTCCCTCCTACCTGTTTTCCTGATTGTGTTCACCTGGTGCCCCTGTGTTTTCTCCTCCCTCCTCACCTGTCTCTTGTTTCTTTGATTAGTCCTGTGTGTATTTAAGTTCTGGTTTTTCTGTCTGTCTTTGTTAGATCCTTGTTTGTTGTTGACTGGGTTCACAGGGGAGAGCTCTGTATGTTTACTTAGCCTTGAAATAAAGGTATTTTTCCTGTAAAACCTGCATTTGGGTCCTGCCTGCTTCGCTCAACCCTGACAGAAGGATCTAACCAAAGATGGACCTAGAAGTGTTTTTTGAGGATGAGGTTGGCAAATTATCCTGCAAACTTTTATGTTTTCTTGGAGAGTGGATGAGGGCTCATGGTAAAGAGGCTCAGGAGGCTGCTCTTTCACGAGCACGCCGGGAAGTTGCAGATAAGCCCTGGTTAAGGAGCTCACTGCCTGAATTTTTAAGGGACTTTGTGACTCTTCCCGATAAACTGCACGCCTGCTTTAAACCTCGCGACCCAGCAGCCATGGTTCTGGCTCCAGTACCGGCCCCTGTAGCCATGGTTCCGGCTCCCGTACCGGCTCCAGTTCCGGCTCTCCGGCCCACTCCAGCTCTCCGTGTCCTGTCGGTGGTCCGGCCGACTCCAGCCCCTCGTGTCCTGTCGACGTTCCGGCCCACTCCAGCCCCTCGTGTCCTATCGGCGTTCCGGCCCACTCCAGCTCCCCGTGTCCTGTTGGAGGTCCCGCCATCACCTGTTCCGCCGGGGGTCGTGCCGACACCATGTCCTGTTCCGTTGGGGGTCCAGCCGACACCTGTTCCGTCGGGGGTCCTGCCAGCTCCATGTCCTGTTTCGTTGGGGGTTCCGCTGAGGGTCCTGCCAACTCCGTGTCCTGTCCTGTTGGGGGTCCCGCTGACACCTGTCTCGCCGGGGGTCCTGCCAACTCTATGTCCTGTCCCGTTGGGGGTCCCGCCGACTACTGTTCTGCCGGGGGTCCTGCAAACCCCATGTCCTGGTCCGTTGGGGGTTCCACTGGGGGTCCTGCAAACTCTGTGTCCTGTTCCATTGGGGGTCCCGCCGTCACCTGTCTCGCCGGGGGTCCTGCAAACTCCTTGTCCTGTTTCGTTGGGGGTTCCGCTGGGAGTCCTGCCAACTCCGTGCCCTGTCCTGTTGGAGGTCCCGCCGTCACCTGTTCCGCCGGGGGTCCTGCAGGCGCCATGTCCTGTCCTGTTGGGGTTCCCGTCGACACCTGTCCCGCCGGGGGTCCTGCCAACTCTGTGTCCTGTCCTGTTGGAGGTCCCGCCGAAACCTGTTCCACCGGGGGTCCTGCCAACACCGTCACCTGTTTCGCCAGGGGTCCTGGCGACACCATGTCCTGTCCTGTTGGGGGTCCCGCCGACACCTGTCCCGCCGGGGGTCCTGCCAACTCTGTGTCCTGTCCTGTTGGAGGTCCCAGCGACACCTGTTCCACCGGGGATCCTGCCAACACCGTGTCCTGTTTCGTTGGGGGTTCCGCTGGGGGTTCTGCCAACTCCGTATCCTGTCCTGTTGGGGGTCCCGCAGACTACTGTTCTGCCGGGGGTCCTGCCAACCCCATGTCCTGTTCCGTTGGGGGTCCAGCCGACACCTGTTCCGTCGGGGGTCCTGCCAGCTCCATGTCCTGTTTCGTTGGGGTTCCGCTGAGGGTCCTGCCAACTCTGTGTCCTGTCCTGTTGGGGGTCCCGCTGACACCTGTCTCGCCGGGGGTCCTGCCAACTCTATGTCCTGTCCCGTTGGGGGTCCCGCCGACTACTGTTCTGCCGGGGGTCCTGCAAACCCCATGTCCTGGTCTGTTTGGGGTTCCGCTGGGGGTCCTGCAAACTCTGTGTCCTGTTCCATTGGGGGTACCGCCGTCACCTGTCTCGCCGGGGGTCCTGCAAACTCCTTGTCCTGTTTCGTTGGGGGTTCCGCTGGGAGTCCTGCCAACTCCGTGCCCTGTCCTGTTGGAGGTCCCGCCGTCACCTGTTCCGCCGGGGGTCCTGCAGGCGCCATGTCCTGTTCTGTTGGGGGTCCCGTCGACACCTGTCCTGCCGGGGGTCCTGCCAACTCTGTGTCCTGTCCTGTTGGAGGTCCCGCCGACACCTGTTCCACCGGGGGTCCTGCCAACACCGTCACCTGTTTCGCCAGGGGTCCTGGCGACACCATGTCCTGTCCTGTTGGGGGTCCCGCCGACACCCGTCCCGCCGGGGGTCCTGCCAACTCTGTGTCCTGTCCTGTTGGAGGTCCCACCGACACCTGTTCCACCGGGGATCCTGCCAACACCGTGTCCTGTTTCGTTGGGGGTTCCGCTGGGGGTTCTGCCAACTCCGTATCCTGTCCTGTTGGGGGTCCCGCAGACTACTGTTCTGCCGGGGGTCCTGCCAACCCCATGTCCTGTTCCGTTGGGGGTTCCGCTGGGAGTCCTGCCAACTCTGTGTCCTGCCAACTCCGTGTCCTGACCTGTTGGGGGTCCCACCAACACCTGTCTCGCCGGGGGTCCCGCCAACATCTGTTCTGTCGGAGGTCCAGCTGCCACTAGATCCTGACCCACCGGGGGTCCCGCCTACACCTTGTCCAGTTCTGTTGGGGGTCCCGCTGACGTCTGGGGTCCAGTCGACACCGACCCTAGCTCCGTCCGGGGTCCCACTGACTCCAGCCCATGTTCTGTCCAGGGTGCCGTCTGTGCCTGTCCCGTCGGGGGTTCCGTCTGCACCTGTCCCGACGGCTCCGTTTCCTGTCCGGCCGACACCGGTTCCTGTACCACCGGGGGGTTCCGCCATCTCCAGCTCCCAGTGCTCCCGATCCCTGTGCTCCTGCTCCAGCGATCCAGCTGACCCCGGAGGGGCCCCATCGCGGCCTACGCCGTTTTCCTGCCCGGTCTCCGGAGCTGTCCCGGCAATGCCTTCCTGCCCTTCCTCCGGAGCTGTCCCGCCTCCGTCCTGCCCGTCCTCCGGAGCTGTCCCGGCGCTGCCTTCCTGCCCGTCCTCCGGAGCTGTCCCGTCGTCGCCCTCGAGCCCGGCCCCCTGACTTTCCCAGCCGATGCCTTCACCCTCGAGCCCGGCCCCCTGACTCTTCCAGCCGCTGCCTTCGCCCTCGAGCCCGGCCCCCTGACTCTTCCAGCTGCTGCCTTCGCCCTCATGCCCGGCCCCATGAGTTCGCCCGCTGTGGCCTTCGCCCCACCATGAACTCTGCCTTGCCCCCGGGCCGTCCGCCCGAGAACACCTTCTCGAACTCTGCCTTGCCCCCGGGCCGTCCTCCCGAGACCCCCTCCTTGATCTCTGCCTTGCCTCCCGGGCCGTCCGCCCGAGACCCCTTCCGGGTCCTCCGCTGTGCCCCTGGGCTGTCAGCCCAAACCCGTCCTCCAGACCCCCTCCACCACCCACCCTTTTGGCCCTAGTTTTGTGTCCCTCCTCCGGTCCCCCTCCACCCACCCTTTTGGCCCTAGTTTTGTGTTTGATTAGTCCGGTGTGTATTTAAGTTCTGGTTTTTCTGTCTGTCTTTGTTAGATCCTTGTTTGTTGTTGACTGTGTTCACAGGGGAGAGCTCTGTATGTTTACTTAGCCTTGAAATAAAGGTATTTTTCCTGTAAAACCTGCATTTGGGTCCTGCCTGCTTCGCTCAACCCTGACAATCTCTTCGGATTGGAAACGTTTTTCTGAGGACAACTTATTGTCCCTACGAGAAATAATGATCTCAATGACCTTCAGTTTTGAGTGCTGCTTATCTTCTCTCCCCCTTGGGACTCTATTCTGTTAAATCTAGGCAGCTATTATTCCCATATTATATAGGTTGACTGCTTAGCAAAGGTTATGTAAATAATTAGTCAAATGGAAATTCCTCCAGCCAACACTGTTCCCATTGTAAGAGGCAATCATGTGGACCAAATCAAAGGAAATTACATTACATCGTACACCAATCTCAATCTTAAAGTGTCTTACTGAGAGGCGAACTCCTGAGACAGTTAAAGGGTGTAAAATCGTAATGTTCTTTCAGAGGATTATACCTGCAGCCATGACCAAAACATTATCTATCTCATGCCACGTTTAGATAAAGGATTCAATCTTTTCTGAGGTTAAAGTATGATCCCACACTCAGCTTGGTCCACAATTACGTGTGATTTCCCTGGCTTTGCGGAGCATGAAAATGTGGGACTCATTCATCGCTATAGCAACAACCTGTAGACTATAATTTACCCGTTATTGATAAATAACAACAAGCCAAATGTGAAATCATCACAGTTGTCAATCATTTCCTGAACAGCAAATAATATCTTATCTTCACTATGCGAGGGATCAGTAAGCATAAGATTGTTGTGTGTTTATTTACCTTCATACATCAATACTTGATGTGTCTACTGTGACTGGTAAAGTCACCTTTGTACAGAAGTTTGTCATTCCAAGGGTGTCTCATTTGAGTGTATGAAGCTTTGAATATTCATCTGCAAAACAATGTACAAATATTTATGATGCAGGAAGGTACCTATTTCAACCAGGTGCGATTGTGTGAATAAATATCCCCTGTGAATACCTGACAAATTCACAATGCAATGAAATTGTTTTAATTTAACCAAATCCTCAATACAGGGCCTGCTGAGTTCCTGAGTTAGCAGAGTGGATTTATCTTATACATTTGGCCTTAAATAAAGAGCTGAAAACTAACAATTGACTCACAGAGGTTTATAAAGAATTGTTGAGAAAAATGTGCATATAAAGTTGTTCTTCAATTGAAATTGGTTCAAACATAAACAGATGCTGTTATGGACCATTTAGAAATGTCAACAATGTGACATTGTTGACATTTCTATCTGTGAGGTTAACTCAAAATAACACTGAGAGAAGCACATTTCTATGTTAATAGGAAGGAGAATATTTACTTGGCCTGTTTCTAATTACAATTCCTACTCGTCAAATACCGACGGCTTAGTTTGTGGCACTATGGATAAAACTATTGGGACACTGACCAAGAATTCTTATTTGACAAGTTGGGAATTAAAGTAACCTGTATATCCTATATAACCTGTTTCAATAATTATAACCTGTTTTAATAATTATAACTTTGTCTGTGTAAAATGTATACTTATGAAACTAGACCAAGTGTTCTTATTTTGTTTTGTTTGATGTGGTCAATTGTGTGTGCGTTGACTTAGGAATGTAGAGGATCCAGTCGCCCCCCCCGGGTTTTTAATGGGCCGGATAGGAGCATGGGGGTGTTGCAGGAGAAAGGTAATAAAACTGACACCATTGAGTCTATGCAGAGATTGTACTGAGAGAAAGATTGGGATGCGGAGTGGTACGGCCAGGTGCTGAGGATAAACGAAGATAAGGATTGGTACCTCACCCCCGTTCAACCCAGAATTGTTTATTTTATGGCTGCCATAAAAGATGACCTGGGACTGATCGGCGGCGCAGGAGATCCAAACTTCCCACGACTATGGCTGACTCACTCTGATTCGCTGTTTAGACCTCGTCAATGGCTGACTCACTCTGATTCGCCCAGGAGTGAGTCCACCAATGGATGAACACCTAGGGAGGAGCAACCGACACAACTCCTCCCACACCTCTCCGTTTGTGGGCATAAATATTATGAATTCTGTACACTCGGGGCCTCTGTTCTGTCTGACTGTCTGATACGTACATTGCACGGTGGAAGAGCTGAGGCTCGAAGTACTTCGTTATATAAGTACTTCGTTATATTGTACTGTTGTTTTTACCATTAAATCAGCTTATTGTTAAACCTCATATCGCTGCGTCTGAGCGGGCTCGAACCTTCAACCACTGAAGGGTGCTTCAACCCAACAGAATGAAGTCAGGTTCCAAAATATTATGTGCAATTGTTGATATCACGTTGATAATGCTATCATCGTGATGTTGTGCAGGTATAATATGTAATAATATATACCATTTTAATCTATTGTGTTAGTATGCTAACATTGTCTGATTAGCCCTAATCGAAAAAGTAGTTGAATGATTTGGATGTTTATAGTTTTGCAGGTATTATGTCAACATTTTTTGGAATAATTGTAAAACCGACTGTTACGACTGATTAAACGGGTATGAACTCAAATGCACAACTCACACAGAATTTAACAAAAAAGGTTTTATTCAAACCAAAGCTCAACTATAGTGGTACAAAAACAAAATCACTCTTAAAGAGGAAAAACACTAGGAGCATGAACAACAAAAATACTTAAATAAGACGTGGCTCGAAGCTCTGCTTGGGGGTAATCCTGGATTGCTAATGCTGGTGGTAGTCACAAGGAACGAAACGAACTGGCACAGGACAAAGGGAGACGAGGACAATAAATACACCAGGTAATGGGGAACAGGTGGAAACAATCAGGGGCGGGGTCGACAATCACAGGAGTGGGAGACACACAAGGAAGGGAGGTCAGAGTATCTGAAACGAGAGGGAAGGTTACTATTCAAAAATAAAGGGGAAAATCACTAGACAAAGACAAAAACACTTAACTAACATAATTTGCGAGACATGACACCGACCTGATAATGCCAGTAAATGAAAAATCATAAGAATACAATATGTATTACAACTTTCCTGGGGTGAAGAATGTCCAAACCAAATGTGAAGGCAAATACTGAAGACACTTAACCTAAACTTACAAAACATTGACATCATGTTGGTACTACAGAAAACGTCCAAGGATCTCAAAAGTTGTAAAGACAAATCGTCAAGAAAACATTATTGTCTGCACTTTTGTGTGAATCCATCCATTCCATAGCTCGCTAGATAATGGAGAACTTTGACTTGCTGGTTATGCTAGAGGAAAAGTCAGGAGATCAATAAATGGTGTAATCTTCTGGAGATCCCGAATGTCTGGGCAAATGACAATAACTGCAATCCATTTTATAATTGTTGAGGCATTTTGGTCTGGAAGTGATTGGTCATCCAAGTGACTCTGACCGACCTACCATCTTCCCATCCCTATAGTAAAGCTGCTAGTGGCAAAAAAAATTGTTGCATTGGTTATCAAATACCTTGTCTCTTCAAAAATAAAATCAAAAAGCTAAAATATGAGTGCTGACAGATTTGCTCCTTCATCTGCCTGTTCTTTCTTCACCAGACAACTTTTCTGCGCCATTTTCACAGATCTAATCCTTCAAACTTGGTGACAGAATGTTTGGTAAAGAAAAATAGTAAAAGCTGTTGTTTCTTCCCAGCTGCTGTCTGGCACCTGTGCATCTATCCATCTCTGCAGCCCTCTGTGACTTCCACCACCTGCAGCTGCTGCACTATAAACACTTCTTCAAGCCTACGGTATTTACTTTGCCTTTGTTACTAAGCTGACGCTCTGCACTGACAAGACACACTTGGGGACACAAAGAGATAAAGAGTGATGGATGGGCATGTGATGATATTTGTGTAAGCTCAGGTATGCATTCCAGAAAACAAAAGGAATGGTGGAGAGTGAGACCAAGAGGCATGTTTTTCTATTGTTCATTCCTCAAGGCCTTCTCAGGTAATTTACTAGTTGCACCATGTGGGAAGAAGTAGTAGAGTAAATTGGGGATTGAGCTCAGGGTTTCCATCCAACTGACTTATTTAGGCCCTAACGGCAGAAGATCAGCCCGGTTCAGAGGCAGGTATAGGGAGTAATAGAGATAGTACAGCTATGGTTTGTGTGTCTGTGTGTCGGTGGAGTTATAACCTCCATTTGTTTTCCAAGATGCTACCATGGACTCAAACAAAAGGACACAGGGACACAAGAAATCTACCGTCTGATACACACACAGTTTCAGGCCATGACCAAGTATTTTAAGTATTCCCTACAGGGCCAAGAGCAACACCATGATGTATACGTGCTCAAATTCACCCAGCAGGTTGGGAAAAGAACACAATCCTTCTCAGGAAATGGGTTAAACACCTTGTTAACCCCCCACACATCATCCCAAATGACCCACAAACCCTCACACCAACTCAGCAATCTATCTGCGCGCTAATAGTCGTTCCAAGACGGGTTTGTTGGTTAGGTTACCTATGACTCAATGGTATTTCTCCCTGCTCCAACCTCCAACCAAAGGCTCGCTCCATCACAAGTTATTCTGTCTCAGATGTGACGCACTGGGGCTTGAGAGTTATGAAGAGTGTTGTTCAAAATATGGGCATGTCCATATTTCAGCACCTTTGTATTGGGATATCTTTATCTTGTCATGCTGGTGGCTCAGTCCTAAAGCCTTGAAATCTCTCCACGGTTTTCTATTGGAACTTTCCGTTACAAAGAAGCGCTTCAAAGGTAGCGGTTGAATATTCTCTAGTGGAAATACAGAGGCTTTAGTGCTGATTGATGAAGGCTCTTAAATGTACAGTAGCCTTGCCTGTATAGCACATATTATACTATGCATGTCACTGGAATACTAAATAATTGAGGTAGTTTTTTTATTAGGCAACTTGAGCTGCGAGACAAAAATTGGGGTTAAGAAATTAAATGTACCACCAAATTGTTTCACAGATAGCCAGTTAACAAGCTAATAGCCGATGGGTTCCCAGATTGTATTTTGACCAAATACGGTCTACCTCTTTTGCCCAAACTATTGTCCCTTCGCCTCAGCCGAGTGTCCTAACCTGTTTAGAGAGAACAAAGAAGAGTTTCAGGCATCAAAGAGAGCAGATGGTCTCTCAACATAAACTGGTCCTCTGCAGCAACAGGAAAATGTATTGCAGCTTTTTCATAAACAACAACCTCTGTTTAATCATTTTAACTTTGATGCCTCCTCCGATAATGCGTAGAGTCACTTCCTCACCACGCAGGTGAGGTTATGGAAAAACAAGCTGGGTTCATGCAAATCATGGGTTTATGATTCATTCAGTATTTACTCACTTATAATTACAGATGGCAGGGCTATTTTTAAACTATACCGTATGATTAAACAGTGTATATGCCATCACACAATGATTACAGAGATGTTTCATGTTTTCAATAAGAATTGGCTTCATCATAATTGGCAACACCTACATATGCAGCATGACACATTAAGGGAAGATACATTTCTGCTATCAATTTGTTTTACAATATTTTCTCTGCATGTTTAAGCAAGATAATACACACACAGTTAAATCAAACAATTGTGGCTAATTTCTACATTTCTTTTTTCTTCTAGTCATTCTACCAGAAAGTCAGTATAGGAAGCATCATTTAATGTTTTTTAGCCCTAGTTTAGCTTTTTTAGTGGAGAATCTTAATGAATATGTGCCCAGGTCTGTATGGATTGTCAAAAGCATTATTCCTACAACACTATCATGTCTTTTTTGTGTACTTTGAGACCTAATTGACATTGTCAAAATAAAAAATGAAGACAAAAACGCTCAATCAAATCAAATTTCTGGCATAAATAAAGCAATTCCCCAAACAATCAAGAAGCAACTCACAATGATATGTGATTCTTTTCCCACTCTGGGAAGCGAGCAATCAAAAGCTAATAATGACAACTTTATTTTTTTTCTAAGCAAAACCAATATATATCTGAATGAAAACAAAGCTCTAATAAAATCATAGCACAGGCAAAATAATGAATGTGCTACAGGGCACAAGGTACAGGGCATGCAGTAATCTCTCCATTTAAATGAGGGGTGTTAGCCTGTCAGGCTCCCGCTACCGGCTGATTTCCTTCCCCAATCCTATCCTTAATAACCCTTCTCTGCTGTCTACCTTGATGCCATCACCACGGGGCATAACATTTGGTCTCTGTCTTTCTTTCCTCTCCTCCGTCTGCTCCTCTCTAGACCTTTCCATCTGTCCCCACCTGCCCTGGGAGTCTGAAGCTTTGTGAGCTAAACACACAGGGCTGCAAACTGTTGAGATAAAGTAGAAGAAGCACGGCTCATCGGCTGACCTTTCTCTCTTTCAGTCTTTCAAACTTTCCCTGCTCGATCTCCTGCATCACTTTGTCTTGATCACTTAGGTTCAGAGGGTTGATGATATACAAAGCAGCTTCTCACAGCTACCCTAAGCCCCAAAGCTTGTTCTACCTTTTTGTTTTTCTATCAAATGTCACCTTCATCTGCTGCATTTTGCCTTTCACATCAATTATCAATATCTCAAATAATCTTGTATTTAATTGTGAGTACGAAAAGCATACTTCCACTGGCATCTGCATTGCATTTACATACATCATATTACTTTATAATAACCTTATACTATGGCAATTGTGCAAAAGTGGCTAATACATTTTTCGGAGTACACAACAAACACTGCTGTAAACTACATGAAAGATGTAAATCACCAAGTCAATTGCGATACTGCACAAAACAATGATATGCGCAATCTAAATGCATGTATTGTACCATTCTTTTTTAGAAATTGGAACTTTATGCTCTAAAATCTTTGGAGATTGATGTTTAATTTTGAAATGACACAGCCATACTCGCGTCTGTGCAACAAACCGAAGCATATGGCTTATTATTATGCAGAATGACATTGTTGAGATTATTTTATTCATACTGATGAAGGCATGACTATTTCACAAGAATTGCCTGTTGTCCTTAAACATTTTTTTATCGATTTGACGTCATTGTGAAAAATAATGATGCTTCTGTTTGGGCACTAGGAACGTTGCAATTATTATTTTTTCGGATCTGGCTGACACACAAATAGGCTTTCCATTGGGACTATTGGGGTTTCAGAATTAAGGGGCTGCAAAACAATGGATACATTCTGGACCATTTAGCTGCAAAGAAAAAGCCAGATATGTCCCTCTGGAGTTAGCGCAGAGCCAAAATATAGCTAAAAGGAGAGGGAATTTCTGAATTGTATTCCCCAAGTGGACCCATACCAGACTACAAACTAACAAATATGTTGCCCTGTAACGTCTGTATATGTCAAAAGGCTTGCTAACACATTAGCCATAGCAATTTGGTGACGTAAATTCAGAGATGTCTTTACAAAATGCCCCGAAGTGACCAGACAAATCAAATGACGCAGGACCAGCCTGTCCTACTCCAAAAAACGACCAAATAGGTTGATTGTTCAGCAGCTTATTAAGACCTATAGTCACGTTTTAAAGTTTAGCACCTCTAGTGATCGTGTAAGATAAACCAATTTGCGGCATATGGGCTGATGCTCCCGTTGATTGCAAACGCTCCGGAGGGTCGTATATTCACAAATAACCCTCTCTGGAAAATCCTAAATTGTAGAATAGTTTGGCCATTAAAATGCTTTTTGATTAGACTTTTAGCCAGAAGTGTATATTGTACTTTTAGAATCCAGGTCCAGTGGATGTGTAGGATTTATAGTTTGATAGATATTACGAAGATGATTTGAGGTCTCGCCAGGAGAACGTGTATATACTACGTCTTTTCCCTATTAATTTCTATTGACGGCAGCGTCCATGTAAAGTTAGCGTCAACCCTCACGGGGTGAAAACAGTATTTCCGGTCTCGAAGTTTTCATAATAAAACCGGAAGTATTCCCCTCACTGTCAAATGATTTTACAGTGATATCTGCCATACTCATCCACTAAAAAACATCAGTTTATCCTTGTTAATTACACAACATTGATTAGTTTAAATTGTTTACAATGCTTTTGTGTTTTTAATCTTCGATTCTGAGAAACAAATCGTTTTTTCGGAGTTTAGGATGGCCGAAGACACTACACTACCCATAATCCTCAGCTATCGTTTGGGACTAAAACATCCGCTTTGCTTGACAAACCCTGTGATTAGTCCTCAAGCTCTGTGATTGGATGCTGGAGTGGCAGTGCGCCAAGGGCATGCCGAGCGTCAAACAGCTCTTTGAAATGGAATGAAACCACGGCAGACTATCCAAAACTGGACTCGAACGGGTCCAGCCCCACCCCCCACCCCCGAGAACTACACATGCTGGCTAATTGTGTTTCGCAACATGTTCTATGTAAAGTAACCTGTATATCCTATATAACCTGTTCCAATAATTATAACCTGTTTTAATAATTATAACTTTGTCTGTGTAAAATGTATACTTATGAAACTAGACCAAGTGTTCTTATTTTGTTTGTTTGATGTGGTCAATTGTGTGTGCGTTGACTTAGGAATGTTGAGGTTCCAGTCGACCCCCCCGGGTTTTTAATGGGCCGGATAGGAGCATGGGGGGGGTTGTAGGAGAAAGGTAATAAAACTGACACCATTGAGTCTATGCAGAGATTGTACTGAGAGAAAGATTGGGATGCGGAGTGGTACGGCCAGGTGCTGAGGATAAACGAAGATAAGGATTGGTACCTCACCCCCGTGCGACCCAGAATTGTTTATTTTATGGCTGCCATAAAATATGACCTGGGACTGATCGGCGGCGCAGGAGATCCAAAGTTCCCACACTTATGGCTGACTCACTCTGATTCGCTGTTTAGACCTCGTCGATGGCTAACTCACTCTGATTCACTGCCTAGGGCTCGCCCAGGAGTGAGTCCACCAATGGATGAACACCTAGGAAGGAGCAACCGACACAACTCCTCCCACACAACTCCTCTCCGTTTGTGGGCATAAATATTATGAATTCTGTACGCTCGGGGCCTTTGTTCTGTCTGACTGTCTGATACATACATCGCACGGTAGTAAGAGCCAAGGCCCGAAGTACTTCGTTATATTGTACTGTTGTTTTTACCATTAAATCAGCTTATTGTTAAACCTCATATCTCTGCGTCTGAGCCGTTCCTTTTTACAGCAGACCACTCATCAAACGAACGGAGCGGAGGGGGCTCGAACCTTCAACCACTGAAGGCTGCTTCACCCCAACAATTTGGTGACCCCGACGTGATGAGTAGGGTCTCATAGAAGGAACACCCGGCAGCCAGCGGACGAACTGTCCAGGGAAGACACCTCGAATACCTCTGACAACTAAACAAGGGCCCTAGACTGAAAGGTGAGCAGATACCTGTTATTATCAAAATCTGTGATTGGCTATACTACAAAATTTTAGAGTTGTCAGCGCATTTTCAGTGTTTTAGTCTTACGGTTAGAAAGAACAGTACTACAGAATAACACTTTCCAGTCTCAAAGAGGAACTGTAGTTGTGTTATATGTGGGGTATTTCAAGAGGAGAAACGCAACTTTCAAAATCAATTTGAAATGACCGGATCTCGCAAACTCTTGCTGTGGGTTAATCTAGAAGACTAAACGTGACGATAAAGAGATTCTGTAGACTGGGTTTCGACTCCTTGCCAAAGCCACATCGCCGAAAGGGGTGTAGAAGCGCTTCTGGAAGTCTCTCCATCTGTTGAAATATACATCGCACTATAAAGTCAACTAGACTGTACGGGGAATATATTAACTGTGTAACGAGATTGCGTGGTTATAAAATTTAAGAAGTCCAGCTGCAATGGTCGTTCGAGATTTCAGTGGTTTAAAATTTAAAGGAAGTCCAGCTGAAATACTCTGAGAAATAAGGTGACACACACAGTAATTCTTAGACGAATTCTGGGGTTGGGGCTCATCGACTAAGTACACAGGCAATCCTTAGACGGATCTGGGGTTACATTAGGTTTATTTATTTTGAGTGTGATTAACTGTGTAACGAGATTGCAGTGGTTATAAAATTTAAAGGAAGTCCAGCTGCAATGGTCGTTCGAGATTTCAGTGGTTTTAAAATTTAAAGGAAGTCCAGCTGAAATACTCTGAGAAATAAGGTGACACACACAGTAATTCTTAGACGAATTCTGGGGTTGGGGCTCATCGACTAAGTACACAGGCAATCCTTAGACGGATCTGGGGTACATTAGGTTTATTTATTTTGAGTGTGATTAACTGTGTAACGAGATTGCAGTGGTTATAAAATTTAAAGGAAGTCCAGCTGCAATGGTCGTTCGAGATTTCAGTGGTTTTAAAATTTAAAGGAAGTCCAGCTGAAATACTCTGAGAAATAAGGTGACACACACAGTAATTCTTAGACGAATTCTGGGGTTGGGGCTCATCGACTAAGTACACAGGCAATCCTTAGACGGATCTGGGGTACATTAGGTTTATTTATTTTGAGTGTGATTAACTGTGTAACGAGATTGCAGTGGTTATAAAATTTAAAGAAGTCCAGCTGCAATGGTCGTTCGAGATTTCAGTGGTTTTAAAATTTAAAGGAAGTCCAGCTGAAATACTCTGAGAAATAAGGTGACACACACAGTAATTCTTAGACGAATTCTGGGGTTGGGGCTCATCGACTAAGTACACAGGCAATCCTTAGACGGATCTGGGGTTACATTAGGTTTATTTATTTTGAGTGTGATTAACTGTGGTTGTATATTATAATATTTTCAACATCAATTTGAAAGGACCGTCCCTGAAAGTATTGTAGAATCTTATTTGTATCTGATAGCATATACGTGACGATCAAAGGTTATTGTAGACTGGGTTTCGACTCCATGCCTTGGGCCGCATCCTCCGTTAGGAGAGGCGCTCTTTTGCAGTCTCCGTAACTGGTTGAAATACACCTCGCAACGAAAACTATCAGACTGTATACCTGTGGGAATAAAACTACAATAATTAGTAAATTATAGTACGCAGAGATATCTGGTGTTTTTTATAAAAAACTAAAACCTTTAGGAGAAGCAGATACGAACGAAGTCAAAAATGGAAGGAGAATTTGAACGTGAAGAGAGAGAATTAGGAGTCCCTGTTCCGGGGAGTTTAAGGGAACAGTGGGGACAAGCAGAGAGATTGATACTTAGCGGACTTAAGCCCGGAGATCATAAAAAGGCGAGCAGGGATCTCCGTTTCTTACACGATCAGATGATCGCAGAGAATAGAGTAGAGGGTGACGAGGCAATAAGTCTCCTAGCCACAGCACTCAATACATACGAGCGACAGTTGGTTCGGAAATTAGAAACTCTCAACAAGCAGAAGGCAGGTTTTATCAGGGCTTCTAAACTTAACAAAGAAAGGGAGCTAGTTGACAAGCTAAGGAGAATAGGCCATAACGCAGCTTTAGTTATGAATGGAGTGGCAGTAACCTGCTCTCTGAGCAAAACTCCCGCCAAAAATCTGCCCGCCATAGCAGCCCCACCCAGTCCTGCACCAGCCCCTCCCACAGAAGTGATAGAGCCAGTCAGGAAGGAGAAGCCATATGGTGGGCCCCTCCCAGACATCCCAGAGGGCGGTCCCCTCCTCTATCCAGATTTATACAACCCCTTTAAGACCCGACCCCCTCCCTACACGCTTCCCTCCACCTCTAACCCCCCCTCACCCAGTTCCCCTCCCATGACAAACCTTCAGATGCTGTCTACAGACGCATCTTCTGAATCAGAACTAGAAAAGGAGGTCAGAAGGGGAGGGAATTTCAGAATGACAGGAATGTCTCTCTGGTTCCCAGCAGACTCACCTCTATTCCCAGGAGAAGGGATAGCTGTAGCTCAGTTAACACACAACTATCAGACAGTGGGAAACCTACAGAATCAGAATTAAAAATGGTGCATACCACCATAACTACTCCTCATCAGCTAGCAGCTAAAGAGAGCAACACCCCATCAGTTACAAATGCCAAACTTTTCGAAGAACGATTGAGTAGACTGAGGACAATGTTGACTCCGAAGACAGGTACCAATGAGGAACCTACGGTAGCTGAATTGATAGCAATCAGGGACATATAAATGAACGAAAGGATGCTTACGAAGAGCGAGTGTGGAGGGAAGAAATAGCACTCAGAGAGAGAGAACAGGGTGAGATTGAGTGTGAAAGACAGGACAGACATGAGAGAAAAAATGGGACTAGGCATAAGGCCCATGACTCAGACACAGAACATAGGGGACGCAACCACACAAAAAGGATAGACACAAGCACAGAGCGCATACTATGTCCAGAGAAACCTCCCCTAGCCTCTCACCACGGAGAAGCGGTAGTTTAAATGGAGAACCATTTGCAGAGAGATCCACACAGATTAAACATGCTCCAATAGCGCAACGAGCCTCTTCTGAGAGAGAATATATTGACCAGGACGATGACTTGGACAGTTCGGACTCAGGCGAAGACAGACGAGGCAATGAACAGTATTTGTCTGCACTGACTAAGGAAGCAGAACCGAACTGTAGACGCCGTAAAAAGAACAGAGTTCAGATTATAACCATGACAGGACGGATTTCAGAAGCTGACCAAGAGACAGTAGCTAAATTACCTCAGATGGTAAGACGTAGCCAGAGACAATGTGACAAGAATCCTAACGAACAGGTTGTTTTGAGCTTGCCACTAGTCGCTCTCCCAACTGGAGGGTCGACATACCACCCGTTCACTATGGGTGACATTCATGCACTGGTTGACAGAATGCCCCTACCTACGGAGGGAGGGAGAAATTGGATGAGGAAGTTTGCTGATATCACAACAGGGCAGAATATCTGCATTGGGGATTTCAGGCGAATTTTAGCCCAGCAGACAAGTGCGTATGAAGTTCAGCGAGTTGAAGCTAGGGTGGGAACAGGAAAGTATCGGGACGATCTTCCCATCATCACGAACAACATACACAGCCAATTGAGCACCGCCATGAGAGAGCATTTCCCACAAACAGGGGGCGGGTATGGGTCACTAGCATTCACATTCACTCCTGGAGAGGCTGCAGCAACCATGTTGCTCAGATCCAGGGAGCAGTACACTACAGCCACTGATTGTAGTCCAGACAATAATGATCAACACAAACAGATGTTCCGCAAAGCAATTCTTGCTGCAGTTCCAGCAGAGATTAAGGCTCTTATGGAAGACAATCCAGAGGCAGACCATCTGCCTACACAGACGTGGGAAAGGCACTTGGCCCACCACATGGGTAAATACAATAAGGTACTTACCAAGACAAAGACAGAGGAGGAAGAGTTAAGAGTCCAGCTCCTCCGCACACAGCTAGAATTAGCCCGTAAGGCAATACAGACCGAGAAGAAAAGTGCCAAACAGCTTGTTGTCCGTTCAGATAGTGATGTGCCGAAAGCCCCCGTGGCCCCGGCCCAACAGCCGGCTCCGTTCTGGCCTTTCCCTGGGGTGTATCCGCCTCCGGCTCCTGCTTACAATGTGGCTCCGTATGTCTTTAATCCTGCTACGCAGACACAGAGGGGTGGTGGGGGTAGGGGAGCTCCCAGATGGGGGTTCAAAGGACCAACAGCCCAGAGGGTGTGCTTCAGGTGTGGTCAGCCCGACCATTGGTGGAAGGAGTGCCCGCATGGCGCACCACCACCACAAAGAGGAAGGGGACAAGGGGGACAAAGTGGCGGACAAGAAACCAGAAAAGACATGCAGTATTACCAGCAGAACCATGGGGTAGCACAACAGGGTCAAGCTCAGAATGGACATATGGCTCCGAACGCAGTGGCGATCCCTGGTGGACAGTACGTGCAGTATGATCCGGAGAAGGGGTATTACCCACAATGAGGGGGCCCAGGGAACCCAGAATGTACGGGCCTGGCGGATCCTTACATGAACATGACTGTTAAGCAGATTTCACTGCCATTTTTGGTCGATTCTGGGGCTCGATATTCTACTATCAACACTCCTAAATTCGACAAATCCAGTTCAGATGATACTGTCGCAGTCATGGGGTTTTCGGGACATATAGAACATGTACCGCTCTCAACACCGCTGACCACTAAAATAGCAGGCCAGGTATTTTTCCATCAGTACATCCTTGCACCCCAAAGTCCGGCCAACCTCATGGGCAGAGACGTTTTGATCAAAGCCAATGCCTCTATCCTCTGTTCCCCTGATGGTCTCATCATTTCATTTCCCGATGGTACTAAGTTGAACTGTTCATTGTCCACAATCAGAACAGGCTCCCAGATGATGATATCCCAGTCTACAGCCGCAGAGGCTACCCAGTATGCAACTATATACTGGGGCCTGCTAGACCGGCCACAGGAGAACCACGGACTTTTTTCTATCTTTCAACAATGGAAGCCCTGGATCAATCTCCTCCGCCCTTACGGCCCTCCTCCTGACCCTCCCCATCTTACTCTGTACTATGATAGACAGGATGACCAAACCTACGCCTATGCCTTTGATGCAGAGGTAGCAATGGCTAAGTGGGAGGTAGAGGCAGTAAAGTTATATATTGGCCAAGCAGGGGTAGCCGCAGCAATTGATCTAACTGACGAACAACAATATTGGTACCGTATGTCTTCTGAAGCCACCCCACACATTTCCCTAGCCATTAGGAAAGGTTACGAAGCCAAAGAACTGGGTCCCATGGTCAAAGCACTGTTAGAGGTGGAGGACTGGGAGCCCACACAGATAGCATCACTTACCTTCTCTCCTTCACACAGCGCCTATGCACTTAAGATTCAGACACAGGAATGCATCTTTATGGAAAGGCACGAGGTAGACAGACATCATGGTAGGGAGAAAACAGATCATCCATTTACAGCAGACATGATACGTGACCTCCCTCCTGACTTGTGGTCAAGCGACTCTCATGACGTGGGTTTTTGTTCAAAAGCTGCTCCAATTACCTTCACTGTTGATACGGAACTTCCGGTTCATCTCTCTCAGTACCCGTTAAAATCGTTGGCTCGAGAAGGGGTGACCCAGGCAGTGGAAGGTCTTAAGAAGGCAGGCGTTTTGGAACCCTCCCACAGTGATTGGAACACACCTATTTTACCAGTACACAAGCCCAATGGGGACTACAGAATGGCACATGATCTTAGAGCTATCAACGCTATCACTACTACTCCTTTGATACCAGTTCCAAATCCCTACACAGCCATTTGCAACATTACTCCAGAGCACACGTGGTTTACATGTATTGATCTTGCAAATGCTTTCTTCTGCATTCCATTGGCAGAGGAAATGAGACCGATTTTCTCATTTACCATTGACAAAGAGAGATTGCAGTACACCAGACTTCCTCAGGGATTCAGTTTATCCCCAGGAATTTTCAATAAAGTTTTGAGGGAACAGTTGGACGGGGTTTCATTACCAGAGGGAGTGGTTTTGATACAATATGTGGATGATCTGCTTATTGCAGCCCCTTCAGCAGCCTCTTGTCTGGAAGCCACTCGTAATTTACTGGTGCGCCTGCACACAACAGGGTTCAAGGTATCCAAAAAGAAACTGCAGTGTACCCGCAAGGAGGTTGCATTTTTGGGCAGGCTCATCTCTCCGGCAGGTACAGGCATGTCAGCATCACACCAGGAGCTCATTTTGAGCCACCCGAAACCTAAGACTGTAAAAGACATGTTATCTTTTCTGGGCCTGACAGGCTACAGCCGACATTACATACCTGAGTATAACCCAAGGACTGCAGAGCTCAGAGCTCTGATCAACGACAAAGGTATCAGAAACTTGACAGCAACACTTGACTGGACTCAGACAGCAGAATCAGCATTCATCTCTCTGAAACAATCCATGTCCCAGGTAACAGCATTGGCTTCTGCATCATACATGTTGCCTTTCTTCCTTGACATTTCTGAGAATGAGAATACCGTAAACGGAATCCTATTTCAGAAAAAGGGGGGATGTAGGTCAATACTGATGTACATTAGCATAACACTGGATAGAGTGGAAAACAGAGAACCTCCATGCACACGACATGCAGCAGGAACAGCTCGGATTTTAAACAAAATTTCACACATCGTGATGCAGCACCCATTGACAGTTTTGACAACACACAGCATTGTCTCATTTGTTAACTCCAGCGCATTCACCATGTCATCCACCAGACAGACAAGACTTGAGAAAACTTTGACAGAGGCACACATAACCTATTCACATGAGGGCGTGAATAGCGCAGACAACATGGGCAGTGGAGAACCACACCGATGTGAGGACAAGGTCATACAGGATGTGAAGTTGAGAGTGGATCTCAGGGAGGAACCAATTCCAGATGCAGAAAACTTATTCACAGATGGTTGCTGCTTTAGGCACCCCATCCATGGGCTCCAGGCAGCCTATGCAGTGGTAAGTCAGACAGGCATAAGAGAGTTTGAAGAAAGAGCAGCTGAAAGGGTAACAGGGAGAGTCTCAGCACAGTTGGCAGAACTAAGAGGAGTCACTGCAGCGTTAGAACTATCAGATGGAAAGGAAGTTAACATCTACACAGACTCAGCTTATGTCCATGGAATAATTCATGTTGAAATGCGCCAGTGGATGAGAGCAGGATTTGTAACTTCAACCAATGTTCCCATTAAACATGAAAAAGACATCAAAAAGCTAGCGGAAGCAGTAATGTTACCAAGCAAATTAGCATTGCTAAAATGTAAAGGCCATAACAAAGCTGATAACTTCTTAGCTTGGGGAAACAATGCAGCAGACAGAGCAGCCAAAGACAAAGCAGGGTACTTACCACATTTCCAGATGTTGGTTACCAAAGCACCAGAGTTACTCCCAGCAGTCACTGATGACACTCTCAAGGTAGCACAGGAGGCAGGTTCCCCGCAAGAGAAAACACTATGGTTGGAAAGGGGGGCTACAAACAAAGAAGGAATTTGGTACTCTCCAGACGGTAGACCAGTTCTACCCCCAGAGTGGATAAGATCCATGCTAAAAGAAGCGCATGGCCCCACTCATTGTGGTAAAACTCAAATGGACAGACATCTCACGCATTGGTGGCACCCATACTTACCTGACATGATAGCGAACCACTTGGAAGAATGTGTAATCTGCCTCACCCACAACATCAGAGCAACAGTGAAGCCTCACCAAGGAAAGTTTCCTTTACCTAAAATGGCCGGAGAACAAATCATCATTGACTACACAGATATGATTGATAAGGTTAGAGGGTTCAGGTATCTCCTAGTGGTGGTAGATGCATATACAGGATGGCCAGAGGCCATACCATGTCGTAGGGAAGATGCAGACTCAGTGATCAAGTTTCTTATCACTCATTACATCCCCCTACATGGGTTCCCCAGAAGGGTGAGGTCAGATAATGGCAGCCATTTCAAGAATCATCATTTGCAGACAGTTGAGAAGTCCCTTGGACTCAGACACAACTTTGGATCAGTGTATCATCCACAGTCGCAGGGAAAGGTAGAAAGAATGAATCAGAGTATCAAACAGAAGCTCAGTAAGGCCTGTGATGCCACAGGCATGAACTGGTTAGACGCACTACCTTTGGCCCTATTGTCCCTTCGCAGTTCTGTAAACAGAGGCACAGGCTTCTCTCCTTTTGAGCTAACACATGGTCACCAGTTTCCTGGACCTGGAGCATTAGCAGTAGGGAAAGAAGTAGAAGAGATGGATAGCAAACCATATTACCAGCAACTTAAGGGCTTGGTATCAGATTTCTCCACCCAGGTTGCTGACGCCAAAGGGGGACCGGAGAAGCACGAGGCTAACACCGCAGAATTCATCTGGCTGAAGGTCATCCGTCCGAAGTGGCTCAACCCAAGGTTCACCGGCCCGCACAGAGTGACTCAGAGGACATCACATGCAGTTCGCCTCGAAGGAAAGGGGGAAACGTGGTATCATTGGAGCCAGTGCGCCGTTGGAAAACCTCCAGCAAGGACGTTAGACGACATCAGAACTGACATCGCTGCAGCAGGACGAGAGAGCGACACCTCTGACGACGACAGCCCAGCAGAAGCAACGACCCACACAACAGATGACAAGGACAAAGACACAGAGGTAACAACAGGCGATCTTGGAAAGGAGATTACGGCCGGCGAGGAGGCGGACACGAGTCTACTCTGAAACACACGACTCCATATAGGACCCGACTTTTTTACTCCCACCTTTAGGGGCACTTTCCAATAAGTAGCAGCATTTTTGTGCCCACCTATAGGGCCTCTTTCTAATAAGAGTAGTAGGTTATATATAACGAGAGGTTAGCCCTATAATTAAAGGGCAGTGAAAGTCTCCCCAATCACCAGACCTTCTATTTAACAGGTTTTTACTGAACCTTATATTTAACAGGTTCTGGGAGCACAGTATTTACCATTACAGGGTACTATTTTACACCCTTGTTTTAAAGGATCTCCTTAGGAGATTTTAGCATTGTGTTCAGAAGAACCTAATTACAATAACACGGACCACTGATTAAAGGTACTCAATAATGACAGACTGTGGATTACACTTCCTTATTGTTTGTTGGTGTACTCTGATAGTGGGAATCGTGGTTTACTTGGGACACTGTTTGTATCTTGAACACCATCCTTAGTTATTAGAAATAACCCTTGTTGTTGTGTTACATTGAAAATAACAACCTAACCATGTATGGGAGTTGGAGATGGTTGCTAGGGATGTCCCTGGTCACGATCATCACCGTTACCGTTATTTTTGTTTTGACTGATTCCATTGACCACCCAGACTCCATTCCCCCGCCAGAGGAATCCGTAACTAGGGTCAAACGGGCCAAATATGAGGTAAAAGTTACCAAAATGCCTCCTAAACAAACCTTCACTTTCCAAGCAGGTAGTGATGGAATAATACAAATCGACCTGTGCAAAATTGCCCCCTGCAGAAACCTCGACAGGAAATATTCCTACCTAGCCAAATACGTCTGCTTAGCCCCTGCGGTATGTAACAGAAGCGTCACAGATAGGGTCAAAGGCGATCCTTACACTTACAGAGGCAGTGCATTTGCCAAAGGCGACCCCTATCTGTCCGTCACATACACCTACGGTTGTGCCTGCGAGTCCTGGTCCGGTGTCCTAGCAAATTCGGGTCCTGATGACTGGGGATACACGCCATCTTACCGATCAGCGGCAATTGTTAGATCCCTTAAATATAGAATGAAAGTGGTCAGGAGAAACCCAGACGTCCCGTGCTCCGCCAGGTTTTGTAATCCGGTGCTCATAACGCTAAAGAAGGTCGTGCTCTCCGACGCTGGACTTTATGTCCTCGCGGTACATGCAGGAAGGGGTTCGCCACAAGGCCTCTTCGAAATTAAAGTTATACCAAAGAGAGAGCAAAACCGTCGTCAGGGAGCATCTAAGGTTAAATACTTGTCTAAAGTCACATGTACGGATAAATGTACGGGGGATTATAGCCAACTTCAACCTCTAGACATCATCCAAATGGCCACAGGATACATAGATGACAATTTATGGCTAAAATGGGTTGTCCGAACAGCCCAAGAACAAATGGCAGGGGATTGCCTAGCCTGTGCTACAGCCCGCCCGCAATTAGTCACTGACCCTGCGCCCCTATTTTCCACAGATACCTGGGGTTACAACTGTATGTTACAACTGACCAAGATGGCTAGTCCTCCTAACTGCACCACCCTGGCCAAGGTTTTCCCTCCAATTGACAATGGTACTAGGACAGGCCCATTCACGCCTAACAGAGGCGCCGGTGGGTACACATGTTTCACCATGGTCCAAAAATCTCCGCGTTTTGATCTAGGAAATATCTCTGCGGATTGGTGTAACCACACCGTGTCTGGTAATAGTATAGGACATTGGGCCAGGGGTGGCCTCTACTATTATTGTGGGGGCCACCGCCTGTTCACCCGTATCCCCGAACTATCTGTGGGGTTGTGTGCTATGGTGCGCCTCCATGCACCCCTAATGTTACGAGGCGAAAAACTGGTGCACACGGACCCTAAAGCCTCCCTCAACATCAACCTAGTCACTCGACGTAGGGGACATGTGTTGTCCAAGCGTTACGCCCCAGGCCCCTTTGATTTATCTGCCAACTCTCCCACTTACATGGACTCCATAGGGGTGCCACGGGGTGTTCCCAATGAGTATAAACTCGCTGATCAAGTTGCCTCAGGTTTTGAGAACATTCCTTTCCTCGCAGCTATCTTCCCTATCACCCCTAACAAGAATGTAGACAGGATCAACTATGTACATTACAATGTGCTCCGTTTAGCTAATCTCACTAGGGACGCTGTAGAAGGACTCGCTGAACAGCTGGGGCCGACTTCCCTTATGGCAGTTCAGAATAGAATGGCCCTTGACATGCTGTTAGCTGAGAAAGGAGGTGTGTGTTCAATGTTTGGTGATATGTGTTGTACTTTCATTCCAAACAATACGGCTCCGGACGGTTCCGTCACAAAGGCTTTAGAAGGTCTTCGCACACTATCCATAACTATGCATGAACAATCAGGGATACACAACCCCTTGGAGGAATGGTTTACAAACATGTTTGGTCCATGGAAAGGTTTAATAATGTCTCTTTTGATTTCTATAGCTACTTTTATTGCCATTTTAGTAACATGTGGTTGTTGTTGTGTGCCTTGTATCCGCTCATTGTGTGTTAGATTCATCAGTTCCACCATTGAAGGAAAAGCTGTCCCTCCGTACCAAATGCCCTTGTTGGCTTATGCATCGGAAGGAGAGGATAGCATGATGACTCAGCAGACAGGGACGCAGTTTTAATATACTTTGGTCTCCCTCCACTGTCATAAGAGGTTGTTATGGTGGGCAGTTCCCGAAGGTTTAAAGTACTCTAAATCCCAGCTTCTGATGGATTTATATAATGTTGGGGGACAGACACAGTAGAAAAGAATGACAGTGGTTATGTGTCGAATGCTTTGTGTGAATTGATCTCTGGAGGTGAGATCAAAAGGGGGATTAAAGTAACCTGTATATCCTATATAACCTGTTCCAATAATTATAACCTGTTTTAATAATTATAACTTTGTCTGTGTAAAATGTATACTTATGAAACTAGACCAAGTGTTCTTATTTTGTTTTGTTTGATGTGGTCAATTGTGTGTGCGTTGACTTAGGAATGTTGAGGTTCCAGTCGACCCCCCCGGGTTTTTAATGGGCCGGATAGGAGCATGGGGGGGTTGTAGGAGAAAGGTAATAAAACTGACACCATTGAGTCTATGCAGAGATTGTACTGAGAGAAAGATTGGGATGCGGAGTGGTACGGCCAGGTGCTGAGGATAAACGAAGATAAGGATTGGTACCTCACCCCCGTGCGACCCAGAATTGTTTATTTTATGGCTGCCATAAAATATGACCTGGGACTGATCGGCGGCGCAGGAGATCCAAAGTTCCCACACTTATGGCTGACTCACTCTGATTCGCTGTTTAGACCTCGTCGATGGCTAACTCACTCTGATTCACTGCCTAGGGCTCGCCCAGGAGTGAGTCCACCAATGGATGAACACCTAGGAAGGAGCAACCGACACAACTCCTCCCACACAACTCCTCTCCGTTTGTGGGCATAAATATTATGAATTCTGTACGCTCGGGGCCTTTGTTCTGTCTGACTGTCTGATACATACATCGCACGGTAGTAAGAGCCAAGGCCCGAAGTACTTCGTTATATTGTACTGTTGTTTTTACCATTAAATCAGCTTATTGTTAAACCTCATATCTCTGCGTCTGAGCCGTTCCTTTTTACAGCAGACCACTCATCAAACGAACGGAGCGGAGGGGGCTCGAACCTTCAACCACTGAAGGCTGCTTCACCCCAACATATGGCACGTCTCTACTGGGAATTGTAGTTTTAAAAGACGTTTTCGTATTTCCCATAATTAGAAGTTGCCAGTATTAAACTGTGTACACCCCTTGAGGTTTAGGAAACACATTGGTGTTATCAAATTTAAAACATATAATTAATAAATGGGTGAAAATTGCTTGTGTCAATAATGGGCAGCATTAATATACCCACATGAGAGCTAAGGTCAGAATAGCTTTATTTAATAGCTGGTCTTATGTCTGTGACCCCTCCTGTTGTTAATTGATAAGCCTGAAACATGCACTTGTCAAGGTTCAGAGGCACATTTTGCAAATATGGCAGTAGCCATCGATCATCTTAAGATAAGATAAGATAAGATAAGATATACTTTATTGATCCCAAGTTGGGAAATGTTTTTGTTACAGCAGCATGTACAACCTGCAATTTATTGTTACTTTGTAATTCTACTCCACTACAATTCAGAGGTTAACCTGGTGTTTTAACTCCACTACATTTATTTTTGTTACTTTGCAGATTCTGATTAATGATGTGAAATATAAACAACCCTTAAAGCAGACTTTAGTTACACCTGAGTAAAATTCAGGGAAGGTGATTGTCAAGTACCAAAAATAAACTATGCAATATATTAGACGTTAAGTACTTTGTCAGGCTTAATATTTATCTGTAGATACCCCCAAAGTTTTTTTCTTATTCAAAAGAAGACCTTAACCTTAAAGTATTCTTTAATGTTTAAATAAAGCCTTATTAGTTTGTCTGTTTTGCACATCCTCCTATTAATATCTTTGGACGTCCTGCACTAAACTGTTTTATTGTAGAGATCACTACAGTATCTTTTTGATATTTTCTATTCTATATTTCTAACATTGACCTTCTACTTTCCCCCTATTTTGTATGTACTCTAAATATTTAAATTTTTTCATCGAATATAACATATTCAACAAAAAAAATCAATAACGTGCTTTAACCACTAGGCGGTGCGGGTTAAAAAACTGTCAAGTTTACAGTGTGAACACAATAAATTATACTTTCCAGTATAATTTCCAGTTTAGTTTATGATGGATTTATTTGTATTATTAGTGTAGGACACTTATGTATGAATAACATCTGAAGATGTGTAGTTTTATTTTTTACAGGATATTGCTATATTATTTCACATATTGTAGTTCTACACATTAATATCTGATTTGTAAAACCTCACAGACAGAAAGGTATATCTGTCATTTAATGGTAAGCTATTGCAATTCTGATTCCATAGATGTGTCTCCCATCACCCAAAACCCCTGACTATTCTCTCAACTCAGTATTTACATTCTTTAATTCAAAGAAAATCAGTAATATCTTTAAAAACGACAAGTCCCTTTCTATCAGCTGTGCACCGTTATCTACCAATTGGATCAAATATAAAAGTCAGCCGAATTAGTGTTGATACTGCAAGGAGACGTATTGTGTGAAGAGAAATTGAAGATGTTGTGTAATTGCTGATATATTTATGATCCACGTCACGTATTCAGTTTCGGCGGCATTTCTTCCAGTTTGTCCAAAGGTCTTCTAATCAGGGCTCAATAAATAAAGAACTACAGCAGATGTGTAATATTTAATGCAGCCGAACCGTGTATTACAATGCCGTTATGTGATGACTTCCAAAGAGAAAAGCAAAAACACTCAGATTAAAGTATTATTATTATTTTTTAAATGTTTTCGGATTTCATATCGCATAAACACCATATCCCAACCTGCATTGCGGCTAAAACATCCAATCACCAAGCTTCAACGATAGCTGAGGATTATGGGTAGTTCGATGTTTTTATCAAAACCTCTGAAAAAAGAAATGTGTCTCAGAATCGAAAGGGAAAAACCTATGGGAAAAACACAAAAGCATTGTACACAATTTAAACCAATTAATGTCGTGTAATTAACAAGGATAAACTGATGTGTTTTAGTGGATGAGTACTGCAGATATACCTTTAAAATAATTTGACAGTGAGGGGAATACGGTTTTATTATGAAAACTTCGAGACCGGAAATACTGTTTTCACCCCGTGAGGGTTGACGCTAACTTTACATGGACGCTGCCGTCAATAGAAATGAATAGGGGGAAAGACGTAGTATATACACGTTCTCCTGGCGAGACCTCAAATCATCTTCGTAATATCTATCAAACTTTAGATCCTACACATCCACTGGACGTGGATTCTAAAAGTACAATATACACTTCTCGCTAGAAATCGAATCAAAAAGCATTTTAATGGCCAAACTATTCTACAATTTAGGATTTTACAGAGAGGGTTATTTGTGAATATACGACCCACTGTAGCGTTTGCAGTCAACGGGAGCACTAGAGGTCGAAAACTTTAAAACGTGATTATAGGTCGTAATAAGCGCTTGAACAATCGACCTATTTGGTCGTATGATTTGGAGGACTTGTTGCGCAGGACATATGGTAATTTTGTCTGAAACCAGAGCCCAGTCTGCTCTGATTTAGGGGTGTAACGGTTCACAGAATTCACGGTTCGGTATGTACCTCGGTTTGGGGGTCACGGTTCGGTACGGGTTCGGTACAACAAGAAAAAGCAAAAAAAAGTCCCAAATGCATAATTCCAGGTTTTTTTTATTTTTATTTTGAACAGTAGTGGAAAATTCAGTTTAAAAATAAGGAACTTTAACATTTTGAATAATTAACTGTATTACAGAGTGAAAAACAAACAGTACCACACACACTCAGATGGCCATATTATCTATAATGGCTGATGTCAAACAAAAAGGTTTCATCAAGCTGTAAAACTAAAAAGAATGTCTTGAAAATATTACAAAATAAATAATAAGATAGTGTTTCAATCACTTTCAATCACAATCAATAAAAGCCGGGGTCCTCTACTATTGCATAAGGGCGCAGCATAGCCGTTGAAAAACATATGCCAATAGCTTCCGTTATTTATTTTGGTCTCTCGGCTTGCATGTCTATTGGCTTCTTATAAACAGCGGGGATAAGCTTTTGAACTGCTGTTGTCTTTTGCCGGGCTCCGGTGATTGGCAAATCTGGCTGATGCCTTCTGATATGATTTAGCATTTTTGGCGTGTGTTACCATTAGCATACCGCACCGCTGTCAAACAACGCCGGCACACCGTCCTCGTCCGATCGACCACTCGCACTCCATCGTTGTTGTAGTTCACAGGGAACCCGAAATGTTCCCACACAGCTGATTTAAAAGAAGCAGGTGGGTTCTAGCTCCTGTGTGTTATCTGAACTCGCCATACTAACTTTTCTTCTTCTTGTATTTTGTTCGTTTTGTTGTGTTTTCTTCTTCTTCATTTGTTGTTTAAGGGCGGCTGGCAAACAGCTTTTAGACGCAATACCGCCCCCTGGATTATATATAGTGTAGTGGATACTGCCCTGAATGACAGACTCTTTTCCCACTCGTAAAAAAAAAGGCGTATTCGTCGTGTGACTGCATGAACCGAGCCGTGACGTCCGAACCGTGATGGTACGGGACGAATACGGATACCGTTACACCCCTACTCTGATTGTTTAGCTGGCTGGCTCTGTTGTGATTGGTCAACCGCTTAGAGATGTTTTGGAAATGTCCCACTCCTTTGCATATCACGTAAAATATGTTGGAGCGCTAACCAATAGAAGCGCAATGTTAACAGCAGCACCTCTTTTCACCCTCTGTCTAAAACCAGAGTCAGTCTGCTCTGATTGGTTAGATAGCCGGCTGTTGTGGTTGGTTAACTGCTTAGAGATGTCCCGCCCCTTAGCCGATAATGTACAATGTGTTGGAGCCCTAGTCAATAGAAGCACTTGTGTTACATAGTGATGTCACTATGCTACAGAAGTAAGCAAAAGAGTCCAATGGAGGCGTTTCAGGCCGGGGGGGGGAGTGGAACTTTGGGATTTTTTATCTTTCCAGACCATTTACATGCATACAAAACTATATAACGGCAGTGGCTCAGTCAGTAGGGGCTTGGACTGGGAGCTGTAGGGTCGCCGGTTCAAGTTCTCAAGACCTAAAATATGGAGTGTGGACCGCTGTACAATAGCTGCCCACTGCTCCTAGAACCAGACTCCTGGTACTAGGATGGGTTAAATGCAGAGAACAAATTTCACTGTGTGCTCTGCATGTGTGACCATTAAAGAGGGTTTCATCCCTCCTATTCTAAAAACAGACTACAGGAAAAGGAAAACCCAAAAAGCATGAAAGGGTCCCTTTAAGGATTCCATTCACACTTTCATATCCCTAAACCAGCGGGCAATTGCTCTTGTTCTGCTTAACTGATCCACCTGACTCTCAATATCAACCCCCTGCCTAAGGCGGACGGTGAGTTATCTACATTGCATCAGATCAGCCACTCCTCCTGTGAAGAATTTTTCAGCTCCAATCCATTCACAGCATAGCTTTTATCTACACCATCATTCCTTCCCTTTCAGTCCTAAACAAGCCTCCCTTTGATCAGCTCTGCCAATAGCACAACAGCCCCTACATCGGCGCTGGCTTCAAACTGAACAACAGTGCTGTCATTGTGTTTCTGTAGTGCCAGAAATCACTGGGCCTATTATGTGTCATGGGTCTAATTCAATAAAACCTCTGCGATACCCGCATTCACACACTCAACCTAGTAACATTTACGTTAGGTGACTGCCGAATGATACTGCCTGTTTAATGGTCCTGCAGATTAATGATGGCTCACCCTATTGTCACCGCTGTGGGATAGTAAATTATCCTATCGACGTCTGAATTGGGCTTCGGTGTGAATCCTCACTAGGTTCATTGTAGAAAGCATCAACTGCTGTGGTAAATGTCTTCACATGTGTTTCATTGGAGTCCCCAGGCTAAACCTCCTCCCCACGTTTGTCTAAATTGGATGCTGCATCCACAATTTATCCCCATCCAGTGGCACCACCAATCTTTCATGCTATAGTTATAGCAACAAAGCTTCACACTCCTTTGTCCACGGTATGACTAAAGCCCACAAACAAAGCTTAAAGTGCAAGCAAAATCAAATCATCTGACACAAGCTATCTAAAAGAAGACTTATTATGCTCATTTTCAGATTCATATTTGTATTTTGTGCCTCTACTGTGACATGTTTCCATGCTTTAATGTTCAAAAAGCCCTTTATTTTTCTCAAACTGACTGTGTTGCAGCACCTCTTTTCACCCTCTGTCTGAAACCAGAGCCCAGTCTGCTCTGATTGGTTGTCTGGCCCGCTCTGTTGTGATTGGTCAATAGCTTAGCTTAGCTTAACCGCCAGGATGTGCTACTAAAGCGGAGATCACTGGGTCAGAGAATACTGCCTTTAACGATATCTGTTGAGAAAATGTATATTTTATACCACTTCAGATGAATAGGGTGAACTATTTGAATTTTTTAGCCAATAAATATCATCCCAAACAGCATCAATTGATTATTTACGATCAGAAAAATATACATTGTCTTTGAGGTTTTCAGATATGCAAATGGGGTATTAACTTTTGGTGTATTCAAGACAAATTAAGTTTATTTAACACCTTGATGTAGATCTTGCTTTTTTCCTTCACTCTGAAAGTAGACATATTGAAAATGGACAAGTGCATGAGGAGCAATCTTTTCGCCTGTAGTGTCTCCCCTTAAAGTCCAACTAAACACGGACCCTGGGCCGATCTAGAGCTTTGCAGGCCACCTTCCCTTCTTCTTCCACAGATTATCTTATCAACGATCGCCGGTTGCTGCTCAACTCTAAATCCCTGTACCGGTGGACAAAGCTGCAAAAGGATTTGTACTCTCACATTTCTTACTTATAGTTCAGCCCTACTGTCACTTCCCCTCCAGACATACTGTCACGGCTGGAGGGCAAGGTACACAGGACCCAAATGCAGAATATCCAAATCCAAAATACTTTTATTGCAGAACTAGCAACAAAGTAAAATAAGGCAAGGCAAAACATAAAAATCCCTCTGAACAAATCCTTCCAACAACATCAATAATCTCACAACGACAGACAGAAAAACCAGAACCTAAATGCACACAAGACTAATCACACAAACAAGACACATGTGAGGAGGGAGGAGAAAACACAGGGGCACAAGGTGAACACAATCAGGTAATCAGGTAGGAGGGAACACAGAGACAGGAAGCAACAGGCAAGACGGGGGTGAACACTTTTCAAAATAAAACAGGAAACCAAAGACAGAAAAAGACAAGACAAAACACAACACAGACAGATCCTGACACATACAGCGGAAAGTGAGTCTGATCAGAAGTTTGGACACTTTTTTACAGCACAAGTTTCAAAATGTAAGTTGTCAGGTTGTGTGTCCGCTGGGTTGGTGACCCGAGTGTCTCACTTGCAGCTATTTACCTGCTTCATTTGCACACTTGGTCTATTTTTGATTGAGTGACTAATTTCTCTGGAGTATAAAGTTCACTTGTGAATTTGTTTTAATGCATTAGCAGATAGTCAGGGTATTAGATTGTTCCAATTCAAATTGAAACTCCTACGTAGAAAATTATTATCTCAATTACTTTTTCCTGTGTGGCAGTTGATAAAGGAAGTTGTTATATAAAAGTCCCTTAAAAAACAAATGTATACAATTTTGTTGGTTAAATATTATCTTTATGATCTTAGTCTAATCCAGTGTTTCTCAAAGTGGGGGGCGCACCCCCCGTGGGGGGCGCAGAGGCATGACAGGGGGGGCGCGAGAGACCAGGAGGAAAAATGGTTATTAAAAAAAAATAATAATAATAAAAATAATAATTTGAAAAATTATTGATTCGAAAATGATATGATACAGTACAGTACAATTACGTCTGGGTCTCTGTGTTTCATTCAAGCTCGGCTCTGTGTGTGTGTCGAACGAGCCATTTTGTGTGCGTGCACGAGCGAGAGAGAGAGAGAGCGCACCGGTACCGGAGATCGTTGTTGTTAACTTCTGGTGCTAGCGAGCTACGCTAACGGATATAAGGAACTTTTTCAACAACAAGGTGGAGAAGAGACTGAGAGGCTCAGTGAACTAAAGGACTCTCTGAGTGTTTAGATAGTTAACTTTAGTCTAAGTTATCTCAGTGGGTCTCAAACGTTTTGGTCACCATTTAGGCATATGTAAACAATTATTTCCGAGGCACATGTTTATATGATCATTATAGTTATAAAAAAATAAGAGAATAAATTAAAAACAGGTTTGAAATAATATATGACAGTAAAAAAAGATCTCTTAATTTTGCTCTCAAAGTGCACCAGATTGATGCATTTAACTTCAATATTTAAAAAAAAATCTTCCCGGGGGAGCATGACCCCGGACCCCCCTAGAGGATGTGAGGTCCACACACCTATTTTTCAATCACAACAGAATCCAGGCCTGAAGCCCACCTTGCATTAATGGCTATTTTACTCTACAAGAGACAATCATTGACTTAATAGCATCACGCTGTATTGAAGAAGGCTTAAAAGAGTGATTAGACTATAATAAAAAAAACAATCAGAAGTAGTTCATTTAAATGAGAATAGACTGATTTTCTCATAAACTTCTATACAATTGGACTTGGCCATTGGAATTTGCTGGTCATTAGAGAAGCAAACTAAAAGCAAGTTTAATGCTGCTTTTCCACTGTATTTTTTTAAATTATTGCCAATAAATACTGATTGTCAATCTCATTGACACAACTTACTGGTTTGTAGTTGTTTTGTTATGTTATAGTGGCTGGTATAGCTGTATTATAGAATAACTCACTACATTATGTAAAAAGAATCACAAAAAAGGTTAATCTTGTTTGATATTCCATCAACATCATGCGTTTACTTTAGATGAAGTCTGCGTTTCTGGAGAAAGATTGTTGATATTTGAACTCAACACTCCAAAACATAGGGAGGAAATTCAGGAGTGAATAAATCCTGGTTCTTTCCTGTACTAACTTTCAGCCAGATGCAACATAAAAACTCCACAAAACATTCATTTATATATACTTAAACTTGCTTATGTATAGGTCAGACACATTTCTGAAATATTGCATTTAAGCCGTCCATTATGGTATCTATATAAACAGTAATTAACAATGCATGTGGGTTCCATCATCCACTTAGCCAGAGAGACTTTTTTTTCTATTACTTGCAGACAGGTGCTGGAGCTAACATTTTATGAGAAAAACAAACAAAACCAACACAATATTTCCTCCCACGTATCAGCAGACATCCATCGAGAGGAGTCATGAGCTTCACAGCATTCAAAGCACTTTTAAATAAAACAACTGTTTTCCACTTTTTGGACCGAGATCTGAATTTATTTTATCAAATATTTCTGTGAGGCAAAGCAGTGAGAAGCGAGCTGTGTTTTGATGTCAGAGGAATAAAAGACAATCCTGGACATCCTCTCCTGAAATACCTGAGGAAAATGTAAAATGACTTTTAGAAACTAAAAGAGAGGCAAAAATTGTCTTGCGTACAAACCTTGCAGGCAGTCTCGAATGTGGGACCGGAGCTACAGGCGTATTAAAGTAAGATGTAGAATACAAGCTTTTTTATCTCTAAAAATATTCCAAAATAATGAAGTAGGTGAGTCATGGAAGTGCCTCGTTCTTCATCACTGCTGTTGGAATCACAAAGTCAGACACTTTCTAAAGTTTTGGCGGACTTCACATTAGATTTGACGTCAATTGCCTCCAGCCATGACATTCATTTTCTACCCCCTTCAATTGTAGACAGCTACATTGACAACTTATTTAACAACTTACAATGAATCTCCCAAAAAATAGTGCTGTCAGGATTTTGGCTGTATTTTTAAGTGTCGCCGAAAGAAACTCAACACTTGCTGCATGCAAGTTTTAACAACTTAACAAGGTAGGACTATGATGTTGTCAAACATGATGGTTTTAGCATAGAGGTTATTTGACATAATTTTGGATTGACAATGGTGACTGGAAATATTATGACATAAGAATAAAGGGAAATGAATTATTAGATGGTTAAGAGACATTTTAGTTGTGTTAGCATGATAGCATTTGCTAATTTGCAGTAAGCACAGCTGAGGATCATGGCAATGCCACTACTTTTGTGGGTTTTTTCGGTCAAAACCAAATACAAATACCGAAACTAAATGTCAAGGTTATACAGCCAACTGTTGTTGAGACAAAAAAAAAGGCAACCTGAAAGTTGTGCCAGAAGAAAAGTGTGGGGATCACCAAAAGGAGCATGCTTCATCATCTGGGGACAATGAATGCTTAAATTGTAGAGCAAACCATCATGGTATAATATTTCAGTCAGGATTAAAATGTTGGCAAACTCCGGTTCTGAAATGTGAAACCAATGCGGATTTGCCTTAAAGGGCATTTTTCTTGGCTAGGTGAAGATAATTAAGCAAAAAGTAGTCTAATCGTTTAGCGGTCTCCTAAAAAGGAAACTGCTTCTTAAGTGATTTATTACCTCAGAACAAGACCCCCTAATTAGTTTATGTCCTTAAATGCTAGTTTTACCTCTTCTTCAATACAGCGTGGTGCTCATTTAGTTAATTATGGTCCTGTTTGGATTCAAATAGATGATAAGCTGGGTGTGCTTTAGAAAGTGGCTACCTTGTGATTGAGGTCACTTTCAGGGCACTGTCCGGTTTTGGGTGTCTTCCACTTATGCTAGTTAATTCTATTATTTTGGTCGCCTAGAAATGCCTTGTTCATGGTTTTGGTTCAAATTAGCTCCACCCTCTCTTGTCACTGCTGGTGACAAAAAGATGGCGACAGCTTAAAATGCCAAACTTGAAGCTTCAAAACCTTAGTCTACCAGTGGTGAACCGTCAGGGCCTTCAAGGTATTCAGAGAATACCCTGACACACTCAGATAAAACTAACAACAACACTCTTTATTATATAAAGAACATTTTATGAAATGTAAATAAAATGAATAAATGAGAATCGTATCTGTGTTGTTGATCTGTAATATTACAGTGTTGATTTGTTTGTCTTTCTCGGTCCATGCACTACGCATTTGAGTGGTTTTGTGCGGCGGCGGCGGGGAGTGTGTGTGTCTACAGAAGGTCCAGTTGTGATAGACACGGTTCGCCACTGTAGTCTAAAAACCTATTGGTGGCGCCTTTGTGCCTTCATCCACTTCTTATTCACAGTCTATGGTCCATATTTGTTTTACAAACCACCAAAGATGGTGATTTAGGGTTTGAATACACGTATTTGTTGATCACAAAGAAACATAACCTGCTGCTATATGCAGTGAACATATTAAGATGAGGTTAAATAGTTCAAATGAAACAACGGACGGTATCTTCCTGTGGCAGAATGTCTTCCTCTGAGGAGGCTGGTTGAGCCATCTTTGTACGTGTTTTTTTAACAGTGGTTGTCAACCTTTTTGGTTCCTTAAAACCAAGCAATCTGCCCTCCGACTTCACATGACAGGCTTAACACGCCCACAAGAGCTGAGCAATGACTCATCCTCTAAAGGATGTTCATTTGATTAATTACCAGAAACCTGGAGGTTTAAAATGATTCAGTACTTTAACAGAAAAAAAGCAAAAGCTGAAACCTGATAATTTAGCATAGAAGAAATATGATCTTTATTTCCTTTACCATTAGTCACTTCCTCTGTGGCTTATCTTGTGAGCCCGTAGGGAGGCTGAACCAGTGTTAATTTTGGCAGCTGTTTTTGATTTAGTCTTAGTCTTAGTCTTTAGACGAAAATGGTTATTAGTTTTAGTCACATTTTAGTAATTTCTATCCTTCATAGTTTTAGTCTAGTTTTAGTCGACGAAAACTCAAAACGTTTTAGTCTAGTTTTAGTCGACGAAAACTCAAAACGTTTTAGTCTAGTTTTAGTCGACGAAAACTCAAAACGTTTTAGTCGATGAAAAATTAAATTTTAGTCAACTTTTAGTCAAAATGTTTTCTCTCTTTAAACCAATTCAGTTAGGCAAATACAGGTTTCTGAAATCGGAATCAATGGGACAGTACAAATGTTGAGGTACTTGTACTTTACTGGAGTATTTAAATGTTTTGCTACTGTGTACTTCTACTCCACTACAGTTCAGAGCTACATGGTGTACTTTTACTCCACTACATGTATTTAATACCTTTAGTTACTTTACAGATGTGGATGAATGATGTGAAATATAATCAAGTGTTAAATCAGACTTTAGTTCCACCTGGAGTAAATTCACAAGCTACCCTGCAGTATACAAAGTCATTCAAACTAGCTGCACCTTTACCAGCTTTGAGAACACTTTAATGATCAATCATTATAAAACATATCATATATATTATTCTGAAATGGACCAATCTGCACAATCACTACTTTTACTGTCGCTACTTTAACTATATTTTGATGATCATACTTTTATTTGAGGAACTCTTCCTACACTATGGTATTTTTTTACTTAACTACAAGATCTGAGTACTTCTCCCACCTCTGCGCACCTGATGTGATAACGTCACTCGTAATTGGGGCAACAGAGCTACAAGTTAAGGAAGTCGAAAATTGTGCATTTCTCCGACTGAATATGACGCCTTTTGGCCTGCTGTTTGTTCAGACTACTCTACTCGTGTCAACGCGCTAACACGAAAACACTAATGGCAAACGAGCTTTGTCCACATCGAGCCTTGTAGAGTGTCTCTATACTTCTGAACGCTCCGTCCCCGGCAGATCTCTGTGTGCCGCTGCAGCGTGTCTGTTAGGCCCCGCCCCCCGCACACAGAGCAACACAGGGAGATCGCTCTTCTGGAGTGAAGAGAGCGGAAATAATGATATTGCAAGTTAGAACGTAAGATGCATTTTGACAGACAAGATGGACAATTGGGGCAAAATACCCTGCATTTTGAATGTCCGATAGTCCACCATTAACACCTTAGTCCCGTCTCGTCTCGTCAACGAAAACTAAATATACATTTCGTCATAGTTTTCGTTATCAAGAATCTATTTTTAGCTCGTCATCGTCTCGTTTTAGTCATGTAAAAAAGGTCGTTGACGAACATTTTTCGTCATAGTTTTCGTTGACGAAATTAACACTGGGCTGAAACCATCTTGTCAACCACAGATTAAGATGCTTTCTTCAGGGGTCAACACCAAGAGACAGGTCTCTAAGTCCACGTGGCAATTAAGTCCTCACATGGCTGGAAGTCAGGGCTGGCATGGGCAGTGTGATTGTACCTGGCAGGACTAAGGAGGACAGTGCATTTAACTTTATACACACACACACAGACAGATTTTCATTCGATGGAACGCTTATCACACTCCTTTATTACACACTTAAAGATGCTTGTGCACTTCAAACCCATTCATTACCCATCATTCTCATTCACCCCTGTCATAGTGTCCTTCACATTCACCCGATCTCTCCCCCACGGCACACTCTTTTTGTACAGAATGTCAGTGTTATCACTGCTTTTAGAATTAGCTTAATTAATTCAACTTTTAAGAGGCTGGCACCTCAGAATGAAAATATGGTGTCAAAGACTCTGTTATCAGACAAACTGGGCTGGGAGTGTAGTAAGTGTTTGTTTTTTTTAACTACATAAGATCGATTGATTGTGAGAGGTCAAATTACCCTAATATAAGTGCTCATGTTTTTGTTTCCGTTATACTTTTGTACTAACTTTAGCTTTCCCTAGTGTTTCGGAATCCTCAATAAGGGACAGATACCGTTTGTGTTTATAACAGCCAGTCTATACCCAATGAAGCATCAACATGGATAAGAAAATACTTTCCTTAAATTGTAAGAAACACAGTTCCCCTGCCGTTATTTTCATTTCATTTCATAATTTTATTTATTCACAAGTTTTAAAAAATACGTACAATCCTGAGACATAATGGAAATATGTGAACTGGGACACTGCCAAAAACTTTACAAGAATTGAGAATAGACATGAACCATGTACATAAAAGATAAAAAATATATATTATATATAAAGCTAAAAAACATCTAACCAAATGCCCTTAAAGCTTAACTAATATAGCCCTAACAACCAGAGTGATTCCAAACTATTTAATACTTTATCAGTCTAAACATTGGTTACATTTGGGTGGATGTAGGAAACATTGACACATTACAAGGGAAAAAATGTGTATTAATAAATGTATTTTGAGAGGAGAGTAAACATTGGTCGAAGTCCCGATTCATTAAGCTTATTTTCAAATATTGACATCTCACAAAACGTTCTATAGTATAAGACATTTGGTTTTGAAATGTTTTAACAGTAGTGAGCATATGTCATTTTCTCCCAAAAAGTAACCATTTCCTAAAAAATATACAATCATGCGTTATGTACATAATGGTCACTTCAATGATTACAATGTACGTTCATGCACACGCTTCACTTAGACACTAAAATAATTGTGGCGTATTCTTGAAATAGCTTTATTACAGGCCAATAAGTCCAATAGGGCTGCATTCTTTTTGCACATTTATAAACACACCAGTGAGCCAAAATTGAGGTGTGCATTATCTGGTCACTTGCACAAACAATAGGAGTGGATTTATTGATTTGCAGCGAGTCAAGCAAGGATAAGCACAGCAAAAATGGCATGCTTGCAAAACCCTGACAACACTGAGGTAGTGACTTACAGGCATACTAAAATACAATGCCATACACATGCACACACACAATAAATCAGTGCAATCAAGTTGTCTTTGGAAGCGCATGATGAAGCAGCGGTGTGGCTGTGTTTTCGGAGAGGAAAATAAAGATATTAGAAATCTGTTTGTGAGAATATAAGGAACTAAATAAAAGCAACAAATAAGACTTAATCACCAGACTATGAATTTAATGAAATGTCTTTCATTTTGAAACTTTTCATCATGCATAAGCACTATTGTTCTGACCAGTGGTAGATAAAGTACTCAAATGTTTTAATAAAGTACAAATTACACAGTAAATACTTCATACAAGAAAAGTCCTAGAGCCAAAATGTTACTTAAGTAGAAATGTGTAATACCATTAAAGTATTGTAGTTTGCTATGTAGAGACTCTGTAGATTAGTAGTACAATACAGCAGCATATCATTAAAGCATATAATGTGTTTTGGATGTAAAAAGCGACTAGTAACTTTGAGGGTTGAATAAATGAAGTGGAGTAAAAAGCATGTTATTAGCATCTGAAATGTAGTGGAGTACAACTATACAGTATCATAAAATGGAAATACTTCAGTAAATTACAAGGATGTCATCATATGTACAGTACTGGAGTATATGTACTTAGTTACTTTCCACCACTGGACCTAACCAAGTGTAAGGACATGCTTGCAGGTCATTGTTGATTACGGCCTCTGGCAGCTCATTGGCTCAATCCCTGAGTGCAACAGTGCATATGTAAGAGACATATATGGTTTATTCAAGTGAAGTAACATATTCCCTTGCCATCATCTTTTATTGCAAACACAGTTTCTTTACATACAGAAAATCACAAAACAAGAAAAATGGGGAGCAACGGCAGCAGTCAATTCAATTCAATTCAAGTTTATTTATATAGCCCAATATCACAAATCATATTTGTCTCAGAGGGCTTCACAAATCAACAAACACAATTGACAATGTAAAAGCAATGTAAAACAATGTAAAAACAACAAACGAATTTTACAAGATAAATGTGAAAATACCAATTAAAAAAGGTACTTAAAGGAAGGGTCCACTCATTAGATAATTAATAAAAACTTCAGTATTTAGTGAAACATTATGTTTAAACCATACCCTGAAGAAATCAGCAATATTCCCCAGTAAATAATGATTTTATAGCTCTTTTTTATCAAAACCTGTATATTCCGTCAGGCAGCTTCCATTTTGGCCATTTTCAGTAGTCTCATGATCCAAAAAACTAGGTCGTGACGTCATCTATGCGTTCACTTTGTAAACACACAGCTCGTTCGACGAAAACTTGGCGGAGTATTTGAGTTCGGACTCGTCAGCCGAGGAAGAAGTTTTGAGCAATGTGGAGAGATTGGATGGGGGAATTCAGCCATATAGGTTCGAGCCAAGTGGCCAGAACCGTCAGGAATCCAGTGACGATGAGGATGAACAGCGCGGTGATCTTGCTGGAGACGATCCCTTTACTCGTGCAATTGATTTCGGGGGGCGAGTAGGGAGACCTGTACATGAATGGTGTACTTGCAGTCGGTGTGTAGCCATGGACAATCCTCTGATGAACATATGTTGTCATGAGCTTGAAGAGCTTGAAAATAAACTGGTCACGACGACTTGGATTGCATATGTTTACACAGGGAATTTGGCACTGTGGTGTTAGAAGAAGCTGTATTGAGAACAGCACTGGTTGCCATGAAGGATGTGAAACGCACCTCTTAGGTTGAACCAATAAATGAAAGGTGGGTACATTTAACGGGTACAGCCCTTTCTTCTTAGCATTATATACTTTACAATTAAAATTAACATATGCACAATATTTTTAAATTGTAGTGCCGATTGTCAAGCATGTCAAAATACAATGCCAAAAGAAAAGGCCTGATGATGATGATGATGATGATGATGATGATGATGATGATGATGATGATAAATCAATCGTGAATATTAAATAAGAAAAGCGTTCATTTCAGGCCAAACATCTTATTTGTTTAATTCATCATTAAAAAGTAATAATTTCATACATATTTCCTTAGATATACCGATATTTCACAGTGTAAATAATATACATATATTGCTACCACAGATTAATTATTATGGTGGCATGATGTTGACATTGACTATGAAATTAAATGTATTAACCAAAACACGAGGACGTGTATCAGGCAACTAAATCACTAAAGAGATATATACAGCCAAAAAAATCTGAATAAATATATACATGAAGTGGACATTTTTCTCAATGAACAGGTGAAAACAATCAAAATGCCCTAGAAGCACTCAGCTAGCTGTGAGTATTTTGACAGAACTGAGACTGGCTGTTAAAAAGTCAAAATGAAACTTAGCTTATCTTGAAATATAATTTGTGATAGAACACCTGTTCATTACGATAAAAAATATATCCTATTTGCAACAAAATACAATGAGGCATATTTCAATGGAATTGTGAGAACAATGGAGAGTAACTAGAGTCATTTTGTCCAAACGCATAGTTCACGTCACGTCCGGTAAAATAAGTCATGTGACTCGTCAAAATGGCGCCGCCCACAGGGTTGATGTTATTTCGGTAATTAATCAGCTTAAAATCACTGATAACGTCATCAGATTAAAAAAAATAAATAAAGACTGGCAGAGACTGGTCTGTTTTATCGTATGATAATTATTTAAAAATGCGTGTCATGAGCATTGCCTCCCTTTAACACAATGACACAAATACAAGCATGGATGAATGTTTCTGCATTGTTATCAATCAATCAATCAATGTTTATTTATATAGCCCAATATCACAAATGTTACTTTTGTCTCAGTGGACTTCACAGTTTGTACAGAATATCAGTAGACAATACGACACCCTCTGTCCTTAGACCCTCACATCGTACAAGGAAAAACTTCCAGAAAAAGGAAAAACCCCACAGTTTAAAGGGGAAAAAAAATGGGAGAAACCTCAGGGAGAGCAACAGAAGAGGGATCCCTCTCCCAGGACGGACAGACGTGCAATAGATGCCGTGTGTAAATTGAGAAGATAATACATTTACAACATAGGTAGTCCAAATGTTTCGAAATGCATGTGTCTATAATAAGAAGATGAATCCCCGAGGATATGATTTAGGGTGTGCCTGATTTTTGAAATATTCCGTAGATGGAAGTAGGCAGTCCTTGAAATTTGCTTTAGATGTGATTTAAAAGACAAATCCTCGTCAAAGAAAACACCAAGATTTTTTACAGTGGTGCTGGAGGTTAAGGTAATACCGTCCGAAGAAATTATATTGTTGGACAGTTTGTTCCGAAGGTGCTGGGGGCCAAGTATAACTAGAGAATGCAATTCCTGAAGAAATTGCTAGTGGGAATGCTTTATGCTGAAAAGCTGACGCTGAATTGCTATGCTGAAATGTAATGTGTAAGAAGAAAGTGAAGAATTTAGATTGAAATGATACATGAACACTGGGGGCTTGAATGTGTGATAAGAGAAGAAAATAAAGTAAAAAAGCTTGGAAAAGCAGCAGAATATTTGAACTGCAAACTATTGAACTAACTTGATGGCGAATGATCTGTCGCCATGGCAACGGTACACTGATAAAAACGAGTAAACGAGCTCTAGTAAATAATACTATGATTATGTGTTTAAATTATACAAGAAATTACTAATAATTTTCTTTTACTCAAAATCTCTCCTTTTATTTAATGTGTTACTTGAATTTATGGAGTAATTTTGTATCTTCATTTTGATTAGTACATTTAAATCATAGCACAAAGTAAATGTTAACTAAAGTAATGTGTTGACCTACAACCTGTGAAAAGCTAGTAAAATGTACCTGGGCAATGCGAGTAAAGGTGGGCGACGCCCCCGATGACGTCAGAGGAGTTTGTGCACGGTACAGACATTTGAAAAAAAGCAGACGGTTCCAGTTGAAGAGAAGGGCGCATGGCCCCTCGCCTCGTCTAATATGAATACTCGTGGATTTTGAATCATTTTAGTATATTTTTGTACTTTATTAACTCTGTACATCCCCGTTAGCTTGTCAGCTTAATGTGGATATCAAACAAATGTTAGCAAACGTCAGTGTTTCAGCTTAGCAATTTAGTTAGTTAGCGTGCTAGTTAATTTAGCCTGCTGTCATGGACGAGGCACACACAACATGTAATGTTTAGTAGTTGGCTAGTTGCTTCAAATTAGTTAACAGTTGGCGAAATTCACCGTTTTGAATAAAACATGTGGCAGTGGGGCACCGCACTATTCAGAAGAGTTTTTTTTGTTGGTGGTGTTCAGGGGCGCGGGAAGGGGGGTGCTGAGGGCGCTGCAGCACCCCCTAGCGGCAGGCAGGCGGTGCGGAGCTCCCCTGTCAGGAAATTTATTTTATTTTTATTTTATATATATGTATTTAATTTCATTGTGCCTGAGATTATATTTTATACTATATGTTATTATTCAAATGATAATTTAAAACTATATAATAAATAATTTTGCTTCAGGGAAGAAAAATAAAAAAGATGTGGAAAAAAAGTTTTTTGTTAGTTTTTAGTCGGCTACTTTTAACGTGACGCACAACAACACAAGTAACTGACATGGCGCAAAAACGTATCTCAGAATTTTTTCTCTCTAAAAACGCTAAATCTGCTTAATCATGTGCATAATCTGTATACTGGTCAATATCATGTTTGTGGTATTTTAATTATTGTTTTATGGTTATAGCTGCTGCAGCTGTGCATAATCTGTATAATATGTAGCCAATAAATTCCATATTGTTGGTAAAATAATATTTTACATCTTTGTAGTGTGTGTGCTAGTGCTTTTGTGTGTGCTCTATAGTGCCTGTAATAGTGTTCACTGGAGTCCATTGTTATGCTGTGTGTGTGTGGTTTTGCCCCCCCCCCCGTTGGCGCGTAATTAGCACATCGAACAGCACCTCAGCACCCCCACCCAAATTACCTTCCCGCGCCTCTGGTGGTGTTCGCGCTACATTTTCAAATCCTGCTCGGTAGTTAGCAGTGTGTCGCCAAACTGAGTTTTCCTTTACTGTGGGAGTCAAGTCAGTTCACTCGCATGTATCCGACAGTGTGTGATGCACATGTGTGCTTTTATTTCCTGTGTACACTGAGACAGATAGCGGCACCAGATTCCTAAAAAAAGGCTATGTCACATTCACTGCCATGGACACTGCTCTGTGGGCCAGTCTGTGATGCGGCCAGAGGGGTGATCCAGGAAGACTACTGGGAAGTTGAACTGTTGGTGCCTCCTTCTGTAGCACGTTAAATTGAAGTTAAGGTATAATCTTTGTCCCCAGTATCTTTCTGTACTTACAGTAATGTGTGTTCGCTACAGTAATTGACATGTCTGTTAAACAGCACCACGTTGAAGTTAGACGGAAGCCACCCTCCCGCCTGATGGAGCTTCTGTCTGCAGAGGAGCTGATTAAAGAGAACCAGGTAAATGTTCTGCTTGATTTGTGTTAAAATGTGTCTGCTTTTCTGTTTGTGCATGAATAACTATATTCTCTAAAGGTAAGTACATCTTGCCAGTATGTGAAAAACCTCTTCAGTTTTTAAGTTAACATTTAGATAAAGTACTTTGGAATCCAATTTGACTGTATAATATTTATATATATTTTCAAACTTACTCAATTTCAATGTTTAATATTCTGATTCAAAATGTGTTTTTCAGGAGAATTGATAGTTTGAGCCTGTAGAACCCACTTATTTAATCAGGTTTACTTCCTGTTTGGAAAAAAGCAAACATTTTATAAACTGAGCTTCCTTACTTGTAGTCATACTTTCACCGTAACAAATAAGAGTTAATATAAATTCCCATATCCACACTTTAGCTACTGCATATGATAATAAAGCCCTTTGAACCTTTTGAAGCTCACCCCCATCCCCTCTGCTTAAAAAGAACCTGGCTACTTAAACACTAAATTAAATAGCTAACTCAACCCAATCAGTCTTAGTAAATTCACAGAAAGGTTTACAGTATTGTATTTTAACACTGATTTACATGTTTTGACAGAATGGAAGCAAAGATATCGTGGGAAAAAAATTACTATGCTGAGTGTGTCGTGAAGATCCATGTCCCCCATGAAGTTCAGCAAAAGAAGACGCCACACCTCCCAACGTGTCCATCTCCATCGAGGGATCGGCGGTGCTTGATGAGGGTGAACACCTGCCTTCTGCTCACGGACATCATCCATGCAATGAACTTAAGTAACACATCAAAGTTGAAATACGCTTCTGTCGTTTGAAAAAATCTTTCTTAAACTTAATTTCCTCAAGATCTCTCTTGAAAGTCCACATGTTTGCAGAAGCAGTGGTGGAATTCTGAGGTACTTGAGAATGTTCTTTTCGTTGCACTTTATACTCCACTACAAATCAAAGGGAGATATTGTACTTTGTGCTTCACTATCTTATATAGAGTTTATCAAGTATAAGGTTCTGTTTTTTAATTTACAAAAAAATGTAAATATTGTGAGAAATCCTTGAGCTATTACGTTCTCAAGGGTTACTACAATTACTACTGTACAGGGTACTTTTTACGTGTAATACTCAAACAGCATTTAGCTAATTATACTTTTACTTAAGTAACATTTTCATTACCAGACTTTCACTTTTAATAGAGTATTCTTACGGTGTGGTATGAATATTTTTACTTAAGAAAAGGGCCGGATACTCCTTGGACCTCTGAGTGACAGTATCAATGTGTTTCTGTGCCTGCTTTGTTTAATTTAACGGATGTATGTATAGTATTTGTTAAAATCATTGTAAACTATATTAATCATGGTTTGTATCAGACAACAGAACACAAATAAATGTGTTTGTGTTGCCCTGTTGTTTAGGTCAAAAGGTCACCTAGTGGGTAAAAATGGTAATTACAGTGCTTTGAGTTATGTGTTGTACTTTCAGTGTGGCCGTAGTTATGCAGAACTCGTCTCTTGTATTCAGACGCACGTTTTTACTCTGCATTGTTGTCTAAAAAAACATATGCCTGTAAGTGTTTCTATGCTCTGTTGTTTCAACATTGTTAATGAAGAGTATGTGTGAGGGATACATTGTTAAATGGTAGAAATATTGCTGTGAATTCATAGTTGCAACGATGTATGCTAACCGCTAGCCTTTCAATGTAATTTCCCATAGGGATTAGCATGAAGCTAACGCATCGTTTATTATAATATATGGTTAACACGCGAAAAATGTATGATATGTTAAATGATTGCTATGCTTGAAATGAATGTACATTTTCTTGTGTGTCAAGTTGTACAGTGCTTTCTGAGTAAAACTTTCAAACGGAACTTCTGAAGCAGTTTTCTTCCTGTTAGTCTAGTGTTGTTTAAAAGTGTCTAATGTTTCATGTTTTGTAGTAGCCTGTTACAATGGTTGTTATGTGTTTCCACACGGACCCGGTTGAGGGGAACACACACCAGAGCAGGCATGCTGATGAAGTCAGAGTGTAAATGTTATGCTACGTTCTATGTAAAAGTTTAATAAAGTGTAAGCAGCTAAAAGTGCTTCAACCGTCCATTCTTGTAATATGAGGGACAAGAAGGAAACATGGTGGCAGCAGAAATTGGAAACTTGGAAGTAAGAGAGCAGTACAAAAGAAGAAAAAGAAAACTAACTTTTGCTGTGCAGCTAACCAGCTAGCCTGTAGCTAATAACAAGCAGTATGCTGGGGAAGACGGTCGGCCATGGAAGGTTTGAAACCCCCATCAACATTGTGTTTGGACTCTGGCAATCTTGCAAAGTCATGGAAATCATGGAAAGAGGAGTTTACACTTTACTTGGAGCTTTCTTTGCCAGAGGCAGAAGAACCAATGAAGGTGAAATTGTTCTACTACCTGATTGGAGAGACTGGTAGAGAACTTTGTGAAACTCTGATGAGTGATGTTACTACAGCCAGGAGGACAGTGAAGAACATCATTGAAAAATTCGATGGACATTGCAACCCCAAGGTAAATGAAACAGTGGAGAGATATCGTTTTTTCGTGAGAAATCAAGGACAGGATGAAAACATTGATACATATGTCACTGATCTAAGAATGTTAGCCAGCACATGCAACTTTGGACAAATAAGAGACTCACTCATACGTGATAGAATAGTATGTGGCATTATGGATTCAGGACTGAGAGAGAGATTGCTCAGGGAGGACAACCTGACATTGGACAACTGCCTACAGTTGTGCAGGGCTACAGAACTGTCACGTGAAAATAGTAGAACCCTTGCAAGACATACAGTGGAGGAGGTGCACATGATGAAACAGACAGCATGGCAGGATAAGAACACAAACACAGTTTCATGCAAATTCTGTGGTATTACACATGAAAGGGACAAGAACAAGTGTCCAGCCTTTGGAAAGCGCTGCAAAAAATGTGGTAAAGAAAATCATTTTGCTGTCAAATGTAAAACCACACAGGATAAAGACAAGAGAGGAAGACAAGTACACCAAGTGACTGAACAGGACAGTGAGGAATATGAGGACGTCTTGAGTGTCACCACTACAGAGATACTGACAGTGACTGGTAAAGAGGCCGGGGATGACAAAGCCAAGAACAGCCAGCTTTTCGCAGGGATGCTAATCGGCAAGGAGCTGGTGAAGTTTCAGATAGACTGTGGAGCTAGCTGTAATGTCATCCCTGTGAATCTATTGAGTCCTGAAACTCAGCTGGAGAGCACTAAGACAGTGCTGGTAATGTACAACAAGACCAGGCTGCATCCACTAGGCAAATGCAAGGTGAAGGTGAGAAACCCAAGGAACCAAAAACAGTACCGCCTGGAGTTTGAGGTGGTGAATGAGGACTGTAGACTACCACTGTTGGGAAAGAAGGCAAGCGAAGCCATGAAACTCATTAAAGTACAGTATGAGAACATACTAGCTATTGACAGTATTGTCACTGAAGTGAAATCAGCCCACGGTGGTCTACACATGCAACAAATACAGAAGGAGTACAGTGATGTGTTCACAGGTGACGGCTGCCTGGAAGGAGAGTACAAGATCGAGATCGACGAGAGGGTGGAGCCGGTGAAACTTCCCAAACGACGAGTCCCGGTTGCCATGATGACTCCTCTCAAGTTAGAGCTGCAGGATCTACAAAGGAGAGAGATCATCACACCTGTGGAGAAAAGCACAGACTGGATAAGTAGTCTTGTCACAGTGCAGAAACCTAATGGCAAGCCAAGAATATGTATTGATCCAAGACCACTGAACAAGGCTCTAAAGCGGAGCCATTTCCCACTTCCTACCATTGATGACATCCTTCCAGACCTGTCGAGAGCGAAGGTGTTCACAGTCTGTGATGTCAAACATGGCTTTTGGCATGTGAAATTGGAGGAGGAGTCAAGCTATCTAACAACATTTGCTACACCGTTTGGCAGATTTAGGTGGCTCAAGATGCCTATGGGAATCAGCCCAGCACCTGAGATTTTCCAGCGGATGCTGACTCAAGCACTGGAGGGTCTGCCAGGCATCTACATCATAGCTGATGACGTATTGATCACAGGAGAAGGTGACACACAAGAAAAGGCCTTCAAAGACCATGATGATAAATTGAGACAGTTTCTAAGCAGATGCAGAGAAAAGAATATCAAACTGAATGCAGAGAAATTCAGGTTGAGGCAGCAGGAGGTGCCATATATTGGACACCTGCTGACAGCAGATGGACTGAAAATTGACCCCGAGAAGATCAGGGCAGTGAGAGACATGCCAAGACCAACTGACGTGAAGGGTGTACAGAGACTGATGGGCATGGTAAATATCTCTCTAAATTCTACAAACACCTGTCAGATGACTGTGAGATTGTGAGACAGCTCACACACAAGGAAAATATGTGGGAATGGACAGAAATGCACGAAGAAGCATTCAGCAGGCTCAAGGACAATATAGCCAAAACACCAGTACTGAAGTACTATGACCCACAAGAGGAACTGACATTGCAGTGTGATGCTTCAGAAACGGGGCTGGGAGCAGCACTGACTCAAAAAGGGAAACCTGTAGCATTCGGGAGCAGAGCACTGACACCAACCGAAAGGGGCTATGCCCAAATAGAAAAAGAATGTTTAGCTATTGTCTATGGCATGGAAAAGTTCCATCAATACACTTATGGCCGGAAAGTGACAGTACAGAGTGACCATAAGCCGTTGGAGAACATTGTCAAGAAGCCACTGTTAAGTGCACCAAAGAGACTCCAACGTATGTTGCTCAGACTTCAGAGATATATTTGGATGTGATTTATGTCCCAGGTCGTGACATGTTACTTGCAGATACATTGAGTAGAGCATACTTACCAGAGAGCTCATCTGCAGGAACAGTGGAAGTTGAGATTGAGACGGTCAATATGGTGGCCTACTTGCCTATCTCTGAAGAGAGACTGAGCACAATCCGCTCTGCTACACAAGGAGACAAAACGCTACAGACACTTAGCAACACCATTCAGAAGGGATGGCCTAAACATAAGAAAGACACACCGATAGATATTATGCACTACTACTCATTCCAGGAGGAACTGAGTATACAGGATGACATCATCTTCAGAGGGGAGAGAGCTGTCATCCCATATTCACTACAAAGGGACATCACCCGCCGGATCCACTCCTCTCACCTGGGTGTGGAGGCATGCCTCAGGCGTGCGAGAGAATGTGTCTACTGGCCGGGAATGAGTGAACAGATAAAAACATTCATAGTGAAATGTGACATTTGCAGATCAGTTGACACGAAACAACAAAAAGAGACACTACATCCACATGAGGTACCAGGCAGACCATGGGCCAAGGTTGGGACAGATTTGTTTACCTTTAACGATAAGAACTACCTCATTACAGTGGACTACTATTCCAACTTTTGGGAAGTTGACTACCTACCTGATACAAAGTCAAGTACTGTAATTAGGAAGCTGAAAGCTCACTTTTCCCGTCAGGGGATTCCGCTTATTCTTTTTTCAGACAATGGGCCCCAGTATTCGTCCCAAGAGTTCCAGCATTTCAGTCGGCTGTGGGAGTTCGAGCACAAAACGTCGTCTCCTGGATACCCACAGAGCAACGGGAAGGCCGAGTCTGCTGTGAAAACTGCAAAACGACTGATGCTGAAAGCTAATGCAGCGGGACAGGACCCGTACCTGGCTATGTTGGATCACCGCAACACACCTACTCAAGGACTGACTACAAGCCCGGCTCAGGGACTGCTTAGCAGGAGGACCAGAACTCTACTACCTACTCGGGACAGTCTCCTACAACCCGAGGTGAAACAGACAACACAAGAGCGGATTGACAGTCAGGAGAAACAAGCCACATACTACAACAGGACAGCTAAGGACATGGACATGCTCAAACAGGGAGACCGGGTTAGAGTTCAGCCTTACGAACCACACACGATCTGGAGGACGGCTACTGTGGTGGAGCCTGTTGACCACAGGTCCTACACGGTGCAGCTGGAGAATGGAGGTGTTCTAAGGAGGAATCGACGTCACCTGAGACGGGACCAGGGCACAGTACCGAGTGTGACAGCCCGTACGGTGACTGTTGACACTCACACGACTCCAGAAACTGTTACAACCCCTGACAGAGTCATGTGTGACACACAACAGACTGTGACTACCAGAGCTGGCCGACCAGTTGTTAGGCCACAGTACTTGCAGGACTATGCACACTGATATGGGGTCACTGATGTGATGTGACTCAAGGTCTTTGGGGGGGACTGAGGGCAAACACAGAACTTTGGGGGGGATTTAAAAGAAAAAAAAAAAAGAAAAAGAAAAATGTTGAGTGAAAATTGTATTTTGAAATTTGTATTTCAAAAAAAATAATAAGTGATTTTGTACCTACACTTAAAAAGAAAAAGGATGTTACAATAGTTGTTATGTGTTTCCACACGGACCCGGTTGAGGGGAACACACACCAGAGCAGGCATGCTGATGAAGCCAGAGTGTAAATGTTATGCTACGTTCTATGTAAAAGTTTAATAAAGTGTAAGCAGCTAAAAGTGCTTCAACCGTCCATTCTTGTAATATGAGGGGCAAGAAGGAAACATAGCCTTAGTGTAAAACAGTTTTATTGAATAAGAATTGCATTTGATGATACTTAATAATTATATTTAAATATTACCTACATATTTATTAAATGAAAGATAAGAATAGCAAGTAAAAATAACCTGAAAAGCTAAATATTTTTTACTGGAGATTTGTAATAAGATGCACATGTAATCTTAAGTAAAATCTACTATACACTATACCTCGATTTTCCTAAGTAAATCTTACTCCCCGTTTTTTTCAGTGTATTTGATGACACCCCATAATACGCTTAGATATGTTGATGGCTGCATCGTTACCAAACCTGTGAAGTTTTGGGCTGTTTTGAGCATTTTCACTGAAGTTATGAGAAAACCGTGTTTCATGGCGAGCATTGTGTTGCCATGGCAACGGCATTTGAAGAAATCTCAAAACTGTCCCGTAGATGTCTTCACGGCTGGACTGTTAGCACACGTGAAGTTTTAGCACTTTTTGACAATTTTCATAGGACTTATAGCAATATCGTGTTTTATTGCAAGGGATGCGTTGCCATGGCAACAGCTTTTGAGGAAAACTAACTAATGGCACATAGACATGTTGAGGGCTGGACCATTAACTGTCATTTGAAGTCTGGTGGTGTTTTGACCATTTTCATATCAGCTACAACAACATCGTGTTTTTTGGCGAGGGATACGTTTCCATGGAAACAGCCTATGGTGAGATCTCAGATTTGGCGTAGAGCTGTTTAGGCATGGACCGGTGATATACAAGCGAAGTTTGGGAACGATCGGACCGTGTCCAGTGGAGTTACAGCGACATTGTGTTTCATGATGAGGGATGCGTTTCTATGGAAACGGCATATGATGACACCCCATAATTGACATAGAGCTGTTGAGGGCCGGACCATTAACCATTATCTGAAGTCTGGTGCTGTTTTAGACCATTTGCATAGGTATCACGACAACATCGTGTTTTATGGCGAGTGATGCGTTTCCATTGCAACAGCCTATGGTGAGATCTCAGATTTGGCGTAGAGCTGTTGAAGCATGGACCGGTGATATACAAGCGAAGTTTGGGGGACGATCGGACCGTGTCCATTGGAGTTACAGCGACATCGTGTTTTATGGCGAGGGATGCGTTTCCATGGAAACGGCATATGATGACACCCCATAATTGACGTAGAGCTGTTGAGGGCAAAACCATTAACCATTATCTGAAGTCTGCTGCTGTTTTATGGCGAGGGATGCATTGCCATAGTAACACCACATTACGTAACATCAGATTTGATGTAGAGCTGTGTTAACCATTATCTGAAGTCTGCTGTCAGTTGGAGTTATGACATCATCGTGTTCCATGACACAGGTGTTTATATTTGAGCTAACGACGTGTCCAGAGATCAAAGGTTTCCTTGGTGATGTGCAGTTATCAGTGAGAGGAGAGCATTTGCATTGTTCTGAATGAGAGATAAACCTCTTACATGTGAACGTTTTGTTGAAGAACCGTAACAGATATCGGTGAAATTTCAACGCGTGAAGCATCTGAAGAACCCTGAGCATCTGAAGTGTGGTTTTTGTGTACTTTCGGGTTAATAATGTGGCCTCTTTGGCAGATTAACTAAAGGTGTGTGGCTGCTGCTGTGAGGAAAGATGAGCCTGAATTTACAATGGACTTTAACGGCCCGTCCACACAGCGGCGTGCGTTGAAGCTTCAACGCTTCTGCCCATTCACTTTGAATGGGGTGACGTCATGGTTCGCCGAACTGCATTGTGGGAGTGAAGCGTAGCTTTGCTCGCGTTGCTGGCTGCAAAAGTTGAGCAATGTTCAACTTTTGAAGCTTCGGCGGAAGTGTCAGCCAATCGAATCATATGCCAGTACAAGCTCTAGCCAATCAAACCGCGTGCTTGCGTGTCCGGGGCGGGAGATTCATGTGATTGGTTGTTGGTCGAGTTTCAGCCTCCCCCGCCGGCAAGCTTCAACGCACGCCGCTGTGTCGACGGGCCGTAATGGAGAAATGTTGAACGTTTTTGTCACTTCATGCCCTCAAGAGGCATTTTGTTTAATTGTTTTGCTTATTTTCTTTTGATTTTTCAAGCTACGAGATGTTTTCCTACGTTTCTCATTAAAAATTATGTCTCAGGAATGTAGGGTTTGGGAATTATGGCAGGTTTAAAAATAAATATGAAGGCGAATTTTAATCTGTCCTCCACTCTGTGACATCACGCACTCTAAATCTGAAGAAGGCCTCTTTACCAAGGTCTGCACCATGTTTAATATCTCTAAAAGTACAAATCAGATTTAAAAGTTGTGTAACACGAATAATGTCAGAAAGATGTGTAACATTTTAAAGTTGGAATGAGGTTTCTGAGTGAAAGTATGAAGGAGCAGTTAGCAGTTGAAGTAGCATGAAGTTTGTTCAAGTCTGAAGAGTTTTTCCATTGACTTCAATGTTAAAAATGTGATGAATTATGGGATGTATCTCTGGAATTATGAAAGTTATGAATAAGAAAAGTAATAGCCATTGATTCCCGACCGAGCTGAACATTTTGATGTTTGAACGGAGTTTCTGCGATGTGGAATGTGGGAGAAGAAGAGGCGCAAAATAACCCGGCGGAATAATAAAGAATTTCGTGCTTAGAAGTAGTTGGAATGCTGATACAGCATTCCCACTAAATGACTTCTGTTTTGTCAGAGTTTAATAATAAAAAGTTGCAGGTCATCCATGTCTTTATGTCTGTGAGGCATTCTTGCAGTTTAACTAATGGATATTGTTCATCTGGTTTAATTGATAGATACAATTGTGTATCAGCAGCATAACAATGAAAATGGATAGAGTTATTCCTTATGATATTGCCCAATGGTAGCATATATAAGATGAACAGGATGGGTCCAAATAAAGACCCTTGCGGTATACCATGACTGACTGTAGTTTGTGTTGAGGATTCATCGTTGACAGATACAAACTGAGACCGTTTTGATAGATATGACCTGAACCAGCTTAGTCCAGTTCCCTTTATACCTATTAAAAGTTCTAATCTTTGTAGTAGTATTTTATGGTCAATAGTGTCAAAGGCAGCACTCAGATCTAACAGAACCAGGATAGAGGCAAGTCCATTATCAGATGCAGAGAGCAGGTCATTTGTAAATGTAACCAGTAATGTCTCTGTGCTACAGTATGATGTTTTCTAAAACCTGACTGGAATTTCTCATATAAACAATTTGTATTTAAAAATTCACCCAATTGTGAGGCCGCTGCTTTCTCAAGGATTTTTGAGAGGAAGGGAATGTTTGATATTGGCCTGTAGTTGGCCATAACCTCAGGATCAAGGTTTGGTTTTGTAATAATAGGTTTAGTTACAGCTACTTTAAATGACAGTGGAACATAGCCTGACAGTAAAGATATATTCATCATATGTAATACAGGTGTATTAATTAGGGGTGCAATTTCCTTGAAGAGCTTAGATGGAACAGGGTCTAAGATACAGGTAGATGCTTTAGTGCCTTCTTATATCAAGCCAGAGTAACCGAAATTCTTCATGCTTGGTGGAGCGCCATTTCCTTTCAAGTTGCCTTGTCCTCTGCTTTATTATGCGTGTTTCATTGTTATGCCATTAAGCTAGTCTTCTTTTTTTAATTTTCTTAATTTTAAAAGGGGCAACAGAGTCCAGTGTTATTTTCAGCACCCCTGTAAAACTATCAATCATATGATCAATTTGGGGGGGGCGTAAGGTTAATAAAGGAGTCCTCCATTGGACTGGGAGATGTTAATGAGCTAAGCACTTGATGGAATTTTTTTCATAAATGTTGCTACAGCAGAATCTGATAGATTTATAGGCATTCTTATGCAGTGGCTTGTAGTCTAATAACAGAACACCAAAAGTTATTAAGTAGTGATCAGATAAAACAGGATTATGAGGACTGACTCAATTTGAATACCATATGTCAGAACAAGGTCGAGGGTGTGGTTGAAACAGTGGGTTGGTTGATGTACATTCTGTCTAAAACCAATTGAATCTAATAATGAGGTCAAAACAATATTGAGGCTATTATTATCAACATCAACATGAATATTAAAGTCACCCACAATAATGACTTTATCGGTTTTAAGGACTAAACTTGATAAAAAATCTGAAAATTCTGATATAAATTCAGAATAAGGACCTGGGGCCCGATACACTGTGACAATTCATATTGGCTGAATTGTTTTCAAGTTGGGTGCAAAAGACTAAGAATGAGGCTTTCGAAAGAGTTATAGTTTTGTTTTGATTTTGTATTGATAAGAAGACTTGAGTCGTAGATGGCTGCAACTCCACCTCCTCGACCAGTGACTCTAGCAACATGAGTATTTACATGACTGGGTGGAGTGGCTTCATTTAGTGTCACATATTCTTCATGTCGCAACCAGGTTTCAGTGAGGCAACATAAGTCAATCTGATTGTCTGTTATCAAGTCATTAACTAATGCAGCCTTAGATGACAAAGATCTGAGGTTCAACAGTCCACAATTAATTGTCTTGTTCTGTTGCAATAATGTAGTTGTGGTGCTAACTTTTACGAGGTTTTTGTGTATAATTCCTCTTCTTTGTATTTGCCTCGTTGGCCACTGGGTAGAGCTGGCGAGCAGGATTGGGATTGTCTGTGGCGGAAAAGTAGAGATGATGCGTTCAGGGTCAGTGGCCGTTGTTGTGACTAGCGCTGGTGTGGCTCTAGGGGACAGCGGACGATGGCAGGGGGCGCCAATACCCATGTCAGCAGACTGTCCTGATACCCCAGAAGAAGAGGAGTTTGATGTGAATAGTCAGGCACGTGGATGAGACAGCACTGTGTGTTGAATATTAGCGGACAACATCTGAGAACCGGCTCTGTTTGGATGTACGCCGTCGTTGTTGAAAAGAGACCGGCGATTCCAGAAAAGGTTAAAATTGTCAATAAACCCCACGTTCTGAGCTGTGCAGGTGGACTGCAGCCAGGTGTCAAGACTAAGGAGTCACAACCCAATGGGTTTACTAATAGTGGTTTGTATGAATTTCGTCTAAACATATTCCTTCTTTACTTCTCTTAACCATTCCTCCTTTGGGTGTAATGCGAGTGCTGCATGGGATAATCGCACCAATAGTCAAAATGTAAATAGGTTTTTTGTACACGTCAAAATATCCTAGGAATCTTGCAACACTTTTTTCGATATTATGAGGCGTTCAGAATTCTAATATTTTCCTAACTATGCTCCTAATAGTAGTATAATCCCAGTACACAATTATAAGGTTTTCAGGGTATTTTCATCCCAAATACTTTCTTAATCTTATATTGGACTGACAGCAACCTCTGTTTTAGTCCCTTTGTCCAAGCTAAGTTATCCAAGATGTCCTTCTCCAATGCTGAGTCGTAATTACTTCTCCCGAGGGATCCTAAAGATTTCCCAGGCCAGATAGCATCCCTGGTTCTCCTACCAGTTTGACATGTTCACAATGCCTCAAGGTGCATTTCCACCTTAACAGAATCCTTTAAAAAGGAATAGTCGCTGTTTTCCAATGTTCCTAATCCAGGGAGATACAGAAATGTTGGACACTTTTATGTGAAGTTTACATTTTTTCAGTCACTATCCAGATCATGCGCGCAGGTGTGTTAAGTGTATTAGAGCTAGAGTTGGGGGAGTGAGGCAGCATCATTTTGACTATTTCCTTAGAATGCTACTGTTTATTACAATTATAGTTTTCTGTATTATATGCATGTGGTAAACATAACATGGTCTTTGTAAATAGGTTCTAACGTTCTCATGTTTTGTATACTACATATTTTGGTTAAGTTTAAGGTGTTTTGTGGTCAGTTATTGGAAACTCTTTGTTTAGGCGGTACCGCAGCATCAGGAATACAACCACCAGACTCAGGACAGTTTCATTCCACAGGCCATAAGACTGCTAAACGCCTGAGCTCTGTTAAGTGCCTCCATATCCCAAAGCATTCATCTGGTTGGATCTTAGAATTTATTACATTTTTTATCGTAATAGTTATCACTGGATCAAACAGTATTTTTTTTATCAACTTTCTTTATTGGAAGCAATTAGAACAACAAAACAACAGAGCAGTGTCACAGAGAACTTCCATTCGTCCATTTTTTCCCCGTCTTTTTATCCCTCCCACAATCCCACCCAAAGGAGAACGCTTCTCAGTAAACAAAATGTAAACAGTACAAAATACATACATCAAATACATAAGTATGGAAAAAAAAAAAAAAAAAAAAAAAAAAAAAAGAAAAAAAAAATATTAAAAAAAAAAATCAGAGAAATAAAAAGGGGGGGGGGGCTCAGTCGTCACAGTCAGGCAGGGATGTCAGAGATTCAATATGATTTAAGAAAGGTCTCCACGTTTTTTCAAAAGAGCTTAAGGAGCAGTTGAGGGAAAACCTAAGCTTTTCGAGTCTAATGGACAGTAACATTTCTTTCACCCACCTACTATGAGATGGAGGTTGAGCGTGTTTCCAATTGAGGAGTATAAGTCGCCTGGCTAACAGGGTGGCAAAGGCTAGAACAGTCTGTATAACTTTAGAGGCGACAGGCTGCAGGGGGGCACCAAACAAGACCAAGAGAGGATCTGAAAGGATAGTAGTATTATATGCTGTACTAAGAGTTTTGAAGACATCGGACCAGAATGTGGCGAGCCTAGGGCAGAGACAGAACATATGGGAATGGTTGGCTGGGGATTGTTTGCACCTATTACAAGAGTCAGTTACATTGGGGTAAATCCGAGATAGCCTCAAGTTAGTGTAGTGAACTTTGTGCACAACTTTACACTGTAGGAGGCCGTGCCTTGCACAGATTGAAGAGGAGTGAACCAACCGTAAAACTTGTTGCCAATAATCATCGGGCAGAGTGATTCCAAGCTCCTGCTCCCAAGAATCCTTGGGGCCGGACGCTGGGCTGTCAATAGCAGAACTGATAAGGCTGTAAATGCTAGAAATTAGCCGCTTTTGTTCGGGATCAAGCGCCAATAACAAGTCAACCAGGGTTTCTGGGGGACGACTCGGGAATTTGGGGTTCTGATTCTGGACAAAATGCCTTGTCTGAAAAAAACGAAATAGGTGGGTTCTAGGCAGGTCGAATTTCTTCGAGAGCTCAGGGAAGGACATAAAAGTCCCTTGGTTGTAGAGGTCCCTAAATTTAGTTAACCCTTTGTCAAACCAAGTCCGAAAGGCCATATCGGTGCAAGAGGGCAGGAATAGGTGGTTATTTACAATGGGGGAGAGATCTGAGGCCCTATGGAGGCCTAGGCTCTTCCTAAATTGAATCCAAATTTTAATGGTGTTAGTTACCACTGGATTTGAGGTGAAGTTGGAGGTAGACAGAGGGAGTTGGGAGCAAACCAGGGAGTGAAGAGACAGTTTAGACGATGCAAGTTCCATATCCACCCACGTGGGGCGTAAGCCGCCTGCAGCATTGTTAAACCAGTATAAAAGTTTATGAATATTACAGGACCAGTAATAGTGTAGGAAATTGGGCAATGCCAAGCCTCCAAGAGCCCTTGGGAGCTGTAGCACTGATCTTCCGATGCGTGGATTTTTTTTGCCCCAGAGGAAAGAGCTTATTAGTTGATCGAGCAATTTAAAAAAAGACTTCTTAATAAGGATGGGGATATGTGAGAAAAGATATAGAAACTTGGGTAAAACAACCATTTTAACCAAATTAACACGACCCACTAGGGATAATGGGAGTGCAGACCATCTGACAAAGTCCAGTTTACACCTCTCAAGGAGAGGAGAGAAATTTTTTGGGAAAAGGCGATCAATTGAGTCAGTAATATGCACCCCCAAATATTTAAACCCGTCTGTAGCATATTTGAAAGGGAAAAAAGCTGGGGGTATACTTTTAGCTGCAGAATTGATGGGAAAAACTTCGCTCTTGTGGAGGTTAAGTTTATAGCCTGAATAGGACCCAAATTTGTCGAGGATATCTAGAACCACGGGAAGAGAGGCAGCTGGATTAGACATGTATAAAAGGAGGTCGTCGGCGTATAACGATAATTTATGAACTTTCCCAGCTCTGGTGATGCCCTCAAACCCACCCTCCTGACGCAGCCAGATTGCTAAAGGCTCAATAGCTATAGCAAATAAGAGGGGGGAGAGAGGGCAGCCCTGTCTGGTTCCTCGATAAAGGGGAAATGGGGCAGACTGGAGTCCGTTTGTGTGGACTGAGGCGACTGGGCAGGCATAAAGCAATTTGACCCAAGATATAAATTCTGAATTGAAACCAAATTTCTGCAACACAAAAAAAAGGAAGCTCCACTCCACCCTGTCGAAGGCTTTCTCCGCATCCAGTGAAATAATCAATTCCGGACTGCATGAACTAGATAAGCCAATGATATTCAAGAGCCTCCTTGTGTTATGAAAAGAGTGTCTTCCAAGCATGAAACCTGTTTGGTCAGTAGATATTATACTTGGTAGGACCCGTTGTAGGCGTTGGGCTAGGATCTTTGACAGGATCTTTAGGTCAACATTTAAGAGGGAGATGGGCCTATAGCTACCACACATAAGAGGGTCTTTATCACTCTTAAGCAGAAGAGAAATGGAGGCCTCCGACAGGGTGGGAGGCAGGCGGCCCTCAGCAAAAGACTCATTATACATTCTCTGGAGGGCTGGTGCAATTGTGACAGGGAGTAACTTAAAAAATTCAACAGAAAACCCGTCAGGGCCCGGAGTTTTACCGTTCTGAAGTGACATAATTGCCTCCTGTACTTCCTTGATAGAGATCGGACTTCCCAGCTCCCTACACAAATCCTCATTTATTTTGGGGAAAACTGTCCTATCTAGAGGATTATCTCCATCCCAAACATCCGGAGGACATTGGGAGGAATAGAGGTTAGTGTAGAAAGAACAAAATGTCTTATTGATCTCTGTCGGGTCCGAGGTAACTTCACCTAAAGTAGATTTGATCTTGGGGATCAATCTGGATAGTGTAGCTGTACGCGCCTGATGTGCTAATAATCTTCCCGCTTTATCCCCAGTCTCAAAGAAACGTTGTCTAGCGAGGAATAACTGCTTCTGAGTTTACATGTGGACATTAAATCAAATTTGGACTGAAGTTGAAGGCGTTCCTTATAAAGAGCAGGGGGGAGCTGAAGCATACAAATGATCAATTCTAAATATTTCCTTAGTGAGCGCCTCCGACTCTCGCCTTTCTGCCTTCCTTAGGGTTGAGACATAGGAGATGATTTGGCCACGCATAAACGCCTTGCATGCTTCCCATAGCGTGCGTCTAGAGATCTCTGGAGAATCATTAGTATCAAAGAACAAGGAGATCTGCGTATGAAGGAATTCTTTAAAGGAAGTGTGGGCTAGTAGGGAAGAGTTAAGTCTCCATTGTCTGGATGAGGGGACACGACTAGGAAAGCTAATATCAATAGATACGGGGGCGTGGTCTGAGATAACAATGCTATGGTATTCACATGAGTGGACCTCTGATCGAAAGTAATTATCCAAAAGAAAAAAATCTATCCGAGAGTACGAATGATGGACGTGTGAAAAAAATGAAAAGGCTTCGTCTGAATGGGATTTGGCTCTCCATGGGTCGAATAAACCTAAACTAGATTTATATGTGTCAAGGACTTTAGCTGACTTAGATAACGCCAGAGGCTTAGAGGAAGACCTGTCCAGGGAGGGGTTTTGAGTTAAGTTGAAATCGCCGCCTATAATTAAGTAGTGGTCATCAACTTTAGGGAGTGAGGAGAAAAAATGTTTAATAAATGTATCGTCATCCCATGTTGGTGCATAAGCACAGGCCATAACCACAGGCATACTACACAGTCTACCAGAAATAATTACAAATCGACCATTTGGGTCCTCAATGGAGTTTGATAACTCAAACGGAACATTCTTGTGTATAAGGATAGCCGCACCCCTTGCCCTAACTGGGAATTTAGAGTGAAATACATCCCTTATCCAAGGTCGCTTGAGAAGGTCAACCTCTGAGGAGCGAAGGTGGGTTTCTTGTAAAAAGAAAAATATCACCCCTAAGTTGCATTAAATGAGTCATTACCTTATTACGTTTGACGGGCTGGTTGGCACCCTTCAGGTTCCAGGAGATAAAGCGAAGATTCTTACCCTGAGTCGTCATATCATAAAGAGACGAGGAGCACTAACTCTCCCATGGCTGACGTGACTCCCGAGCCAAAGGAAAAGGGGAGAAAACAAAAAAAAACACATAACAAGAAAACACACATACAAAAAAAAAAAAAACAATAATAATGAAAAAAAAAAAAAAAAAATCCCTCCACAATCCTCCCACCCTCCATTCCCTTATACAAACCAAGCGCGACCACATCTTCACTCCCAACAGGGTATCCCTTTATGCTTCCATAACCTAGTCTTACTCAGAGGTCAACCAGTTAAACAATATGAAAAGAAAAAAAGAAAAATATCCCACATTTTAAAGAACATATAGGATTACAGTGACGCAACATTAGTCCTCACCTTTAAACAGGCCGTCAATAAGTTTGCCTAAACATTTACCTCAAGTAAAACATTTTTTTTTTAAAACCATCCCACTTAAGAAACTCTACTGCAGGCACAGAGATAAAAGCAAACAAAAAGAGGTAATAATAGTCATAATTAAATAAAGTGCCTAGCGAGGCAGCGCCTGATATAGGATAGCCTAACCGTCTCATTGAAACAAACATAACATGTTTACCATCATAATCAGAACAGAAAAAATGGTGATAAAATCACATGCGGCGACCACACCGTGCAATTGGAAGTAAACAAAGTCCAACGTAACAAAGAAAAATACATGGAGTCTATGCACGTCGCTCCCGGAGCATACTGAGAGTAAGCACAACTCACGCCCGACCCGTTTCCACGGTCACCACGACGCTCGTTCAAGGTGTCCGCGTAGCAGTGAGTCCACGGGGAGCATACAGTGGCAGGAGCAGACGGCCTCCTCCAAACAGACGGAGGAATACAGTATTTTGGAGAAACCTTCAGTAGTGGGTGGCCGCCGCCAGGAACACCATACTGCGCCCTACTCTTTGCCCATCACCCGCTCGTTGTAGAATGCGTGCGCGTCCTCCGGAGTCTCAAAAGTGAACGTTCCATCCCCAAACGAGACTTGCAGGCGAGCGGGGAAGAGAAGCCAGAATTTCACTCCTTTCTGGTAGAGGGCTTGCTTGATTTTGTTGAAAGCAGCTCGTTTCTTTGCAGTGATGGCGCTGACGTCTGGGTACACTCGCAGCGATGTGTCGCGGTACTTAAGCTCGTGTTGTCTGGTCCAACGAAGCACCTTCTCCCTCTCTTGAAAACGATGAAAGCATATCACAAAAGGCCTGGGTCTACCTCCCGGTCCAGGTCTGGGGGCTAGTGAGCGATGTGCTCTCTCGAGCTCCGGGGGTTTGGAGAGGACATCGGGGCCGAGGTTTCCCATCAGCAGGTCGGATATGAACTCGGTCGGGTCCCGGCTTTTTTCACTGCCCTCGGGAATATTTATTATCCGGAGGTTGACTCTACGGGACCTGTTCTCCATGTCGTCGAGGCGATCTAGAAGAGACTTATTCTGGGTCCGTAGTGTTTCCACTGTTTTTTCCGTGCTTGTTATGCGCTCAAAGTTATCCCCCGCCAGGGTCTCTGCAGCAACGAGGCGGTTATTAAAGTGATTCACCGTCTCGCGGAGCGCGTCCACCGAGCTCTGCAAAGGTTTGACAGACTCCTGGATTAACTCAGACATGTCTTTCCGGAGCGAGGCCCGTTGCTTCTCCAGTTCAGAAACCAGCTGGTGCATTGAAAAGGTGTCCGGTGTGTCGCTAGCGCCGGAGCTTGCAGCCGCCATTTTAGCAACATTGCTAGCTACAGTGGTCGCACCGCCACGAGTAACTGGGCAGTTCGGCGTATTGCTCGCTTTAGATTTAGAACCACTCATTTCACGACTGAATTGAAGTTATAACTGTAATCCGTCACTTTCCCGAATGAATTGTGGTGTTTACAGAGATATATTAAAAGTTCAACTGGGAGACCTCTTACGTGCGACTTTCTCCTACATCATCACTACCGGAAGTCCGATCAAACAGTATTTAATTATATTTCACTGTACAATATTTAACCTTACATTATGTTTCTTTCACCTGCACTATTTTATTCAAATGTCTCGTACTCTTTTATTTGCACAATTTTCCTTTTTTCATTATTATATTTATTATTATTTTGTTGTCTTATGTCATATCATATGTTGCACTGTTGGAGGAGCTCGGGACCTAAGATTTCCATTGCTACACTTTAGCTACTGTGCATATGATAATAAAACCCCTGAATATTGAATCTTTAGTTTGGAAAAAATAAAGTGTGTTTAGTTATTTTCCCCTATTGCTCACTGCTTCCTGCATAAGCATTGGACATTGGTATTGGACTTAAATTATAAGGCGAGGAATATTAAGGATATTGATTCTCTTGATTCAGGCACAACCACTTCTCCAACGTCCAGGCTCTTGGATACTTATTATACCACTGAAAAGTTGTCATAACTTGTCAAGCTGTTTAGACTTCCTGGGCTCCTGTCCTTCGCTGTCCCCTTCATTAGTCTGCTGCTGGCCATGCGTGGATGTAGGGGGGGGGGCGATACTCTCCTGACAGCTGAGACTGCTGCGACAGCACAAAGAAACAGTAGACTGGAACTCTGCTATAATATCTGCATCCTCATCATCTCCTGCACAGTATAAATAAGATCAATGCTGTAACCGCTCCTTCCTCTTGTTTGCCCTGCTGCAGGAGCTTGTCAGTAAGGAGAAGCCCCTCGGTACTCCTCAGGCTACCTGTAAAGGTAAACCTGTTCCTTGCAGGCTGGTCACTGTTGGAACTATTGCCCAGATCTGCTGGAGAAAACAATATTTTGCAGAGTCGACACTAGGCTGCAGGAAGCAAATGTTCCGACCAGTTAATCAACTTTTCATAACGCCAATATTACAGATGACACCAGACATTTTACAATAAAAGTTATTTGGCGCTTACTTTAATCTTAAAGTGGACCTATCATGCTATATTTGAATAATATATTGTAGGGCCATACCTATATAAAACATGTCTGTGGAGTTTTTTTTTCAAAATACCAAACAGATCATGCATTTTAGCCATGCCTCATTTCGCTCTATTTGCTCTTTTTTAGCCCTGTTTTTGCAAGGGCTGATTCTGTGAGAAGTCTTCTTCGCTGCTTTTGTGGCAGACTACAGCGCCACTTACAGGCCGGGCATATGTACTACAGCGTCTCCAGCGCTTTCGAGCGGCAATGGCCGTGGCTGTCTCCCCCATATAGGCGGAGCTCCCCGTTTCTGACGTCAGAACAATTTCAAATTTGTATCAGTCTGTATCAGCTCCGTTGCAGCCCCGTTTTTAGAGATTTGGGTATGGAGGAAAAGAGAGAGGGTTGTGTTTTCTGACACTTGGTGAGTTCCCTGACACACCGGGGACACATATTCATGTATAAAAGACGTACAAAAGTGCATTTTGCATGATAGGTCCCCTTTAAATGGCTAGGTTGTAACCCACACTACCTGTTATTGTTCTGCCTCTGCTTTGCTAGATATCATACATTTGATGATTGACCTTATAATGTTATCAAGTTCATATACCATCCCTTTTTTGGGTTAAAATCTGAAACTTGCTGCTGTGTTGGACAAAGCTGTGGTTGTTACATAAGCTTTTATTGAGCAGAAATTCACATGACAAGTGGTACAAAAAAAAGACACTTTATATGGTAATAATATGGAATCAGCATATTATACAATTCTGGGATTATACTGCCTGATAAACTGATGTTTTTAATATAGTTTTGCTTTTACCACTATGTCACCAAAGGCACCAAATAGGTAACACAGCAAGTATATAAATGTTGCAATACTTTCATCAGTGTGCCATAAGATCAATCCCTATTGGGTTACCTTAATCGGCAAAAGAAAGACACTTATTGGACATTTATGCAAATGTGAATCTTCAAGATTGTTACTGTTAGGGTAGGTGTGCTTTGTCATCATGTTTTAATAATAACTTGATTAGGGTTAGGGAACAATTATAGATGAAAAGTGGTCACAAACTTCCTCCCTCTGTGCTCTATAATAACAATTTCCAACTGTCTCTTTCGCTCTTGATGGACAGGATTAACAGTTCATAAAAGGGCTGTAATTTTGTCTGCATGTTCTGTTTTCAGGAAATATCTGAAAGCCTGTTATTTGTCCTTGATGGCTTTATTGCTGCCTCCCCTCATCTTCCTGAGGACCCTACCTCTGGTTTGGCAGCGGTGGTCGGTCTCACATTGTGAGGTCACATGGGGAGAGATGTTGGCAGCTCCTGTCTTCAGAGCTTTCCAACCTATTCACAGCCATCGGAACCTGGTGCCAAACGGAGAAATTAAGCATGTTATCTGTAACTAATACAGTCCACCTCTGCTGTGGGATTATCTGACATCTTTGGCTGGGCTCTCTGAAGTCCGCTATATGAAATGCTGCTGATATATCCGAAAGATCCACAAGCTGAAGTCAGAGCAGCTGTGTGATATTTTATTAAACAGATTATGGTGGCATTGCAATACACTTCTTGATAGGACGCAAGACATGTTGAACTAACTACAGTCTCAGCTGGAGAAACCACTGAATATCCATGCAGTTTGTCAAGCCAAAAGTGAATAAGTAATTATTTTGATATTGTGACCTACACAATTACATTATTTTGATATTGTGACCTACAAAGGCACATTACATTGGTTGATGTTTAAACTGTAGATTAAGTGAGACGCTAATCAAATTTATATGTGATGAAATGGTGACCACGTCCATTTTTATATCAGAATCAGAAATCTGAAATAGTTTACAGCAAAAGTGGCATAGCAGGTACAAAAAAGACATGTAATAATACAGAATGAGCTGACATATTAATATATAGAACAAAAGCACACAATAGTAATACTGGAATAAAAATACAAATAAGTAGGTAAGTTCACATCAATGGCTAAAAATGACGAGCAGCAACTTCAGAACTTGAACATACTTAATGTAAGGTGTTGAGACATTATAACAAATTAAAAATGTGTAAAAAAGATGTCTATCACATAAAGGTGATTATTGCACAGTATTTAAGAAAAGTGTCTCAACAGTCTGTATTGTGTGGGGGTCTACCAGGGGCCGTGGTGGTTGTATAGTCTGACCGCTGCAGGAAGGAAAGACCTGCGGTATCTCTCCGTGAGACAGCGGGGGTGCAGCAGCCTGTCGCTGAAGGAGCTGCACAGTGCAGACAGGGTGTCCTGGAGGGGGTGGGACACATTGTCCAGCAGGGAGGACAGCTTGGCTGCCATTCTCCTGTCGCCATCCTGTTTAAACCACGTCAAGGATTATTTCTGAAACAGTATGGAGCTCAAATGGTTTTTCTCTTGCAGGTTTATCACAAGGTGAGTTCTTTTTTTATTTCCTGCTTTTTAAACACATGTGCTCTACACAGTACAGGTTAGCTCTTAGTGTTAGCGAGGCTTGCTAATGTAAACAAAGACGAGATTACGTCCAAAACACGTCAGGCATTGTCTCTAATAGCAACTTTCTGTGGGTCCGCTGCCGATTTGACGTCAGTTCGGATGGATTCTGTATCCGCTCGTTGTACACCCGTTTTTAAAAGATTTGGGTACGGAAGAAAAGAGAGAGGGTTTTATTTTCTGACGCTGCGTGAGTTCCCCGACGCACCGGGGACACATATGTATGTATAAAAGACATCACAAAGTGCATTTTGCATGATAGGTCCCCTTTAAATCGATCGTTTTACAATTCTTGATTGAGAGGTAGCTTCTACTAGCCGTCCCCCGGCAACTCCCGAGCAGCCGGGAGACTGGGTGATAGTTAAGAAGGGGCATAACGCGAGAAAAGCAGGTCCCCACCAACCCGTTCACGTATCTAACAGATTTTCCCCACTCAGCGAGACACCCGCTGAGAAGCCAACTCTGGTTATTGGTAGCTCTATTCTGAGATACGTGAATTTAGAGACCGAAGCCTCCACAGTCACATGCATTCCGGGGGCCAGAGCGGGCGATGTTGAGGCGCATCTTAAACTGCTGGCTAAGAATAAACGTAAATACAGTATGATTGTTATTCACGTCGGTGGTAATGATGTTCGTTTACGCCAATCAGAATGCACCAAAGTTAATGTGGCGTCGGTGTGTAGATATGCTAAAACAATCTCGGACACCGTAATTTTCTCTGGTCCCCTCCCAAATCTGATCAATGACGACATTTATAGCCGCTAGGGGTGTAACGGTATCCGTATTCGCCCCGTACCGTCACGGTTCGGACGTCACGGTTCGGTGCACGCAGTCACACGACGAATACGCCTTTTTTTTACGAGTGGGAAAAAAGTCTGTCATTCAGGGCAGTATCCACTACACTATATATAATCCAGGGGGCGGTATTGCGCCTAAAAGCTGTTTGCCAGCCGCCCTTAAACAACAAATGAAGAAGAAGAAGAAAACAAAACAAACAAAATACAAGAATAAGAAAGGTTAGTATTGCGAGTTCAGATAACACACAGGAGCTAGAAGACCCACCTGCAGCTGTGTGGGAACATTTCGGGTTCCCTGTGGAGTACAACAACGATGGAGTGCGAGTGGTGGATCGGACGAGGACGATATGCCGGCGTTGTTCGACAGCGGTGCGGTATGCTAATGGTAACACAAGTCAAACATGCTAAATCATATCAGAAGGCATCAGCCAGATTTGGCTATCACCGAAGACAAAAGACAACAGCAGTTCAACAGTTTATCCCCGCTGTTTTTAAGAAGCCAATAGACATGAAAGCGGAGAGACCAAAATAAATAACGGAAGCTTTTGGCATGTGTTTTTCAACGGCTATGCTGCGCCCTTATGCAATAGTAGAGGACCCCGGCTTCTATTGATTGTGATTGAAAGTGATTGAAACACTATCTTATTATTTATTTTGTAATATTTTCAAGACATTCTTTTTAGTTTTACAGCTTATTGAACCTTCTTGTTTGACATCAGCCATTATAGATAATATGGCCATCTGAGTGTGTGTGGTACTGTTTGTGGTTTGTTTTTAACTGTGTAATAAAGTTAATTATTCAAAATGTTAGAGTTCCTTATTTTTAAACTGAAACTTGTAAATAAAAAACAAACCTGGAATTATGCATTTGGGACTTTTTTTTGCTTTTTCTTGTTGTACCGAACCCGTACCAAACCGTGACCCCCAAACCGAGCTACATACCGAAGCGTGAATTCTGTGAACCGTTACACCCCTAATAGCCGCATGTCATCATTTCAGTGCTGGTTGTCTTGGTGGTGCCCAGCAAACGAGTGGGCTTCGTAAATAATTGGACAGCCTTCTGGGGAAAACCTGGTCTGATTAAGAGAGACGGCATTCATCCTACTTTCGAAGGTGTAGATCTCATTTCGGCAAACATTTCAGGGCTCTGTGGACTTAATCCATGACAAACTGGAGTTGAGATCAGGAGGCGGAGTCGCAGTCTTACACGCTTCTCTGCGCTCTCTCCTGGGCAGTCATTCATAGGAATCCCGAACCCAATAAAATACCCAATATTAACGGTGTGTGTGTCTGCCCAAGGACAATTTAAGAAACCTAATAGAGGTGTCATACATAATAACCTAATAAAAGTAAATGTAACAACTACTACAGTGCAACAAACAGGAAGATTAAATGTGGTCTCTTAAATATAAGATCTCTAGCATCTAAAGCAATATTGGTAAATGATTTAATATCAGATTATAATATTGATATTGCTGTCTCACTGAAACTTGGTTGAGACATGAAGAATATGTCAGCATAAATGAAGCCACTCCACCCAGCCATATCAATACTCATATTCTCGAGGCACAGGCCGAGGAGGTGGAGTTGCAGCAATCTTTGACTCAAGTTTACTTATCAATACGAAATCAAAATTAAATTATACCTCCTTTGAAAGCCTTGTTTTTAGTCTTACGCATCCGACCTGGAAAACTGTTCATCCAATCTTATTTGTTACAGTGTACCGTGCACCAGGTCCTGATTCAGAATTCTTATCAGAATTCTCTGAGTTAAAGTAATTATCGTAGGTGACTTCAATATTCATGTTGACGACGATAAAAATAGCCTTACTGTTGCATTTAACTCTATATTAGACTCTATTGGTTTCCGTCAGAGTGTAAATAAACCAACCCACTGTTATAATCACACTCTCGACCTTGTTCTGACTTATGGTATTGAAATTGAGCAACTATTAGTCGAACCGCATAATCCTGCTATATCCGACCATTTTTAGTAACTTTTGAAGTACTGTTACTAGACTACAAACATTAGTCAAAAGTTCCTGCAGCAGAAACCTATCTGTTAGTGCTATAGCCAAATTTAAGAAGAGATTCCACCAATACTTAACTCGATAGCATGTCTGCATGTAAGGGAGGAAACTTATACAAATGTACACCACCCCAAATTGATCATGTTGTTGATAGTGCTACAGATGCCTGCGAATAAAATTAGACTCTGTTGCTCCTTTGAAAAAGAAGAAAATAAAACAACATAGACTAGCTCCATGGCATAATGCAGAACTTGAAAGGATATGGCGTTCCACTAAACTTGAAGAATCTCGTTTAATTTGGCATATTACTCTCAATGAATATAAGAAAGCACTGCGTAAAGCGAGAGCAGCTTACTACTCTTCATTAATAGATGAGAATAAGAATAATGCAAGATTTCTTTTCAGCACTGTAGCCAGGCTGACAGAGAGCCACAGCTCTACTGAGCCTTCTATTCCCATAGCACTCAGTAGTAATGATTTTATGTGCTTTTTTAATGATAAAATTGTTACTCTTAGAAACAAAATTAATGACCTCTTGCCTTTGACCAGTATAGTGTTATCAACAGCTCCCGGAAACGTAAGTTCTAATATTACACTAGATAGTAAATTAGAATGCTTTTCAACCATAAACCTTGAACAATTGAATTCAATGATTCTTTCTTCTAAACCATCAACGTGTATCTTAGACCCGATTCCAACTAAGCTGTTAAAGGAAGTTTTTCCATTAATTAGCACTTCTTTATTAAATATTATGAATATGTCTTTATTATCAGGCTATGTTCCACAATCATTTAAAGTAGCAGTGATAAAACCTTCTTAAAAAGCACAACCTCGATCCAGAGGTTTTAGCCAATATAGACCTATTTCTAATCTTCCGTTCCTCTCAAAAATTCTTGAGAAAGCGTCAAAACAGTTGTGTGATTACTTAAAAACAATGATTTATTTGAAGATTTTCAGTCTGGCTTTAGAACACATCATAGCACAGAGACAGCTCTGGTTAAAGTCACAAATGACCTTCTAATAGCCTCAGACAAAGGACTTGTCTCTATTCTTGTCTTACTCGATCTCAGTGCTGCATTTGATACTATCGACCATGATATCCTATTGCAAAGACTAGAGCACTTAGTTGGCATAAAGGGAACTGCTTTAGGCTGGTTTAGGTCCTATCTATCTGAACGCTCTCAGTTTGTGTGTCAACGATGAATCTTCCATGCAAACCAAAGTTAGCCATGGAGTGCCACAGGGCTCAGTGCTTGGACCTATTTTGTTCACACTATATATGCTTCCGTTAGGCAATATTATAAGGAATCATTCGTACATTTCATTGTTATGCGGATGATACTCAACTATATTTATCATCAAGCCTGATGAAACCAATCATCTAAATAAAATTCAAGACTGCCTCAAGGACTTAAAAACGTGGATGACTTACTTTTTGATGTTAAACACGGCCAAAACTGAAGTTATTGTACTCGGCCCAAAGAATCTACGAAACAAATTATCTAAAGATATATAACTATGGATGGCATTAATTTGGCCTCCAGTGAGACTGTAAGGAATCTTGGTGTTATATTTGATCAGGATTTATCCTTTAACGCCCACATAAAATCTCTCAAGGACCGCCTTCTTTCATCTACGTAACATTGCAAAAATCAGGCATATCTTGCCTCAAAACGATGCAGAGAAACTAGTCCATGCATTTGTTACTTCAAGGCTGGATTATTGTAACTCTTTATTATCAGGGTGTACCAAAAGTCAGTTAAGTCGCTTCAGCTGATTCAAAATGCTGCAGCACGTGTACTAACCAGAGTTAGGAAAAGGGACCACATTACTCCTGTTTGGCTGCCTTACACTGGCTCCCTATAGAACACAGGATAGAATTTAAGATTCTTCTTCTCGCCTACAAAGCCCTTAATGGGCAGGCGCCATCTTACCTTAAAGATCTCATTATACCCTACTGTCCTACTAGGGCATTGCGTTCCAAGAATGCAGGGTTTTTGGTTGTTCCTAGAGTCTCTAAAAGTACGATGGGAGCCAGAGCCTTTTCTTATCAAGCTCCACTTTTGTGGAATCAGCTTCCAGTTTGTGTTCGGGCGGCAGACAGCCTATCCGTTTTTAAGAGTACGCTTAAGACCTTCCTTTTTGATAAAGCTTATAGTTGATAAAATAATCTAATAAGAGTGCATTGACGTAGACACGTTGTGCCTCTTCACCTACACATCTTAGTTCTTACTCTTTTCCCTCACTGATGGTATAGATGTAATTTGGTTGTGTGTGTAGACGGTGGAAGCAGGGAGAGGCATACATGTGCCTTGATCCCTGCCGAGTCGACGCACAACTGTTGATTGGTGTCAGTGCCAGAAAATCTTTTTAGGAGCAATGCGCTCATGGTCAGTATAGATGTGACGCATACATCTTAGTTCCTACTCTTTTTCCTTACTCTATCCTAAGGGAGTGCATGTACGTAGACACATTGTGCCTCTCCACCTCTGTTCCTTACTTCTTACTTGCTACCCCTTTCCCTCACCCTATCCTAAGGGAGTGCATGTACGTAGACACGTTGTGCCTCTCCACCTCTGTTCCTTACTTCTTACTTGCAACCATTTTCCCTCAACCTACCCTAAGGGAGTGCATGTACGCAGACACGTTATGTCTCTCCACCTCTGTTCCTTACTTCTTACTTGCTACCCCTTTCCCTCAACCTATCCTAAGGGAGTCCATGTACGTAGACACGTTAGTTTAGCTGCTATAGGCTTAGACTGTCGGGGGACACCTTACTTCTTCCTTTTGTCTGTTTGTACCTGTGTACTCTCATGTTCCGAATAACCCAGCTTCCCCCAAATTTTTGGTGTCTATCTACGCCGGGATCCTGAGTCGTAGCTGATCCTGTTGCTGCGGTCCTGTGTCCTGGATCCTGAATCATGTGTCCTGGATCCTGCATCCTGAGTCCTGGATCCGGAGTCCTGGATCCTGAGTCCTGGATCCTGAGTCCTGAGTCCTGGATCTTGTGTCCTGGATCCTCTATCCTGAGTCCTGGATCTGAGCCCTGGACTTCGAGTCGTAGCTGAACCGGTCTCTGTGGTCCTGCCTGACTCATCATACTACTTCCCTGATGGCTCCCACAAGATTGTTGACATCCTCGTGGATTCATCTTCTTATTATAGACACATGCATTTCCAAACATTTGGTCTACCTATGCTGTAAATGTATTATCTCTTCGATTTACACACGACATCTATTGCACATCTGTCCGTCCTGGGAGAGGGATCCCTCCTCTGTTGCTCTCCCTGAGGTTTCTCTGATTTTCCCCTTTAAACTGTGGGGTTTCTTTGGAAGTTTTTCCTTGTACGATGTGAGGGTCTAAGGACAGAGGGTGTCGTATTGTCATACTGATATTCTGTACAAACTGTGAAGTCCACTGAGACAAATGTAACATTTGTGATATTGGGCTCAGGGCTCGAGCTTAAGGACGTCCTGGGGCCGAAGAAAATAGGGTCGGGGAGGATAAAAAATAATTTTGGGACGAGAGTTAAAATAAAAATACCCTGCTAACTCTACTACGAACGGCGATGAAAATTAAACTGACTGCACGTTTTGTGTAGCACACAGTTATTAAACCTCCTTATCAACATAAACACACACGCACAAAACATTTAGCAAACCGCGAAATACGCACACGCACACACACACACACCTGTGCCTGCAAATTCCTGGCCCGCGAATTCGTGGGTCTAGCTATGTACTGAGTGTGTGTATTTCGCGTTGAGTGATGTACAATGACAATGGCATCCCGTGGAGGAATTCTGCAATTTGTTACCGTTACATCACGAAAACGCACAGCAGAACCAGACCCTGGAGCGCCGGCCTCTTTATTTACTTACTTATTTTACTTCATCCCCTATGGGTAATAAGGCTGAGATGAGAACTCTCCATCGTATTTAGTCCTTAGCAATATGCTGCGCCTCTCCCCATGTAGGGATGGGTACCGAGCCCCGGTATTAAACGGGCCCCGGGCCAGAATTATTAAAGACAGTGGTACCGTTAAGCTCCGACGTTATCTGACTTTTTATCGGTACTGGAGACATTTTAAAAATACATTTCATATGTATTATTGCTACATAAACATTATATTGCAGTTTTAGTGTCGCCAACTCCGTTTCTAATATGCAATAAGACTACAAAATGCGTCTATGATGTATTTTCGATCTTATTTTCGATCTTTCCAATCCAGACGAGAGATCTCTCTCTCCCGTCTGTGTGCGAGGAGGCGGGGCAGTTTGTAAAGGTCTCCTGACTGTGTTACAGACCGTCATCCTGGTTAGTGGTTACTCTGGGTTCTGTCTTCAGGACTGAGTGTTGGATTTGTTTGTTAATTGGATGGGACTTGATTGGATTCAATATTAGAGTAACTTTCTCATTTGTGTGTTTTTTTTTATATATTTGGCCTTTGTTAATGTGATTGACTGATTTACTCAAATAAAAAGGTTGATGAATTATCATCTAATGATTAGTATGATGTTGTATTTATGTTAAAGGTCACTTTGAATGATTTTAACTAATGATAATGTAGAAACACTAACATTTTAAATTTGGGACGTTCCACATTAATTTCGGGACGGCTTAGATTGTATTTCGGGACGGTTCCGGGAGGATGGTGAAAAAAGCTAGTCGAGAGCCCTGATTGGGCTATATAAATAAACATTGATTGATTGATTATTAGTCTGTTCAGTCTCTTCCTGTCAGCAGCTGAGATGCTGCAGCCCCGTTCACATGCTATGCTAGCACAAGATACCTAATATCTTCAATTAAACTCTCTAGTTGCATTGTGGCTAATGAAGATAGCACAAACTAAAACTGAGAAAATTTGAACTTGGCATTTTGTCTTTTGATGAGCTTTCTTTTAGAACTGCTATTACTCTCCTCTATTTTGATCAGAGAGAAATAATCCTATTTTGGACCACAGATTCTAATCTTGCAAATTGTGTGTGGTAATCGAAGAAAGCCCACGTGACCTTATCTGCGGAAGACCCTCTTTTGCCTGATAGATCATCAGTTAAGTGACTGTCTTCCAGGATTTGAGGGATGAAGGGAGATTTAAAATGGATATGTGATTGTTAAGGATTTCAGGAACAAGGATGAGCAAGGTTTTAATCTCTGCTCCTTTAACAGGCAGCCCAATACTAGAAAAGAAAGCATTAATGAGGGTGAACAGAGGGGGACGGTAATGAGCTTGGCATTGAGCGTGCATGTGAATAGCCAGCATTTTGGTTTAGTGGCAAGTACTAATTTGTCGAAGGTATCTAGAGATACTGTCTTGGGAGAGTGTCTTAAACTGGGGGATTACAGATGGATCACAGGGCACAGGAAGAGCATGCTGAATAGGAACCAGAACTCTGAGGTGAAATGTTAATCATCTTTGATGAGGTTAATTTGTGATAAACAGCATTTTTTAAGTATGATGACATTAAGCAGAGTGGAGGGTTTCAAATGTCAAAAAGTACATTTATTATGGTTTTCTTCCCTTTCTTGAATTGGTTTGTTTGATGTGGGTAAACTTTGAGCGTTGCTATTTATTTGTGAAAAAAAAATGCTTGTTTTTGTAATTTCCCACCCAAAATGATTGAGTTTTCCACAGACGAGCCTATAGGGTAACGTTTAGACTGCAAACAATATCATAGATAGGATTCCTGTTGTTCATCTTTGCCCACATGGGTGTTTTTTATTTATGTTGTAGATCCCACAACGATTGGCTGTTTCAGCTTCAAATGGCACATGACACAAAGCAGCAAAGAATTGCCCTTTTTCCAGGCAAGTATCACACTCTGGGGAAATGGAAACGTTTCCATAAAGAATGCGAAAAACACTACAATGTACTGAAATTCAATTCTAATTGAAGTGTGTGCCAAGCCAGAGAATGGATTAACGGTTGGAAGAGACAGATATCTTTGCTAACCTTAAAATGTAGGCAAAATGGTCTATAATTCTGGTATTAGCCCTTAAAGTGGAAAAAGGGGTAACAATGTTGTTTTTGTTTTTATTTCAACTATTGTGCTGTGTGCAGATCAGTTTTCTACGGTGGCCGGCAGGTGCAAACGCTGAACAACGGCCCAAAACGCAAACATAAGCAGGAAACACCTGCAAATAATGAAATGAAAAACAAACAAACACTGAAAACAAATACAACAGAAAAACGCTGCATTTACAGAAATGATGCAAACTAAATACAACACACAAACCCCGAAAACAAACGCAACAGAAAAACGCTGCAAATACCAAAACGATATGCAAAGTCAAAAGCACATACAAATCCCAAAACACATACAAAAAGCTAGCATTAGCGTGCCTACAGTAACTACTACACCAGCTGAGGAGAGGATAGCTTCACGTGAAGAGAAGATAAAGTGAGGGAAGAACATTGTTAAAAGAGATGACAAATCGAGTGCAGGTAAATAACACGGGCCATAGCGAGTAAACATTTGAAGAGAGAGAGAGAGAGACATTCTTAGCAGTTTGTTTATATGTATGTATTTGTGTATAGATGTTGCAACTATACAGAGCTTTAGCAATACTAAGTAACTATGGTCGGTGGAGAAGTGATAAAATGTGAAGAGGGACAAAGTAATGACAGGAGAGTGTGCATTAGACATGCTCAAGAACAAATATAGAGAAGACATTCAAGGAGAGAGAGACATTTAGCTAACCACTATTTAGACTATGTGTTTTTGATTGACTTGCAATGTATGTCTTTTCAGGCTGTCATGTTTTGTCCTTTCTGTGGCCAACATCTGGGGACAGTTCAAGTGTTCTGTGGCTCCTGTGGCAAAAATGTACAGTTTTTGGCAGAAGTTGAACACAACAGTAAGTTCACTTTTTTTGTATTGTATCTGTTTCAAATGCAAGAAATAAGGATTCAACACACTCTGTTTAGAATACTAATTGCAGATGCATACACTAGTTATCAGCATGAAGGACACATTTTTTCATTGTCTGTTTATGTGAAATATGTAGAAGCCATTATTAAATTGTAGACCAATGCATGATTAAATACACAAAACAGCTTATATTATACATTCATAATTGTGTATTAGTTCTATCTTTATAGAGAACATTATACATTTAGAATCAGATTTTGAGACAGTGAGCGGCTGGGAAAGTCACATCGCCATGGGGAACAAACAGTTGCTATGACATGATGTTTTCTTCGCATTCTCAGGCATTCCATAAGGAGGGTCAGGAACTCACGCTTGGGACCACCAGTGTCCACTCCATCCTCAGTTTGTCCCTCATCATCAGTGAACTTAACTGACATCTCATGAGAGGGGTCGAATGAGGCACGTTTGAAGCCGCGGATTGCTCCATCCCACACATTAATACATTAATATTGAACCTGCTGCAAGATGTATTTGTTATTTTTGCAGAGAGTTCTGCAACAATGTCCTCCGCAGTCAGGTATTCTGTGCTGGGAAAGACAAAGTGATGTAATATTAAATGATGAAGCTAGTAATAAGATTTACAGTATAGAATAGAAAAATGAAGTGGTAATAGTAACAATTAATACCTTTTCTGCTTTGCTCCATTTTGTCTTCTGGCTCAGACTGGCTATCAATAATGATAGTGCATACACATTTGTGTAGTTGCTGCAGTGAGAAGACAGTCGAATAATTACTTTCAAATACATAATATATGCATGACAGTCATATTTACAAAAGGATGTCGATCCTCTTCCTGTTTTTTTTTTAATACATAGGGTTCTAAACTGACAACAGCACTGTTTCATACTCCTGCACAATCCTTGTAAACATTTGAAATGGATGCAAGAAACAATATCTGATCTTTGAAAAATATTTGTGGGTGTTTTTTGTATCGTCTTCACTAAGATATAAGATGTTGTGGGTGTCTTTGGAAATGTATAAAAGTATAATTGTTCTGCTTCCTGCAATGTTACCCACTGTGATTGGAGGCTATACAAACAAACAATGTACAAATAAAGATACACACCAAACAACTGTGTCACGATGCAACTGTCAACATCGTTTACCTATAGAAGTGGTTCTGACCCGGGGCAGATTGGACCTCTTCCTGGAATGGGGTTGGTTCTCCATCCTATTTTTACCCAGGAAATAAGTGCAGTTGATCTAATGACAGTGTCAATAGCACACAAAGGTATTTATTGATTTCATGTTCACAAATTCAAACCTACATGGTATAATTACATTTTTAATTAGTCTTACCCGATCAGACGCTGGTTGTGGGTGCCTGAGAGGTCTGATAAAGGTAAACAAAAATATATTCAAACTACTGTACTGTTAAAACATTCTGCTTCTTGTGGCACAAAATAATATGTTGACAATGTTTTATTCGACCCTGGCAAACTGTTGTCCATTCTGGGAGTGCTCACTTTTGGAACATTTGGAATGTCCCACACCTGCATACACACAAATGAGTGACTGAAATAAAATAAATTCACTTTAATTAAGAATAAATGCCACGATAGATCCAAACAGACCAAGGTACATTATATTGTTGACCGTCCTTTAACTCTCACATTAGGATTTACATCGGGGCACAATAAACCAACTCCTCTCTGCACCTATAATATATCTATATGATGTTAAGAGTTACATTTAGGTGCACAATGCTGTCTCTTGACTTGCAAGCTCTTTTACCAAACAAGCTAACGCTAGCTGGGTAAATATGACGCTCTTTGTATCAAAACAAAACCTACCTTCTTATCGACTTTGTCCACTTCGATCAACGTTGTTGCCTCCGGCTTCAATTTGCATCACTCTCGTTCGTTGTCTCTATGTCTGGTCAGACATCAATCTGTTCCACGTAGCGCGCCCCCTAGAGGCCTGGAGCACTGTGTGTTTTGGGGTTTGTATGTATTTTTGGGTTTGTATGTGTTTTTGGGTTTGTATGTATTTTTGGGTTTGTATGTGTTTTTGACTTTGCAGCGTTTTTCTGTTGCGTTTGTTTTCGGGGTTTGTGTGTTGTATTTAGTTTGCATAATTTCTGTAAATGCAGCGTTTTTTGGTTGCATTTGTTTTCAGGATTTGTTTGTTTTTCATTTCATTATTTGCAGCTGTTTCCTGCTTATGTATGCGTTTTTGGTCGTTGTTCCGCGTTTGCACCTGCCGGCCACCGTAGTTTTCAGCAATTGCCATAAACATACTCTCCTACATTTGATATTTTTAAGAATTACATTTTCACATTATTGATGGAAGTAATGATGTGTGTAATGTTAAAAGATTAGCTTGTATTGGCAAGCCATCATCAGTGTTTACAGCTTGTACCGCTGCCCCCAAGAGGCCAACATAAATCCAATCATGCAGCTTCAAAACTAATTAAAAAAATCAGCATCTAAGTTTTTCACACAATAAGTAGACAACCAATCAACACTCTTGGCTAAGAACAGCAAACGCTATGTTGTCCATATACAGTATGGAGCGAGTAAAACTGACTGACCAGTTTGCCTTGCAGGTATTTTCCTTATATCACACACAGGGGACACATGACAATAAAATGCTGTGTACCTCCCAACAGCTTTATAATACTCTGCCTTGAGCGTAGCCGTAGAGGTAAGCCATACAGCTAAATCTAGAATAACTGCTTTAGACTGAAGACAGGTTTATTAAAGAAGAAAAAGGGAATATCTAAAGATCATTCATTTCAATCCAGCAGAGAATTAATTATTTCCTGTTTCCTAGTTTACACACTCATCAGGTGTTCAGTTGTGATTCAGACTTGATTCAAATGTATTCAAAAATGCACAGGGCTACGGTGGCCCTGAAGTGCAAGTCAAAACAGCATTTCAGAAAACACCACAGCATTTCATAAAACGATACAGCATTTCACAAAACACTACAGCATTTCACAAAACACCACAGTATTTCAGGAAACACCACAGCATTTCAGAAAACACCACAGTATTTCAGGAAACACCACAGCATTTCAGAAAACACCACAGCATTTCACAAAACGCTACAGCATTTCACAAAACGCTTCAGCATTTCACAAAACGCTACTGCATTTCACAAAACGCTACAGCATTTCACAAAACACTACAGCATTTCAGAAAACACCTCAGCATTTGAGAAAACACCACAGCATTTCAACTTATACGGAAAGGGTATTCCTTTAGGGAGAACACTTATTGTTTGTGATTGGACAGAGCCAGCTAGAGAAGCACTGCTGTGATTGGTTGTTTTTGCTGCCAGTCAAGAAATGACGCATCGTGATTGGTCAGCACCCGACAGCGCAACATGTCCCGAAACATCAGCCGTTAGCTGTTAGCACACAGAGCTCACAGCTCCTCATATCTGTTCAGAAACTGGACAAAAGTTAAACATGAACAAACCACAGACTGTCTATGTCATGGTGAATACAGTCGCTGCTTTATTTATGTCTGTATGCCATTGCTGTGAGTGTGGACGGAGCAGCTACAGGTTAGTTTATCCTGATCGATCCGATCTCCATTCAGAAAACACGCATTTTAAGGTTTTTCGCCTGCCGTCTTGTCTGCAGACTTGTCAAAGCATTAATTCATGGTTTTTACTAACCGGTATCAGTATGTTGTTACTTCGGCATCAATTTGAAACGTGTATTACAATTAAATCACGGTAAAGTATTTTAATTTTGTTGTAGTCTACTATAGTATTTACATGGATATAAGCCCCGAATATTCGCATCGCTCTAATTGCTCGAGTTTCAGGTTTCACTCATAGGTTTCACGGCTGTCAGCTGTGTTTACTCCTGTCATTCAAACGAGATGTGCTGGAGAGGGGGGGGGGCTTAAATCCATGAAAATACTTTGGTAGATACCAACTACAACAAAATGAACATATTTTACCGTGATTTAATTGTAATACAGGTTTCAAAATGATGCCGAAGTAACAACATACTGATACCAGTTAGTAAAAACCATGAATTAATGCTGTGACAATGTGCAGACAAGACGGCAGGCGAGAAACCTTTTAAAATGCGTGTTTTCTGAATGGAGATCGAATCGATCAGGATAAACCAACCTGTAGCTGCTCCGTCCAAACTCACAACAACGGCATACAGACATAAATAAAGCAGCGACTGTATTCACCATGACATAGACAGTCTGTGGTTTGTTCATGTTTAACTTTTGTCCAGTCTCTGAACAGATATGAGGAGCTGTGAGCTCTGTTTGCTAACAGCTAACTGCTGATGTTTCGGGACATGTTGCGCTGTCGGGTGCTGACCAATCACAAAGCGTCATTTCTTGACTGTCAGCAAAAACAACCAATCACAGCAGTGCTTCTCTAGCTGACTCTTTCCAATCACAAACAAGAAGTGTTCCCACTAAAGGAATACCCTTTCCGTATAAGTTGAAATGCTGTGGTGTTTTGTGAAATGCTGAAATGCTGTAGTGTTTTGTGAAATGCTGTAGCGTTTTCTGAAATGCTGTATCGTTTTCTGAAATGCTGTGGTGTTTTCTGAAATGCTGTAGCGTTTTCTAAAATGCTGTAGTGTTTTGTGAAATGCTGTGGTGTTTCCTGAAATGCTGTAGTGTTTTGTGAAATGCTGTAGTGTTTTGTGAAATGCTGTGGTGTTTCCTGAAATGCTGTGGTGTTTCCTGAAATGCTGTAGGGTTTTCTGAAATGCTGTGGTGTTTTCTGAAATGCTGTGGTGTTTCCTGAAATGCTGTTTTGACTTGCACTTCAGGGCCACCGCACAGGGCAGAGAGAAGGGAAGTCACATGCACAGCAACATTGTTTTAATGGGGACACTGTGGGTGAGAGGAAACGGAAGACGCACAATGGGTCGACAGCTTCTGCACAGCTGAAAAGACAAGCTAAATGGGGGGTATGCTCAGAATGAATCACTGTTCATTGAGGCTTAAAGTGCTTAATGTATTACCAGGTTCAATAGAAGGCCATGCTCAAACCTGGAATTAACATTTTTCTTTTGAGATCTGATCACAAGTGGACATTTCTAATTACAGGTGTTAATCGACCCAATGAGATCGTAGAACGTAGACCACATATGGTCACGTTCTTTTAGCAGTGTGATCAAAATGTGTCATGGGCCAAGACAAAGGACTTCCCTATCAACTGATGTAATCTGTCTAGGTGGAAGAAAGCACACATTGGTTTGCTTTGTCCATTTCTTATGAGCTATAGCTACATACAGTGGTGGAAGAAGTACTCAGATATTATAGCCAAGAGAAGTCGAAATACAACAATGTAAAAATACTCTGTTAGAAGTAAAATTATTTTATTTAAGATCTTATATAAGTAAAGCTACAAAAGTATTGGCATCCTACGGAGCCCTGGAGGGTTCATAGAGAGAAAAATAAATAAAACGAGGCCACGTTTTATTAATTCGTGCGCACGAGATGTAATACGTGGCCTCAATTTAAATAAAACGAGGCCACGCTTTATTAATTTGTGCGCACGATATACTTTCTCGTTCGCACAATATACTTTCTCGTGCGCACAAGATACTTTCTTATGGTTAGACACATCGAACTGCCCGATTATTACGCCATATTATTAGTTTTATGAAGAATATGTCCGGTGTGCGAGATTAACTGTTTTTTTTTATTTACTGGTTTACAGCAGGCAGATGTAGGGGGCGTGGCCTTCGACTGAAATACACATTTCGATCGCTTCTTCTGTCGTTTACATAAATCGTTTGGTATATTTGGCTCGATAGGAACACTTGATGACTTGATGCACATTCAGTACCAGTGTGTGGTTGTGGTTACGATAGTGATATCCGGACGCGTACAGCGAGGACTACAAAAAGACAAACGAGGTGACTGGGGATGTCTGTTCAAAACATTGCGAGCTCGAATAAATCATTTAAACCAGCTATTGTTGCCAGACTTATAACTGAATATCGTTCTTAATGTGATACCAAGTCCATCTGAGACCTGTCCCTGACGCGCCTGTTCAGTCCGATGTTCTGCCGGGCAATGTGAGCAGCTTCAGCCAGGTCACGTTTCAAGCGGGAAACAAACTCACAATGGTCAACAACAGCACTGTTAGGGAGGGCATGCTGGAACACAACATCAACTGGCAGACGTGGGATCCTCCCAAACATGAGATAGAAAGGTGCAAAGCCTGTTGTCTCATGTTCAGTGCAATTGTAACAGAATGTCAGCATTTGGAGCATTTGTGGCCACCTGGCCTTGGAATGTGGAGGCAGGGCCCTTATCATGCTCCCAATTGTTCTGTTGTACCGCTCGACACTCCATTCCCCATAGGATGGTAAGGGGTGGTGTGTGACTTCCGGACGACAGCCACCTCCATGAGCTCTTTAATGAGTTGACTCTCAAAATTGGCTCCTTGATCTGAATGGATGCGTTTGGGGAAACCATATATGCAGAAAAAGTCATTCCAAAGTCGACGAGCGACCTGGTTAGCTGACTGATTTTTACATGGGAATGCATGAGAGAGTTTAGTAAAATGATCTCTGACTACTAAAACATCCACACACTTTTTGTCAGTCTGTTCAGCAGTCCAGAAATCCATACAGACTAGTTCCATCGGTTCAGAGGTGCAAATGCTTTCAAGAGGAGCACGGTCGTTAGGCTCAGGTGTTTTTCCAACCACACATCGGAAGCAATTTCTCACATGATTGATGATGTCACGTTCCATCCCTATCCAAAATAATCTCTGCCTGGCAAGAGAAAGCGTGCGGGCCTGTCCCTGATGACCAGCTGAGTCATGTATGCCATTGAGGACTTGGGCCTTAAGGGAGTCTGGAACCACAATTTAGTGGATTGTGTGTTCATTTGTCTGTCTTTCTTTACCTTGCACAAATGCCGTCCTTGACGGAGAGTTTGGGCAAGTGTCTTAGCAGTTTTGTCACTCCGCGAGAATCAGCAGCACGCTCACGTCTCGTGGGTCTCGTGGGTCTCCTGCGGCGCTGGATGTAATAGAGAGCCCTGCCTATGACATCATCCTGCTCTTGGAGATTAACAAGTTCACTCTTCGGTAGAGAGGAAGTCTGGTCGACACCAGCGACCTGAAAAACAGCTGGTCCTGTTCCTCTCACTTGGCCGACACCTCCAGTGTCGTGTGCATCCAACACTGCTGAGACGTCATGTGATGATCAGTCCGAGGAAGTCGCCGTCGTCACCCAGCCTCCTTCTCAGGGGTCCTGAGAAGGAGGCTGGGTAACGACGGCGACTTCCTCGGACTGATCAACAACCACCTGGCAGTTATTAGTACACCTAAATGCATCTTGCACTGTTCTTTCCACCATCCCAGACATGTGGTTCAGTAAAAACGCATAAGGTTCAGTCACAAGACGGTGGCTCATGCACGACTGGACAAATGGCTCTCTACTTAATGCATCAGCGACCACATTCTTTGGACCAGGGATATAGTTCAGGTCAAAACTGTATGCTGTGAGCTTTGAAACCCACCTCTGCTCACAAGCATCCAACCTAGGCTTAGTCAAGATGTATGTCAATGAATTATTATCCGTCCAGACTGTGAAGCGTCGCCCTTTTAGCCAATAGCTAAATTTGTCACAAACTGCCCATTTAAGAGCGAGAAACTCAAGTCGATGTGCTGGATAGTTCAGCTGAGAGTGGGAAAGTGTCTTGCTAGCAAATGCTACAGGTCTGGCCATCTTTCCATCAGGAGGCAACTGTGATAGGACGGCCCCTATGCCATCAAAGGAGGCATCAACTGCAAGAATGAATGGAGCGTTAAAATCTGGATGTGCTAAAGTGACACTGTGCACCAGCTCATACTTCAATGTTCCAAATGCTTCTTTGCACTCATCATTCCAGTCTGTTGGAGAGAGTCTGACATAGCCTTTTTTAAACTTTGGTTTGTGGCCTCTCCCTCTTTTGTGTGGTGTGGCAGGCTCAGCCACAAGGTTGAACAGCGGCTTAGCTTTGGCAGAACATCCCTCAATGAAATGGTGGTAATAGAGAACCATCCCTAAGAAAGACCGGATTTTCTTAGCACACGGTGTTTGCCCATCTTGCTCCATCAAGTCAGCTTCCAGCATATCATTTATAGCCTGCACTTTACTTGGGTCGGTCTTAACACCATCCCCACAAATAATGTGTCCCAGAAACTTGACTTGACCTGCGTAGAAAGTGGCACTTCTTAGGGGAGAGCTTTAAGTTGTTGGCTGCAAGACGTGAGAAAACCATCTGTAGACGCTCAAGTGCAACCTGTTCAGATGGAGCATAGACCATGAGGTCATCCAAGTAGCATAGCAGACTTGTGAAGTTCTCATCCCCAAAGATGGACATCATCATTCGCATGAAAGTGGCAGGGCTGTTCGTCAAGCCCTGGAGCATCCTTTTGTATTCATGAAGACCGAATGGGGAGGAGAACGCTGTATATTTTCTGTCATCTTCATGCAGTCCGACATTGTAGAACCCTGACGTGAGGTCCATTGTGGAAAAGAACACATTTCCACCAAGCGCAGCAAGGGCATCTGTCTGATGGGGCAATGGATGTGCATCTTTTACTGTTCTTTTTTTTTTTTTTTTTTTTATTGTTTTTTTCCAGAAAAAGAAAAACATACATACATACATAACGACACAGCCTGCTAAATGTATCACATATCAAAATATCAAAGTACCACGGCAAACTATACCAGAGACAGGACAATAACTGACAAGACGGACAAAACGGACAAAGGGAACATCACAGAGGTAGAGCATCATCCATGGTATACACGATATACATGATACGCGGTATGTAAACCATCCTGCACATACAACAATACAACACATTATATACATCAAATATTTTCATGTAGATATCCATTCTATTTATCATCTTATAGCATAATCTTTCATAGCAGGAGATTTTGGCTATTTCGTCCATCCATTCCTTAAGGATATATCCCTTCTAGTTTTCCAATGTCGCAACACTATCCTACATCCAGTAATAAGTGCTATTCTGCACCATGAGATCTGATGGGCATTCAGACCACTTTCCTTTGGTACCATACCTAGTATGCAAAGCATTGGTCCCTGTGCCAGAGAGGAGGCCATTACTGTATTAATGAAGGTTCGACCATAAAATATCTATCATGGGGCATGAATACAACATGTGCAGTAGAGTGCCACATGTAGTATCACATCTCCAACACAAGTCAGAGCCTCTGAGTCCTAGCCTTGCGATTTTACTTGGAGTCCAATATGTTCTATTGATGACTTTATAATTAATCAGACGTGTCTGTATTTCCCTTGAAACTTTAAACCATGACCCAATAATTTCCCCCCATGTTTCACCAGTTATCTCTTCCCCTATGTCTTTCTCCCAGCATCTCTTAAGGCCTGCACATTTTGGTGGATGAGACTCCCTCATAAGGTTATAAAAGCATGACGTTTTAGTTTTTAAGTGCCAGTCTCTTTCTAGCCTGACCTGTATCTCTGTTTTTGAAATAAGTGGTGATTGTTTAAGACGTGTCAGGATACAACTCCGCAGCTGCAAGTACTTCCAAAAGTCCCTACCTGGGAGTCTATGCTTTTTCCTTAATTGTTCGAAGGACATAAATTGATCTTCTTCAAATAGATCCCCAATATAAACAATTCCCAATTTCAACCAACCAGACCAGTAAATTGTTTTTTTGCCTATTTTCAGATTTGAATTATGCCATAGTGACGTTTTACAAGTAAAAGTGGGGTTTGAGCCTTTAATCTTGTGTGAGGTTCTCCATGTTTCCTGTGAAAAGGTGAGGACTAGGTTATCATGAGGGGTGACCCCATTTGTTTGCGTAATAAAAGCATGGATAGGGTGAGGGTTTACAAGGTCTCTCTCGATAGAAACCCACATTGGGGCTTGTCCGGCTGTTATATATATTTTCGATAGCTGTTTCAAACAGAACGCATAATGATACCAATCTATATGGGGAAGGCCTAGGCCGCCGTCCTCTATGGCTGCATAAAGTTTTGTGCGATTTATATATGGTCTTTTGCCATCCCATAGAAAGTTGTATACAACTTTATTATATTTCAATAATGCATTGCGTGGCAAGCTTAATGGTAGCATATAACTTACATAGTTAATTTTAGGGACTATTACCATCTTTAGAATATTGATTTTCCCCAAGAGTGATAACCCCAGTTCAGTCCAATTTTGTAAAATAGGTTCTATTTTTTCGATTAATGGGATTAGGTTGTTCGTCATTATGTCTTCCAGCTGTGGAGTGAGCTTGATACCCAGATATGTTAGGCCAGATGGCCGCCATGCAAATTGCCATCCCTGTCTAACACTAGGTGGGCAGAGTCTCGATAGGGGCATTGCCTCAGACTTTGACCAGTTTATTTTGTAACCTGACACGTCTGAAAAAGAGTCGATCACGTTGAGGATGTGAAGCACCGTTGTTGCGGGGCTTCTGGTCAGTATCAAAATGTCATCCGCATACATGAGCAGCTTATGTTCCTCTCCACCAGCCTTTATGCCCACTATTTTGTCATTTTGCCTAATAGCAATTGCTAATGGTTCAAGTACCAGCGCAAAGATTAAGGGAGATAAAGGACAGCCCTGCCTTGTTCCTCTATGAAGCTCAAAAGGGGGGGATTTCCTGCCATTTGTTACCACAGATGCCTTAGGATTTTGATATAATAATTTGACCCATTTAATAAAAGATGGACCAAGGCCGAAGTTCTCCAGCGTCTGGAAAAGAAACGTCCACTCTACCCTGTCAAATGCTTTCTCAGCATCAAGCGAGAGAGCTACAGTTATATCAGGTTCATTTCCAGCTTGCCACATAAGATGAAGCAACCTGCGGAGATTGTCAGACGATGTCCTATTTTTAATAAAGCCCACTTGGTCTGGGTGGATACGTTTTGGTAGACAACCCTCCAGTCTAGGCGCCAAAATCTTGGATAGTATCTTGGCATCAACATTAATCAGTGATATGGGTCGGTAGCTACCACACTGCTGCGGGTCCCTACCTTTTTATGAATCAAAGTGATTAAAGCAGTTTGCATACTGTCTGGGAGGGATCCCCTCTCTAACGCATCTCTAAAAACTCCAAGTAGCCTTGGGGCAAGTAAATCTGAGAAGGCTTTATAAAAATCAGCTGGGAGACCGTCCTCCCCCGGGGATTTACCATTCTGTAAGTCTTTCATGGCCTTTTTAATCTCCTCTAATGTAATGTCCACTCCAATTTCCCCCCGTTCTTCGTCTGACAGGGTTGGGCATCTTATCTCAGATAGAAAATGTCTTATATTCTGACACTCAGGATTGTCTGATTTATAGGGATCTTGATAAAATATGTTAAATATAGCGTTAATGTCTGTCTCGTCTGTCTTCAGATCGCCCCTATCATTTTGTATTGCTGGTATTATTGATCGTGTATACTGCTGCTTTGCTCTCTGCGCCAGAAATCTCCCTGTTCTTTCCCCTTGTTCATAAATTTCTGTTTAGTTCTGAATAATGTATATTCTACTTTCTTCTGTAATATGGAGTTACATTCTACTTTTAGTTTGTTTAGTTCCAAAAGGGTAGCGTGGTCAGGCTGGGAAGAGTGTACATTTTCCAGATTTTTTATTTCCAGCTCCAACTCCTTAAGCCGTTGAACCGATTTCCTTTTCAGATATGAACAGTGTTGAATGAGTCGACCTCTAATGACTCCCTTAAATGCATCCCACTCCACGGCTGTGTTTGAAACTGAGCCTTCATTATTCAGCCAATAATCCATTATTTCGTTTTTTATAAATTCCAGGGACTGTCCATCTCGGAGTAGGGATGTATTAAATCTCCACCTAGTGGTTGGGGTTCTTGGCATTTGGCCTAAAACGCTATCCCGACCGAAGCATGATCTGATATTAAGATGTTACCTATGGACGTTTGTTCTGTAATAGAAATGAGTGACTTTGAGATAAGAAAATAGTCTATCCTTGAATAGGATGTATGTGGGTTGGAGTAAAAGGTATGTTCCCTTTCCAACGGGTGGAAAAATCTCCATACATCCACTAATCCCAACTCTTTTTCCATTGCGTCTATAGCTTTCTGAGCCCCTGAGGGTCGTATTATACCCCGCCTATAGGTTTTATCAACTTCAGGGTCCCTAACTTTGTTAAAGTCCCTGCCTAATATTATATACGAGTTTCCAAATTGTCTTATAGTATTGCTGACGTCTATAAAGAAACCTGGCAAGTCCGCTGTTGGGGCATATATATTCATAAAAGTACATCTAATACCATATAATTCAATATCGATAGCTATCCATCTCCCCTCTTCATCTGATTGTTGTTTAAGTATTTTAATTTTGAGATTCTTTCGTATCAAAATGGAAACTCCCCTCTGGCTAGAGGATCCAGCACTATAAAAAACCTGTCCTACCCAGTCCCTCTGAAACCACAAAGAGTCTCTTTTTTCCAGGTGGGTCTCCTGCAAGAAAGCCAGATCCGTTTTTTTTTGTTTTAAATACAGTAAAATCTTCTTCCTTTTAGTGGCTAGGTTTGCACCCTTACCATTTAATGATGTCAATCTAACCAGATCACCCACTATCCATTTCCAGATGTATAAATACCAAGATTATTTGAAAAACTGCAACCAGAGCACACGTTAAGAGCTCCAGCCATACTGAAACATTCCCCTGTAAGACGACAGACTTAACATAAAACACAACACTGTTAGACAAAACACATAAATGACATTAAAAAACTACGACTATGAGCCAAAGCAGAACATGTGGCTCTCCTCCTTTAACTAAACTTCTATAGTGCATCCTGTGAAAAGGATCCCTGAATGCCACACCCTCCCCCACCCCCAAAGCCTGTTACTTAAATGTGTTAACCATAAATAAAATCGCCCGTCTCTTCAACCACTACTAAATATTAGTGTGTCTTCCAGGGAGAAAAAAGGAAATAAGAAGCTATGAAAAATAATCCAATAGATAGGCATGCTGTAGTATTAATTAGTAAATTATAACTCAAAATGTATAAAACAAGATACATATACCAGACCCACATATACTGGGGCAAATTCACGTAGGTGTGTGTGTACACACAAACACACCCATGCAGTGGTAAAATCGTAATGATAAATAGATAAATAAAGTAAATCTACCTGCATACCGACCCAAAACCTGTATGTAGGCGCAGCCACATCCATGGGGAGTAATAAACTCCGACATTTCCCCGAGATAATATCTAAATTAAACCCCTTCAGAGACAGAAGGATTACAACAACCAGGCTCAATCAATGTAATATTTAAACATAATGTGGAACCGGTGCTCTTACTGTGAATAGCAAGCAGCGCAGCAACATGAGTCTCCACCAACCTGTGCGGTAATTTAGAGTCCGAAACCAGTTCAATAACCGTGGTATTCAGTCCAGTGTTCCAAGGAAACCCGCCGCTGCGTCCGGCGAGGTGAAGATATGGGATCGGTTGTTTACAGTAGTCTGTTGCCCTGCTATTCGACTCTCCTCTTGTCGCGGGCGGCCCGTAGAACGGCTTCTCTGGCGGTGAATCTCAGTAAGCAGACCAAAATGTGTCGGCAGCTTTTCAGCAAATATGCTAAGCACACAACCATGTAGGTCCTGTTTCTCAGCATTTTCTGATATGCCCGTTATACGAACGTTATTCCGCCTCCCTGCATCTTCTAAGTATGTCACTTTATCTTGGAGCTTTTTCATGTGCTGCGGTGGAATCTATGCTAGCACCTCGGCTGTTGCTAACGTCCTCTAGGTTAGAAATCCTTGCTTCAGCGTCCGACATCCTTCCTCCAAGCTTCTCCACCATGCTCTGTAGTACTTCCAGGCCCATTTTCACACTGCTCACATCTGCTGCGATTCCTCTCAGGAGGCTGTTGATGCTTGCAAGTTCAGATTTTGTGTCGTCGGCACGTGTTGCCTGTCCGCCGCCTTGAGCTTCCATCTCTGTCGGGCCCTTCTTCGGATTCCTTGTTGTTCGAGGTAGATTTTGCTTCGGTTCCTGCGACATCCTGGCTTATACCACTATCTGAGACTATTTTAGTAGAGTTTGGTCCAGTTTTATAACTGTGGCATGGGGGCAGAGTAGCTCAGCGTAGCAGAGCAAAGGGCTAAGCAGCCATGATGGTCACTCTCTTCACCGGAAGTCATCTTTTACTGTTCTTGCGTTCAACCACCTGAAGTCATTGCAGAGGCGAAGGTCACCATTTGGTTTGACAACGAGGACAAGGGGCGATGAGTATTCACTCTGAGATTTGCGAATTATCCCTAATTCCTCCATGTCATTCAGAGCAGTCCGTAGCTTGTCATAGTGGCATGGTGGAACCCGCCTGTATGGAAGTCTGAAGGGCTTGTCATCAACCAGGTGTATCCTGTGCACAAAATCCATTGCCTCGCCACAGTCCATTTTGTGCTTCGAAAATGTTGATTCATACTGCTCAATGATTTTCATCAGCTTATCTTTCCACTCGAGAGAGACCTCACAAGATGAGAGGTCCAAATCCTGCAAACCCATGTCACTCAAGATGCGGGACATCTCCTCCTCTGACCTTGGCTCAGGCGACGGGCTTTGTGTGTAGTGTGCACTGGATTTGATGCGAACTGGATCTGGTAAATCCTGCACTGAAAGACAGGGGGACACATCAGCAACCTTTGCATTCTTTTTAAGGGTGAGTGGCTTTTCAGTGGGGTTTACAATTTTTGACAGGAACCCAGCCATTTCCCCATAAGGACGTGACAACCCTCCCCACCAGAATTTGTGCAGGTCTGGCTGTGGAAGACCTCAGTCCCTTCTCTAAATGGTATTCATCTAACACTTCCTGAACTTCTCGTGCTGACCATTTATCAATTGTCTTGGACCTAAATGTAAGAGCTAAATCTCTGCTGGGGCAGTGTCTGATGAACATACATGTGACTTCAATACTGGGATTATAAAACACCTTACCCTGTTCCCTAAGACAACTTGCAGCAACATCGACAGCTCTGTTTAGTCCAGGGGTCTCAGACTCCATTTACCTGGGGGCCGCTGGACGTAGAGTCTGGGCAAGTCTGGGCCGCTTCAAGTATTCCACAAAAAATGTATTAAAAATACAACATTAACAGTTCTTCAACATCTTCTTAACATGAACGGTTCTTCACAACATAACTATTCACAGTTGCTCTTGCCTACTCCTTGCTGGTAGAGACCTGGCAGCGCTTCCTCTCACACAGCTGAGCCACATTTGGTTTGAGGGAGGAAGCAGTTGAAACCCTTAGTATGGCTTGAAGATGTTCATCAGTAAGTCTGGACCTGTACTTTGACTTATTGAAGTTCATGGTGGAGAAGAGCTGTTCACACATATATGTGCTCCCAAAAAGGCACATGGTCCGCTTGAACATCCTGGAAAGCTCAGGGAAGGAGGGGGGCAATTCTCTCATGAACTGTCCAAGCTTGTCTGCTTTCCCATTCACTTCCCTGAACTTGGCTTTGAGCTCAGAATTGCACTGCAGGTCAATGAGCTCCATTTGAAGCACACCAGGGGCATTTTCCACATCAAAGGAGAAGGGGTCTGCAAACATTTGGAAAGTGGCTCTGTGTGTCTTGAAGTCTGCAAACCGCTGATCAAATTCCTCCTGTAGCTTCACAATGGCATCAACATACTTCTCACCACTGAATGCTGTGCCCCTGTCCATGAGAGCCTTGCATGCTGGGAAATGGCAGAGGTTTTTCTGAGGGAGCTGGGCTTTCCATAACACCAGTTTTGTAGAGAATGCTTTGACATTGTCATATGCTGCACTGACAAGCTGGCCCTGGCCCTGCAACTTCTTATTCAGTGCATTCAGCTCCTGCGTGATGTCAACAAGAAAAGCTAAGTCCATGAGCCATTTGGGATCACTCAGCTCGGGAACAGCCATCCCTCCCTTCTCCAGCATGAATACTTTCAGTTCTGTTCTCAACTCAAAAAACCTCTTCAGGACGTTTCCCCTGCTGAGCCAACGTACCTCTGTGAAGTAGAGCACATCCTCATATTCTGACTCAATTTCCTCCAAAAAAGCACGGAACTGGCGGTGCTTTAAGCCCCTGGATCTGATATGGTTGATGCATTTCACAACGACAGACATTACATTGTCAAACTTCAAGCATTTGCTGCAAAGGGCCTGCTGATGGATAATGCAGTGCAGAGCAATAGCCTCCTCCACACCCTCCTCCTCCAGTTTTCTTTGAATAAGTGCCACCAGCCCATTTTTCCTCCCTGTCATTGATGGCGCTCCGTCGGTCGAGAAGACATCCACCCTGGTCCGGCGTAGTCAAGAACGGGTCACGGCACCAATAGGCGCTTTCACACCACAGTACTTTTCCCGCAAAGGTTCATGAGAACTCTTTAGTTCTCATGAACTAAGTACAGATTGCGTTCACACCGGAATAAGTCCCTGCGGGAGGATTAGGCAAATTAAGCCGCTGACGTCACTTCTTCTTCTTCTGCTTTGGGTTTACTGGCAGGCCGCAAACAACTTTGCGGCGTATACTGCCACCCGAAGTCCCCGGCCGGAAGTCCCCGGAGTTTGGGAATGGCTTCAGTAGAAGCTGCTGGGACACCCAGCCACTTCTACAGAAGCCTTCCGAGTAAAGCTCCCATGTTTTATTTTGTGTTGCCATGAGTTAGTTTCTCTGTGTTTGTGCGCTGGGCTAATGCTAATGCTAATAATGCTAATGCGAGGATAATAAAATGGCGGCTTCACAAAACTTTTTGGGAGTTTTACGGGGCGTGGTTTGCAATCCGCCCAGCCAATCAGAAATAGGAACCTTTTTCTCCCACGAAAGTCCCTGCTCTCTAGCAGGGACGGAAAAGGGGGTAAAAAGGTTCTCATGAACTAATTTTAGTTCCGGATTTTTTTGGTGTGAACGCAACATTTCGGAACTATATCGGAACTAAAGTGTGAAAAGTACTGCGGTGTGAACGTGCCTAATGTAACCCCGGTGTAGTGTCCCCTCGGCAACAGATCACTCAGAGCTGGTGATTACTTCCGTTTATTACCTGCATTTCAATGGACAACATAAAAAGGACACGTGAGCTGCGTTTCTCAAGAGATCCTCACGCGCTATGAGAATCTCCCACAATCCATTGCCGTAACAAAGCTACAGTAATTCAGGAACATGTTTGTAACACCAGATGGCGTAATTCTCCAATTTAACCAGGATTTTACACCAACCTTTATAACTTTGTTACACATGCAATCTTATGTAGATTTTTATAGTAAATGGTAGCGTTTTACTTCCATTACAAAAGGCGATTGCATTAAAGCTTAAAAATGAGAAAGCCGTGTTTGTGTGTGGAGATGAAAACGTGGATGTATCCAATTTAATGGATAAATCAAATTGTCTTTTTCTTGAGGGAACCATTGCGAGCTAACTTCCGGGTCCGCCTAAACAAAAAAAGAGGTCATCACTTCACCACTCTATAGAAGAAGATGTTAAGCCATTGGCCCGATTTGACCAGCTGGTGTTAACCCAATGCAAGATGGTCGCTAGTTCTAGTTGTGTGTTAGTTCCCCTCAGAACCCTTAACTTAACTCATCATCAGGTAATGTATTAATTTGAATGACTTAACTAATGATGTTTCCAACACTTTCAGTTGAACTTTTTTGTTTATGCTTATTAGCTAATAGCTATTGATGCTGGTAGAAATGGTTAACATTTAACATTGACTGATTACCCTGGCTGGATTTGGAGGAGTTCAGGCAATCTAGGTATGAACTCCGGAGAGCAATCAGCAGCGCAAAGAGACAATACAAAGACAAGGTGGAATCTGACTTCAAAGGCTGTAACACCCGGAACATGTGGGCGGGACTAAGAACAATGACAGACTACAAAGGAGCAGCGGGGGGTGCTGCGGGAGTGTCTGCGTGCGCATCTCTCCCAGATGAGCTGAACAGTTTTTTTGCACGATTTGAGAGCAGCCAGGCTGTGGAGGCACAGAAGGATCAGGAGCCCTGCCCTTTTGTTTTAAACAGGACAGATGTGTGCAAATCATTTAAAAGGGTTAACCCACACAAGGCTCCTGGACCTGATGGCATCCTTGGCCGTGTTCTCAGGGTGTGTGCAGTTCAGCTGGCAGAGGTGTTCACAGACATCTTCAACAGGTCCCTGCTGCAGTCTGTTGTCCCCACATGTTTAAAACACTCCACCATTGTTCCTGTCCCCAAAAAGACAAAAATCACCAGCCTCAACGACTACCGCCCAGTAGCACTCACCTCCATCATTATGAAGTGCTTTGAGCGGTTAGTCAAAACCTTCATCACCTCCTCCCTCCCTGACTCTCTGGACCCCCTGCAGTTTGCCTACAGAGCAAACAGGTCCACAGACGACGCCATAGCCCTCACCATCCACACTGCCCTCTCACACCTGGACCAGAGGAACACTTATGTGAGAATGCTGTTCATTGACTACAGTTCAGCCTTCAATACCATTGTTCCGTCCAAGCTGGTCATCAAGCTCAGAGACCTCGGGCTCAACAGTGCCCTCTGTGACTGGATCCTGAACTTCCTGAGGGGCAGACCCCAGGCAGTGCGGGTGGGAAACATCACATCCTCCACCCTGATCCTCAACACCGTCTGGCAGGCGTTACCGGAGCATCCGGACTAAAACCACCAGACTCAGGGACAGTTTCATCCCACAGGCAATAAGACTGTTAAACACCTGAACTGTTGAAACAACATCTGTTAAACATCTGAACTGTTGAAACAACATCCACAATATTCATCTGGCTGCTACTTGAAAAATATGTATCTATTTACCTAATATATCATATTTCAATGACTTGCATATAGACTCTTATTGCACTATTTCAATATTTCACTTTTTTAAACTATTTTTCTTCTTGTATTTACTATTTACTTGCACTATATTTTTTTGTTTATCTGTGTTTTCTGTTGCACTGTTGGAGAAGCCTGTGACACAAGATTTTCATCGACATAACTACACTGTAGCTATGTTCGTTGGACAAATAAAGAACCTTGAACCTTCGCAAGACATTTCCCTATTAATAGAATACCATGAAGCTGGAGGCCAGGATTCAACTTAACCACTCCAGCACCAGCGACCCTTGGACATCCCTCCACCAGTCGTAGAGTTATACCAGCAAATAAGGTTCCCTGCCAGTCACATTGACCCCGGGGACATTGTGACATTTGGTGAGTAGAACAATGTCACAGCTGCTTACCTGACCTTTGGAAAAGGCTCCTGCAACACCATTTGGAAGAACCGCAGAGATGCTCTTAACTGCATTTGTGGCGATCTCTATCATGAACTCCATTCGTACTTTTGGCTGAAGATGTAATGATGTACATGCAAGTTTTTTTAACATCCCAGATATTGACTGTCTCAAACACAATCTGTAAAAATTAAAATACATATATGTGTGGGAGTAATATGAGTGAAGGTGTTAAAAATGTGTAATGATAACATCTTGTGCCTCACACTTGAACAACGTCTAACTATGTTGGGTTTGCTTTTTGTATTAAGGGGGGACGTTCATGTGTGCCTGAGCAGATGACTGAGCAGAAAAAAAGAGAATTATACTTTCCTGGAAATGACCAACATTAAAGAAGTCTAAGATACTAAGACAAGAATCCTTTTGCTAACACTGCCACCCGGTGCACAGGGACCTTACTACACTCATTAACATGAAAGGTAATAGCATTAATTAAAAAAAACAGAAATACTTTAATTATCCTAGGGGGAAATTGGGTTTTTGAGACAGTTATTCCACTTAAGAATAACATTTAATTTAAAGAAATCAACATAAGAAGTCAGAATACGCAAAACAAAGATGAAATAAAAATCGATAAACACATTGAAATTAAATGATAAAAAAAAAATATATATAGAAAAAAAGGAAAACATTTAATTCAAACACAAGAACTGAAGTGACAGCATTTAAAAAAAGTCAATACAAATAGAGAAATTAAAAACAACGCAGCTCCCAAGAATACCAAAGAAAAGCCACTTTATTCATTTTTGGTAACTACACACAGTTTTTAAAGAAATAAGCAAGCAAAAAATAAAGTTTTACCTGCATCCAATCAAGCTCGCTCTTAGTTTGCCAGTATTTTTAGTCCAGCAGAGTTTACAGACCCTGAATGCTAATGGTATTATTGAGATGCAGAGCATGCCAGCAGCACTGTTCTGGGACCTCAGCCTCCATGCAGTGAGCCAGTACAAAGCCCAGAGATGTATGCACAAGCTCTGAACTAATGGCCTATACAACATACACACACGATTTGTCTTTAAGGTTGTTAGGGCATCTTTAAGCTTAGCTATTCCTTTTATGCTGATTCACCCTGCTCTGAATACCAATAAAGCTGACCTGTTTGTCCTCCCCTTGGTATTTATTTTCATTATCGCTTCCAATCATACACGCAAGTGATTGAACATGTTCCTGTTAATCACTCATTTTCCTCCAATCATCACTTTGACACTTAAGCAATCTGAAAAGAATTCTAACTCTTGTGTTATTGCAGATCTTTGATTGTGCTATCTATATGCAAATGACCTGCGACATGACAGAGCAGACTTTTGTTGGGAAGACTGCATCAACAAACCTGTGTGACTCAACTGTATCTATTAAAAAAAGACAAGACACATATATATATATAAGATAGATAGACAGATATAAAGAAGCTTCCCAGGTCAAATAATTGGTTATTTGCAGCAGCCTTGTATAACTGTAATAACAATATCCAGTCACAGACACTGTGTGTGTGTGTGTGTGTGTGTGTGTGTGTGTGTGTGTGTGTGTGTGTGTGTGTGTGTGTGTGTGTGTGTGTGTGTCTGTGTCTGTGTCTGTGTGTGTGTGTGTGTGTGTGTGTGTGGCTAAAAAGTAGCAGCCTCGATCTCTATTATTCAGCTGTTCTAATGAAGCTTTGAGTGTTTTACAAATATAAAGCCTCCTATGTGTAACTTATACAACCGCAGTTGAGGGGAAATAGGTTTTAGATCACTCTCATATGATAGTTTTAGAATTAAAATCTCTAAGATGGTGTACCCTTAATAAATGTTAGAAAATGGGTTTTGCTTTGGACATCATTTGGCCTCCCAAAATGATTTGATTTTGGGACTATTTACCATCTGACATAGGATGTAACTTCCATGCTTCCCATTCATTGTCTATGCAGCTGTGCAATGCATTGTGATAGTGCCGCGTAGAATTTCGAGGGATGGGGCATCACTTTGGCGATTTATATTGGTATTGAGTTAAGGTATAGGCTAATTTATGCAAATTAGGCTTAATCCCACATCTGGAAACTCCTGAAAAACCGTACAACACTTATCAGTCAAAACATTTTCGAAACATACAGTAGGAGAAAAAAGTATCCAACGAGCCGCCATGTTGGTCCATTTTTAAACCTGGCACAGTACAATTAATAGTGCCCGTCCAATCAGGTGCATGGTGAAGCGCCAAGAGATGAAAATTCAGGTTTAAGAACATAAAAAAATAATTGAGAGTAATAAAGAACAGCTCTTTAAGCAATGCAAATGTTGCCTACTCTGTTAAAACTGTAGGTAACTAACTATTGACACTTCCAAATCCTCAAATTTTAGTTAACAATGTTTATGTTTAAACTAATAAATGTACCTATATATATATATTGGTGTTCTATCGCGTTTCTTCAGTTTGTGCCATTTTTTCCGCATTCAAATTTCCCAGCGAGTACTTCCTGGAACTATCTGAAATTGTGAATCACGTAACAATGGAGCACTTTGAACATTTGTTAATGCAACTCTTTCTCTCAATGTATCTGGGCGCATCAATTAACCGTCCAATGCTGGTATGTTTCATGAACCCTCACCCCTAAAAGGCCTGTGGCCACGTAGCCTATCATAAGCTAACATTGAAACATTATGCAGAGATATCTTAATTGTTAATATCCTTGAACGTTGACATATATTCTTTGTTTCTAGCTGGTTGACTGAAGGAAAAAATGTAGGCCGTGTGCACACTAAAGCACTTGTGACAGTTTGATCCTTCAGTCTGAAATATAAAGTCGGGACAAAAATGACACTTTCTGCTCTATCAAAAAACTCTGGCTTCCCTTCAGCGAAAAAGAAAAAAATCACATCCCCAACTTTTATTTTTTACTTTCTCCAACTTTATCATTTGTTTTAAGTTCCTAACAGCTCTAAAGGCCGCTACACACCGGTCCGATTTTCGGCGTCGATAGATTTCTGGCCGTCGATGAGTGTCGTGTCGCCCTACTCAGATTGGTGTGTCTTTTCGGCTGTGCCGACACCTTCCGCCGCCGATTCGACATGTTAAAAACGCTTAACGTCTGGTACCTGATGTTCGCAGGAAATAATCTAATAATCAACTCATTTGCATAAATATCAACACATGAGGCAACCCAGTTTGAATGTTCCCAAGCAGGCAATCAGCAAAAATGAACATCATGAGACTCAGTGTGAGCTACATTGTTAAGAGATGAAAGAGTGTGGGGGCCTGAGGGCACGCAGATAACAAAACCAGAAGCAGCTGATCTGCAGAAGATTAAAGAGTGCGGTATAAGCACGAAGTATAAGATCCCTCTTTTAAATCCTTTCGCATATGGCATATTAATATGATGACAGCACAAGACTGACACACACTGAAAAACACTGACAAGTATATTATGATTTTGATAACCTGTCTTTTTTTAAATAGCTCACATGATAGAACAAAGGTTTCACTTCCTCTCCATTTACTCATGTATGAATGGATTTTGGCCACTATTGCTTGATTGCTATGATTTTTGTCAGAATCATGAGGTTTATATCCATGAAGTTATTTTCATGTCTCTTCTTCAGGTTCAAATAGGATTATAATATAAAGAGTGTATTGCAATGTATTGCCACTTAAAAGGAATATGTAATACAGTGTTCTTCACAAAAGAAGAAATATAGACAGAGCTAAAAGTAGTTTTTCATAAGTTTACATTTGCGGAATGAACATGTTTCAATATTTTAAAGTTTGGGAGTTCTTTGCATATTGGCAGCAACCAGTGGAAAATAAATAGCTTTTCAGACAACTCTTCATCATTAGTGACATTACTGCTTAAACAGACATGCATCATGCTGTCTTGATTTAATCACTGCTTCCTGTTGGCACTGCAGGTATTCCAGCTTATTGAAGAGACTTCCTCCCAATATGTGTTTACATAAAGCTGCAACAGCATTTTCAGCAGCATTTGTTATGGCATCAATTTGTCATAACATATGATGGCTGAGATGAACGGAAATGCTTTTAACTTCTATAAATCAGTGATACAGGCATGCAGATGAGATGCCAAAAGTGTCTGAATGTCCGCCATGCTCCCCCCTCCTATGAGGCCATGTTTCCTGCATGTCTGCATGAGTGTGGCCCATCTGGAGCTCACCATCAGGTAGGGGCCATTGAACCAGACGGTTATCAGATAGTATTATCTGGGAGCTGCCATGTTCGGAGCAGCACTGGGCACACGAGGGGCCAGATAAGAGGCATCCATGGCAGCTGGTAGGTCATGTTTTCTCCCTCAGCCCCGCTGGACCAGAGAGTTCAGTAGCTTTAAGCCAGCCGGAGGAGTCAGGCTGTGTAAATAGGATAAAGAGGGACACTGTGGACTTGTGTATTTGCTTTGGTCTCAGATTTTGTGTAATGAAGGGAATCTGGGCCAGCTCAGCAAGATGGTCAGAGATTTATAAAGCCCAGTGATGCTTTGGTTTACTACGGTGTGTAGGAGCCTCTGCAATGAACGCTAGTGCCCTCTCGGAGGACTTGTTGGAGGGCAGAGTGGCTTTCCGCTGCTTACTGCTGCAATATGAATGGAATGCTGACGTCCACCAAGGCCAATGGTTCATCCACATGCTCCCTCGATGGTCACATTTCCCAATTTGGGAAGACGTTCTGCTGACTTTGATGAGTCCATAAGCTTTTAAGGAAGACACAAAGGAGATGTGTTGTTTTTTATTGCTCAGACATCAACATACAACTTGTAGATAGATGGATGTCCTCCAATTGGAAGGTCATTGGTTTGATCCCAAGCACCTACGGTCAACATGTCAATGTGTCCCGAGCAGGTTGCCTCTTATATGACAGCCTCTGCCTCTTTATAATTGGGTGTTAATGGGTTAATGCTGACTTGTATATGTAAATGGTTTGAGGGGTCGTAAAAACTATAAAAGCGCTATTTAAATGCAGGATATTTTCCATTTACCGTGATATTCTGACCATATCAATGCAGAATACAAATGTTATATGCCCTTTATGGACTACACCATTTACTTCAAGTTTATTATAGAAGGACAAGTTGTTTTTTTCCATAATCCTGCTGACAGACTCAGCTTAAACCATTACCTCATTGGTGGTTGAATAAAAAAGACCCGAGTCATAATGGTTTTGGTCTTAAGCTAGGTAATAGGTTGGAATATTTAAATTTGACTCTTCATGGATCTTGGCAAATGATGAATCGGCCAAAATAGAGGTTAGTGGAAACGTGCTATTGAATAATGTAGCCCAAATTAAATAAATACATTTCCTTGCTGTAAGGTTACTAAGCTAATTCATTTAAACTAGAATTGGTTGATGGACTTTTTGCCTTTTTTTGCCTCAGCTAATCAATGACAAATCACCTACAAGTCTTTTAAGCAAAAGTGATTATTCAAAGGCAAATCTAACATTTTGAAATAGATTTCCTTTAAAATTCAGATCAGGATATGTCATATTTGTAATAATTAAGAGGTGCATACAGACCACATGAAGTAAGATACATGGTTTGCAAAGAGAAATATTTTATTGCCAGGAATTCAGAGGTGTTATTCTTTCATGAAGCATTCAGTGGCTGCTACAATACAAATAATGATGTCTCTCATTTAGCTGTCCTATGTGCTGAAGCAGTCAGATCCAGACAACAAATGCAAGGTTTTGGAACCATGTAATCCAATGAAGGAACTGGAGAGCAGGGCAAATGTTGTCCTCACCTCCTGACAGGCTGTGCAAATATACAATAACGATGTGGAGCAGGCAGTTACGAGAGGAACTCATTCAGTAAATAACACTTTAGCTGCATCTCATTAACAGAGAAACAAACCACAAATAATGAACAACATTATTTTACTCAACATTTACCTCCAGGGATTTAAGCATGCCATATTCCATTTCAGATTTCATAATGGAAGAAGTTTAGATGTGATGGTAAATTAAACTGTTATTTTTGGGAGCTTTAAATGCATCTCAAGTCTTGGTAAAATTGGAACACATCAACTGATGGCAATTTGATAGAAACATTAAATAAACTTCACACCTTATTTATGAATGCATAATCATAATTTCTCCATTGGGTTTTCACATGTACAAATGTGTCTTTGTTGATCTGTGAAGCTTACTGTCCCAACTTCTTTCCAAACAACGACCAACAATGTTTCCAATGGGCTGTTTTTACATCAATCAATCAATCAATCAATGTTTATTTATATAGCCCAATATCACAAATGTTACATTTGTCTCAGTGGACTTCACAGTTTGTACAGAATATCAGTATGACAATACGACACCCTCTGTCCTTAGACCCTCACATCGTACAAGGAAAAACTTCCAGAGAAAAACCCACAGTTTAAAGGGGAAATGGGAGAAACCTCAGGGAGAGCAACAGAGGAGGGATCCCTCTCCCAGGACGGACAGACGTGCAATAGATGCCGTGTGTAAATCGAAGAGGTAATACATTTTACAGCATAGGTAGACCAAATGTTTGGAAATGCATGTGTCTATAATAAGAAGATGAATCCACGAGGATGTCAACAATCCTGTGGGAGCCATCAGGGAAGTAGTATGATGAGAGTCAGGCAGGACCACAGTGACAGGTTCAGCCACGACTCGAAGTCCAGGGCTCAGATCCAGGACTCAGGATGCAGGATCCAGGACACAGGATCCAGGACTCAGGATCCAGGACTCAGGATCCAGGACTCCGGATCCAGGACTCAGGATGCAGGATCCAGGACACATGACTCAGGATCCAGGACTCAGGACCACAGCAACAGGATCAGCCACGACTCAGTATCCCGGCATAGATAGACACCAAAAATAAATTTGGGGGAAGCTGGGTTATTCGGAACATGAGAGTACACAGGTACAGACAGACAGAAGGAAGAAGTAAGGTGTCCCCTGACAGTCTAAGCCTATAGCAGCAAAACTAGGGGCTGAATCTAATCACAAATTTAGGGAGAATATCTCCTGAACTTCTCCACTCAGTCCACCAAGACATGAGCAGTTGTGTAGAAGTCCAAGGCAAGGCACGGGCCGGCGCATATCGGTCAAATTAATCCCTAGCCCTCTGAACTTTGATCCTAGGAGATAGAGGACAGAGGTGGAGAGGCACAACGTGTCTACGTACATGCACTCCCTTAGGATAGGTTGAGGGAAAGGGGTAGCAAGTAAGAAGTAAGGAAACCCCAACATGAAAGCCCAACCCTAGCCCTAAGAACTTCAGATTCAGAAAAAGGTCCAGTTATAGACACTTCAAGTAGTTGTTGGTTCCCACTACTTTTTATTTCATATGTCCAGTGGCACTCTTTTCCAAAATGTAATGGAGACTAAGTCAAAATACTGAATCTGTAACATGGACCAGAGAACACTGGAAGATCACTAAAAGCTAAAAGTATATGCATACATATAAGCGTGCTTTTCATTCATCCCTAGTGTTTTCTGGGAAATTATGCATGCAAATTCATCATGTATTTATGAGGCTTGTGGAGAGATTGTTTTAGTCCGTACAAATAATTCACTACTATCAAAATGTGTTATTGCTGTAAATGTCTCATGAGTCCTCAGGGAATCAAATAACCTTAACTGGCCTATATGAACCTACTTAGCTTGGCTAAAACAGGACCACTTGGGCTACATTAACAAATATAAGAAGAATTTAAAGAATCAAATCTCGGAGGAATCCATTTAAAAAAAATACCTTCAACGGAATAGTCATGTCAAAACAAAGTACGACGCACTTTGGCCTCAAGGCTTTGTATTAATTTTCCAGTAATATTTTTGCGCTCCAATAAAGGCACTTTGATGGTTTGAAGATAGATTGCCTTGGAGTTTTCTTTGCTATTTTTGTGTCTACTCCTACCAAAAAAATGTGGTGTTAAACTGAAAAGGAAAGATGAAATCAAACTAAATGAAATAAAAAAATATAGAAAAAGTATTGTAACAATACTTCCTCATCATGAGGATTATTTTTTGTCAGTGTTCAGAATTCAACTTATTTCCAGCTTTTCACATACAAGGAATTTCAATTGGTTTAAGTGTGCATACATAAACACTTTCATTAAAATGGAAATTGTAATAATGTTAAAAATAATAAATAAATTGTACAAAATGGCATAAAAGAAACAAATGTAAAATATAAGTATGTACATATAAGTAAGAGTAAAAATGTGGACCAAAAAAACTTAAATATACAAAAAATACTATAAAAAAAGAAAAGCAAGCAGTTTATCTGAATTGAATATAGAAGAGCTGTGCAGTTTTAAAAGTGATATTATTATGCTTAAATTAGGAATATTATCAGAGGACTGTTAAATGGTTTATTATATATATTCACACAATTTTGAATCTGTTTATTGCAGTGTATCGGTGGCCCAGGAGAGATTCAGATCATGCAGATGTATTGCCATCATTACGTTTTTTACATTTGAGCATCAGTGTATTGTCTGACACATCAGAGAGTGTCTCATGACAGACAGTGAGATTACGCTGCATTCATTTGCATTCCATCTGTGCATCCCACAGCTGTGTTTCCACATGGCTGCAGATGGAGGATGGTGGGAGAGTGGGGGAGTGTGGGGTGAGACACTCCTCTGCTGGAGAACAGGTCTCACTGCAGGCATGTGATGGCTTTGTTAACTAATCAGAATCAGAATCAAGTTAACACACATGTATTGTACGTTTACACATACAATACATTTGCTGTGGTGTCTGGTGGTGCGTGCAAACATATACAATCTAAGAAAATAAGTTGCAATAGTAGGTCAAAAATATAACGATATTATGAATTAACCCGGGGACAGATAATCCACCAATCACATTACTGCGGCTCATTCACTGTACAGAGGAAAATAAATCCTTTCAAGAGTTCATTTCTTATTTAGTCAGTAATATATTTATAGTGAGAACTGAAGTATTGACTGTATTTTTTATAAAAGAAGAACCGAAATTAGTCAGATTATGTTCTGAAATTCTTAAAATAATTAAGATTTACAGAGCAATGAATGTGATCTAATGAATATTATTTGACAATGTAAAACAAAACTTGCAAAATATAAATTGCTATTTTATTATATAGAGATTAAAGAAAACATTTAGAAAATTGAACTACATTTTTAGATCCCTGAAATAAATACAAATGATTTCACGCCATCTTATAAATGCAACATTTAGGAACTATTAACATTGTATTTGAAGAGAAAAAAATTATTCTAATATGGAAAACTTGTGTTCCACTTAGAACAGCTAATAATACCTGTTTACTTTCTGCTGAATTGGACTTTGAATATACAAACGCAGTGTGTCATTGCAAACAAACAGGAGAGGTTGGGCGAAGAAAATTGGTCTGGTACTTTTCGTTCCAGACAGAAGGGTGCAACACAGGCTTTTTGAAAAGAGAGAGCACCTTGGAGCTGCGCTGAGTGAATGTGGAGGCACACACAGCTGCATTATGACTGAGTGCCTGCCGGGGTCAAGTCAGTGCACAGGCTGATAGTTTGTATTCATCTCAGTGTTCCCACAGTGGGGATTCATCAATGGGATGATTGAAAGCTGATCATCTCTGCAGCTTTCTTTAGAAAACTAAAATCAGAAATCAAACACACAAACATCAGTGCTCCAGTGCAAAATGCAAATTAATCGGAAGTGTCTCAAAAAAACGTAATGAAAGAGAGGATATTATTCTATGCTGGAGAAAGTGTGGACGGAAATGACTGAATTACTGAATTGTTTTAAAATATATATTAGGTGAATATATCATATTACAATGTGCACATTTTAACTACAATTGTTATATTTATTGGATTTTGTTTTCTATTTGTATATCTTTTATTTGACATTTTACTTTAACTTCTTATTAAAGTATTTTTTTGTTCATATCTATATATTTTTATGTTTTTGTCTGATATCATTTACTTTATTCTATTTTATTTTATTTTAACTTCTTATGTTTGTATAATTATATTTCTTTTAATGTATCTTTGTATTGCACATTCTTACTTTGACCTCTCTGTTAACATACATATTTATATTATATATATTTTTGTATTCCTTTAATTCTTTCTTGAAGTTTTTATGTTTAAATAAATATCTTTGTTTTATTTGATGTTATCTTTTAATTGCACATTCTTAATTAAACTTATTATGTTTAAATAAATATTTTTATTTATGTTTTTTCCATTTATTCTTAAATGGAGCAACTGTTACAAAACCCAATTTTCCCAAAGAAAGATAAAATACTTTGGTTCTGATTAAAAGTAACAATAAAATAACAATAACCAACTGCACATAAGAAATGTACTTATTAGTCTGAGGAGTTTCTGTTGTAAAACGCCAAAGTTTCATTTCTGCAGGTTTCCTTTGCCAACATTATAAACGTGAGATGACTGCTGCAAGCAACATTGAACTAGTACAGGATAAAAATAGGACTTTCAGTTAGTAGCAACAGTACAGTAGGTTACAATTTCAAATATAATGCTATACATTCTGAAAGAAACTACATGTATGACCCTGCTGGGAAACAAGCATTATGTATTATTTCCTTTAATCCTTAGATCAAAGTGTTATTCAATCACGTTAACTGTTAGGTTGCCAACTGTGTTCTATTGTTGTATTATTTCATTATTGATTCAAATAGTCGGAAGTAAACTGATGATTTATTCAATACAGGAAAAAACAATTGTCTCTGCAGCCTTATTTATAATGCATGATTCTATCAAAAGGCAGAAAGAGAAAACATGCCCAGCACTCGGTCACAGGTGCTGGACAGGAAATAATTTCACTTTCAGGTCCTTCATCAGCCTGACACAAGTGGCTGTTATTATTGCAACCAACTTTAAACAATGTCCTAAGAACCATTTTTCATTTGTATTCTTTTTTAAAGGATTTGAAGATATTGTTCTGGTACGAAAAAAAACGAAGTTAGGAAGTTTTTTGTAATGTGTTTTATTCGTATTCTTAAAAAACATTGTAAAAATTCAACATGAAACAGAAAAATAAATATGGTTAAAAACACATATTGAAATACTGGTTGAGGGTGGCCTTATTTATTGCTTGCCGTGTAGTATATGACCACAGAGAAAAATTACTTACTGAACGAATGATTGATCAATCATGTGATCTTTCTTATAAATGCCACTGCTGTTTTGATTTAGTAATATCTAAATGCCAAAGCTTTATTTATAATGAAGCCAGTTAAAATAGTTCCAAATAATGTAAACATGCAATTGTGTATAAAACGTTTTCCTCTCTTAATACATATAATTCACAGTCCAAGAGCATAATTATGTGCACACCAATGCATGCAAAGATGCACACCTTTTCACTACACTAGATATAAACAGTGTGAGTGTGTTAGGTGTGGATAGAATTAGCTATTCCTCTCTGCAGTGGCGTAAACAGCGTCTTCTTAAATCCCTGGTTAAACCTACTAATCCATAATCCCACTGGCTCCTTTAGTCTATGTGCAAGGCCTGTCCAACAACACACAGGTCCGGGTGTGATGCAGAGCGTAGTGTAGTTCTTAGGTTTGATTGGCTCCCCCATTGTTCTTCATATCTGGTTGGTTCATCGTCCAGCCTATAAAAATGAATGGAGAATGTTGTCAATAGCAATTAGGGAGGTGGCCAAGGTGAGTTTGTGTCACTTATAAACAGAAAGGGTGCATGACTGGGATTAGCTTGTGAAATGCCTGAAGTCAGTGAGTCACTGTGTTATGTAAGATGGTGTGAAACTCATTAAAATGAGACACTGCTGGATCTCCTTAAAATAAGACACTTTGGCTTTTATACATTTTGTTGACAAAATCGTTCTTGATATACTCAAAATGTAAAATAATGCATTATTGACAGACATGGAAACTGCAAAATCAGTAGTGTAAAGAATGAAATACGGGGACATATCTCTTTTATCCTTGTTGTATAGTCTTTACATTTGAAGAGCATGTCATACTTCTGTCTAAATTAAGTACAGCGAAACTGTCCAATGTACTCTTCATATGTTATTTGCATAAAGCTAAAGATAACTTCCACCAGCCCCTTGATCGGCATCAAAAGTTCATGTAGTCATTAAAATTACATGTGAACTCTGTACATCATAAATGTTTGAGGTAACTTAGCAATGTAACAGTGCACTAGTGAAATCAACACTTTACCATAAAAAAAGTAAAATAAAACCACTACAAAAGATTGAATGGAAGTTATATTTAAGGATTTAGGAAGTGTAACATATAAACATAAACACTTACCCCTGTGAGTTTAATGATGGCTCACTCCCACAAGTCTCAGCCACCGAGATGCCTGGGGATCTTGGTGGCTGATTCAGACTTGGCCTTCGGTCCGAATGGCTACGTCGGATAAAGGATCGAGGTCCTTGAGCAGACACAGGAAACCTCCCACGATTCTCAAAAGAACGTGAGAGAAAAGAAACCCTTGTAGAGGTCCACGCTTGAGGGGGATGAGGAACTGGACAAGGCTGGGCCTCAAACAGGGATGGGGATGAAGGGCCGAAGACTGAACGTGCATTACTGAGCATCCGACTACTAGTTAAATCTTCACTGCTGTTCTCCCTTGACCATCTTTGTACTTTTGGCGAAGCTGGTGGAGAAGGTGCTTTGAAAGGGTAGGAGGAGGATGAATTTGATTTAAAAAAGTTCTGCTTTGTTACAGGTGGGCTGGAAAGTCTTCCCTGTGATGATGGTGGTGTATAGAGTTTCCTGTTTACAGGTGGGCTTGCTGAAGAAGGTGGAGTAGGTTGTCTTTTGACGTTATGGGGACTGGGAAGTCTTCGATGTACACTGCTTGTTGCAGAAGGTGTGGAGGGTAACATTCGCCCCCTAGACAAGGGTGGTGTTGCTGGTTGTTGGTTCCTTACCACTGTGTAAGGAGGCACTGTAGTGTTAGATTCAGGCACTGAAAGGTTGCCTCCATCTTGTATGTCGGCTGTTTCGTCTTGACTGGAAGATAGGTTTGTTGTTACATAATTTTTTGACAATCCTTTTGAGTCTGAAGAGTTTCTTAGGTGTACGATCTTCCTCTCTTGCTGGTACAAGGAATCCTTTTCCTTTCCCGGGTCTGCTTCCATTTGGACATCTGGCTGGCTGAACTTTGACAAAGTAGATGCATCGGGTTGATCTGGTCTATCAACAGAAATTACCTTGGAAGTTTGTGGAAGGCCTCCTTTACTTGGCAGCACTGACTGAACAGAGGCCCTCAGTCGTTGTGATACTGGAACCCTTTTTAATAGAGGTGACTTTCCGACTTTTGTAGCGCATTCATCTGATACACCAGATGAAAGACTCTGGGCATGTTCAAAGGAATTGTCCATTAATACTTCCAGTGGAGGTGGAGGAAGGCTATCCAGATCTAAATAATTGTTTTTCTCAAATGACCTGGAATCAGGTCTACAGCTGGTTATTCCGGTGCTCAGCACGGCTTCTACATTCCCTAAACCCGGTAACACAGGAACGCCAAACTTCCTTACTCCTATGAGAGGCCCAAGACTTTTAGGAACTTCTAGATCCTCTATTCCTTGACTGAAGGTATCAATCAGTCTTTTCACTGACTTCCTGCCTCTGTAGAGGCCTGAAGGTGGCCGTGGTGATGCAGGAGGGCTAGGGGGTGGGGTGGCTTTTATAGGACCCTTAGATGTTTTCTTGTCCTTCAGTTTATCATCTTCCACCACACTTGCTGCCTCCAGTTTTTTACTGTTGCGCCTTGTAAGGACTGCTTTGTCATCAATTAGTTTGGAATTGCTGTTCTTTTGTAGTGAGGGATGTTTGCGATTTTTTGCTGGAGATTGTGCTGGTGAGGTTCCTTGATTTTGTTTCGGTGGGGTAGTCTTCATGTTTCCGCCTGGCTTGCTTTTACCCATTCTTTGCAACCTCTGATCTAAATCCTTCTGTGTCCTTTCTAGTTCAAGCAGAGTAGGATCTTCCGCTTTGCTCCGCAAGGATTCTTCTGATTGGGAACGTCGCTCTTTAGACACAGGGGTCTTTTTTACCGCTGCCTTCCGAGTAGGTGCTGTGGTTTGAGGCCTCCTCGGAGACCTTTCTTCGTCCGTCCACTGGCGTCTACTGGTTTTTGGGCTGCAAACTACCTTGGTTTTGGCACCAGCATTCTGCGATGGGACAAATTGTATCCTACCACTTATAGCATTTTTCATTCTTAGAGTCATTTCGACATTTTGAGGATTCTCTATTCGCTTTGGGGGTAGACGGCGTGGTTGTAGCTGTTCCCGGTTTAAAGGTGAAGAATTTGATCGCTTTCTAAACCCTACATCTACCATGCAGCTACCTATCTGTTCATCATCATCATCATGATCATCATCATTGTCGTCATCCTCTCCAAAATCTAAGGAGACTGAACCTAGCAATGAGTCTCTTTTGTTATTAGCCATTATGGTACAAGCTGAACCCAGTGAGTTAAGTGATGTGAGGGAAACACTTGGACTTATTTGACTTCCAATCTTTTGCGTGGATGCTTCTTGCCTACTGTTCATGGAGCTGTATTCCATTGGGCTGACAGGAGTCGTTCTATTTGTCCCAGATGACGCACAACTCTCTCGTCTAAGGCGTCTTTCAGATCCAGCAAGGGATTCACTCTCAGCCCCAATACCACTGTCCTCGCTAAAGAGAGCAGAATCCTCTGGCCCAGGCTTGCGCAGAGAGGCCATTTCAATACGAGACAAGACTCGCATTAGCCTGGTCTCTATTGTACGTTTAACTTTTAGTTTCTCCTCTAAAAGCTCTGAGACAGATGCAAAATATTCCACTGCCTCCTCCAAAGCAGACTCCCCAATACCGCCAACAGTCTGGCTTACATTTTGCATTCTCTGTGTGGTGTACTGAAGCAGCTGCTGCAACAAATCCGGTGGGGGCTCAATATTAGCAGAACCAGACTTTGAAGGTGGGGAAGATGACAGGTTTTTAATTTGACTTGGCCAAGAAAGATGCTCTCCATTTTCTTTAAAAACTTGTTCTCCCTCATCTGCCATCTCCTCAAGACCCTGAATTATTTCCTCGTAGCGTAGAGCCATAAAAGCAACCATAGTCTGCACAGAAACCTGAGTTTGGGTTGTTTCTTCCAAAAGTCCTAGTAGAAGATCATATTTGTTTATGCTAGGATTTAAAAAGGCATAAGCAGCTTGGTGAGCTTTTACCAAAGGTTCTGGGAAGTCCACTTTCTGTTCTGTAGGTGATTTTTCCTTGTCTTTCTTTTTAAGCCCCTTAACACCTCTGGTATTTTTCTTTTGTTTCCTGGCAGGCTTTTTTTCTGCTGCATCATGCTTGTCAACATTTTTGTCCTTTTTCTGTGAAACTGTGTTGTTGTCCATTCCTTGACTCCCCGCTTTATCCATGTTTACTGCTTCAGGGGCTGGCTCTGTCACATATCTCTTTTTTTGTGGTGTTATACGAGCTTCTTTCTGAAGTACCTGGGTTTGTCCAGCTGCCTTTCTCTCCTTTGTATCCACATCTGTTGAACCAGTTGAAGAACGCTTCTCTGCATCATCAAAGTGGGAATCTCTGGAGCTTTCTTGAGGTGCAGGGGGAAGCATTCTGCCCTTCCTCATGGGACCCAGAACCCCAAAATTGTTGCCTTTGGATGGTGAGCAGCCCATTTTGGATATCTTCAAATACAAGCCAATTTTTTTTGTGTTTGATGAAACACCAACTCCGCACTAAAGTGAATGATGCAAAGAATAGCCAAGGTACTTAGCCACCTGCTGTATCTGACATTTTCAGATGGCTGAGGTTGTCCAGTCCGACAAGATCCCTCTCCACTAGGATGCTACAAAAAATAAATATTGATACTTCCATTTTACAAATCTCTCCCACCTGTCAAATAGGCAAAATAAATCCAGAGCTCGATGGCCATTTTTATAAAAAAATCCATGAAGCGTGCTCTGAAACTCATCCTTCTCTATCTTACAAAGGACACACAGCTGAACGGATTAGTGGGGCTTTCTGTGAACTCCTCAGCATGCGCATATGTCACGTTATAGCATGTAAAACTCACCTACTGGTAAGACTATAAGCTCATTTGCTTAATTAGAGCTGGCCTCAGGTGGCTTTTTATAGCCTGCAAAACAATATCTCCCTCTTTAGTTCTAGGGCCATGCCAAAATAAATGTGAAAGTGTTTATTTTCAATTGCAGTGATATGCAGGTTTGGTTTGCATTTGTTCACCAAAACAGCAAGTAATCTGTAGAAGCTACTATAATGAAAAAATGAAAACATATAGTAACATTTCCTTTTGGGCCTTTTTATTTTTAAATCCTGTCACACAAAGGAATTCAAATGAACAGGAAAAAAATGAACAATTATTAAGAATATGAAAATAATAAAATATGTTTCATTGTCTAAATTTTGGTTCTTTCTCACCATGAAATGCATTATCGTTTACGGATAACAATAAAAATGTGCTTTCTCCATTTGCAGAGGCTGCTAACTTCTATCAGTATATGCTCATTAAACACACATTCAAATCCTTACAATTCCATGGCCTCTCTGTCTCTTCATTCTGTGCAGTAATATATCATTTACTGAAATATGAAACAAATATGATAAAATATAGACCAAACTAATCCAACCAAGTGTCAACTGTTAATTCATCTGAATGATTAACATTTAAATTAGAGAAAGATAAATACTGCGTTTTTCAATACACAATTATTGCACATTATATTAGTTTGTTATTTTAGTTTTATCTTCATCTGATTTGTGTCTTTATCTCATTCCTGTATTTTGTTTCATGTTCATTCATTTTAAACTGGTTTATGGTTGAGGTAGTTTCGCCATTAATTCGACGTAGAAGAAGAAGGAGAGCTACGTGATTGGTTATCACGTCTCCGCGAGCAGGTGGGCCTGCGTTCATTGGCGCGCATCCTGAAGCGCGTTACCAAACTATCATCCTCTCTGGTCCCTTTGACAACTGAGGACCAATTTATTTCTCAGTTTAGCTTTTAAACGTTGTTAACATATTCTCCTGTTCTCAGGGATATTATCTCTTGGCGCCACTCTGTTCTGCCCCGTTGTGTCACTCACACTGTTGTTAACACTGAAATCCGTCGACTTTTGATTAGTTTTCAAGTCAAACTGACATAAGTTTATTACTAAACTCTGCTCCATTCACTGACTCCAAAAGCAATAACCGCGAAGGTAAGGACTTTGATTAGGACATTTTAAGTTGTGTGTTTAACATTGAGACTGTCTTTGCCAAGGTTATTTTCCCAGAGAAAGTTCAGAAATAAAGTTTAACACGAGCTAAAGTTTGAATTAGCTTCCTTCAAGCTGGAAATTGTTAGCTTTTTTGCTAGGTGGCTGACAGCTAGCTTGATATGTATGGGGTGAACCTCACCTCAGGATCTTGGTTAAACCTACGTAATAATCAGTGGTGGAAAAAGTACTCTTGAGTCTTAACTTGAGTGAAAGTACTAATATCACACTTTAAAAATACTACATTTAAAGTAAAAGTACTGCATCAAGAGTCTTACTTAAGTGAAATGATGTAAGTTAAATTAGGAACATAAGTAAAAGTACTCCTGGCAGGAAAAATACAATATGTAATATTTTAATATTTTAAATCAAAAGCAGCCAAATAAATACTAGATTTTCTGTTAACCCACTCATGGCTAGTTACTTAAATATACTGTGATGTTGGATGCTTTAATCTATACCAAATAATCATATTTTGAAAGTTTTATATACATTGCTTATCAAAATCTGAATTTATAAAGTAAGTGGTAAATAAATCTGTCAAATAAATGTAGTGGAGTAAAAGTTACAACATTTGCTTCAAAGATTTGGTAGGTATAAAGTACCATACACTGATAATACTTTGGTAAAAGTACCTAAAATGTGTACTTTATTACAGGACTTGAAGAAATGTACTTTCTACCACTGTACCTAAGACATAAAACATATCATAGAGTAAGCAAATAAAATGACAAACATTAAAGGTAAAATAATGTCACACATGTTAAAATGATGTTAAAGGGTGGATATGTTCAGGTGTAGTCTGTAATGACTGCAAAAGACAAAAAGCAGGAACAATATATATACTTTTTAAAATAAAGAAACCATTTTAAAACGTTATTGTTTAACAGATAGAAGAAACTTTTTTTTGGTTTTTAGCTAAGAACAACTTTCATACTGTTAATTGTCAACCTTGTACCTCTCAGAACACGCCACACCACAGATGATCTGAACTAAAACATGATGAAGCACACAAGCCATTGGTGCCAGGCTACTCCATCAGTAACTGTCGGAGTCAAACCCAGCAGTACGAACCCTCTCCAAATCAGAAGAGGACTCAGTCTCAAAAGACCCAACGGCCATGACGGCCAGGGCCCGCCGGGGAAAAGCCAGCCCAGCCAGCAGCAGGATGCCAAAATGTTCATGCCCCCAACTATTGTCATCCAACGGCAGGAAATGGCCTCTTTTTTTAGACTTCTTGGTAAATTAGCAGCCCAAATAAAAAACATATCTTATTAATTCAGTGTTTTCATTTTAAACTGGAAATAATTAAGAATTGTAGGCATTTCGTATTGTTTTTTGTTTCCTTCCCTCCATTTTCAATTTTTTCACTTTTTATATTAAAAAGATTATGATTTTTTTTTTACAGATGACAACGTGATCCATGACTTTCTGTGTATGGACTGTTGCTGTAAAATGGCTGACAAGGTACATTCTCATGTAAAAAAAAAATTGTATAAGTGACAAAATATCTGTATAGCTTTAAGAGGCTTACAATTAACAGCCTACAACTTTTCTCACTAATTCGTCAGTACCTTCTAGCCATGACATTTGTGTACTTCAAACGGGCTCACTTTACCATTCCTGAATACACCAGGAAGAACTTTTTCATTGCACTGTAAGTTTCAAAAGAAAAACCAACACAATTAGTTTTTTTATCTTGTTATTCTCATATAAAAGTGAACACGCTCATATGCTCCTTCTCTAGGTATCTTGCCAACACCATGGAGGAGGATGAAGAGGAGAGTAAATATGAGATTTTTCCATGGGTGCTGGGCAAGAACTGGAGGAAGCAGTTTCCTCGCTTCCTCAAGCAGCGAGACAAGCTGTGGGCTCGCGTGGAGTACAGAGCTGCCGTCAGCAGGCGCTGCTGCGAAGAGGTACACCAGTGTAATTGCCTGAGGAGAGTGATAGATGGGCTTTCTCCGGGAATCTTTTAAGGGTCTTGTTTTTGCTGTGCAGTGCAATTTTTATAGCTTTGGTTTAAAGCCCGAAGCTCAATCTCAGTTTTTTCTGATGGAGCTGTATTTATGTTTTTGTGTCTCCCCATCTTTGTCCTTCAGGTGATGGCCATCGTGTCCTCTCACTGTGTGTGGAAGCGCGAGCGGTCAGAGCACCACAGCGGGGCCCAGCGGCAGTACGGGGACCGAGGCCTGACCCGGATCCCCCGCGGGCCCTCCTCCTCCCCGTTCTTCTGTGCCCTCTGTGACCGCAGCGCCAGGTTAGATCCAGGCCCAGGAGCCTCTTCTCCTTTCAGAGCGTCTTCTGCACAGTCCCCAAAGCCCGCCTTATCACACCCATTCACCACGATTCTGAGTCTGGAGAACACCCCCCCCAGGGCGGCCGGCTCTCGCAGGAAGGCGATGGAGACAAAGATCCTGGCGCAGCATTCCTTCTGCTGCTGTGCGGAGGAGGTTCCCAGTAGGTATTTATTTTCACAAAGAGCTAAATGATAAGATAAACTAAAGCTAAGGATCTCGGGAACATTCTCAATTGTAAGAGTTTTCTCCAAAAATAATTGTACATTACAAATAATTGCTGATTTTATATGTAATTTTCTAGGGTTTAGAAATTATTTATTTAATGGAGCTTATGTATTGCATATCTAGACGAGTAAACTTACAATTTCTCAAATGAATCGTTTAAGAATGTAAAAAAGAAATGTAAGAGATTACTGGTATAATAACTCACACATTTCAATTTACGCGAGGGCTTTGGAGGGACACATTTTGTGTAGATCATACTTGTAGATCAACTGTCTATCAACTAGTTATTCCTGGTGAGTCAACACAGGTGACTTCTCATCCGTCTGCTCTTGTCTCTCTAATTTTGGGAAGAAACAACTTTACACATGCATGTGGCACTTCATAATTCTAAGGTAATACATACGTGTGTTTTTAAATAATGTATTAACCTAGACTTAAGTAGCTCATACGTGTTTCATCAATAATTTTGCTCATGTTTAAAACTTTGTGCAAATCTAGAACATAAGTGATCTCTGAAAAGAAGTAAGTTAATAAGAATGAACTCATAATATTGCAACAGAAAAGTCAAAATATAGAATAAAGTCTTCATTGAAATAAAAATCGACTCTGGTGAGATGTAGAGAAGCGGCTGTACTCTCTCTTTATCAGATGTGGAAAACCTAAACTAACTATAAACACATAAATCATATTATTTAAACTTTTCACCCCTGACAAATGAAATGTGAGCGAGCTGGAGAAAGTAACTCACATAGCTTAAGAAAGTAAAACTGGGAAAGATCGTGATTTAGTACGTACTGTATATACCATGTTATATTGCTTTAATATTGACTCCTACTAATACAATTTGAGGTTGATTTTGTTTTAACTTGCACTTCCTACCTTCTCTCTATTAGGAGTTGAGTCTTCCTACGGCTCCACCAACGACACCTCCATGGACTGGATCAGTGAGGAGTAGAGCCTCCGAGCCTCAGCATGCTGACCCTGCGCTTCTGTGTGTTGTTGTCTCTCCTCAATAATACTTAAACAATGAAGTAAAGGTCTAAATACCAAGTGTACCTCTAGTTTGTGTTTCTCTTTTAATGCACACACCATTTTTGCAGTGAAAGAAAAAAACGAGCTAATGTCATCCCATGGTCACTCTCTCATGGAAACATTCAAAAACACTGATGTATTGTAAATATTTGTTAAACCTTCACTGAGCTCTTTATTTATTTATTTATATATGTATTTATGTATGTACTTTGGGATTTTTTTTGACCACCACTTGTTTATACACAGATGTTAAATGAATTGGCAAAAGGAAAATAAGTGTGACATTTAGGATGAAAGTTAGCCACTGCATTCTGGGATTCTACCGGCTGTGTTTTTACTACTGTTGTGTGCCTGTTGAATAACCCTGCCTCTTGAGTTCTCAATAAAGGCTTCAATTTGATATTTTCTGAGTCTTTATTACAAACTTATTTTATGCTCTAATGTCTCATATAACATTTGTTTAGAAACAATAAAGCTTTTTACCAGTGGTGAGCTCAGTGGCGAATTACAATTTTAAAGGTTGATTCAAAAGTACTTTGTACCCCACGACACGTTTTAAAAACGATAGTAATTTTGTAGGATCAGATTAATTTAGAAAAAAAATAAACATTGTATAATATATTGTTATGAGTTAGATAATCTTTGTTGATCCCTTGGTGGAATTCCCAAGCTACCCGCCTGTGTATATATAGTAATAAGAATCTCCTCTTACCATTTAAAAGTGATTTATGATCTATTTTATTCTAAAATGGGCCATTGTGCAAAATTAGTACTTTTACCTTTTGTTATTTATGTAGATTGATGCTAATCCCTTTGTACTTTTATGAAGTGGAAAGTAATTAAGTATATTTACTTACATTTTTTAAGTAAATCTGCTTTACTATATCCATTTATTTCCATTTTAGGCTACACACACTTCTACTGCACTATTTTTTGGCAGCAAATATTGTCATTTTCACTGATGACAATAGTTACTTTTGTAGGTTAATATTAATAATACAAACATAATTAAACTATAATATGCCATTATTGATGGAGATACCTGATGTAGTATCTAATCCTTTACCAGCTGCAAATTCAAATGATGTACACATGAATGCAACACTAATTATAATCCAGTGAAACAATAGATACTCCAAAAATGGCCACTTTGGATCATGAGTACTTTAAGATTTGTTCCTTACATTTATTTTGTTGCTAAGTACCAATTTGAATGCAGGACATTTACTTGTAACAGAGTATTTTAACACTGCTGTATTATTATTAAGATCTGAGTACTTCTTCCACCTCTGCTTTTATTTTAGTAACATTTTAAATGCGGGACCTTGTAACTGAATATTTCCGTAATGTGGAAATATTACTCTTCAGTGAAAGATCTGAGTATTTAATCCATCTCTACATAGAGGCAGTCAGTTACTGTTCTTTTCACAGTGTACAGTGCATAATGATGTTCCATATACACACATTGAAAAACATTTATTTTTAATTATGTACAGTTACAATTTGGTTGATGTGTAAGGACGTTTTTCCTGAGGTTCCTTACAGGCAGACCAGCTACCGCTCACACTTCCTCAGTTTCACCAGGAAAGCTAAAAATAAAAAAGACATTGAGAATTTATTTATAAAATCAAACTGTTGGACTAGAAATGTGAGTCCCTATCTGTACCTGTGTGGCTTATCTGTTCAGGATGAGGCCGGGCAATGTAAGGAAAACTCCCAAAGGCTGCTGGTTCCTCTGTGATCGTCTCCTCTGAAATATATCGGTAAAGAAAGGCTGGAAAATATGATCCTTTATGACGAGCACATTGATCTTTGTGTCATATTATACAAACCTGTTTCTGTCTCCTCCCTCTGCTCTCCCTCCGGGACCGGGGCCTTCCTTACACAGTACTTCCCGTCTTTCTGCTGGGCCGGAGCCACCAGCCATTCTCGGACCGGGACCTCGATGATGCGTTCACAGAGCAGAGGGAGAGCCAAACACCGCAGCCCCTCCAGCAGGTCGATGACCTGAGTGATGCTGAGGTACAGGGAGGGAACGTCAATGATTGGGAGACCATCATGAAAGGTTCAGGTTGGGTTTCACTGTCGTGTCACTAATCAAATTATTGCAAATTTCCTTTTCATTCTGCCTTGAATCATGTCAAATTGAATGTAACTTAAATCAAGACACATCTTACTTTAAATAGGTTGTCAAATTGTATTTTTTTTGCTATTCTTGTAGAGTTCGAAGAGAACAAACACCATTCCCATTTCTGAGAGGAAAATATACATCCAGATTCAGCAGCTAGCTAGCTTAGCTTAGCACAAAGACTTAAAACAGATGGAAACAGCTAGCTCTGTCGTCTACAGCGCACTACTAAACAGCTTATATTTTGTTTTATTTGTAGTAAAGAGTGTAAAAATGACATATTGTGGATGGGTAATTGCATATTTTTACAAAATATATAAAACATTTAACAATATGTTATTGTTAACGGCTTCTAGTGGAGACCAAAACTTGGCAGTTTCACACTTAAAGGAAATGTATGAGATTTAAAATGTTAGGTAGGGAATTTTACAGAAGCTGGTAGGCTGATTATGCTACCTTTGGACAGACAAGCCTTTTTCCAGTCTTTGTGCTAAGCTAATATAACCCCATGGTGGCTGTAACTATATCTTCAGCCATATATTAACTACTATATCCCGTGTTATCAATCTTCTCATCCAACTCTCAGAAAGACAGCAATTAAACATATTTTCAAAAACGTTCAAAACTATTCTTTTACACAAAGAAGCAAATGCACGTTTGCCCTATCTTAGGTCTAGTTTTAAAGGCGAGAGTGAGACACTGGAGATACACACTTGGCGAGGTAGACGGCACACACAGCTCCAGTGTGCAGATGTGGAATCACAGTAGGTAGGACCAGGTGAGGGTTGACCATGTCAAGGGCAACCTGCAACACACACAATGCAGGTGTCACAAAGTCTAATTCCAGGAGTGTTAGTACATATGAGGTGTTTCTGTACACTGACCGCATTGAACCCCTGACCGGCGATGAGCGAGGAGGCTGTGCAGAGGTCGGCTCTGTGAAATTGGACGTTGTCGGGCCACTCCTCCCTTTGCCGCAGACTCCATGCTGTCCTCCAGCGGTTGTAGTTCAGCACCGCTCTCTTGTGGTGGTCCTCCCTGACCTCCACGCTCAGCACGCTGCCCTTACAGCCCACTGGGAGAAACAGAAACAAACAGGGGAAGGTCAATTCTGCTACAGTTCAATATAGCAGACAGTATTCCAGGAATTGCTCAAATAGTTTTCCTATATAATATTAATAATGATGAGTGTTGAGGATATTCACCATAGAGATGTCTGCCTTCTCTCCAATATAATGGAACTATATGGCACTTGGCTTGTGGTGCTCAAAGCGCCAGAAAAATACATTTGAAAAACGTAACTTAAATGTCTCTTCCCAGAAATCATGACCAGGTTACTCAAGAATATCCACAGACTTGGGTGAGAGCAGTTTTATATAGGAGCTATTTTCTTTCCCCTACTTAACTATTGGCCAAGACCAAGTCGTTTTTATCTTTTAAAGACCTAGAAAGGGTTATTAACGCCTTTGTTACCTCGAGACTGGATTACTGCAACGCTCTGTATGTGGGTATGGACCAGGCGTCAATTAGACGCCTGCAGCTAGTTCAGAACGCAGCTGCACGTCTTCTCACTGGCCATAAAAAGCGTGACCACATCACCCCAATTCTGGCCTCACTACACTGGCTTCCAGTTCGGTTCAGAATTGATTTTAAAATCCTTTCATTTGTTTTCAAAGCCCTAAATGGGCTGGCTCCTGCCTATATAGCCGAACTCCTCCATCGCTACACCCCAGCCAGAGCATTAAGGTCGGCTGACCAGCTGCTGCTGATAGTGCCCAAGACCAGGCTCAAAACCCGAGGGCACCGAGCCTTCGCAGCAGCTGGCCCCAGGCTCTGGAACACTCTGCCCCTCCATGTGAGGTCGGCCCAGACACTAGGGTTTTTGAAATCCTCACTAAAAACTCACTTCTTCTCTCTGGCCTTCTAGCCTTTTCTTATCAAGCTCCACTTTTGTGGAATCAGCTTCCAGTTTGTGTTCGGGCGACCGACAGCCTTTCCGTTTTAAGAGTACGCTTAAGACCTTCCTTTTTGATAAAGCTTATAGTTGATAAAATAATCTAATAAGAGTGCATTGACGTAGATACGCTGTGTCTCTTCACCTACATTTTTGTTCTTGCTCTTTCACTTAAATCCTAAAAACTTGGATCTTATATTTAAAACTAAGGTTATTACTACTACTCATTCTTCTAAATCTTTTCTCTCTCTACTTCTGTAATCTATTCTTTCTATTCTCTCTTTATCCAAAAACCTTTTCAATCTCTGACCTCTCGAGGTTTTATTAGAGGGAAACAGGTTTGTAGAGAGGCTTATTCAGGCCGGGAAGTGTTCAGACCGTATTCACAGCGTACCTCCCTACCTCTCACCAATTCCAACTAAGGCTCCAGTCTGTCTGTCTGTACCTGTGTACTCTCATGTTCCGATTAATCCCAGCTTCCCCCAAATTTTTCGTGTTTTGTGTCTATATCCACGCCGGGATCCGGAGCCGAGGCTGATCCGGTCTGCTGTGGTCGTGTGCCCTGGATCCTCTATCCTGAGTTCTGGATTAAGTCGTGAACTTCGGGTCGTGGCTGGGCCTGTCTCTGGGGTCCTGCCTGGGTCTCGTCATGCTGCTTCCCTGATGGCTCCCACAGGATTGTTTTTGACATCTTCGTGGATTCATCTTCTTATTATAGACACATGCATTTCCAAACATTCGGTCTACCTACGCTGTAAAATGTATTATCTCTTCAGTTTACACACAGCATCTATTGCACATCTGTCCGTCCTGGGAGAGGGATCCCTCCTCTGTTGCTCTCCCTGAGGTTTCTCCCATTTTTCCCTTTAAACTGTGGGGTTTCTTTGGAAGTTTTTCCTTGTACGATGTGAGGGTCTAAGGACAGAGGGTGTCGTTTTTCTCATACTGATATTCTGCACAAACTGCTGTTGTATTTGCTGTAAAATGTCTTTACTGTAGGGTACTTTTTTATTATATGTACAGCACTTTGGCTCGACCAAAAATCGTTTAAAAATGTGCTATATAAATAAAACTTGATTTGATTTGATTTAACGTATCACTGTGCAGAACAAACTGACATTTAATAAGCAATCTAACGTTCCACTTCAGCCAAAGATGATGCCATTAGTGTTTATATCTCATGCTCTGTTCCTTCTGTGCTGTAATACATTTAGTAACATGGCAGGTAAGAGGAAAAGTATCTACTTTTGATACTGATGTGAACTGTCACTTAAGGGTAAGACACGTGCATTGTAAATAGGGTCATTCTTTTCACAAAAAGATTTCATCATGAAACTTAACTTAAAATGTGATGTGTAAATATGCAAATAGGGCATTTTATCATTTGATATGTTCTAATTTCCACACATTTCCAGAACAGGACTTAATTGGAGATATCTGCCTTAGGAAACAACACATTTTGAGAAAACTTCCCTAAAACATATGTATCGTGAAATATTGCCGAACACTACAGGTAAAAAGGGTAAAGATAACTGATAGATATCACAATGAAACTTGTTGGTAAACTGGTCTAAAAAGAAAAAACACGAATGCAAAATAGCCCAAGCTCTTAAATGAGATGACATGAAAATGTTGCGTGTGAAGTGAGATAAAGACAGTATGATGGGTGACCTGCTCTGGACAGGAACAGAGACATGGCCCCGGACCCAGATCCTGACTCCAACACGCAGTCTCCTTCTGAGACATCCATCATCATCATCATAGTAGCTGCATCCTGGGGAAAGAGAGAGAAAGAGACAAACCTGTAAGAAGAAAAGGTCAATACCACCTTGAGACACTCTGAAACAGGAATGCTAGGTGTGTACCTTAGGGTAGGCGATGGCAGGCCCCCTCTTCATGTAGAGCACATAATCCTCCAGACTGGGCCTCCGTATGAGGATGGGAATCCCCCTGCCCGTCTTCAGGAAGCGACCTGCGGGCTGCCCGGCTATGTCATCGTGCAGGATTATCCCCCAGTTGCTGTTCAGACGTGCCCCCGCCTCAAGGCCAAACATCTTTTTGAACTCCACCCTGCTTTTCTTACGAAACTCGGCCACCAGTGGCTCCCCGAACACCAGCAAGCTTCCCCAGGGAGGGTGGGTCGTATCGAACCTTTGTCCTCGTCTGTCTCCATAGCTGCATCTGATGCATGGTGGGTCTCTGAGTCCTCCTCTTTAGGGATAGCCTCATGTTCCTCTTGTGTGTGGATGTTTGCTTCTTCTTCTGGGTCTTCCTGGTTCTGCTCGTCTCTCAGCTGCATCACCTCAGGGCTCAGGGCTTCCTGGGGCATCAGGCTGCTGATCCTCTCCAGGGGGGACAGGGGTCGCCTTTTGGACAATAAGGCTTGCCTGAAGGTCAGGTTGGAGCTCAGGGGTGAGGGGTCCGAGTCGTCTCCCTTGTTCTCGTTACAATTTACAAAGGCAGTTGAAAAAGTCCTTGTTTGTCTCCTGTTACATTTATGCAGTATGAATCTGCTACCGAGTTGTCTTTGACTGCTACTTCTCACCAGTCTGTGCATCAACAGGAGTCCAGCAAAGGGCATTTGCATAGCCATTACTTCAGATTATAGAAAAAGCAATGAATCACAAGGAAAGGATATGTCTGGAGATGCCACCCAGAGGCAGATAAACACTAGAAAATGACATATGTAGTTGTTAAATAAATTATAAATCAAAGTGATTATAACTTAAATCCTGGTTGAAATGCCACTTACTACATTTACAGTAGAACCACCAACAATTCGTCATTTATCCTATGCTCGGCTGTGTTTACTGCTCAAGGAGGTCACAATGCCCAAAACACACGTGGAAAAAAACGTCATAACTGAGCGACAGGCGTAGTAATTGAAGTCCACCAGCAGATGGCGTTATTATACACAATTCATATTCATTATGGTCCCAAAACTCTCATTGTCATTTCGTGTTCTGTCATTATGGCCTAATGGAGCCACAGCAACGTCGGCTTATTCATGAAACTGCCCACTTTTAGGGAGTGAACCCGCCAACGGGCAAAAAGTGTGTCCTTATTATGAAGAAAAGGGGTTCTTCTACATTTGACGGTTGAAAACGTCATATATTGTTGATGCGTTCAAATGCTGTAATAAAAAAACAAATGCTTGGGTTTAATACAATAACGTTGCAGACAGGGTTTGAAGTGATTAAAAAAAAATAATCAGAGGCTTGTTTGTATTGCTATCTACCTCGTTGATTTATCCCGAATAGCAATATACAATAAAAAGGTGCCTAGTTAATAACATTCACTTAATGGACATTACAATAGAGAGGCGAAGTCCCTCCCCTTCCGGTTGAGCTCCATGGGACCTTATTTCGGAAAAATTATGTATTGAAGTCAATGGGGAGAGAAAGATTATCTTTCGATTCCGTTTGAATTGTGCCACGAATTACACATATGATGTTTGTCAATTTAAAAGATAATTTTGCAAGTCAAAAAAATAAAAATGTGTCGTAAAACTGTGAAGTAACACTTTTTTTGTGTGAAACCGCTCAATGAACTACATCTCCCGTCTCGCACCACACACCAAGACGGCCGTCACGTTGGCACATTTCACTTATTTCTTTCAGAATGAGGTGAAAAGTATTAAAAGAGGTGAAAATCACTACAAGTGTGGGCATGTTGAGAGCTGTAGATACACAAAAGGGGAGTAAGTCGGTTCCGTAAGAGCCAGCATGCGGGACCAGGATTCTGGGATTTGTAGTCTTTCTAGTTGCGTATTTTTCATAGTCTTATATTTCAACAGTTTTACGACAAACTGTGACTTTTTTTACATGGAATTTTTTTTTTAAGATTGACAAACATCATATGTGTAATTCGTGGCACAATTCAAACGGGATCGAAAGATAAGTTTTCTCTCCCCATTGACTTCAATACATACTTTTTCCGAAATAAGGTCCCATGGGTCGGAAGTAGATGGGCGGGACTTCGCCTCTCTATTCAGTACACACTGACAGGAACCTGTGGGAGCTTCATCAAAAACGAAACCACATTATTTGAATGTGAATGGTAACTTACATATTTAAAACAATTCTGAACAAACATCAATTATATGTATCAATTGATTGAGTAATATAATTCAACGTTTAACCATAACTGATAAAAGAGTGATTTATTTGTGTTTAAACCAGTCTATGGTTTACACCAGGGGTGGGGAACCTTTTTCCTCTCAAGGGCCATTTCAATTTTTTCCACATCCTCCGAGGGCCGTACAAATTATTGACCTCTGCTTAAAAATACTAAATCACAGACCATTCATTTCGCCTTTCTTTCATGCTGTTTAAAGAAAAAGCAACCTCTTAATCCAGATATCTTACTCGCGCATGCATGCACGTGCACGGTTGTGGCATGACCACCAAAACAGAAAGATATGGACACAAGATGTGTGCAAATGTATTTAGTTTCCTATCCACGTGAACATGATTTAAGTTGGGGGGGGACTTCACGTTGAATGTTGAAGTTAAAAGCATCAATCTGGTGCACTTTGAGAGCAACATTAAGAGATCTATGGATACATCTCTCAACACCCATATGAAACAGAACTGGAAGCAGATTTTGTTTTTCTTTATGGATATTTTACAAATCACTCCCCTTTCAAACTGTATTCTTGTTTATTAATAACAACTTGTTTTTACTGTCATATAGTATTTTATACCTGTTTACTTTATTCTCTTATTTTTTTTTATAACTATAATGATCATATAAAGATGTGCCTTTACCTCACTGGTTGGAGAAAAAGCTTCTTATATTCGTTAGCATAGCTAGCTAACCAGATGCTAATAACAACAAAGTTATTGACTGTATGATCAGTATGACAGATGAACAGATCGCCACTGGGCTTACAACTAAAGACACAGCCACGCAAAAACTGCGACATGTGTACGGCTCCTTATGACCCTGCTGCAATTCCTGGAAGTGCCAGAGCGGCGTTCTGGTGCTCTCCGTCAGAACTGCACCCCTGTCAGACGAGACATATACCACGTGATGACACGTTAGGCTCGTGTTGTGTTCAAGGACCCTGACCTTGGCCAGGAAAAACAGGCACTCGCTTGTTTAATTCTTTTGCGGTCTAGATTTCTTTAATTTTTTTCTTTTTTGCGTGTGTTTATAAATTACCTCGAGGGCCGTACCAAATGGTCTCGCGGTCCGTATACGGCCCGGAGGCCGGAGGTTCCCCACACCCCTGGTTTAAACTATACGTCGGAATGCAAATTATGGGTCCGGAGCTAAAAGAGCTTGTCAACAAAAACTATTGGTTTGGGATCATTTCAACAGACACAATGCATTTTAACAAAATTGTATCCCACCAGAATAATTAAGTAAATATGCAGAGAAGGCATAATTTCCAAACTCTAATGTATAATACCCTTTGTTTTATAGTTATTCAAAATCTAAGAACTACGGACCATCTATTATACGAGGAGGACCTGAAGGCAGCATGAGTCCTGCTTGTTGTCTGGCAGCAGCCAATGGGAGGGGCGGTCCTTCTGACGTGCTAACGCGCATGTGCGTAGCAGTCCACACGTGGGGTCTGTGTAATCCACGCACGCAGACGCAAGCAGCGGTTCAGAAATGGCGGCCGATGTAGGTAGCTCTTCGCTGCAGTTACCCTGCGTATTTTCACCTAAATCACGACAATACTTAGCGTTGTGTGCCCAGGATGGCAGGCTTCGCATTTGGAACACAGATAGCAAAACACTTCACCAAGAATACGTGCCTTCAGCCCATTTGAGTGCCACCTGTATCTGCATAGCCTGGGGACCATGCCGGACAGTCAAGGTACGTGAGGCCCAAGCAAGCTGCCTATGCTACTTTCCTGTAAAAGTGCACGCAATAAGACAGGGAAAAGTGTCACTTTAAAAAAAAAAATTCTCACAGAAAGCTTTGAACCTTCGCCTATGTGTTAACGCAGGCGCCTTCATTTTTCTGACACACATATAGCGTAGCCACGTTAGCAGTTAGCTAGCTTCCAACAGCTGCGCAGGACGCACATGTTAGTCCCACATGGTAGTGAAGAAAAGAAGGACAATGTCTTACTTTTTTATTTCAGTGCGAACTAACTCTAAGTAATACTTAAAGCAGCTCCATTAATCTTACCAATTATTTTCTAAGCATATATAGACCTGTTACTACTGCAAATAAACTCGTTATTGAAGTTAGCATTAGCCCACCAAAGCTCAGTAGCGTGTGCCACCATGACACTTCTGAGTGGAGAGGTTCACAAAGTTTTGCCTCTGTGGCAATTTATAAACCGTTTCACAAAAGTATATGTGTAGTTTATGACTAATAATTTGTATGCCAAGTAATTATGCTTTTAATAATAGACGGAATGTGTTTATTGTGTCCAGGATGTTTTACTCAAATTATTTCTACTACTCTCAGTAGGTTGTTGAGTAACCTCATTTGATAGCACTAGCAGTATTTGCTTTTAACAGCTTTCAATGCGTTTTTGGTATAATATCAAAACAGTTATTGATGTAACAGACTGAGATTTAAATGCAAGTGAATTAATTGCAACCAAGTGATCCAGCATGCACTATCTTTTTATAATACAAAATGTTTTGGTTGATGTTTAGGTAGTTATACATTACAAATATGCTGTGTTTTCAGGAGGGACCTCAGAGGAAGAAGAGGAAATCGGAGGCAGTGCAGGAGGAGAAGGCAGACCTCTTGGCTATGGGCACAGCAGCAGGCAGTGTGCTTATCTACAGTACAGCAAAGGGAGCACTGCACTGTACACTGGTGAGTGAGACTTCAAAAACCTGTATCATGGCCTGTAAACTACTCCCTATGTTTTTCCTCCTACTTTTCCAAGTGCAAAAGTGTATTTTATTGCCAAAATGTTGTTGTGGCATGTGAAGGACCTTTTTAATCTTAAGAAGATTTTTTTGTATCAAAATATAGTTCTGTTAAAGCTGTGTTGACTTAAAAACAACATTTTGTCATAATCTTCACCACGCCTAAGTGAAAAACAACAAATCAGAGCCAAGGACACTAATGCAGTGCCAATGACTGCTAGGGATCTGTTTTAAAGCTAATCGGCTTTGATCAATTAAGTTAACATCATTTTATTTATCAAGATTATGTTACTAGGGATACAGAAGGAGTTAGAGAAAATATATTTTCCTTAGCTATTCAAGTTTATGTACTACTGTCAGGATATAATGAAAATCTGATATGAAGCAAATCTGAGGCAAGGCTGTAATTGAAAAAAGTTATCACTTGTAGCTTTTAAGTGAAAGCTATATTTATTCCTTTTATTTGTGTTTATTTTTAAAGAATAGGATACCTTGTTAACAACTAGTAACTACAGTTTTTTCTGTCCCTTGCAGGATGGAGGCCACAGTGGGGGAGTGAACTGTGTCCAGTGGCACCCTGAAGACGGTTTATTATACAGCGGCTCAGATGATACTAACATTGTAGAGTGGGACCTGCAGACGGGCAAGGCAAGAAGGTCAGTATTTGGTTTACAAGAAGATTATAGGAATAAGAAAAACCCTTTTAATTAACGAAAGCCATTTGTGTGATTTTGCAACTAACCTGAAGGCTGTAATCAACCATTTACATGATTATTTAACTCAATTTGAATTGGCAGAAACGAGCAAATGCATACTTATTTCAAAAGAAATATCTGTCACACAATACATAAGGACTTCGACATTATTTCAACACTTTAACCTCTTCAAATTCTGTTGCTAGTGTAAGTTTATTTTTGTAATGTTTAATATTGAAATGGTGTCCCTATCTTACAAATTGCAACTTTTTTTTATTGTCTCCTGTACATTTCACATTCTGGAAAAATAATAAATACTTAATTGAATAACATGGAAAATGTTATCTTGCTACATTTCCCCTTTATTTTGCCCACTTCATAGTTTATACACGAACCACAATGGTGTCTTATTTAACTGTCTTTTCTGAAGTGGAGGCTGACGTATCGCATACAGAGAGCCGCAATGCCAGATGAAATGGGGAATAGGAATGAATCACCTCTGAAAGTGTCTCAGGTGTGAGGATGTGCTCTCTGTTGTTATTAAGGATAATGCTTCACATGCGTCATCTTATGCCTCTTTTAGATTTTTATTGTAATTTTCTCAGAGCCTCATCTGCTGGTCCTATTACTATAAAAACCCAGTCTGATCACAGCTATTAGCTTGTATTACAGAGCTCGTCTTTTCAAGCTCACCTTATCTTTGACCAGTACAGACACAGGCTCACTGAGAGAACAGGAACCAGACAACAGCCAACTTTCCCTTTGACTCTATAGAATTAACATCAATTTTTGACGGATGACATGACCTGCTGCTGGTGACATTAGTCATTGTAACCAAACTGTTACCAAAAGTTGCAGTCCGCTAAAAACAAAACCATTTATTTCTCTCTTCCAACTCCACTGTGAATGATTGAACTGCTTATCCACCCCTTGCTCTCTTGTAAAACCCTGCAACTAATTGTATTCAACCCAATATGCTGCATTCAATACAGTAACAGCATTGTATACAACATGATTGATCCATCATATGAGATTAATCAGACCAATTATAATGCTGTGATCAATATACTTGCTCAGTTTTCCTCCAAACTAATTTCATGTTTACTTTTTTTTATACCATTATTATAATTAGGGATGCTCCGATCGATCAGCCGCCGATCGATATCGGCCGATATTCACTCTCTGCCGATCGATCGGTGCTCTCTATAAAGGCCGATCACATGACGTAAAATACATGACACTTTTCTCTGTGCGCGCAAAACAGCTCGCCAAAATGGCTTCACCGGTCTGGCAGTATTTTAAGGTGTCCGAAAAAGACAATAAAATAGCGGTATGCAACGTGTGAGAAGCAGAAATCCTGCAGCTCCACCTGCTGTGACGGACCGGTGAGCGGAGCAAAACACACACTAAGAGTTAGACCTAACACTTAGCTATTTGATCTACCTCTGGAACAAGCTAAACTAGTTATAAATATATGTATTCTTCACTGTCGGGTCACTCATTACTGGATCAGTGAGCTGCATGAGATACTGACAGGCTGGAGAGAGAGAGAGAGAGGAAAAGAGAGCGCTTCATTTCTCCCGTGTTATTATCCAAAGTTAATGTAAACTTGAATAATGTACTTCATTTGAATGTAATAATTATGTTGGTTTTTGTGGAAGCGCATCATGTATTGAAAAATGAATCTGAACTTTTCGATCCGTTACGATTATAAACTGAAGCAATATAAAAGTGAGCCCCATTAACTGAGTTTTAAACATCACTTTAAATGGAAGACCCCCATAGCCCCCACCCACCGATCGGTATCGGCCGATACTGATTTCGGCGATCGGCCCCAAAATTCCCGATCGGAGCATCCCTAATTATAATACTGGAGAAACTGTACCAACACCCAAATCAGGTTAAATCCATAGTTTACTGCCAGCTGGAGTTTATTTTCCAAACAGGTCCCTGGTTCACTTAACCAGAGGAGTAAGCAGCCGTAATGCTGCATGCATTGTTCTCACATGCACTTTCCCAGTAAAGTTAAGACTCTACATCATCTATTAGTTTGGCCGCGAGGACTGGGTGAAGTTCCTCTGTCCTGCCTGCCCTTTGCTGATTAAAGTGACGGGGGTTAACCCGGAGGTTAGCAACAACTTTAGCTCAGGCTAACTTAAGGTGGGCTAAACCTCTAGGGTGGACAATCTATTTTCATTTTATTGACAAGCAATTCCGTTTTGTCAGATTTAGTTTAAGTGAAACGGTTAACCGGTAAAGATGTGTGATGGTTAAACATGGCACTATTATTTTGTCAAAGAGGAAAGGTGTTTGTTCAATCACAGGTATAAATATGTGCTGTCCAAAAAGCCAAATCAGAAGAGGCCAAAACTCCATCCCTTCCGTCCATCATGATGCAGAATGTTTTATGGTCCCTGTCATGGACTTCTTTTGGGCCAGGACTGGTGTTGGACCGGGACCAGTATACCGTATTTTACCACTAGGTGTCACACTTTACTTAGCAGCGGACCTTTCCTTCTTATCTTCCAGTGTAAAGTGTTTTTTCTGTTTTGTCGTGGTGATCAAAAATGGCAGAAATCAAAGGTGCAGAGTCCAGAATCTTTAGTTCTCTTTGAGAATAACTTCTAGTCTCCCCAAAAAACACATACTTTCTAGTAAAAAAGCATTATAATTGTAATGACATTGTTTTACTTTTATCCTGATTCAAGGCAGTTGCTAACAAAGGTGTGCATTCAAACAGGACAAAACACTTGATCTAATGAACTGACACTTAACTCACAAACACTAAAATACACCAACAAGCCGTAACACTGAAGGTTCCACCATCATGCGTTTATCACTGTATTTCATCATAAACACCTTTTCTCTGTGATTTAGTGGCAGCCCAGTTAGTGAGTAAAATCATGAGCCGTAATGTCACCGTGAATCCTCACTACAGCCCATTTGTGGTCCTCAAAATGCTTTTGGAGAGTGGTGGGAGTGTCTTTCCATATTTCTTTCTGCGATCAGGTGGAGTTCAGTAGTAAATTGTAGGGATGTAACGATATACCGAATATCACGGTATCGCGATAAATAAACGTCCCAATACCGTCGTGAAACTGACAAAATCTACCGCGATTTAAAAAAAAAAAAAAAAAAAAAAATTAATTAATTATTTTTTTTAAACACTTTTTTTTTTTTAAACCTTTATTTAACCAGGTGGTCCCATGGAGATCATCGATCTCTTTTTCAAGAGAGACCTGTCCAACATGGCAGCAAGTAGGTTACAACATGAACATAAAACAACAGAACACAAAAGGACATCGTATTTACAGGGCACATTTACATACCTAGAGACATTGACAAATACCAACAGTATATTTATATCTGCCCTTGTCAATAAGCCTCACCTTCTTGGCAAAAACGGTATTGTTTTTGAAGTGGTGGAGTGAAGACAATGCACAGTTTGACCCACTGCTGTCACCCATGGCCAAAGCATATCTCTCTGTCCCACTGAGGTGGCGTTAGACTTTTTCGCTGTCCGTCATTTTGACAGACAGGATCGTAAAATATCCGTCATAATCCATTATTACCCGTCGGGTCTGAACTCGCCACTAACGTGTCGCGCTGACACGGAGGGGGGGGGGGGGGGGGAGAGAGAGAGCACGCTTGTGAACTGTCAACGGGGGGGGGGGCGGGCGGGCGGTGTTATGCATGCCCACCGAGATATGCATGCCCACCGAGATATGCATGCCCACCGAGATATGCATGCACCTCGCGGAAGCGTGCACAGCGTAAAGCAAAAACTCCCAGACATTTCAATGATCTGTACGGCAAAGTACGCTTTGGAAACTATATCATTTCCTTTTGGAGGGCATGCATAACACCAGAGCCTCGCTGCGGCGAAACTTTGGCGCTGTTCCGAGTTTGTTCTAATCTGTCAAAATGACAGACTGCTTTCAGATTTTTCCGTCATTGTTAAAAAAGAATATTCGGTTAACGCGACCACTGCTGTCCCAGCAACATCAGTACCAAGCGAGAGAGTTTTTACCACAGCAGGGGATATTGTAAACGCCCAAACATCCCAGCTTCTACCTGGAAATGTGGACATGCTCATATTCCTAAAAACCTGTCTGATGATGCTGAGTGAGTGACTTAGTGAGTTTGAGTTGAGTTACTTGAAAAACTAAAGGGAAATTTGATTTATTTTATTGCAGGGTCTGATTATTCAATGTCCTTGTTTATTTGTGAGGTGCAGTGGCACAAAGAAAATGCCTACTTTGTTTGGTAGTACTAGGTACAAAAACACTGGTTTTCTTGTTCCAGTCTGTTACTGTCACTTTGTTTTTGACACTTTAAAATACTGCTATCCTACTAAAATGCTGTACAAATCAGATTTATTATTTAATAAAGAACATTTTTCCAAGTAAAACATTTTTAAATTTAAAAAAAAAATTCAAAAAAAGAATTTACATTTTTTTTTCCCCTTTATTATTCAATATCGCGATAAATACCGTACCGTGGACTTGTTATCGCGATATTATCGTACCGTGAGTTTTTGGTATCGTTACATCCCTAGTAAATTGTATGCAGTTGAATGCAGCTGTACAATTTCAGTCCATTCACCTTGATATAAAAAAGAAAAACACATATTACAAAACACAATAGAGGATACTGGAGTTCAAAAGGTGCTGCTGGTGCGCGTTGGAAAATGATGTTGATTAAAAGAAATGGAATCCCTTAAAGATGCTGTTAGACTAAAAATAAACACAGGCACCAAGAGTACTCATGGTGTCTTTATTTGTTTACTCAGCAAGTGGAAGGCGGACCGTGCAGCAGTGACCAGTTTGAGCGTGAGCCCTGATGGAAAACTGCTGCTGTCAGCAGGTCAGATCATCAAGATGTGGGACTTGGACACCAAGGAGATTTACAGGGTGAGTGCCAGCTGATCTACTTCATAGTTATTGATTTATTCGACTAGGCTCAAATATTATGGGCTTTCAGAAGTTACTCTTACAGTTGAAAAATCCCGACCTAATGTAGTTAAAGTAAAACTATATGGTTATAAATAGGAATCCATGGTATCAGTTCATCTTTATTTTCCTTACCTTTATAAATGTCTAGCCTAATCCAAGTTATTTCTGTGTATTTATTTAACAATTTCTTGTAGTGAATGGCAATTATATGCCATTAAATGTATTATTATTATTATTTTTAAACACTGGAAATAACGGATTATGAGGGACAATGAGAAAATCCTACTGGCTGTTGGTACTTAAAATCTTGAGTAGGTAATTGTTTAGGTGCCTCAAGAGGCTTTGGAAAAATGTGCTTATTCAAAGTTAGTGTGATGGGCTTAAAGGCACTTCATAATATTAAAACTAAATATACTTTTGTTTCCCCTGCACTAAAAGGAAATAAAAACAGAAGGACATTGTGATCGGCCATTTTGTTAAGTAAATCTTTAGAAATGTGTAATCCTAAATCACTAATTATAAACCAGTGTAATTTGGGTCTGATATTTTCAGCAGGGGTGATTAAAATGTCCTGCTCTGTCATTGTTCCCTCTGCAGAAGTTCACAGGCCACTCCTCTGCGGTGACGACCCTACGTTTTGCCACCACACGACCTCCAGACAGCAACGGTCTCTACTTCCTGTCCGGTGCTGCACACGAACGGCTGCTCAGTGTTTGGTGAGTGCTCAAAGAAAACCCAGAGCCCTATTTTCATTTTGTCTTCAGTGATGCCGTTTCACCTGACATCTTTTGAAATATATTGCCGTAGTCTGCTTTTGCAGTGTGTATTTCCTCAAACTTACCGGAAGTTGTCTCATTACAGGCAAGTACGGCAAGATGGAAAGGACAAGAACTCAGTGGTTTCCTTCACACTGACGGACGAGCCGCAACACATCGACCTCGTCCAGTCCAACAACAAGGAAGAGGTCAGAGTGGACAGATAACATTTAATTCATTTGGAAAAATGTATTTTGAAAAGAAGCCTCGTATGAAACGACAGGATAAAGTCTGGAAATTGGCAATTAAAAAACATAATTGGTATTGACTAATATGTTCAGTATGTTCTGATGACAAAAAATACACATTTTACACTTAAGGGAGAAAACATTGGAACTAAAGTAAAAAAAAAAGTTTAGTCCTACAATTAAAACTGGACTAGGGTTGTCAACTAAATCTGAATAATAACATTTGACTAACTAATGGCCTTCTAAAGAATAAGGCTATATGTGACCCGCTCTATCAAAATCAGTCCGAAGTCGCAACGGCTCATTTCAAAATAAACGTGGATTTGCGTAAAAAAATAGTTTTTCGGGTGTTTTGTTTGATTTTAAACAAACAAAGTCTTGGCTTTCAGAATATGAAACTTTTATTTCCAAAATCACACGATAAATACATTTTGAAGCTTGTAAAGGGAAGATGACAGCTCTCACTCGCCACTCTGCTGTTCCGCAGCACCGCCCCCCCTCCCTCCGGCTGAAATTATGAATGTAAGGCGTATAGTAATCATAGATAACACGGCAGGGTCCGTTACAGTTTGTTTTCATATGATTTCAATTAAACAAAGTCTTGGCTTTCAGAATATTAAACTTGTTTGGGCAAATTCAGATAATAAATACAACTTTGAAGCTTGTAACGGCATAATTACAAGCGGAGATCGGAGTAACTTGACGTCACAGCAGGCATAACAACAGCCGGTGTTTCTCGTGAGTGTTTTCCCTGGGAAACAAACACAATACACACAAACGCAAAAATACACAAACACACACACACGTATACACACACACACGCAAGCTTCCCCCAGACCAGTAATCCAAACGAAAATATCTTCCCTCCGTAGTATTTTGATCATTTGCTCCGCTAATAATCAATCAGATCGATGGATTCCAGAGAAGAGGAAACTTTAAGGGCCTTTTTCTCAAAATGATGACTCGGTGACAGTCATTATATAATGTGACATATTTTGCTTAATATTTGGAGTACAACAACAATCCTGATATCATTAGAAAGCTAGGAATCTCCTCTTTCCAACATTGTATACAACTCAAAACGTGTCTTCGGGTCAATGCGACTGATTTCGATGGAGCAGGTCACATATATATATATATAATAGCTGCCAAAACTAACACTGCACTACATGTAGACTAGGATTGTAACCATTACATTTATTTGAAAAGAGCTTGAGATTTATGCTCTTGCTTCAAGCTCTGCTAAAGTGTTCCACCCTGTGGTGTAATTATGTTGGAGCTATACAGACACATTTATGGCCTGTTAAGCAACCTATTTACTTTATGCAAATGTTTGTTTGTTATTTGTTCTACACAGGCGGTGAGGCTGGCAGTGGTGTGTAAGGATGGGCAGCTGCATCTGTTTGAGCACTTTTTAAATGGGTAAGCCCTTAAAGCACTGTATACAGAACTAGGCAGCATATGGCAGCGCAAGGTAACTGTATGAATCATTCAAGCCCCTAGGAAAGCAATTACATTTTGCATTCTACTCGTACCAACTTTTTTTCTGTCCATACTATAAACCAAACATTTAAACAAAGCAAGCTGGCGCAGTCAAACGCTTTAAACCTGTATATTTTGGATGCACAGCATAACCTCTTTAAATAATATCTTCACTTGCTCACATTGGGTGCGTTTGCTCCCTAATGGCTGTTCAGGGACATTGCGCTGCCAACATGAGTCAGATCAGGAAGCCTTTACTTCTCTCTACTTCTAAATATGTGTTGAATACAAAATGTAATTTAACAGATTGTAATCAACATCGTATACTAGCCGCACTCAAGGACTGTTAAACGTCTGTCCCCACAGTCCCTGTAAGAAGCCGCTGTCGCCCTCGTGTTCGGTTCAGATGTCCGACACAAAGGACTCACCTGTGCCAATCCCACTGCTGGCTGCCGCCCTGACCGCTGACAAACTGTCCGTGCAGCTGGCCTACGGGAACCACCTGCAGCCAGTGATGGAGAGAGTGGTGAGTACACAGGAGACTTAAAATCATCTTTGGTATCTTCCTAGAAATGTTGGTCGGCCGAACTGTCTGCTTACCTGCCATGCTTTGCCCTCCCAGGAGATCAACACCGCAGAGAGACACATCTGTTTGACCCGGGATGTTCAGACCAGCTTGTCCCTTACCATGGAAACCAGCGTATCCAAGGTAACAATCAAGTCTTCCTTTTCATTATGAGTCAAGAAGACCAAGCTAACCTGGGCATGATCTCCAGACCTTTTAATGGTCTATTTTCAACCCTGTGACTGAAGATGAAAAGCTTAGATTCTGTTTTGTGTTCCAGGTGAAGACTCCTATTGTCAACAACAAGAGCAAAGTGCTGGTGCCAGGGCTCCCTGGCCACCAGGCCCCAGTCAAAGGAACATCAGAGAAGAGGAAAAAAGACACAGACACCAAAGAGGTGGGTCCAGTATTCAGTGCACCTTTCTCACTCTGCTGGCTTTATGGCTCTGCCTCCAAACAAATAAACACATTACATGTCACTTGTTAGACGCTTTTATCCAAAGCGACTTACATACTCAATACTGTGGACAATCCCCACAGGAGCAATTTGGGGTGAAGTGTCTTGCCCAGGGACACAACAACATGCAGTGGGGTTTGAACCTGAAACACAATTTTTCAACCAAAATGCTCCAGGGTTTCCATTATAGAAACCCTTTAGTAAAGTACGTCTTAATATGTGACCAAAGGGGCACTGTTTTAACTGTAACATCAGTGTTCTTGGGCACAATGTCTTCATTGGTTCACTCTTTTTCACATCTTGAACATGTTAAGTTCTGACTTTTGTTTTAGTTTTCTTCAAAATTGTAGCAAATAAAGTCTCACTCGGACAGTATCAGGATATTATGATGTGGAATTTCAAAATTAAAGTCAAACATGGGCTGTGATCCCTCTATACTCATATTATTTTAACAAAAAAATCATATTGGAATGATTACACACAATTACGGGTTAAATCGAGCCGTTATATTTAGGAGAAAATATCAAGACATACATCATAGCCTTAACATATCGGTAATCATGATCACAAAGCACTACCACTTAGTAACAGCTCACTCATTCATCCTAAGAATAGTATTTTATTTCTGCATGCTTTCAACTAGTGTTGTGTTGTTGGTGTTAAACCTGGGAAAGTCAATACATTAAGCGTGTGTTGAGATTCCTGTTAATCTAATACAGGGGTCTCCAACCTTTCTCCATCTGAGAGCTACTTTGAAAAAATGAAAGTGGCCAAGAGCTACTTGCATCGCATCGCTTACATTTATTCACATAGCACTCATCAGTTGAATTAAGCTACTTTTGTACATGTGTGAAATTGCAATACCTAAAGCTTATCAAAAATCTTAACTTCACATCAAGGTCCAATTTCATGTAGATTTCATGACATTCATGTCAGAAAAAGCTGCTTCACAAAGGTCTGTAGAGCCAAATAAAGCAGACATTTTCAGTGCTGCTTGGTGAATGTTCTTATAGTTTTCTGGATCTACAAGGCTCCAGAAATGTTGTGAGTTTTGCTGAGACTTAAGCTGAACATGATTTTGGAGATTTATAACCTCCATCTCCATCTCCACAGGATTGACACTGAACAGTGCAGCCATCTTTTTCTTCTTCTTCGTCTTGACATTAAATTATAAACCATAATAAATCAACTGTATAGGTCTAGCCTCCCTATATCTGTGTGAAATTGTTCCATCCTCAAAAACAAAAAATGAACGCTTCTGTAGTCTAGCTGCAGCTTCTAGCAATGGTCTTCTGTTAAAAAAAAAAGGACACTTAATGTCCTCAATGTGGCATCACAAACATGACTTGAGTCTGAACACAGCAGACAACAGGAGTACAACAGCATTATAAAAACAAAAATAGTGCATGTGGGTGCACACTTACATTCTCTGTCTTACTGTTGCATAAATCCCATGAATGTATGAGATTAATGGCGCGTTTCCACTACAGCGCGGAGCCCGGTTTAAGAGGGCTGTGACGTCAGCGGCCCGACTTTGGTTGCGTTTCCACTTGGTCTAGTACCGGCCGGCGGGTCCTAATTCACAGTTTTTCTGGCCTCATAAAATCGTGGTTCTAGGGCCAGGAACAACCAGGCTGAGTTGTGACGTCAACACTCTCGACTGCTGATTGGTCAGAGAGAATCGTCACAATCGGCGCGCGAGATAATCCCTAGCGTCGCATATATATATAGCGAAGCTTGCAGCATTTTTATAAACAACATTTTTGTCAACAGAGGAGCTAAAATGGAAAAGAAAAGCACGCCGTGGTTGGTCGAGGAAGTGACGACGTTCCTACATTACATTGCAGATGATAAGATCCAGCGGGAGCTCGACGGGACAACTCGCAATATTAAAGTATTTCAGGAGGTCTCTACACAGATGTCCACAAGCGGCTACTCGAGGACTGTCGTGCAGTGTAGGGAAAAACTCAAAAAGATGAAGAGTGAATATCGCTTGGTCAAAGATAATAACAACAGGAGTGGTGCCAGTAGGAAAAACTGGAAGTGGTTTTAGCTAATGGACACCATTTACGGCCATAGACCGGCTAGCGTTGGGAGGGATGGAGGCCTGGACTCTGCAACGGCGTTACTGGAGTCTCTGCATGGTACGTTTTTTCTAACGCTCTGTTATTTGCTTGAAAGCGTTGTGTCCCTATCTGTTCAAAAGCTCACTTCTAACAAATAAATCGTCACGGCAGTTTTAAGCAGCGTGACTCCGCCCGACAAAAAGCCGATTGCTCCGCCTACACTGCGTTACTATAGTTACTGCCCCAGTTCCTAAACTGTAATGGAAACGCGCCATCAAGTGAGCTGGTCCTAACGAGGCCAAGCGAGGCCGGGCTCCGCGCTGTAGTGGAAACGCGCCATAAGTTAGCTTCATCATATCTCAATCAGTGATTAAGTGAATAATAACGTTTCTATCAGGTTACTATCAGCCTGTCACTCTTATTAGTAGTTATTTTTCAGGAGGGGGCGGGGTTTGGAGGAACAGAGGAGACGGTGATCGCGGAAGCTTTCCTCCTGCCTTCACAAAATGTACACACGTATTTATCAACTGAAAATAGCAAGAGGACATTCATACTCTGCAATCCAAGACTTGAATAAATCCACCAAAAACCTGACATGACGATAACGAGTGTTTTTCAAAAACACAAATCCCTGCTGTGTGTCTCTGAGCCGCAGCGACAGGGCCTGATTCAGAGCGGGTCATTCTGCTGTTGGTTCTGGACTGGTGTTGCTGGTGTTGGTGGAGAAAGCAGACTGCTCCATGTGTGGTGTCGCTGTGCCGCTGTCACGTCTGTTCCTTGATCTCTGCGTCACGGACCAATTTTATATTCGTGACAGAAACAATTCTAAAATAAAAAAACGTTATTGTCCAGCCGCGGCAGAAAAATCAAGAAGCAACGTTACTACGCTATAATCGATAATCGAGCGGCGAGCTACTGAAAAGCTGCCCGCGAGCTACCGGTAGCTCGCGATCGACGTGTTGGAGACCCCTGATCTAATATATCTCTGTTCTCCTACAGATTTCAATAGTAGAGCGACTAGGTGAGATCGATCTGTCTACAGTCCCCAGCGAGAAGGGGGCTCCTAAAGGGACGGCCTCTCTACAGACAGACAACTTTGCAGTGCTGCTGGTGCAGGGCCTGGAGAGCAACGACGCCAGCATCCTAAATGTAAGAGTCTGAAGTCAAACACGGGTTTTGAGAAATGGAAATACCAAAGTGAATGCCTTATGTTGTTTTTCCCCACAGATTTGTCCTCATTTGCGTTTCAGAAGGTTATAGAGACCTTCTGTACCACCAACGCAAAGATGATTTGAATATGGAATTTGTTTAACTCGATCACAAATAGATATTTTTACACCAAGGCTGATTGTTTAGTATTCAGAGTTCGAACTTGTACAAGCTTCTACAATTTCCTGGATGTTTAGCTCATCTCCGTTCAAACACAAGCCTCTACTTTAAAAGTGTCAAATCTTCTTTCCTCTACCACAGAAAGTTTTTCAGACTCGTAAAGAGATGGTGATCAAGAAAACGGTTGCTCGGTTACCCCTCCCTGCTGTTTTACCCTTGGTGGAGGAGGTGAGGTTACATTTTCTTTCACATTCCTTTTTGACACATGCCAAGTTCTTTTTATCCTGTCTTCAGCCTTAACCTGCCCAGATCTTCTGTCCGCGTCACCATTTTTTAAGTGAAGCTGTTAACTCTCTGCTATGATTTACTGCAGTTTTTATAATCGGCTCTTTATCTTCTCTCCTGTAGCTCACAAAGAGGCTCCAAGGGCACCCTTTCACGTAAGTTGGCGCCTGACAGATCAACTGTCAGCATTTAATTGGTTTCAGTTGACAGTGTTTGACCAATGCAGACCTCGCTGTTTGTGCTGCTGCTTTTTAACTTATCCATTAAAAACATAAAAAACAATGAGCCCCATCATTTGTGTATATACAATCATGCAGTTCTGGGCCCCACTTGACAGCTTATGAATGTGTTCCTTCCTACAGGGCCGTTCTAATGGTGCGGTGGCTCAAGGCTGTGCTCATGCACCACACATCATACCTGGCATCGGTGAGTCCGCTTTCCCAGCATCACATTATGTCTGTAATGTGCAGACCCCAGATTGTTGCGGTTTTTTTTGGTGCAGGGATGCGTAACTTTGAAAAACAACCCAGGAATTAGCATTGCAAGGGCTCCCTCGACAAAAAGCCAATCGAATATCTGTATTGGACATTGGAATATAGCAGAAAATTAGCTCCTTGGCTAACAAACGTTTATTATAACCAGGCGTGCACATAACTGGTAAGCATGCGCGGCAAACATCTGAAATACGTACTGTCACTTGTTTCACTAAGCACATTTGCGTACCGGCGGACTTGTGAAGCATTTCCAGAAGGCGCTTCGATCACTCGACGACAGAGCCGGTTGCCGTGCGCACAGACGGGGCTGCTGTTAACGGCGGTGTGTACAACAGAATTGTGCCACAACTTCCACGCACGAGTTCCACCTCCCGTCGACGTTCAATACATAACACACTTAAGGCTTTCCCCCACCTGAACACTGCATAATGTGACTCCCTTTAAGCACAGCACATGGCTTTTTAAATAACTCAATCACAAACCACATCCTTCTGTGCATCTCTCCTCCCTTTTGTAGACATCCATATTTAACCTGATTTAGATTTACAGCCATTACCTCCACCACACTGCACAGATTATGCGACTGCCTCCGACCATCTGTCGGTTTGTGTGACGACAATCAAAATATCTCCAAACCCAGCAGCTGAGTATCCATTTCCTATGGCACATTGATGCTGGAAAGCAGAAGAGACCTATTGGTTTTTGGACACTCTTAAGACTTTTACTATAGTGTGTCAGCTAATATTTAATGTCCAAATGACTCATCCGTTGACCTGTGAGGTAATACAGATTGAAGATTTGCTGTTTGGGTTATCTTAACAAAAGTAAACCTTAGCTCTATGGTTTATAGGGGCTTAAATACACAAAATATAACATGCTTATAATGGCAACCATTAAAAGTTATAACTACTAAGCGCTAATGTGTAAATGCAAGTCTGGAAACCACCTTAACCTGTGAAGCCTGGATGCCCCCGCCCGCATTTAACAACCTATTAATGTGTCATACCCACTTAACGGGAAGAAACTCAGCTAACTGATGATACGAACCATTTTTACCGAAACAAAACAAGTCTCGCAAGAAGCGTCTAAATGAGCCCTGAGCGAAAAAATGCTAACGCACTTAGCACAGAACTCACGGTAGAAATACTTTATTAGTTATCAGATCTGCACAAACAAGATATCAGATTAAAGCTGAGATTCCACAGATTCTAGAAGTATTAGTATCATCACTGTGCGATCAGAAGCAGGGGAAGCAAACCCAGACATCACACGACGTAGTTTTACGAGCAAAAACGGCAAATGGTCTTAGCTTTGCTGTTGTTCTGATCAAAAGTTGTGTTCAATGGCATTAAAATGATAAAAACGCTGCTGAAAGTTAATCCAATGTGTCTGTGTCACTTTGAAATGATTACTGATAATCCATCATCATATTTATGGCAAAAAGTGAGTTTTCACATATAGCTGCTATGATAGCTACGAGAGTGTATGAGAGCTTCCGGTTTTGGGCATTCTGGCTGCGCATCACTCATTCACCAATGGGTAATGTTTAGATGGATGTTAGGAACTTCCCCTTGATTCTATTGGCTCCAACGGTTAAAAAGAGGTGTCAATCATCAAAATCGACAGATGGGTTCCAGAGACATGGAAAATGCACCCAAATACCCCAGAAGTGGTTTTTTTTCTAAATCTCTAAAAATGTCAAATTTGACTTGTTTTGCATCAATCTTCATACAGGGTACTTATTATGTTATAGTTTGGATTCCTAAAGCTTTTAGTCTACTCTCCCATCATTCAAGGGTGGTTATCACTATAAGTAATGTTTTTTTTTTTTGGACGGACACTATCATTTACATTTTTTTACTATGTTCAATCTGAATTTACTTTAAAGAGCCGATGTCATGGCCATTTCTACTGATCATAATTCCATTGTTGAGGTCTACTAAAATAGATTTATATTGTGCAATTTTCCAAACTCACATTGGTTTCTCATACAGCATTTCTGTAAAGTATGTGTATTCACCGGTATTCACTCTCTGTCCTAAACGGCTTGTTGGAGCTCCTGCCCCCCCCTCCCTGTGAGCCCAGTGTGCCCAGTGTGTCAAGCAACGTGCAGCTGCTGCTCGTTGCTGTGAGGAGCAGACAGGGTTTCCGTGTCGGCGATACAGGAGAACAAGCGAAACTCATCCTGAGCACACACAAACACTCACAGCCGAAGTAAAAACAATAAGTGTGGCTTGATATTGAGTAAGAAAAAGGTTTATAACGCTGTGAGCATGGGTCTGCGGAGAGCATTTTTCCGCGATCCCAACGTAGTAGTCTGAAAAACGTTTTTTATTTTTTATTTTGAACAGTAGTGCAAGTTTCAGTTTAAAAATAAGGAACTCTAACATTTTGAATAATTAACTTTATTAAACAGTTAAAAAAACAAAACACAAACAGTACCACACACTCAGATGGCCATATTATCTATAATGGCTGATGTCAAACAAAAAGGTTTCATCAAGCTGTAAAATTAAAAAGAATGTCTTGAATATATTACAAAATAAATAATAATAAGAAAGTGTTTCAATCACTTTCAATCACAATCAATAAAAGCCGGGGTCCTCTACTATTGCATAAGGGCGCAGCATAGCCGTTGAAAAACATATGCCAAAAGCTTCAGTTATTTATTTTGGTCTCTCCGTTTTCATGTCTATTGGCTTCTTATAAACAGCGGGGATAAGCTGTTGAACTGCTGTTGTCTTTTGCCGGGCTCCGGTGATTGGCAAATCTGGCTGATGCCTTCTGATATGATTTAGCATGTTTGGCTTGTGTTACCATTAGCATACCGCACCGCTGTCGAACAACACCGGCGAACAATACCGTCCTCGTCCGATCCACCACTCGCACTCCATCGTTATTGTAGTCCACAGGGAACCCGAAATGTTCCCACACAGCTGATTTAAAAGAAGCAGGTGGGTTCTAGCTCCTGTGTGTTATCTGAACTCGCAATACTAACTTTTCTTCTTGTATTTTGTTCGTTTTGTTGTGTTTTCTTCTTCTTCTTCATTTGTTGTTTAAGGGCGGCTGGCAAACAGCTTTTAGGCGCAATACCGCCCCCTGGATTATATATAGTGTAGTGGATACCGCCCTGAATGACAGACTTTTTTCCCACTCATAAAAAAAAAAAAAGGCGTATTCGTCGTGTGACTGCATGCACCGAACCGTGACGTCCGAACCTTGACGGTACGGGACGAATACGGATACCGTTACACCCCTAGTACCCGAATCTCCCGCTGGTCCAAACAAAGTAGGAGTAGTGTGTGTGTGTGTTGCATGTTGCATGCAGCAGCCGCATGTTTGCAAACTACTCCGCCCCCTCGCACACAGACGGGGAGAGAGAGATCTCTCGTCTGGATTGGAAAGATCGAAAATACTAAAAATAATCATAGATGCATTTTGAAGTCTTTTTGCATATTAGATAACGGAGTTGACGACACCAAAACTGCAATATAATGTTTGTGTAGCATAATAAATAGGACATATCGTTCTTCAGTGCCCTACGCTGTACATATCCGGCATGAATCGCTGAAAGGTTTGGGAAGCTTTGTTTCTTGAAAGGCTGGCAGAGGGTGCGGCCAGCGCCGCTGGGTGTGGCCATAGCCCTTCCGGGTACGAGCTGACGTCGGCTCGTACCCGGAAGAAACTGAGAAATCTCCAACGAGGCGTTTTGGGGAGGTATTTTCTATGTTAGAGATTTACTCGCTACAGGGTGTACTTTGAGGATTTGTGACTCTGCAGACCGTTTACATGCAGAAAAACCTTCATAACACACAAGGGGACGGGTAATAACTGGAAAAGCATGACATGGGACCTTTAAAATAAAATAAAAATCTTTATTGATTCTGACTTTTCTACATCCTACTCACAGGTTTATCATTGCTTTGAGAAAAAGATTATTAATTTACCCCTTTTAGAAGTGACGATATAGTCATTTGTTCTGGGTAGGGATGCTCCGATCGGCCGCCGATCGATATCGGCCGATATTCACTCTCTGCCGATCGATCGGTGCTCTCTATAAAGGCAGATCGGGAGAACGGATCACATGATGTAAAATACATGACACTTTTCTCTGTGCGCAGCAAAACAAGCTCGCCAAAATGGCTTCACCGGTCTGGCAGTATTTTAAGGTGTCCGAAAAAGACAATAAAATAGCGGTATGCAACGTGTGTGAAGCAGAAATCCTGCAGCTCCACCCGCTGTGACGGACCGGTGAGCGGAGCAAAACACACACTAAGAGTTAGACCTAACACACTTAGCTATTGTAGCTACTGGAACAAGCTAAACTAGTTATAAATATATTTATTCTTCAATGTCGGGTCACTCATTACTGGATCAGTGAGCTGCATGAGATACTGACGGACTGTCAGGAGAGAGAGAGAGGGGGAGAGAAAAAGAGAGCGCTTAATTTCTCCCGTGTTATCATCCAAAGTTAATGTAAACTTGAATAATGTACTTCATTTGAATGTAATAATTATGTTGGTTGTTGTTTGTGGAAGCGCCAGTGAATGAGCCCCATTAACTGAGTTTTAAACATCACTTTAAATGGAAGATCCCCATAGCCCCCACTCGATCGGATCGGCGATCGGTATCGGCCGATACTGATTCCGGCTATCGGCCCCAAAATTGGAGCATCCCTAGTTCTGGGAATGTCCTTTTCGAGCCTGAGACCTGAAAAACAGGCTCAGGGCTTAACAGGTTAAACATTTGATGTAGGAGTTGCGCTCGACACATCATCACACGGTTTTTGTTTGAGTTTTCTGCTGCCGAAATGTTTTTAACTCGGACTGATCCATCTGTTATCCCAACAGCTGCCAGACCTGGTTACCCAGCTGGGAGTGCTTTATCACATGATCGAGAGCAGAGTGAAGATGTTCCACAAGCTGACCAAGCTGCACGGGAAACTCTATCTCCTCATGACACAGGTAGGTGTCGACAATTATAGAAACAACAGCCGTTTCTTTGCTTCGGAGTGCTTTTAAATGACTCTGGGATGTTTAAGGTGTGAATTCAGTGTGAATTCAGAGGTCCTTCCTCCCCTTAGGGGAAATGAACAGGTTCGTTGTCCCATGTATAAATTCGACTAACAAGCTTGACAAATGTTACAAAATCTAAGCATATTATTGGACTTTCTATCCACCCTTTGCACAAGGTTTATTTCGATATATCACTGACCCAAGGTATTTATTTCTAACCTCGAGTTAAGACTTGTGCTAAAAGTTTTTCAGTCCCCATTGCCTAGACTGGAACAATCTGTTTATGAAAGTGGACAGAGATTATTTTTCTATGCCCCTTACATCTGCATCACAACCAACATGCACCTGTGGATTTTACAAAGACGAGAAACTACAGGGATTATTATCAGTTAGCATAATGCATAGTTGACAGCGTCTGACCTTGTTGAGAAGGCAGGTGAAAAGTCATGCTTCCTTTAGAAACACACAATGAATTCAAGGACATTTGGATGTATATTGTCACTGTCAAATTCCATAATATACACTGAGCTACAGAAAACTGCAGTGCTGGGTAAGGGTGCATTCTAACACATCTTGAAAACAAAGTGCATTTTGCACAAGTGCTGATGAGTAAAAAAAGTCTACAATTCTTTGAATCTCTAATGGCAATCTTCCCTTTTACCACTAGGTGGCGACAGGTGACAGCAGCAACACAGTGACAGAGGTTGACCACACAGCTAAGCTGGTGTATGAAGAAGGTGAGTGTTTCTGTTGTGTCCCTTGTTCTCTTCCCTCTTGACTTGTGTTCCCAGCAGCCTTTGTTCTTTAAAACCTCCCTTAAGCCTCAGTCAATGAATCAGTGATGCTTCAGTGTGACTGAAATGAAAGGATCATCTAATTTAAGAGTGGCTCTCAGATGCAAAGTGACTACTTAAAACTTGATGCAGAGCAACAGGTCAAAATGATGGCAGTTTTATGATTATTTTTGGCATGTATAATTTTGTAACTGAATCAAGTTATGAAGCAGATGCTGGCCAGTCGCTCTTGCTGATGCACCGCACGCAAACATGACTCCTGTTGCCTGGTAACCCGACCGGCAGCGTTCCGATCACCCCCCCCCCCCCCCCACCCATGAGCGGAACAACAAGACCCCGCTCTGTTCACTCTCATTTCTCATTACCGCACTGTATAAGACGCTTTATGGACCACGTCGAAAATTGGCTTTCATGAAATAACTAAGCCGCGCTTTGAGGTCCAATACTCCTGTCAGCGGGCCAGGATGTAAAAGTTTCAACAAAAAAAGTTCATGAAGGGAGCTGATGAACATGAGGCTGCTGCTGGGCTTATCGCGGCTCCAGTGAGGGAATCTGACAGGGAGTTGTCAGTATAGTCAGTCAATGAGTGTGATTTAAATTCAGGTGCAAACAACACTTAATGCGCTCTAATAGTACAGGTTGTTGCGTGTGTAGGTAGCATGAGTCTCACACTGATGTGCCATACTGCGGCATGAGCCGGAACAATTAGGTAGCTGCGGAAACGTCTGTCAGAATACAGGATTAGATTTAGGCCTCTCAGGTAATGGGGCTCCGAGATAGGAAATTGGACATGTTACAGAGAAACTAATTGTCTGCGAGCGCTCGTAAAGCCTTGCTACTCATTATGAAAATTCTCAGTGTCAAGCTATGCCGTGCTTGGTCCTTTTAAATTTGACGGAACCGCGCCTGGAAAGTCTTGAATTTGATGTTTAAGGAGCATGCTGCAACATTTCTTCTTTTTTTTTACTCCAAATCTCATTAAGTTGATGGGTATCTTACGATAAAGGAAAAGGCTCTACGGTTGACATGTTTCATCCCTATTGTAGTCCTGCCACTTGACTTTGAAATGAAAGTCTGTACATGTTATGTTGGTGAAATGCATCTTGAATTGTCAATTAGCCCGCTTGGTGTCATTTCTAAGGAGCATCTCAACTGCTCTGAGTGTTCACATAAGCGAGCGGTCTCTGTTCATTATGTAGTGTTCAGCTTTATTCTCCATGTCCTCTTGCATGCATAAACTAAAATCTTGTTTTGTGTATTTATTATTAAACAATTTCATTGAATAAACGACAATTTAATGCTATCAAACGTTTCTTATCCTGAAAAATAACGTGTAAGACTGAATTATGATTTATAAGAGTCAAACACAACCACTGACTGTTGGTATTCAAAATCTTCTCATTGAGTTGTAAGGTGTAGGCTTCAGAAGCTTTTAAGTATAAAGTATTTATGATGTATTTCTGCAAATTCAGTAATTGTGAAGGGTGGAAAAAAGTATTCTTTAAAATAAAATGTATTCGCATGATTTTCTTTTTTTTTTGCTGGCACAAAAAGTGAAGAAATAACATCTGCACATTGGTATCAGAATTGGTGTCCCCGTTATTGTATTGAAATGCAAAATCTGCCATCTCTCGCATGATATTTATATACAAGTGAAAGCACATAAGGCTTTTTGTTTTCTCATGTTGAGGTTGTACCAGCACTGATGTAGTGGAGACAGTTTTACAGCGAATGGATTTGTTTCTTTACAGAATCATCTGACGAGGATGAGGCCTCTGGTGACGAAGCTCTTCGTGATGACGAGGACTCTGATGTAAGTCACTCAGATCTTACAAGTGTCTATAAAGACTGTCAATGTTCACACCCAAACTGCAGACAGTTATCAGGCTGTGCATTTTAAAATGAGCACTAAGATTCATTTGTTGTGGTCCTTCTCAGAACTGGGAAGAGGACGAGGTGCTGGGGGAGAAGATGGAGGAGGAACAAGTAGACGAGGAAGAGGGCGACCCCGACATCAGGAGAGACTCCAAAGAGAACGGAGAGGAAGACATGGAGCACGGGAACGAGAGCGAAGAGGAGTGAGGCGCGGAACAAGAAACACACGATCATACACAAACGGACCTGAAAGCATTATATATATACTTTCATTTTATTTTCTTCGCTTTTGATTTTATTATCTGAACCAAATGTGGTTTTACAAAAAAAAAATCAAGGGACACGTGGTATTGAAACATGGGGGACCCAGACCCCCCACCCCCCCTTCCACCTCCCTGTCTTTTCATCAGAGGAACAGATGCAGCAGAAACATTCTGCAGAATGATAATTGATGAAATTCCCTCAGTCTGCATCCCAGCTCTGACACCTTAGCGTTCATAGAGACGGAAAATATGATTTGCCGGCGTTCCATTTTGCCTAAACTGCATTCCAAATTTTATGTTATGTATTAAATAGTTATTAGAGTATATTGTATGAGCAGCTTTACAGTAGAAAAGACGGATGTGTTGATTCTAAGAACTCTGGAACCCGCCTTACTGACTCGAACACAGCGCAGGGTGCAGCTGGGATGCAGGCTGTTTGTTGTACAGAAGACTGCTACATCATGTCCCCACACAATGTAAATCTGTATGTACAGTGAAGTGTTTGTACGAGCTCTTCCCTCTACACTTAACCCCTCTCCCCAGAAATGCTTGGGATTAAATGAACTCCTGTAAAGTCTCTTGTTTATTTTTTTATTTCCGGATGTGTTGCAGCATCTTGTTTTAAATGTGTTCTGTTTGTGCGTATGATACCCGGGCATGTCCACTGCCCTGGACCCTTAGTGACGGCAAAGTAAAAGAAAATGTGAACGTGTGAAAATAAATAGGTGAATAAATGGGTTTTCAAACGGCTCTGTCTGATGAAGGTGGGTTGGCTTCAGTGAGAGGTAAAATAATCTACAGAAAGAGGCTCTATTCTGATTTTTGGGGGTTTTAACTTTCTCCAGTGTGCTGTATAGGTTTTTGCATTTAAATGGTCTGCAAAGGTTTAAATCCCAAAGTTCCCTCCATAGGGAAACTTCTCCATTGGAATCTAGTGACATCACACTCGGGTTTATATTGGCTAGAGTGATAGGCTAAGCGGCGGGAAACCTAAAAGCAGTTGACCAATCACAACAGCCGGTCAGCTAACCAATCAGAGCAGGCTGGGCTTGGTTTCAGACTTTTTGAACATTAAAGCATGAAGACATGTCACAGTAGAGGCACAAAATACACATAAGAACCTGAAAATGAGCATAACAGGGCCCTTTTAAAAGTAATTCAGACCGCCTGTTAAATGCGTAGGAATAACCAAGTGAAATTGCATGCTTGTATTCACATGCAGTAGGTGATATGGATACACATATCTAGTGTAATTTAATTGTATTGTAGTATTGATATATTTTGTGGCAGTATATTTTCCGAATAGTCAATTTATAAGCTACTGGAGAATGTTTTTGGCTTATCCAGTCAAATATTGCATTGACGTTAAAATCAAATAATGCACACGCGCCTAATGGTACCCAGTAAATTACAGGAGTAACGGTTGATACCTTTATATTGTCTCGCAGTATATTGTCCAAGCTTGCTAAGACTCCCATAAGATTTCAATAAAAAAAATTCCTGAGCTGTAAACATGCAAGAACATAAGACTTGCCTCAGTTGGGAACAATCTGTTGTCTTCCATTGAAGTATTTTCTTTGTAAACCCCAAAAGAAACAGTTTGGGAGCTACAATTGCCCAAGTAAATGACTTCAAATGATTTGAAATGAGCGTCAGTAAAAGCTCAGTGTAATCAGCACTGCTGTGTTAAACATTGCTCTTTAAATTGGGGCATCATGTAAGAAGTGATAATAGGGGAAGTAGTCCTAACCCAGCTTTATTTAGGAATCGGTCTCCTGCTGCTATGACGAGTCAAAATGTCTGCTTTGAAAAAAGTATATTATTGGTGGGAGTAGATAACAAGCAGTATTACATACAGGGGTTTAAGATGAGACTCTACAGACAAAAACATTGCTTTTTATGTAATGGTACATTTTGAGACGGGCTATTTTGCTTTAATAACTTGTCTTCTTTCAGACTAGTGAAAAGAGAACATCCAAAATACACTTTGAGGGGTTTAATTTACTACACTGTTTTCGTGTGGCTGTAGATTTCTCAAAAAATGACCAAAAGTTAGAATTAAATTCCTAGTTCAAATAATATGTAATAAAATGATTGTCTTGATGTAAGTTATAAACTGGGGAAGTTTTATAGTGGTCTATTAGTTATATTTTTGCTATTCCTCTGGTGTCTTGTAGAATGTATGGAATTGTACAATACATACCTGTAGAGCAGTGTTTCTCAAACTTTTTCATACCAAGGACCACTTAACCAATAAAAAAACACCCGCCGACCACCTAACTCCAAAAATATCCAAAAACACATCGTTTTTCTAGAACAGAGTACAAACCGCCTGAAAATGGTAAAAAACAAGTGGCAACATGTGTGATGAAGGTGTTGCGCTGGGCTATGTCATGCACTCGAAAGTGAAACTTAAGCTCACTCCATTGTGGAGATATTCCCGCGAGAGTGCGGAAAACTTAAATTAATACATTTATTTCAAATGGAAAATTTTACCAATATACTCACGGACCACTAGGGGGCGCTCACGGACCAGCAGTGGTCCGCGGACCACACTTTGAGAAGCACTGCGAGGCTGGTTTCCTCATAAGGAGAAATCTACACATCAGTAGCACTTAGACCAAATTCTCCGGTTTTACATCTATATTCTGAAGGTTGTCACTGGGTGGTTTGTTCATAGCCTATATCATTCATAGCCTGAGTTATGGAACATTTAGTCCTGAAGACATGGCTGGAATTGATTTTTATTTTTGAAAAGGCTTCTGACGTTATTTTCAGATTTATGGGATGATAAAAAGAGGTATCCAAAATTACCTCTGGAAAAACCTTTGACTCTAAAATCTCAACAAAACATGTCTTTATCCAACGTTCAGATTTCCGTACTGGAAATGCATATAAATACAACTCCTCGTTTCATTATTAAACAATAAATTGAGTACACTTACCAATAAAGTAATGAAGAATATTTTTTTAATGTAAGGGTAACTTCAAATCATCATTTTGTTGTTGTTGACTTTGTTTGTGTTCACATCTGCCTTATAATTTTACCTCGTAAGTTCTTGTTAACGTACCTGTCTGTACAATATCAGAATTTAATTTGGAAAATTGAGTGAATTTATGCCTGGTAGGGGAAGAGGACATTTTTCAGTCCTGCAGCACGACTTTGTGATCAAGCTTGACAAGACAGGGAAGCTCCGCACGCCAAGCAAAGTGCCTCTCTGGTTCTGTCCATTGTATACAGTGTAGGACGACTATCCATCATGCACTCGCCTGCCGATCGTAGTTCTTCTCTTGAGGAGCCTGGGCTGCATACCAACCATCAAAGGACATGAGTTCTACACAGAATACGGGAAAGTGCACTAATGTCTTCGACATCTTTTCGGTTTAAGTAGCACTTGTTTACTCAGAAAGCTATCTTTGACATGAGTGAAGGGCATGTATGACTGAGCTTTGATTTAAATAGAAAATAGCTGTTTCTCTGCTGCTCACATCCAGGCTTTCAGTGCACACAGCATCATCCATGATGGAGGCATTTGTTCTTGCTACTCTAGTGGAGTGTTCAGTTAATAATTATCTATTCACTTCTAACAATAGCAGAGACAGGAAACCAGGTAAATCAGGGTTATTTCCATTAAATTCAGTTTAATAAAGAAAGGTTGGCAATTACACAAAGGAGTAGGTCTTCTTCAAAATGGACAGACAATTACCCACGGTGTCGGCAATGATAATAATGAATAATTCCCCATAAATTACTTTGGACTGTTTTTGCCTTGAACATTTCCTAAATGTTGCATCCCTATGTTACTACTTGTTAAATATTTTTTAGCACCTACCAAGATCATTCACATTACTAATTACATGACATATCATTGCTTGACGTGAGTACAAACACGGCACATTTTATGTATCAGTGAGTTTTCTTCACTCATCAGCTATCGGTTTAACGATGATACGCCTCTGGGCGCAACGGCTAATATTTTGGGGTTTTCCGGTGTAGCTAGCAGATATACAGGTTTAGTTTTTTTTTCTGTACACTCATTGTTCAGAGTCCTGTTAGCAACTAGAGTTTTGATTAGTGGAGTTGAGAGGCAAAGTCTACTACCAGATTTTCACAAGTAGCCAGTAGCTATAGCTAATATGGCGCTATTAAAAACCATTGCAAATGTGCACTTCTTCTTCTCGATATTGGCTGTTTAGCAGCATACAGCCATAGCTTGTTCAAACATGACGTGTACTGTAGGACTACGAAAACATGAATGCTTCGATATAAAAGTATTGTTGTCATCCATTTACAAGCTAATTTGGCGCAAATTATAAAGCTAGATCTTCATCAAACAAAATACGATGGGTTTCCGATAATATTCCGGCCAATGCGTTTTTACTTTTCTGCTCTCAACATGGGCAGTTTAGCTGCATACAACCAAAACCTGCTCAAACGTGATCAATACTTCTCAGTCAGACTACAAAACAGGTTGCTTCGAATACTAAAATCATGTCTTGTTGCACATAGATTCTGCGTTCCATGCAGAGATTATCTTCACTTTGACTCAACGTATTTCTGATACAACCCACTGGTCAATTTCACCTAGATTCTTCCTGCATCCGTAAACCCCTCACTGACATTTGTCAAGCCTAATTTGGATAAGATGGCATTTCATCTTGGTGCAAATCACCATGGGAATTGACAGATTTACTGGGTAGTTGCCACATTTTCTTTGACCTTGGACACACCGGGGGTCTCTAGGATGAGGGGAGCTTTACAATGTATTGATTAAAGCACCCAAGAGAGACGTTACCCTGTCATGCTATTGACCACCTCCTGGCCTGTATAACTGTAGATAGAGAGAAGAGATGTTGGCTCATTAACAGGGCTCCCGGGTTAAACTGAGGTTAGACAAGTTCAGCCGAGGGAAGCAAAAGAATGTCGCTTTTCTCCAAATGATCTGGGATGACTGTTTGCCCGGAGTCACCAGGATCCGTGATTAACCATTCATGAACTCTTGTATAAAATGTCAGTGTTCCACTAAAGTAATTGTTTTAAACAACACCAGACTTTTTGCACATTGAATAATGCATTTATGAGAGTGAATGCATAATGGTCGGCATGCATAATTAAATGCGCGACTACAATAGTTCAAACTTTTCAACAGTGCAATGTTTTAAAGCAGGCACGATTTGTCATCACATTTTACCTCAGTGTTACAGAGCTGAGCGGGACATCTTGACCTGAAACTGAGGGTATGTATAGAAAGTAAAAACAGTATAATTCCAAACAATCTGGATGAGTTAAATCCAGGAACCTTTGAACAAAGCAACAGATGGTTATTCACTTGAGCTGATACATTGCATGCAGGTATGGCAATAAAGAGTGAGACTAATATATTAGAAAACATTTAGAAAAGGATAGAAAGTTTGAGTATATTAAAAGAAACCAAACTGAATGGATGAATATAAATATTTTTAAACTTTGATTTTGGCGGGAAAATGTGTGGCAGAGACAATGCTCTCTATCCTTCAAATAAATTGCACTGTGATGATGGTGGTTGATAATTCAGATCACATGGATGGATTCAACAGCAAGGGGACCTCAAATAACAATCAGTTGATGTGCTACTACCAAACCTGTTTCTGATCCAATCCACATGTGTACCATTTTTCTATTTATGACTCAGAAGAACAAAGTTATACAATCTTTTATTACATTTTTGCCATCACGTCTTTACTCATACACAACTGCTTTTGGTATTGTTTTGTTTCAAGGACCATTTGATGCATTGAACATTGGCTTAGAGCAGCGGTTCCCAACCTTTTTCAACTCAGGGCCCACATTCAACCATAAACAATACGGAGGCTAATAATGTTCTGATTGGTCAATTTAGAACATGTGACACGTTGTAAATCCAGTAGTACAGACCGCTGTCAAGGACTGTAATGACCGTTGCTAAGGAGGATCAAGAAAGAGAAAGGAAAAGAGGTTAAATAAAAAAAAATCTTAATAATGAAAATGTTTCCACACAAATCGTGTTTTGCTAATTATTTGGCGGCAAATAATAAATACAGCTATTCTTCTGGCTAAAATACATATTTTTAAAAGGAGTAATCTTAATTTAAGGTGTTTGAAGAGTAGATTAAAAATACAATTTCTTTAGGAAAAAATTATTGCCACAAAAAATCAAAGGTTGGCTCAACACGCCATGAAATGGGAAATAATGAGCTCTAACGAAGAGTGGGATTAAAGGAACAATAAATATGCTTGACATGTTGTGTTTTTGGTGGTTTTTGGTTGTCAACCTATTTTTGTTTGTGAAATGTTGAAGTGATCCTACTGACTGTATCTTTATTTCTTCTGTTTTTGTTTTGTTTTTGTCTGAGATGGGAATGTCATCTCCTTTAAGACCTATATGTTATTGTTGTGTCCATGTTTGTGTCTTTACAAAATAAAAGAATTAAACATTTTAATTAAACATTTTTTTATTTGGCGGACCACTTGCAAGGCCCACAGGCTGGGAACCACTTGCTTAGAGTTTCACACCACTTCAGGGTTACCTGCTCATTGTGTTGTGTCATTGTTTTTCTTCAATCCGGTGGGCGATGGCCGAACGGCAAGCTTTTGCGTGAGTATCCCTTTCCACCAAATGCTGCGCTCTAGATTTGAAATGATTTAAACTTTGACCTTGGTTGTTGCTAACCATTGAAAAGGCAGCTGTGTGCGATGTAGCCAAAGTCTAATGCTGTAAGGAAAAACACTTGCAACCAGCCATTAAGACCATGCATGTAATGCGGGTAGTAATATATTAGGTGAAAAGTAGGGTCATTTTCGTATAGACTTCTCTACAAATGGATTCCTTTTTGCAAATAATTCCAGTTTAAGTCACTTCCCATTGGATTCCCTTTTCAGACACAGATGATGCTACCTGATTTGCGTGTCTCTTACTGCTTTAAGTGGTCTTCTTTAAAACCTGCTTATCTTAAACCAAAACGCTAGGAGTCTCTGTCCGTAGTACAGTATGTGCTTCAATTTTCCTCAACAACCGTTAATCCGATCGACTTTGCACTTGGTGGTTGTATTGCTGAGGAAAAGCAGTGTCGAGTGCGAGCCCCTGAGATATATGGGATATATGTGTATTTGTAGTGTGTTATGTTCACTATGTTCAAGTAGTGTATTGAACTCTCTTTCTGTCCCACACTACAATAGAATGCTGCAGGACAGTCGTTTTTTTCGTAGGGCAACCGCAAAAGTTAGCATCGCGGAAATTAGCTTTGTGGCAATAAAGACTTTATGATACTTACGCGTTTTGTTCAACAATAACATTTTCACAAATGATTCTCGGAGGCGTTTATTTAATAACCAGAAGTGAAAAGCTAACGTTAAGTTATAAACAAACGACACCACGGTCGCTCGTCACCACCGTTAAGCTAAAGACTAAGCTAGAGGCTGAGGGACTGGTGTTTGGCGTGATGTCGTTTGATGAAGAAATCGGAAACAATGCCGAAGGGGAAAAAAACTCCTGCGCTATTCTTTTCTTTTGTGCTCTTTTCTTTTTATTGTATTTTTTTTCAGAAAAATAAAAACATACATACATACATACATACATACGTCATACATACATACATACATACATACATACATACATACATACATACATACATACATACATACATACATACATACATACATACATACATACTGCTAAATGTATCACATATCAAAGTACCACAGCAAACCAGACACCAGAGACAGGACAAGAACAGAAAAGACGGACAAAGGGAACATAACAGAGGTAGAGCATCATCCATGGTATACACGGTATACATGATACGCGGTATGCAAACCATCCTGCACATACTATAATACAACACATTATATATATCAAATACATAGTACATCACATTGTAACTTTATTTTCAATTTCAATGATTTGAAAGGTGGAGCTCTCCAGCACTTCAAGTCACCGCCACAAAAGGGCTCCATATTTCCATGTAGATATCTATTCTATCCATCATCTTATAACATAATCTTTCATAGGAGGAGATTTTGGCTATTTCGTCCATCCATTCCTTAAGGGATATATCCCCTTTAGTTTTCCAATGTCGCAACACTATCCTACATCCAGTAATAAGTGCTATTCTGCACCATGAGATCTGGTGGGCATAATCTTCGACCATAAGCTATCTATTATGGGGCATGAATACAACATGTGCAGTAGAGTGCCACATGTAGTCTCCAACACAAGTCGGAGCCTCCGAGTACTCCTGCGCTATTCTTATTGAAAAGTAATTCCTATTTAAACATGAATCCATACATTAACGGCTATAATATTTGACTCCTTCAGCTTCTGTATGCTAAATGGAAGCATGAAAACGTTTTAACAAGCTGATTTAAAATACTATTATCTTCACGATTTCACCTCCTGTGTAAATTTATGTTATACGGTGCTCCACCAGTCTCCAGAGGCGAGCTCCGTTTCACTATACCATGACACATCTGTCAAAAACCCCTGGATGTGGCTCCTCCAGAGTTCCCCCCGTGAATTTCTATAAGCCCCTGCGAGCTTTGTCCCATTTCAGCTGAGCAAACCACATGAGATGAAGGGGCAGAGGGCACCGCTGGATGTGCTTCAACTGCCAATGGGAAATATCAGTCCCTCTCACAGACGAGGAATAACAAATAGCCTCTTGAGAAGCAAGAAACTTCAGCGGCTGTCCACGGAGAATTATGCGCGTCATCAGAAAGAGCAGCCTCCTGGGAAAGGAATTTATCTCATCTAGTGCTTGAAGACATTTCTGACAAGAGTATCTTACATATTTCATCTAATTTCTCTGGTAATGCAGAGAAGTACCAACATCAAGTCATGAATAAGAGCAGTTTGACAATATTTACTTTCATTCCGAACATTGGCTTAACATTTATGTCACAGGCAGCGCTCGGAAGAGAGGTGAAGCTTTCTTATATAATTCAACATTTTAGTCACACACTCACAGTTTTAGTTTTCACTCAAAACTCTCCCAGCCCAATTTATTTCCTGTTTTTTTTTCTACAGCTGCTAAAATGTTTCCAAAAGTCATTTCCTGCACTTTCAAAAGTGTTTATGGGCACACATAAAGCCAGTTCAAGTGAAACCTTCAGTGATGGCCCTTGATATTCTACGTTGGAGCATCTTTGTGACACTAAAATTACATTGATTTTACACCTCAGCCCACACTGTTACCACACTCTTCTTTTCAACGTTTGTCACCGCCAACTTCTGCCTGGAAGCCTTGGAAAAAATGTATTTAAAAAGATAAAAATATAAATGTAAGCTGAAATTGGAGAATCAAGAATGTGGCCGTCCTGCAATACCAACCATCATTGTGTGAGAAGTTAACATTAACTCCTTGTATCCGGATACATTTTTGAACGTGAATTGTCACTTGGTTCCTGAACATTCTGTTTTCCCATTCAAAATGAAGGAAACGTACTATCTTAGTCAGAGCTTTCTTTTACATATATAAAAAAAATGAATTGCCTTTTATGAATTTCGGCCCCTGCTGCTCTAAAGTCCTCTGCACATTCCTACTCCCATCATCCTCAGCTGTTTTTAGGATTAGGGTTAGCGTTTCAAGGAACCTGCAGCTGCATGAGTAACAGTCTAAACATGGCTGGACTTGAAGTCGGGAAAGGTTAAAGATGTCAGCAGGAAGGCTTTGATGACAAGCTATCATCTGTCCAGTCGGTGTGTTTTTTGTATTCTTGCCTATATGCTAACATTAGCTTGATATCATGCTAAACTAAAATGCAGCAAACAATATACCTGCTCAAATATAGAATGTTAGACTTGCCGCTGCCCTAATAAGGGGCTTAGAGTCACTAACATGGTGGTAGACTCTTACTGTTTTAGTGTTGTTTATATCTGCTGATTATATGTTTCAACATGCCACTGTTATAACATAATATTTATATATATATATATCATAAGAATAATTGCTTATTTTATGATTATGATGTTATTTTTTATTTCAATTAGTTTCATTTTCTTTTATTATCAAAATGCTGTATACAGGTCATTACATTACAGGCTTTATTTCACACCTCAAACTGTTCAGCCATAAGACTTGATATTTCTAATTCACTTGTAATAAGATACATACATTCCAAGAACTGTGATGTGATATTTGAGGGAAATCCTCTAAACTGTATTCAACAGTACATGAATTAGGTTGAAACCACTAGATGTCAATATTGCTCAGGCTTTAAATGTGCATAATGTGTCTGGGGTTGGAACAATGCAGAGTTTAAATACATAATTATTAACAATTATTTGTGTGCAACATTGTGTGACAGTCACACCATAATGCCCAGGGCCATTTCCCCCCCGAAAAATACCAGCTGCCACAATACAGAAGGTCAAGTTACACAGTGACCAGAATGAAAAGATGCTCTGAACAGCTCCAAGGACAGCTCCAGCAACATGTTACTCTTTTGATGTGAACGTGGGGGAGTGTGAGTGTTGAGAGGGGCGTTCAATAACCTGCCTAGCTCTTGCTGGGACTTTCTATTAGTTCTGCTCATCGCCTAAAGACAGTCTATGGTTATCTCTGCATGAATTTGATACTAAGCGTCAGTGCCTTGCAGTAATGCTGATTGAAACTACTCTTACCAAGCTTCAATTGCCATCATTTTTTGCATAAACTGCTGAAGCATGATAGAAATTTACAAGCTAAGCAAGAAGGCACTCAATAGAATGCAGACCTGCGCCAAGGTCTAATCATCGCCTCAACTGTTACTATCACACACAACATTATGCTCGGCATAGGATAATATTTATACACGGGTGGATGAAGTTTGGCCTCAGGGTTGCGTTACAAGGAAAAATCTCATTTTTTTCTTCTTGTTGGCACCATAAACGTGCACAGCATTTTGCATTTATACGAACACAATCTGGAGTGTTTACATATGAATAACATGTGGGGATGTGAAACTCATTTGGCCAGATGATGGTCATCAGAATGGACACCATAACTGTAATTTACATGATAATCTTACATTTCACATTCCTAATGCAAATCAGTGCGGGTACGTAAGTGAAATACACAGCAATAGGGATGCAGGTGGTAACCAGTGCTTCTTGCTCTGGAAAATGAGATTCCAGTTTCATCACTTTGACTGATAATAAAAACATTAAGACAGTATCATGATTTAAGATGAATTCCATAATATCTATATTAAGCCCTTTGGTAATTTCAGTGTGGTTTCTCATTTAAAATACAGGGCATCTGACCATTGATTAAAAACCCATCACTGAATTCAGATTGTCCAATCATAGCTTAGCAATAGTATCTACGCACATCAAGGCAAAGCCATGTGCATGGGGATGTTGAGAGTGGGTTAGGTGGGATATGCTAACGTATTCAAGGACGCCTTTGTTTGTTAAATCTGACCCTCTTCACAAAATCGGAAGACATAGAGCGGTTTCTTTCTCTATATGGATAAATTAAAATAGATGGAAGAAAAAAAGTTACAATTTATTGCTATTTTACATAATGAGTAATTACTGAGTGGTGAATTATTTCATTTAATTCAGCAGCTTGGAGAACAAGCTACTCAAACACTTTATAATAACAGATTTACTAAGTTGTGCCAGAGTGCGTTGTGGCACTCTGAATTACTATTTTAAATATTCACCCCCAGTTAGCATAACTTTCAACTCCAAGGAGCACATCATCACACATTTATTCGTGAATTTACTTCATACATAAAAATGCATGCTATTAAAGCAATTAGCTTAGCGCAGGGGTCGGCAACCCGCGGCTCTCGAGCCGCATGCGGCTCTTTAAGCCCTCTGCTCTAGCTCCCTTGAGCTTAGACAAAAATAAGAAGGAAATAAAATAAAAATATTTGTAGGAATATTTATATTTTGTTGCACGGTTGAAAATGTTTCGTATCTTGTATTTTGAGGTGATACTGTGACACATAAATAAAAAACAAAACGGTTTTAATTAGGTCAACTAAAATATGCGTCATATCCTGCTACGGTCCCGCACCAGCGCCTTTTCTTGCAGGTGAATAACCTGACCCCCGGCTCGATGAGCGAACTATGGATAAATCAAAGAAACGAAAAGTATCGGAGGAACACAGAGGATTTAATTCTGCGTGGTTAGAGTTATCTGCTTTCACAGCAAACGATGCTGGCTTACTGGTATGTTTGATATGTGGAGAGAGGTTGTCAAAGGTGCTGCAGCTGCAGCCTTTACGTATTGGAGGAAAAACACGGAAGAGGAAGACAGCTGACGATCTTCAGTCATAATTCAATCAGTTAACTATTTTAGGGTGCAGCTATTAGGGCTGTCCCGAATACCATTTTTCGGGCTCCGGATATTCGGTGCGTAGTAATCAGCAGCGAACCGCTTCAACACGTGTATTTAGGTTTATTCACGGCATTATTTTGTTATTCTACAGTATTGTTGTTTTATAGTTATTTGTTAATGTATATAACCCAATTTATGTTCTTTGAAATTGAAAAGGATATTGCATTGTGTTTGTCACTTTCGTTGCAGTTGTATATGTCTTAAGTGTAATTTGGCTTGGCTTCCTATTTTGTATGGACATGCTTTTATTTTGAAGGACAGTTAGTGCTTTTGACAGGAAGTTGTTGTTGCTATGGAAACAACGTGACGGAGATTAACGGAGAAAAAGTCATATCTACATATAAAGACGGAGAAAGTAAACGATAACGTTTACGGTTAAGTGTTAGCACCCCCCGAAGAGGCACAAGCTCTTACGTTGATATTGGAGTTTTCAATAAATTCAAATAAAAAAATAAAAAAATATCCGAATAATGAAATTGAAACCCGAATAGTCAAAGTGGGCCCATTTGAATTATATTCCTTTTCTTCAAATGTGCAGAGGACTCCCCAAGTGCTGTGCTGATTTATTTTAAAGTAGGCCTGTGTATTTTTTGTATTCTCCTTATAAGAGTTATTTGTTTATTTTTAGAGGTAAACAGTTTTCTATAATGTAATAAGTAATAAATAATAAATGCAAAAAAACTGTAGTTTTGTCTATGATGTAACAATATAACTTTATAAGCAATCAAGCTATCAAATATGTTTTGCGGCTCCAGACAAAAAAAATTGGTGGAAAAGGGGGCAAAATGGCTCTTTTGGTCAAAAGGTTGCAGACCCCTGGCTTAGCGTAACAATAGCATACATGTAGTCTTTATGCGTTCCCAACCAGGGTTACAGGGACCCCTAGGGGTACTTGAGGGGATTGCAGGAGATACAAAGAAAGATTAGGGATTGCAATATATTTCCACACCAAAAACATTTTAAAATCAATTTTCATAAGCCCTGGTGTCCTTCCCACACAACTATCAAAGCTTATGAAAGACAAGCAGGCTCAAGTGCCTCATTAAAAGCTCTGGTCTTAACAAAAGATGTTGAAATGCTAGAAGTGGTCTTAATATTATTTGTTTTCACTGACAATAAGTGTAAATTTCAAGTTTAAATGGATTTGTAATAAGGGTGAGTTATGCAAGTGATTTTCATCTAAGGTGCAGTTAGGATAAATATGATTTCAAAGGGTTCAATACAAGAAAAAATATAGGCGAATCATCACTGATGAGTGAGGGGGTTCTTATGAAATGGCAATGAGCTCAAAGGGAACACGAGACAAAACAATCATACAAAAGTACACACACACACACACACACACACACACACACACACACACACACACACACACACACACACACACACACACACACAGGTCTGTTCTGTCCAAGTTAAATTGTCAGTGATGGCCCTTGATGTTTGAAATTGTTCCATCTCGGTGACACAAAAATAACATAAATTATACTCTCCAATTCAAACTTTTCTCCTTATTTTTCTTTGCCACACTTAAATATAAGGCCTATAGCTCCACACTACATAGAAGAACAAAGCTGTTTTTTGTTTCCATGTCTTTTATTGACGAGTTGATATTAAGTAAAATTAGCTAGCTAGCTACAGTAAGTTTTTTAAATTGTGGCTGTTACAATAGCCTGCATTTCTCTACCTCTGATGTTTGAAATAAAAGACTCATTGTTTAAATAAGTTTCAGTGGTAAATCTGGCACCATTGTTATTCAACAACGCTCAACGGGGTAGGTGTAGCAACAATAGCTTAGCAAATGTCTTTCATATGCAACATGGACCAAGAAAAACATGGAATTGACAGTGACAGTAGCATGATCTGTGTTTGTTTCAAATATATGGGTACAAAATAGGCCATACCGAGGAATTAGTCGTATCATTTATGAAAGAATGAGGAAGCAGATGGGTGGGGGGGGGGGGGGGGGGGTCTACCATCTCTCTCTGGTCCTAATGCTTGATGTTCCCTTCACTCTCCCACAGGAGATGAGACAGAAGACAGACGTGGAGGTGGAGTGTAAATAAATCAAACGCAGACTCATTTAGATGTAGATCATTTAGATAGGCGGTGTACCAGTGAGTTTTGTATGCTGAACTTGAGTTATGAAAATACCATTTAGAACTGTCATCTCAATTCTCTCACAGGCGGACAGATGTTGTCAACCAGGATAACAGAATATTTGATTTTTACTTATACAAACACATCTCATAGGCAGAGCTGTCGGGTGTCCGAAATTGGTTCAGTAAAACGTCTCTTGGCAGAGGTCCCGTTTTTTAAGTCAGCCAGTAAGGATGTCAAAGAAACACTAAAATAAAAATGATACATATGGCGTTGTATTGTCATAGCATCCAAAGCCTTGCTCATGTCTTTATCAGCAGGCTACAGCTCTTTGGTTCACAACTTGTTCTGTCAGACGCTCCCAGTCATGTTTGCCCTTTATCGACACCACCTTTAATGTTCCCAATGTGTTATCATCAATTCCATTCCATTCCAAACACAGTTTTTTTTTTTAAACCAAATGCTTTTTAACAAGGCATTTGGAAAAATATATTGTATTTCCACTTCTCTGCACGCTTGCTTATTAGCACTTTTATAAAACTTATAAATGGCAATTGTTTATGTTTTACAGCTGCTTGATATTGTAAAAATCATTACACTAAAGAGCAGCATCACACTAATTTCCAAGTTATGATTTTACAATGACTTCCTTTTTTATTCAATTGTAATTTCTGTAGTTTTTTTATTAGGTAAACCAATTGCAGGCTGTTTTCATTCACTGTTTATACGTATTCCTACGAGAAGTAATGAATCAGAATCAGAAATCCGCAGTGGGGAAAAGTTCTGCATTAATAGCAAAGATACAAGGCAACATTAAAGAGGTAAGCACACTTTAACATACTATAATATGTATCCCAGGTGATAGCAAACCAGTATTTGTTCAGCAGCTTCTAAGTTCATGTAGCATAAAGAGCGAAAAGTAAGCTTAGGGTGGATGTCAAGCTAGATGGATAATGTCAAAACACACAGGACTTTGCATCACTGCTATTTTAGGTCAATGTGAAACCAAAATCCAAGGTTTACTTATTTTAACTTTTATAATTTTACTAACACAACGTAAGTTAGTAGTTTTGTTTTCTAGAACTCGGGCGAACAGTTCAATCGTTCAATTGTTGTTGCCTTAGTTGCCCTAACCCTAACCCTAACCCTAACCCAAATGGTTCATTCGTACGCATTTAAACCCAAACCTCAGTCTGTTCCTAACCCTTACCAAATCATTTTGTTGCGTAGACAGATTCTGCACTTCACATAAATGCTTGTGTTGCTGGGCATTTGTCTGAGAACTCAACAAGAACAACAAAGTTGTACGAGAATACGTTGCCACTTGAAAATCTTTTCTAGTACTTGACTGGTCATAATAATAATAATATAATAATCATCCCGAACTTTAATGATATGACAGTCTGTTAAATACTTGTTGATAGTGGTGGACATGCTGACAGATTGAGTGACAGGTCCATCAGAGTCGTGACGCAATCATGACTAAAACAATACCTGATTGACAAGCACAACAACAAGATGAGCTGGAGGCAGCAGGATGTGCGAACAGTTGATTAGGTGTATTGTAATAAAACACACTTAGTTATTGGATCCTTCATAGGGAGTTTTGGCTTATTGGCTCGGTGATTCAATCCAATATGGATTTGACTAATTGGATGATAGAAGAAAACAGGGAGGAGAAAAAGAGCTTGAGGCGAAAATAATAAGGGAACATAAAAGTAAAAGTGAGAAGGTAAATGGAACTTAACTAGGCTCCATTAGAGAACTTTCCTTCAAAGTGTTTCTTATTCTTTAACAACCACGCATGAGGTAGATTCAGCTTAGAAGACTGACAAAGGATTTTTCCATTGCATTAGACTGATGGAGGGCTGTCAGAAATGCTGAATGTATCCTTTTAAAGCTACAATTTGATTCTAGTAGCTGGTGTGTTTTTTAAAGCTAAAGTGCAGCCTTCACATCATGAGAGTATTAAGTAGTCCCGCCTTCCTCACTCTCTGTTGGCCACATTAACACCTTGTCTTGATGAGCTGCCTGCACAATTTAAATGGCATTCTGCCTCAGGCTGAGATATCCAGAATCCATAAAGTCAAAACAGAGAAAAAGTAACAGATGGTGAATACAGCCAATGTGCAATAAAAACAACAATGATGGTGTTTGTCGTATTTTGGGTGAATTCTATCCTCTTCTCATTTAGCACCACTCTTCCATTTGTTTGCTACTCTTCTCCTCTGATGTTGTTGTTTCTCTGACTTCCTCATACAACTTGCCCACTACAAACGCCCACGTTAAATGGCTTACAACCCAGAACTTTCCAACTAAGTACATACCTAAGGCATACATACTTAACATTTAAATAAAAATATTTTACGGCAAAAGTAGCAAATAGAGTTATCCATAATAACTGAGGTTGTTCCGCTCCGCTCATCCAGAGCCAGTAAAACTGCACTTGTGATTGGGTATATGTTGTAGAACTTGCATGATAAACAAAGATCAGGGCCAATATGTATGAAAAAGGTTGTGAGAATCAGGAGTCTCTGAGGCCTTTGAAGATTTCGCTAAAGAGGGTTAAGTCAAAAGGATCCACAAGTGTTGTAAAAATACCACAAAGCCCTACCTTAAAGGTGGGGTATGTAATTTATTTCAGAAACACTTTTTGTTATATTCCATGGAATGCTCTTAACATCCCGATAGCAATGAATATATTAAATGCTTTGACAATAATTACATAAAAAAATGTCATCTGTGGAAGCTGTAGCACTGTAAAAAGCACGACCAATCATCTGAGCCGGCCCGGCTAAAATAACTGGATGGCCTACCTGCCTGTCAGCCTTCCATCTGTGCACAAACTTATCTCCTGCCCTCATTGGTCATGTGCACGTTCGTGTGTGTAGGAGGAGGGGCTCTGTAAGGAAGTCTGAAGGAAGAGGCAGATTGTTTCCGGCTGCGTACTTTCAAATTCTAGCGCACTCGAGCTGGTTTCTCCAAAATTACATACGCCACCTTTAAGCACTGAATTAGCCAAGAGAGGGCCTTCAGAGGGGACCAATCGGAGCTGGATAACTTTCATTTAAATTAATTAAGCTTGTATTGTTTAACCTGCAGTTGCTATTTAGGATACAAGTGTTAAATTGTTTGCACATTAAAGCCACCAATTGTCAGACAAAGTCGCAGGAATTGGTTGCTATGCATGATTTACACAAGTTAAGGGGACTCACATGTAAACAATGCTCAATAGCACTGCAACTGGGCAAAACTCTAGAGAAAAACTTTAAATTAAGATATGGTTACCGTATGTTGGGATGTCCGATAAAACATTGTTTCTTGAAGTAGGGTATGGAGAGCCCCAGGGGCAATGGCACTCTGCTGGGGTCGATGAAAATGTTTCAGATTCAGTTATATCGTTTTTCTTTTTACAAGACGCTTCAGGTAAACGAGGGTTTCAAAATAATATTAGGTAACACAATCAATAACAAAAGAATATGCTTGATACATGTCTAATATATGTTTTAATACATTTCTCTTGTGTTTGGCTAAGACCGTATAGAAGTGAAGAAAATGGGCTATTCCAAATTATTCCAAACATTGTGGGCATTCTCAATCTTGTGAGTTGCCCACGGCTGATAATACAATGTTATAAAAAGTTTATAAATAAATCAATTCTTTCTCTTCTCAAGAACAGAAAACGCTTTATAACTTCATATTGTATAGTCAATATTTATATGCATTCATGCAGTCTATCAAGTCATGAACCTTTACATTTCGGGTTGCTTTCAGAAAGACCTTTATATCTTTTATTAGCAAACTCATACATCATCACATCATATTATCCATTTCGACTAATTTAAGACCAACATTTAACTCTGAGCGGCTTTATAAATACAGGCCCAGAAAATAAGAAATGAAGAGCACTCTCTAGTGTTGTGTCGTGTGTCTTTGTATACACAACTCAGTGATCCCCAAAGAATGTGATTCTATTTGTGGGGGCACCGCACCGCACCCCCCCCCCCCCCGCAAGAAAAGCCAAAGGCCCCTTAACCTATCCGGGTGGCCCACGCATCCACCCCCCCCCCCCCCCCCCCTCAAATAACAACATGCGAGTTCATGGCTACTGTAGCAGACAACGTTCTTGTTGCTCTGTGTTGCGTTGTTAATGAGTGAGAGACACCGGAATTGAGGATCTGTGGGGTTTATTCTCCCAAAAATCTAATTTACAATTTAGGCATTTAGCAGACGCATTTAGCAGACGCATTTAGCAGACGCCTATTCCAAAGCGACTTACAAGACCAATTACAGGGACGTTCTCCCTGGAGTGATTTAATTGTGGCGCCCGCCACAAATGAATCAATGTATGGGAAGCACTGCGACTTTCCACAAGTGATAAATACAGCCATGTAATCCTACTAGCACTTAGTCAAGGCTCAGGAAATCAAGCTTTCTTCTTTTTCTATTACTACCTGGCCTTTCACGTAGGCCCAGAACCAGGGGCGGATCTACGGGGGGGCAAGGGGGGGCAGCTGCCCCCCCACTGTAGAGCCTTGCCCCCCCAGCTGCCCCCCTAACTTTTGTGTCCCTAAAACTGTACTTGTAGAAACAAACCTACACTATGTCCCTCAAGCTTCTCAAGCAACGAACAAGCAGTTCATTAATTAAAAGTGAATCATTTTAAATATCATCTTAGGCCCGTTAAAAACGTAGCTACGGCCCTGCATTAAACTGTGGAGCAGAGTTCACAGACCGCGGCTCACACCGCTGCAGAGGGAGCGAGCTGGATCAGTTTCCCTGGGAGCATTTCCCCTTCCACTAGTTTTGTTTTTACTAAAGACGAGAGCTTGAAACAAAATATTAATAAAACGCTGCAGTTTGAATCGATAGCATTTAACAGACGGTCGCTGTTTGGGACGTTACGTTAGAACATACTACACAGACAGCGCTAGCTGGGAGATCGATCACTTTTATTTGCTAAACTATGCGGTAATATTAAATCCACGTAAATTACACATCACAGCAATGAGGCCAGATACATTAAACCAGGATGCATCCTTTACCGTCAAACTGGGTCTGAACACAGCTGCCTATATGTGCGTTTTATAAATACTTTCAGATTTTATATTTATTATAGGCTATGCTACTTATTAGCTACTTATTAGCTACATGGCCCTAACGTGTAAAGTTATACAAGCATTTGTACCAGTGCTTTTCACAAGTAGGCTCTTGCAGGCCAGAGTAGCTGGAGTGATTCAACAACAACAAAAAGACATATCTGAGAAGTGATCAGGATGAACAGAAAGAGGAAAAGGAAAAGAGAGTACACTGAAGAGACCAGGAGGGTCAGAGCAGGAGGAAGCCAGGAGGAGATGAAGACATTAGTGAAGAAGAAGACATGTATGTGAGGAATAAAGATGAAGTGTCAGAAAGAGGGACAGAGGCAGGGATCAGGAGGCAGATGAGACTCCAGCTGGACCACATGGTATGTTTTTATTCTCCTTGCATACATATTCCATTACAGCAGCACAATCTAGCGGCTCTTAGTATTGACACATATTTATTGAAATGTGTTGCTGCACAGGTCACCTTTAGCTCTCTTAAGAGATGGGTGATGTAATTTGTGTACTTAATTATAACTAATACTTTTACTGTACTTACAGTAAACAGAATTCTAGGGTATCATGAGTATTTTCTGCTGTTTTATACTATATTTTAGTTTGTTTGTCTGAACACCTTGTTTCTCTTATGCATTAAGAACACTTGTGTTGGGGCATGATTTAACAATAAATAGGTTATATATAGCCTACTACAGTATAAAATACCACGTACTGTCCACCCTCCCATGCCACCCTGGCATGACCTCTTGCCCCCCCTTTGCCACCC